>CM032357.1:18698294-19298294 GCA_019023105.1 Diglossa brunneiventris
TACTGTCACAGCTTCTCCTGGGAATTGTTTTGCATGAAAATAACATGAACACACCCAGAGTCAGACAAAACTCTGCAATTTGGGCTTCAGGATCTGACAAGGATATTTGAAATGTAAATAGAAAACACTTGTTAAAATCCAGTGCAAGAAGGAAGGGGGGGTGTGTTTTCCTGACATATTTCCTGGTTTTAAAGGAGAAATCCAAACCCATTTTTATGTCCATGTTTGCTTTAAAATCTTTAAGGAATGGTGGGGGGAAAGCTTCAAAAAGCTTCAAAACCTGGAATCCTGTGGGACCAGCACTGCCTTTCCCACCCATTGAACAGTTCAAGGTTTGCCAGGCTGGAATTCCCTTGGAGCTGCCTGAAACTGCCCGGTGCCAAGGGAGGGAGGGGTGAGGGGCCAGAGCTGGGGAGGGGGTGACACGAGGGAGTGATGGCTCTGAGGGGGATGGCACTCAGGGGACACAGAGTCACAGGGGACACACAGGGTGATGGCACTGAGGGGACACAGAGTCACAGGGGACACACAGGGTGATGGCACCGAGGGGGATGGCAAGGCTCAGAGGGGACACACAGGGTGATGGCACTCAGGGGACACACAGGGTGATGAGGCTGGGAGGGGACACCCCGGGTGACTGATGGCTCTGGGAGGGACGGTGAGACTCAGAGGGGACAGCCAAGGTGACAGGGCTCAGGGGGACATGTGAGGGCTCAGGGGACAGACAAGGTGATGGCTCTCAGGGGACACCCTAGGTGACTGATGGCTCTGGGAGGGGACATTGTGAAAAACACCAATCACTTGTTTTTAAAATTTTAGAAGTTTAATAGTAATAAAATGGTTAAAAATAGCAATATAATCAGAGTAATAATAATTTGGATAGTTAGGATTTAGGACAATATGAGACATAAAAAACAAAGAGTTAAGGACAGTCCAGGACCTCTTTGTGGGAAAAATAAGCCCGAAAAGGACCCACGTAACAGAAGATTACCCTTAAAAAAACAACAGCCTGTTGCATATCATACACCTCATTAGTGATGCATAAATTCCATTCAAACACAGGATTCTGTCTGGGCAGTGTCAGCTTCTTCCTCTGATCCTCACAGCATCTTCAGGGCTGAGTGAGGCGGGAAGAAGTTTGTTTCTTCTGATAAGAGGGCAATAAATTCTTTTTCTCTGAAAGATTCAGGTGTCCTGTGGCTGCTATTTCGCTGCGAGTCCTTTCTTTAAAAAAAGTATCTTACATAGCATAGTTTCTATTTTACCATTTTTTTATAACCTAAAACTATATTTAACACACTACTTAAGAAAATTAACACAGCATAACTTTCTAACATAACACATATAATATTCATTTTTAATATTTGCGAAAAACCAATCATAAAACACGCATTTTTCACAGACACCCAAGCTGATGGCTCCCAGGGGACACCCGAGGTGACTGATGGCTCTGGGAGGGACACCCAGGTGATGGCCCCGGTTCTGTGGCAGCAGCAGCTCCCAGGATCTCTGGAAGCCAGGAAACCCAGCAGCATCTCTGAGTCCACAGGTCTGGGGGGCTGCTGCGGGGAGTCCCTTCAGCAATAAACATGTATAAATCTATATATCATATGTGGATTTCTATATACGTATCTTCAGCACAATCCTATTGCCTTGAGGAAGTCAGGTGGTTTAAAACACACCGTGGGACACAAGCAGGAATTTCTTGGTTGCGAAAAAAAAGAGAGGAAAAGGCCAATTAACAGCATGTTATTAGCTAGGGGCTTTATGCTCCAATGCACTTGAACGTTTAAATAGGCATGAGGCTGCGTTTGCAGCGGCAAAGCTGCTTCCTACGGTTCAGGGGGCTCCTGGCGCGAGAAATTTTGCCGCAAAGGTGTAAAAAATCAAGTCCGAAGGAGTTTTGAGGGAGAACGCGCGGAAAATCGGAAAGGAGGGGGGGGTGTTTCCCGATCCGGCAGGAAAAAGTCAAACTTCCCATACCGGGAGTCGAACCCGGCCGCCTGGTGAAAACCAGGAATCCTAACCGCTAGACCATATGGGAGGCGCTGGGAAGGAAGAGATCCGCGCGCCTCAAAATGCTACTGCCTGCCGTGCTAATTACCACAGCGGCTCCGCCGGACCCCGTTCTGCCGTTCCATGGGAGACACCGGGAGTCACCGGGAATGCTCGGGACTCATCGGGACCCCCCAGTAAACGCCTCACCTTGCCAGAGAGACGCTGCCTCACCCAACATGGCGGCCGGGGCTTCGGCTGCCCCGCGCCCGCATCACCTGACGCCTGGGGCGCGCGCAGTGCGCGGGGCGGGCGGGACGCGCGCTCACGTGACAGCGGCGGCCGCCGAGCGCTGGGTCCCGTGAACGGGCGGGGGGGGGCGGGACGGGGGCGCCGCCACAGCCCCAGGCACCGCCTGCGGCCCGCCGAGCCCCGCGCCGGGCACCGCCACTGCCCCGGGCACCGCCTGCGGCCCGCCGAGCCCCGCACCGGGCACCGCCTCCGGCCCGCCGGGCACCGCACCGGCACCGCCATAGCCGCGGGCAGCGCCTCCGGCCCGCCGAGCCCCGCAGCGCCACCGGCCCGCGCCGCCCGACCTGCCGGCGCTCACACCGGCAGCGCCCCCCGAGCCGCCGCAGGTACCGGGGGTCCCACCGGCATCGTCCCCCAAGCCCGCCCCGAGCCGCCGGAGGTACCGAGGCGCGGCCGGTACTGTGGGGAATCCCGGGGGAATCGCGGGGATGGGGGCTGCGGGGAATCCCGGGGGAACGGAAGGACGTGCCAGGAGAAGGGGCTGCGGGAATCCTGAGGGAAGGAAGGGACTGCGGGGATCCTGAGGGAAGGAGGGGGCTGCGGGAATTCTGAGGGAAGGGGCTGCGGGGAATCCTGAGGGAAGGAAGGGCTGCGGGAATCTGAGGGAAGGAAGCGGCTGCGGAACGTGCCGGGAAAAGGGGCTGCGGAGGCACCGCGGGCCGGGCGCAGCCATGCCAGCGGCCGGGGTGGTTCGGAGCGCCGGAGGTTCCCGGCAGCAGCGGGAGTTCCCCATGGGCCGGAGCACGGGAGGGGAGCGGGGCTGTGTCAGCGCTTCCCCAGTACCGGGGGTGGGAGCGGCCCTGGGATCGGCATTGGCATCGGCACTGGGATCGGCATCGGGAGTGGGATTGGGATTGGCGAGCGGAGCGTGTGCGTGTGGGAAGCAGTGATCCAAGGTGGGCTCTCTCTGCAGGTGTGTGATGCCAAGCACAGCCATGAAGAAAAAGGTAAGGACGGGCAGGATGATCCTGTGTTTCCCTTCCCATCCCCATCCATGAGCACTGTTTGTTGTATCCATCCCTCGGCTGGGGCTCTGGTGCCCTCAGGGGTCAGCACTGCATCCTCTGCTGGAGGTGCCAGGCGTTAAACCGGCTTAATCCTGGCCTGCATGGGCTGGTTAAACCCGGCTTTGGTCCTGGCTGGTGGCTGGGTTAAACCCGGCTTTAATCCCGGCCTGCATGGGCTGGGTTAAACCCGGCTTTGGTCCTGGCCTGGATGGGCTGGGTTAAACCCGGCTTTAATCCTGGCCTGGATGGGCTGGGTTAAACCTGGCTTTAATCCCGGCCTGGATGAGCTGGGTTCCTGCAGAGCCTTCCCCGGCAGTTGCTGCTCCCCGGCGCTGCTGGGCTGTTGCAAAACGCTCTGCAAAACCCTGTGCTCAGGGAGGAGGATCTACTCCTGTCCTCCCCTGTCCCTGCCACCCTCCCGAGGTGTCCCAGGAGCCCCAATCCCCTCGGGGCTCCTGGAGGATGAAATCTAACACGTGGGGAAGGAGCAGCAGCTCTGGGCATGGCAGGGCTGGGTGTATCCCAGCACAAGCACGTCCAGAGCGTAAAGGAATAGCTGGCTGCTTCTCCATGGTGAGGTGGGGTTGGGTTCCCTGCCTGGCTCTCCGTGCTGCTGTCTGACCCCTTTGCAAGGCCTCTGCAGCCTAAACTTCGGGAATTGGGGCTGGTTTGGGCCGTGCCTCAGACTGGGATCGAGTTTCTGCCTGGGATTTTGTGCTGGTGCTGTGAAATAAGAGCTTGGCTGTTCTCTGGGATCAGCTCAGGGGACAGGACAGGACAGACAGCATCCGGGGGGGCCTCCCCAGCCCTCCTGGGTGTGGGACAGCCAGGAACTCTCCTTGTTGCCAAATCCTGGAGCCTGTGGGCAGCTTCCTTGTGGCCAGGGTGCTCCCAGCCCCGAGCTGCTGCAGGGATGAGCTGAGCACACAGCCCTGGGGAACTGTGCCTGCCTTTTGTGCCCAGCTCCTGCCCTGCTGTCCAGGGTGGGGGTGGGAGGCTGGGCAGCACCCACTGGGCTGCTCTCCTGAAATCCCTCCTGGATGGCAGACTGGCAGGGCTGCTGCCAGGAGCTGGATTTGGCTTTGTGACTGGAGCTTGTTTAACAGCTGGGTTTTGTGAGCAGGGCTGTGTTGGCTGCCACTGATGGGTTTGTTTTGTTTAATTTTTATTTTTAGATCACAATGTAAAGCCTTGCCTGGTGTGACTGTCTCTGGTGTGACTGTCTCCCCTCATCCCCACCCCCAGCAGCATTCCCTACTTTTTGGCTGCCTCTCCTTTCCCCTGAGCTCTGCAGGGATGGGACATCATGGAGCCAAGAGTCTCCTCTGGAGGGGCATCACTGGAGCCATAAAGGGTCTCCCCTGCTCTGGGGATGCTGACCTGGGTTGTCTTATCTGCTTTTCCCTTTTTTTTTTTTTTGGTCTTCTGGCACCTGAAACTGGGAATGTCCCTGGTATTTAGGGAAAAGAAAACCAGTCATGTTGTGGGAAGAGCAGTATTAGAAGGTCTTTAAGGTCCCTCCCACCCCTGTCTGGTTAGGAGAGAGTGTTTGGGGTGGAAAACCAGGAGCTGAGGGGTTGTTTTTGGTCTGGAGGTGTTGAGACAAAGCTGTTCCTCATCTTTAAAGTCCTTTGGTGGCACCAAAGCCATCACGTGGGAGGGGCTGGGAATGGGGAGGCAGCTCCTGCTTTTCCCAAGTCTTGTCCATGTTTTTGGAGAAAAGTGTTCAATCTGACCATGGCCAGCAGGGAGGTGGCATGACCATGGCCCAGGGGACCACCCAGGAGTGGCTGGGATGTCTGTCCTGCTCCCCACGTTTTGCTCTCTGTCTCTCTCCCGGTGCATTCCCAGCTGGACTGTGCCAGTGCTGTGTTCAGTGCCTTTGGCACTGAGATGTCAGCTCGAGGGAGCTGGGAGGGACTCAGTGCTCTGTGGGAGCTCATTTTTCCTTCTTTCCCTGTGTGCAGGTGCTGCTGATGGGTAAAAGTGGCTCTGGCAAGACCAGCATGAGATCCATTATCTTTGCCAACTACATCGCCCGGGACACGCGGCGCCTGGGGGCCACGAGTAAGGAACTGCCCCATTCCCGCAGCCAGGGCTCCAGCCCTCATCAGAGGGGCGGGGCCGTTCCCTGCGGCCATCCCTGGGTCCCTTGGCTGTGTCCCTGCAGCTCCTCCCGGCTGCCACACCCCGCTGGGAGCTTCGGGATCAGCCTGGGACAGGCAGGAAGAGGAGGGAAGGGAAAGGCAGCGCTGGGATCGGCTTGGCTGCTCCATTGTTCAGCTTTTATCCTTAACTCCCTTTCTGGGGATCAGGAGGCAGCCTTTGCTGTTTTATTGTTCAACTTTTATCCTTGACTCCCTTTTTGGGATCAGGAGGCAGCCTTTGCTGCTTTAATGTTCAACTTTTATCCTTAACTCCCTTTTTGGGGATCAGGAGGCAGCCTTTGCTGCTGTATTGTTCAACTTTTATCCTTAACTCCCTTTTTGGATCAGGAGGCAGCCTTTGCTGCTGTATTGTTCAACTTTTATCCTTAACTCCCTTTTTGGGATCAGGAGGCAGCCTTTGCTGCTGTATTGTTTAACTTTTATCCTTAACGCTTTATTTTTGGGATCGGGAAGCAGCTTTGGTGCAGCTACACCTGCCAGAGCCTCCTCTGTGTTGATGGAATGTTCCTGCTCCTGCAGGGATCTCCAGCACAGGGATCCTGCAATGCCCCCATGATTTTGGCAGAGTGATGCACTGGGCTTAGTGAATGCCTTTCCTTTTCCCTTTCCAAAGCCTTTGTTGGGAAAGAGCAAGAAGTGATTCCTGTGGGAGAGGTGGATGAGTTGTTGGGATCTGGTGCTTCTCACTGAGAGGGGCCTGTGTGGATTTAATGTCAGGGATTGGTGTAAATTTCCTCTTTGCCATGAATTTGGCCTCTTCCTGAAGTTTACATTCCCTGTGTTCCTGGTTTATTTTGTTAGGGATGGCTTAAAGCCCTGCACAGTCATTCCTACAGTATCCCAGGGATCAGGGAATGTGTGAGTGAACAGGAACACTTACTGCACTTCTCAGGAGAGCAGTGGGCAGGGAGGCCTGAGTTCCTCTGGGAAATGGGGTTTTGGTGGGATTTTACAAACTGGGGCTGCTTTGTGAGGAATGCCCATCCCTGGAAGTGTCCAGGGCCAGGCTGGATGGGGCTTGGAGCAGCCTGGGATAGTGGAAGGTGGCAGGGCCTGGAATTAAGGCTTTAATCCCTTCCAGCCCAAGCCATTCCATGATTTGGTGCTGACTTCCATGATTTTTGGCTGCCCAAGCTCTGCCCTGTGTGTGGTGCAGTCAGTGAGCTCCTGCTGTCTCTTTGCAGTTGATGTGGAGCATTCCCACGTCAGATTCCTGGGAAACTTGGTGCTGAACCTGTGGGACTGTGGAGGGTAGGTACTGATTATTCCTGGCCCAGCCTTTGGGGGAGGCTCTGGGAAATCAGGGATGGAGCAGAGTGGATTCTCCTCCCCCTGGGATGAGGTGGTGCTAAGGGAATGCTCCTCTCCTGCTGTCCTGAGGTGCTGGAATTGCTCACTCCAGCTCCATCCAGGTGGGATTTGTGCAGAGAGGCCATGCTGGAGGTTGATCCTGTGGCTCCTGGAAGCAGCTTTTTTCAAGGAATGCTTCCCCTCCTCAGCTCCATGGCTCTGGACCATCTCAGTCGTGTTCAGCCAGAGTTAAAGGAGATTTAAATCCTGGGATTTAAGGCTGAACTGATGCTTTGGGTCACGTTCCACCTGTTCCTGCTGCTGTGGGGTTCCACAAAAGGCTCCTGAAAGCCAGCCTGGGGCCAGAAGCAGCAGCACATGAGGGAAGCTTTGGTTTCCTGTGGGACTGGGGGCTCCAGGAGCATCCAGCTTTCCTTGGGAATGCCCAGGGCATGCAGCTCCAGCCTGGCCTCCCCAGTGGGGGCTGCAGCTCCCAATCCCAGCCTTGCCCTCCTGCCAGGAGGAGCTTCCCACAAACCCAGCATGCCAGGCAGGAGCTGCCCTAAGGGAGTGTCCTGCTCTGCCCCCTCAGCCAGGACACCTTCATGGAGAACTACTTCACCAGCCAGAGGGACAACATCTTCCGCAACGTGGAGGTGCTGATCTACGTGTTCGACGTGGAGAGCAGGGAGCTGGAGAAGGACATGCACTACTACCAGTCCTGCCTGGAGGCCATCCTGCAGAACTCCCCCGATGCCAAGATCTTCTGCCTGGTGCACAAGATGGACTTGGTGCAGGAGGACCAGCGGGATCTGGTGAGGAGCTGGCGGTTGCCATGGAAACGCATCCCTTGTGCCCTGTGGGTCACACCTCAGAGGCAGCCCCTCGGGGCTGTTCCTCGAAGGCTTTCTCAGATCTCCTCAGAGCTTTCCCTGCCTTCTTTTAAAGTGTGTCATCCTAGAACCCACTGGAGAACAGCAGTGCTGGTTTTTAGGGACAAGAAAAGCCTTTCCTGCCTGGTTCCAGAGCTCCCAGCACACCTTGGCTCCTTCCAACCCAAACAATTTTGGGATTCTGCAGCAAGACATCCCTGGCCCTGCTGCTCCCTGGGAGGGTTCCTGGCCACTCTGCCCCTGCAGTGTCCCAGAGATCCATGTGGAACTCACCCTATAAATCCCTACAGCAGCCACAGCACAGGCAGGAACATTTCACTCAACCCCTCAACTCTCTTTGCTCCCCAGATTTTTAAGGAGCGCGAGGAAGACTTGAAGCGCCTTTCCCGGCCCTTGGAATGTGTTTGTTTCAGAACTTCCATCTGGGATGAGACCCTTTACAAGGTTGGTGCAGCTTCCTCTCCACATCTGCCTTCCCACTGGGAGCAGAGCAGGAGGAGGATCCCTGGAGCTGCTGCTGGTGTGTTCAGCTCTGCAGCTGCTTCTGCAGGGTGTCAGTGAAACCAAATTAATCCTGGGTTTATGAATTAATTTTAAAATGTCGGGAGCATGTGGTAAATATTGGGAACTTGGCAGACAGGCATCCAGATATCCCCCTGGCTCTGGGAAGGGTGAGTTTGCCACTGCCCCACACCTGGGTCAGCAGCTGGGCAGGGAGGGGAGGCTGAGCTTGGAAAATGTGAGTGTGGATGAGCACAGATGTTGATCCCAGCATCCCCCAGCCCCTCCTGGGCTTGTTCCTGGCCTGTTGGGATAAGGTGGAACTTTGTTTGGGTCAGGGATGAGCTGCCAAGTGTCCATCTGTGTGCTGACCTTGCTCAGGATTAAAAATCTCTGTGAACTCGAATGGGAGAAGGAGACAGAAACATTCCCAACTTAAAGCAGGGATGATTTTAGTCTGTTCAGCATCACTGCAGTTGCTCTGCCTGCTGGAGAAGAGCTGGAGCCAGGGAAGGATCTCCTCAGGTCTGGGCTCCCTCTGGGACCTGGGCATGGAGGGTGGAGAAGCTTCTCAGCCTTGCCCAGGCTGTCAGCACCCAGAAAGGCCAAAAATCCCTCTGGGAGCACATTTCTCACAAGGGGCTGAGGAGAGGAGCTGGTGGGACCTTTCTGTGTCTCCCTGTGCAGGCCTGGTCCAGCATTGTCTATCAGCTGATCCCCAACGTGCAGCAGCTGGAGATGAACCTGAGGAACTTTGCTCAGATCATCGAGGCAGACGAGGTGCTGCTGTTTGAGAGAGCCACATTCCTGGTGAGTTCCTGGCATGGATTCCCTGGGTGGAGCTTCCCTTTCCCTCCCCCTCTGCTCTGGAGCCGGGCTGGGACAGCTGGGGGTGCTCACCTGGACAGGAGAAGCTCCAGGGAGAGCTCAGAGCCCTGTCAGGGCCTGAAGGGGCTCCAGGAGAGCTGCAGAGGGACTGGGGACAAGGATGGAGGGACAGCACACAGGAATGGCTCCCACTGCCAGAGGGCAGGGATGGATGGGCTATTGGGAATTAGGAATTGTTCCCTGTGAGGGGTGGGCAGGCCCTGGCACAGGGTGCCCAGAGCAGCTGTGGCTGCCCCTGGATCCCTGGCAGTGCCCAAGGCCAGGCTGGAGCACCTGGGACAGTGGGAGGTGTCAGGTTGGAACTGGGTGAGCTTTGAGGTCCTTCCAAGCCAAGCCATTGTGGGATTCCATGGAAGTTGGGAGGTGCCAGCCCCAGTGCAGAGTGCCCTGATCCAGGCCTTGGGATTCTGGAAGCAGCTGCTGGGACCCTGTGGCCCATGGGACCATCCCAAAATTCCCCCCTGCAGCAGCTGAGCTGAGGTTTGGTTGAGGTTTCCTCTTGCAGGCTCTGGGAGTGTTTCATGTCCCCATTGTGGTGGGACTGCTCTGAGAATCCCCCTCTGCACAGGGCAGGAAACTTTTGTAGCTTCACAACCAAACCTTTTCACTTCCTCCTGCTGGGGCATTTGAGCTGGACCTGATTTCTTTTGATTTTTGATGTTCTGCAAATCCAGAGCATGGATGGGGGGTCAGCCATGGGATTGTGATGCTTTTCTGGGTCCTTGTGCTCCCAGTCCCTCTGCAAAGGTGCTGGATAAAACCACTCTTGGTGCTTGTCCATATTCCTGATTGCTGGGCTGGGCTCTTCACACTTTGCACCAAACTCTTGCTGAGCTGAAGGAAATACTTGAATTCTTTGGAGTGTTTTCCTTGCTGGGATTTGGAAATGATGGAGGGAATTTGGGAAAGGAGCCATGACTTTTTTTTTCCTCCTTAAACTATCAGAAACAAACACTTGCCATGCCTGGCAAGTTCTGCTTTTTGACCTTTTGGAGATAATGAATAGTTCCACCTTGGGGTGTGTGACAGTGTGATTGTTACAAGGACATTTTTAACTGAAAGAAATTATCTTTGCTTCAAAAATTGTGTGCTTAATTTAAGTGCAGTGGTGACTTCTTAAAAAACTCCTCTGTTTTTTTCATATACTTAAACATTCTCAGGACTCTATTGGGAAATCTTCCTGTGAAAATCCCTTTGGGAAATCTTATTCTGAAAACTTTATTTTGAAATTGTGTTTAAATTGTAGTGGGAAAACCTCATCTGGGAAGTTTAGGAAGGAAATTGAACACTGGCAACTGCAAGTCTTGAATGTGGCTGAAACTGTGCTTGTGGGAATAAATGGGCAGGTTTAAAAAGTGATGGGTTTAAGGTGGTTAAGGGAAAAAAAAGAGGGAAAAAACCCCAAAAACCCTGTTAAATGTGACTCCCTGAATAGAGCAGTTTCAGATCCCTGTGCAAGGGCTCCTGACACGTCCAGTGAGAGCTGATGTTGGGATTGTGAAGAGTTCAAAGCAGCTGGCTTAGGTTTTGAAGAGATTCCTGTCAGCTTGCTGTGGTGATGGAGCTCTGTGGGCAGGAAATGCAGCTCTCACTCCATGTGGCTGAGCAATAAAGGGCTGGGCCACCAGCTCAGTGGGAATGTTTATAGAGATTTTTCAAGGGTTCCTAAAGCCCTTCAGACCCTCTGGGTGTTGGCATCAGGGCTGCTCCCTCTGCTCTGCCTGGAGTCTTGGAGAAGGAATTCCCAAGGAACCAGCTGCCTTTGAGCTGCTTTTCTTGGGGAGGAGCAGCTTGATCAGGCTTTGGGATCACTGCCTGTGCAGAATGGGAGGGAAAATCCATCACAGCACTCAGCCCATTCTTGAGGTGATGGACACATTTTTTACTCTGTTTCCACCTGGTTTTGGATCAAGATGTAAATTGTTGCTGAGGGAAGCCCTCAGGGGACAGTGGTGTCACCTGGCAGATCTGTGCCATCCTTTGTGTGCTGATCCTGTCACTGAGTTTCTCCATGAAAACCCCACAAGAATTTCTGTAAAACTCCCAAGATCCAGTCAGCCAAAGGCAAAGGGGATCCTCCCTGCTCCCCAGGCATTCCCAGAGCTGCTGTGGCAGGGCTGGGCTGGAATCCTGACTGCCTGTGCCCCTCTCCAGGTGATCTCCCACTATCAGTGCAAGGAGCAGCGGGACGTGCACAGGTTTGAGAAGATCAGCAACATCATCAAACAGTTCAAGCTGAGCTGCAGGTGAGCTGCTCCCATCAGCACTGGGGACATCAGGGCTATTCCAGCTTTCTCCAGAGAGTCCCACTTTGACTCCTCAGCAGCTGGAATGCCAGGGTGGAATATTGCTGGAACACAAATCATTTAAATGTTAATTTAACTCCTCCTTTGCTCATGGTGGGAGAGCTTTGGTGCTGTTTTGTTCCAGGCCTCCTCCTTCTGGATCAAGGCAGGGGAATTCCAGGGCTGAAGTGATCAGAAGTGTTTCTCTTGGAAACTGGGAATGGAGAGCTCTGCTCCAGCCCAGGCCCACAGGGCTGCCTGGGGAGGATGGGGCTTGCAGGCACTGTTTATCCCTGGTTTTAGTGGAAAAGTGGGAAACTTGGCTTTGCACAGCCCTCAGGCTCCACTGCCAGGTTAATTCTGAGGGTGTGTGGAGCTGGATAGAATGGAGAAGTTTCTGGGGGGGGGTTTACAGATGTTCAGATGTCTCCAGATATTCCCATTTTATGCTTATTTCTGCTGCTTATCCAGAGTGTCCAGCTGGGAATGGCTGAGCCCTGGTCTCCATGGGGAGCAGGCCTGGTCAGGGGGGTTGTGTCTGGAATTTCCTTCATTCAATGCACAAGCAGCTGATATTGTTCTCATTTGGCCCCAAACTGAGGAATTTGCCTTTAAAACCAAGCCCAGCCAAAGCCCTGCTGTAACCACACCTTACCAAGTGGGAATTCCGGCTCCTCCTTGTTCCCAACAGCTCAGACCAGGGAGTTTGGCCATGTGGGCACAAAAGCTCTTCATTCACTCTTTTTCCCCCTTTATTTCCTTGTTTTTCAGTAAGCTGGCAGCTTCTTTCCAGAGCATGGAGGTCAGGAACTCCAACTTTGCTGCTTTCATTGACATCTTCACATCCAACACCTACGTGATGGTGGTCATGTCAGACCCCTCCATACGTAAGTCAGAGCCAAGAGAAACCTGCTTGGGGCAAAAAAAAAAACCAGAGAAACCTCAAAAAAATTGTAATTAGTCCAGTTTAAACCACGTTTCTCTTGGAAAATGAGTTTTTAATTACAGAACTGATTAAGAGGAGGGATTGAGTCTGAGCAGGACCCTGCAGAGGTGGTGGTGGCACAGCTGAGCTGCTGCTGCTGTCACAGGGAGCCACCAAACCAGACCTGGCTGAGCAGGTCGTGCCTAAAGCCTATTTTGGGCAGTTGGGAGCTGGCAGCCCTGGTGATTTTTGGGGAGGAAGCAGAGCTGGCTCATGTTTGGGCGTTGCTGGGCTGTCTTGGGTGGACAGGCTCTAATTTTAGCAGCCTCTATTTATCCCGAGGAGGAGCTGCAGCAGTGCCAGCCCGCAGCCCCTGGGAGCAGATCCCTGTTTACACAGCTCTTGGAATTCCTGCTGGGAGCTCGGGGGCTCCAGGGACACTGCCCAGCACTCCCCAGGCCTGCTGCTGTGCTTTCCCTGCCCTCCTCCCGTGGGGAATTAGGGACACTGTGGGATCCCTGGGCATTGCTGGGCTGGGGAGCAGCTCTGGGAGGAGCAGCTCTCCCTGGGAGAGGCTTTTCCTCGTGTTCTTCTGGGATCAGCCCTGACCATCGCACGTTAAATTTGCCCAGACCTTCCCATATTAAATTTTGCTCAGACCATTCCATGCTGAATTTTGCCTTGACCTTCCCATGCTTGATTTTTACCCATCCCACACGAAATTTTGCCCAGGCCATCCCAGATCAAATTTTGCCCAGATCTTCCCCCGTTGAATTCTACCCAGATCATCCCACCTTAAACCTTTCCCAGACCATCTCACATTAAATTTTTCCCTGCCCGAAATCCCCCTGTGGATTTTGCCTGGCTTGGGAGCAGCAGGATGCACCCAGCCCCTGCAGACAGAGCTGTTGGAGCCAGGCAGCCCTGAGGCCGTGGTGACTCTCACCCTTTTTAACTTCTTTTTATCTCCCCTGTCCCTTTTCCGTCGCAGCTTCCGCGGCCACGCTGATCAACATCCGGAACGCCAGGAAACACTTTGAGAAGCTGGAGAGGGTGGATGGACCAAAGCACAGCCTGCTCATGCGCTGATCCCAGGCACCGGGGCTTTGGGGGGAGAAAAAACAGACCGGGGACTACTTCTTTTTAGGAGAATCTAACACTGTCCGTGTCTTTGTTGGGCTTTGAAATGAGTGTGCTGCTTGTTTTTTCTCCTCATCACGTTGGACACTAGAGCTGGGGGCTGGCCGGATCCGCCGCGGACCTTCCCGGATTCCCTGGCACGGGAGGGTGGGGAAGGAGGCAGGACGGGTGATGTGCCCGCAGGGGGTGTGGCAGAGCCCTCCTGGATGCGTGGCTGCCGGCTGATGGGATATTTACTGTTTCCTTGGATGGTTGCTAGAATAAGTTTATAAATTTCTCCTCATCTTTGGTCATGGAAATAAATTTTTGCTACCAGGGATTTCAGATCTGAGAGCTTTGCAAAGTGGGTTTGATTTCTCCCGAATCCCGAGGCAGCTTTGGGAAGCAGGAGCTGTAGGGCCTGGGTAGCTCCTTTTGTGGTTTTGGGGGGATTTGGCTGAAAGCCATTCCAGAGTTTCACTGGGAATCGCTTGGCAGCATCTCCCTCCCTTTATTCTCTCTTGCTGCATCAAATTACTGTGTAAAAAAGGGTGTGGTGCCTCCGTGCCTGGCTCTTCCCTGTATCCCTGCCCACACACCCGCTGGGAGGGGACAAATCCTCCGGGGCGAGTCCGGGAGTGGCAACGAGGAGCTAAAAGGGGCGGAGAACTGGAGTCCAGGGGAGGGAAAGGAGCTGAAAGTGCTGGAGAACCTGAGTCCAGGGCAGAAATCCACCGGGGCGAGTCCAGGAGTGGGAATGAGGAGATAAAAGGGTTGGAGAACCCGGGGGCTCCGCACAGGAGCTCCCAGTCCCGCTCCACCCTCCGGGAATTCCACACCCGCGTCTCGCACCGCCCACCCGGCAGCTGCCGGGCCTCGGGCTGGGGGAGTTCCATGGGAATCGTCCCCATGGGAGAGGAGCTGCTCCAGGGGCGCCCCGGGAGAGCTGTGAATGGCCGGGCACGAGGCAGAGGTTGAGTTCCCCGGGGTGCAGGTGTGGAATACCAAGAGTGGGAATCATGGAACAGCCCCGACACAGCTGCTGTTCCTCCTTAGAGCTGCCCCGTGCCTGGGATCAGCCCCTGCTGGGAGTGTCACAGCTTCCCACACTCCAACCTGCCCCGGAGCAAGAGGATGATGCTGTGTTGGAGCCTTTGGAATATCCCATCCCACTGGGAAGGGCTTCAGGAGAGGCGGTGGTTGCAGGAGCTTTGGGCACCTGCTGGGAGCTGTGGGAATGCTGCTCATTGCCATGGTGACAGGAGGTGCCGCTGGCTTTCCTTAGGGAATAAACCACAGCACATGGAAGTGGGATGATGTCAAAGGGGAGTGTGGAGTGGGGGGCAGGTGACAAAGAGCTGTGAGGGACAAATGGCCGGAGCTGTCAGGAGCCAAATCCTGGCCAGGCTGCAGCTCCTGGGATAGTGCCCCAGGGGGCTTGGAGTAAAGTTCTGCTGTTCTCCCACTCCAAATCCCTTTTCCTGAAGTGCACGGATCTGGGGGCTCTGTGGGAATCCGCCTGGTCCTTTTGCTGTGGCTGAGGTGCCACTGTGCTCATCGAGTGACAGCCTGTGACAAACACGGGTGGCTGTGTCACAGCACCTGCCCTGCCTGCTCCCGTGGCACCAAGGTGTGTCCTTTGTCCCTTCCCAAGGCAGATCCCAGGCCTTTTTGGGAGCCTGGGGTCGGTAGCTGCTCTGACCCCTCCCATTCTGAGCAGGGAGATTTGGGAGATCAGGCTCATCGCCCTCTTCCCACTTTCTCTGGCAGCTCCTGCCCTCAGAAAAAAAATATATTGATGCCTGCTCCAGATGTTTCTCACACAAACATCCCAAACCTGGATGAGGTGGCCGTGATCCAGCCTTTTCCTTAAGCACTTGACCTTGTAATGAGGAGAAACCTGATGCCATGTGTCACTGAGATCCTGAATAAATCCCCCCTTGGCCCAGTTCCTTTCCCCGGGAGCTGCTCTGGGGCCCAGGGTGAGTTCCCAGGACAGGCTGTGCTCCCTGGGGCTGCCTTGGAGCAAATTCCAGGTTTTTTGACCATTTCTTTCTTGCCTTGGAGTGTGGATGGCTCCAGTGGGGTCAGCCCCTGGCTGTTTCCCCCAGGACGAGCTGTGTAGGGTCAACAGTTCCTGAGGGTCTCCCTGGGGATGCTTCCACTTGTTTTTCCTCCTTAGTGGCACAGAATTGTCCCCAGGAGTTGCTGGGGGGGTGGACATGGGGCTGTGGTAGCCACACTCTGCTCTCCAGCTGGAACCAGCTCCTCCAACCCATCCAGGGCTCACGGCGTCTCCAATGTCACCCTGGACTGTCACTGCTGAACTGTGCCTGTGGGCACCTCGTGAGGAGCATCTGCACCATTCTCTGCCCCTCCTGCCCAAATCCATCCCTGGGGAGCTGGAGAGGGGACCTTGGGGGGAACTCCCGCCCTGCTCCCCCCTTTCTTCTGTGCTTTTTGGGAGGTCACCTGTGCCTGCTGCTGGTCCTTCAGCTCGGTGACACTGGGCTGGGGGCGCTTTGGGTGCAGGGCCCCCAAAAGCTCCCCAGGGAAGGTTGGCTGAGGGAGGGTCCCTACCTGAGCCTGTCCTGGGGCCTCCCTGGTGTTTCCTGAGGAGGGAGAGGGTTTTTTGCCAAAACGAGGTCGGTTTGGTGCTGGTTGTGTATGGTGTGGTGACTTGGCAGAAGTGGGGGTCACGGGGGCCCCTCCTCACCCCTGGATGAGCTCTGTGTGTGCCAAGGTCACCGCCTTGGTGGCCATGACCTGCTCCTGGAGTCACCCCTGGCAGGGACATCGTGAGTAGGGGACACCTGGCTGAGTCCCCATCTGCAGGATTTCCCGTCCCTGGGGATGAGCTGGGTCAGGGCTGGGGGGCCATGGGGTGATTAACTCGGCCTGGCAAACTCAGAGCAGGATGGGGATCTGGGGACATCTCAGGGCTGGGGACACAGCACTGGGAGCAGCCAGGGCCCCGTGGGACGAGGGCTGGAAAACCAGTGGGGCCCAGGGGGTGTGGGATGAGTGGGGGTGGATTCCCACTGGCAGTTCCACCCCAGGCCAGGGGCTCCCTGAGACCCCCAGACCCCCCCAGGAAGGGGCCAGGGGACCCCAGACCCCCCTGTGGCTGCAGCCCCTGGAGAGGCTCCCCCAGCTCTGCCAGGACCCTGCCACCCTGGGAGACGCCCCTGGGGTGCTGAGGGGGTACCCCACATACGTGGGCTCACCATGGGGGGCTCATACCATGGGGGGCTCACCTGTGTGTGTGTGTGGGGGGCTCGGGAGGCAGGGACGGGGGGCAGTGCAGGCAGTGCCCCAGGGCACCCGCGGGTGCTCAGGTTTGGGGTGCTCCAGCGCCTGTGGGTGAGGTGGAGGAGAACCCCAGACCCCCAATGGGGGGGTCTCTGCTCCCCCTCATCAGTGCCAGGAGCTCCCCCGGGCTGAGCCCTCCAGCACGGCCCCCCCCCGGTTTTGGGGTGCACTCCGTGTGGGGGGGGTGGGAACAAGTTGGGGTCCACCCCCCCTCCCCCAAATCCTGCGCGTTCCCATGGCAACGCCGGATGCGAGGGGAGCCGCCCATTGGCTGCCGATGATGTCATCTCAAGGGCGGGGCACCCCCACCCCAAAAAAAAGAGGGTGGGGGAGGGGAGCTCCGCCCCACGCGGCCCCTCCCCGCCCGTGGGGGCCCCACCCCGCCCCACCCGGCACCGCCCCGGGGGCAGCGGCGGCGGCGGCGGCCGGGGATGCGCTCGGAGGAGGCGCGGGGGCCGGTGCGTGGGGCCGGGGGCGCGGGGGGCGCGCGTGGGGGCCTGAGGGGGCCGGGGGGGGGGATGGGAGCGCGGGGTCGGGCGGGGGGAGGGGACAGGGGAGGGAGGGGAGGGAGGGATGGAGGGGGAGGGCCCCGCCCCCCGCGCCCCCTCAGGCCTCCCCTCCCCCCCTCGCCCCCTCACGCGGGGGTCGCGCGTGGGGTGCCCCCCCCCCCACATCGAGCGCCGCGCGCGCTTCCGGGCAGGGCGCCCCCCCGCGGCCGGGAGGTCACAGCGGCCCCGCCCTGCCCTCCCCTCCCACGCCCTTTGCTCTTAAAGGGACAGGCCCCGCTTGGGCTCCGACCCCCCCGTGCCCCCCGCCCCTCACCCTACGGGGGTCCCCGCTCTGTGTTCCCTCCGTCCCCCCCCGTGTCCCCAGCGGCCGCCGGCGGAGGGTGGAGCGCGGAGGAAATTCCACGGGGGGGTGTGGCGGCGGCGGCGGGTGTGACCCCCCCACGCCCACGGGTGGGGGACACGCAGCGGGGAGAGGGGGTGGGGACACGGAGGGGACAAAGCGGTGGGGGGGGGGGCTGTGGAGGGCGTTTTCCCACGCTCACCCCCCCGCCCAAGGTCACCCGAAATGCCTCCTTAAGCTGTTTAGGGCTAAAATCGGGGAGCACCAATTATCCCCTTGGAGTGAGGGAGATAAAGTGTTGGGAGGGGTGCACAGCACCCCCAGACATGTGGGTTTGAGGGGGGCCCCCCGTGCCCCCACCCCGCACCCCTGGTTGGCTTTGGGGTGCACCGGGCTGAGGACGGAGGAATTCAGTTCACCCATAAAGGGGGGGGGGGTCAGCAGTGGTGGAATTTGGGGGGCAACGAGCACCCCCCGCCCACTCAGCTGCCCCATCCCGCACCCCCTACCCCCGCGGGGCTTTGGGGTACAAGGGACCCCCAAATTTGGGTAAGGGAGGGTCCCCTTGGGGAGGATGGGGTGTCCCTTTTGCAGCCCCCCTCCATGAACCTGTTTGTGGGGACCCCCCGGGTGTGAGGGGCCGGTCCTGGGGGGCTCCGGGGGGACACTGGGGTCCCCAGGTGCGGGGGGCAGTTGTGTGTCTGTCTGGGGGTGTCCCCTGGTGTGTTTTTGGGGGCCTCTGGCTGCAGGGGGTGCTTTGGGGACCTGGGGATGTGTTGGAGGGGGTCCCTGACAGAGCGAGGGGTGTTTGACGGGTGTCTCTACTTGTTGGGGGGTGTTTTGGGGGTCCCTGGGTTTGGGGGGGTCTATGGGGTCCCTACCCGAGAGCGGAGGTTTTTTGGGGGGCGCTGGTCGTTTGTGAGTGTGTGAGGGGGGTGTTTTGGGGGTCCTTGGCTGGTTATGGGGCTGTTTGGTGGAGGTCCCTGGCTGAGTGTTTGTGCTGGGGGGGTCACCCCAATATGTGGGTACTGGGGGGGTCTCTGTCTCTGTTTGGGGCTGTTTGGGGGTGTACCGTGTGTGTTTGGAGGGGGTCTGTGCGTTGGGGGGGTCCCCAGGTGACGAGGTGGGTTCTGGGGACGGGGGGGGTGTCTCTGGCTCTTTTTGGGGTGTGTTTGGGGGGCTCCCGGCTGTACCTGGGGGTGATTCGTGGGGGGCTCTGTTTGGGGGTTCCGTGGCTCTGCGCGTCTCTTGGGGGGTCCCTGACTGGGTGCGGGGCTTCGCGGGGGATCCCTGCCCTGAGTGTGGAGGTGCTTTGGGGGGACCCGGTTTTATGGGGACGGTGAATTCGGGGCTCCGTGTGTGAGCGGGGGCTCCGTGCCGGGGGCTCGGTGCCGGTAATGGGGGAGTTCGGTGCCGGTGCCGGGGGCTCGGTGCTGGTATCGGGGGGGTTCGGTGCCGGTGCCGAGGACCCTGTGGCGGTGCCGGGGGCGTTCGGTGCCGGTGCTCGGGCTCGGTGCCGGTATTGGGGGGGTTCGGTGCCGGTGCTCGGGCTCGGTGCCGGTATTGGGGGGTTCGGTGCCGGTGCTCGGGCTCGGTGCCGGTGCCGGGGGTGCGCTGTAGCCGCCGCCCCCCCCGGGGGGGCCGGGCCGTGTGCGCGGGGCGCGGCGCTGGGTGTGGCGGGGCGGGGCCGCCGCGCGAGGCCGGTGCGTGGGGGCTCCGCGGGCGGGGACGGTCCCTGCGTGGGCAGGTACGTGCGGGGGGCTGGGGGCAGCGCCGGGGGGTCCCGGGGCAGCGCGGGGGGTGACGAGGAGCTCGTTCGGCCGGGGGTTCCCCCGTACCGCTTGTCCCCACGCGTGCCCCGGGACCCAGCGCGGGGTGCGGTGGGGCTGGGGGTTCCGCTCGTCCCTCGGTGGTGTCGCGGTCCCGCGGGGGCCCAGCGCCGGCCGTGCCGCGGGTGGGGCCGTGCCCGGTGCCTCCCGCGGGGGCCGGGCCGGGCCCTTTAAGAAGCTCCACCCGCGGCCGAGCCCAGGTGGAGCCGCGGGGCCGTTCGCACCTCGGGCGGCGCGGCCCGGGAGATGGTGCTGCGGGCGGCGGGGGGGAGCTGCGAGCGCGGCGAACACGCGTGGGAGCCCCGCGGGTCAGTGCGTGAGTGACCCCGGGCGGGGGGACGCGGGCCGGGGGGGCGCGGCCCCTTTAAGGCGCGGGGGGAAGGAGCGGGGCGGGGCCGCCACCGCCCCGTGCGCGGGACACGCCCCCGCCCCGCCCCGCCCGCGGGGGGCGGGGCCGGCCCGGCACAAAGGCGCGGGCGGGGGGGGCGGGGCCTGCGGTTCCCGCCCTCGGCGCGCGCGGCCGCCGCTGTGAGGGGCCGGGCGGGTCCGTGAGGGACGGGCGGGCCCGGCAGGGACGGGCGGGCCCGGCGGGCCCGGCCTCGCCTCAGAGCACGGGCGGGCCCCGCCATGCCCGGCCCGGCGACCCCCGGGTGGCCCCACGCCCCGCCGGAGCCGCCCCGTGGCGCCGCCCCGGTCGGTTGGTTGGTGAGAGCCCGTTAAAAAAACCCCTTCGCCCCCGCCCCGTGCCTCAGTTTCCCTGGCTCCTCACGGACTGCGGGTCTCTTGCAGGGCCAGGGGAAGGCGACGCCCGCCATGAGCTCGTCGGCGCTGCTGGCTGAGGGCCCCCTCGACCCCCCGGTGCTGCTGGCCGACATCAAGACGGAGCCCCCCGAGGAGCTGCTGGCCAGCGACTGCAGCCAGCCCCAGGCCGAGCCCGTCGATCTCTCCCTCAATAAATCCAAGGTGGCTCCGGCCTCGGCCCCGCCGCCACCGCCCTCCACCTCGGTCCAGTCTTCCCCCATGCTGGTGGCTCCCCCGCTTCCCGCTCCCAGCACCGTGTCCATCCCGCCCTCCGGTCTCAGCTCCACCTCGGCCATCCCGGCTGTCCTCTCACCCGGCTCCATCCTGGCCTCCACGCAGGGCAGCGGCGGGCAGCAGATCCTCCACGTCATCCACACCATCCCCTCCGTCAACCTGCCCAGCAAGATGGGCAACCTGCAGACCATCCCCGTGGTGGTGCAGTCCCTCCCCGTCGTCTACACCACCGTGCCCACGGACGGCGTCACCGCCATTACCGTGCCCCTCATCGGGGGGGACGGCAAGAATGCTGGGTCTGGTAAGGGCACCTGGGGGGAATGCTGGAATCTGGGGGGTGGAGGGTGTGTGTCCTGCCTCGTGGAGGGGCAGCCTCGAGGGGGATCTCATTTTTCACTGTGGAGTGTTCCTGCCACTGCCGTGTGCCACTCTCATACAAAGTCTCTCAGCCCCCAGCCTGTGCCCCCCAGGGGACATGGGGAGGGCAGGGACACACAGGGCATGGCACTGCCTGTTCTCCACCCATCCTGCTGCTGGCAGCCTGCCCTGCCCTTCCCACTGGCTGCCTGCTGCCAGCAGCTCTGGTTTCAGCTCAGCTGCTCTCTGTGCCCCCCACAATCCCCTTTCCCAGGACATTGCCAGCTTCTCACCTTATCCAGGGTGGGGGACCTGGATCTGCCCTGCTCTGGGCCGGAGCAGGCAGCCAAAAGTGGTGTCCCCAAGTTGTTTCCTCTCCTTGGGGGTTCTCCATCTACCCAGTTGGATTTTATTCTCTGTAGGAGCAGGCTGTGCCAGGAGCACTGCAGGAGCAGGGGGAAGGCTGCACCCTGATGTGCGGCGGGTGTTTTGGGGGTGTCTCTGTTCTGTGCTCACCCCTTGCCTCTCTGTGCCCTAAAGCTTTTCTTTCCCGGACCCCTCCAGTGAAAATGGACCCTGGCTCCGTGTACCCCATGGACATGAACAGCGACAGCGAGGACAGCGCCTCCGAGAGCGGCCCAGCGCCCTTCCAGGACCTGCCCAGAGAGTGAGTGTCCTCCTGCCTGTGCCTCCCCACCCTTTTTGGCCCTGAGCCCCCCCCGAGCCCCCCGTGGGCTGTGGGCCGTGGCTCCAGCTCTCCCTGCTCCCGGCAGGCCGGCGGCGCGGGGGCCCAGGGCCGATTCCCCGGACCTGAAGAAGCGGCGCATCCACCAGTGCGACTTCGAGGGCTGCAATAAGGTCTACACCAAAAGCTCCCACCTCAAAGCCCACCGGAGGATACACACAGGTAGGGCTGGGATTGGTGTCCCTGGATTCCCCATGGGATGGTGCTGTGGCCCTGGATGGCCCTTTGGGAGTGCTGGGTGGGGGTGCCGAGGGATTCCCCGTTGGGAATTTCTGTGAAGGCTTTGGGGGCTCGTTGTGGCGGTGCTGACCCCTCGGTGCTCCCCTGCACAGGCGAGAAGCCCTACAAATGCACGTGGGAAGGCTGCACTTGGAAGTTCGCCCGCTCGGACGAGCTCACCCGGCACTTCCGCAAGCACACGGGCATCAAACCCTTCCGCTGCTCGGACTGCGACCGCAGCTTCTCCCGCTCCGACCACCTGGCCCTGCACCGCCGGCGGCACGTCATGATGTGAGCGGTGCCCGCCGCGCTGGGAGCCGGCAGCGCCTCCCTCCCTCCATCCATCCACACCCCGCGGCTGCTGCGGGGCGGGGCGGGGACTGCGGGAGCGCCGGGGCAGGGCCATGCCCGCTGCAGGAGCCTCGCCGGCACGGCACGGGACGGCAAACAATGGATTCTGGACTGCTGCCCCTTCTCTCTTGTCCCCAGCTGTTTTTATTCCTGGGTTTGTCCTCGCCTGGAGGCTCCTCGACTCCTCACCTGGAGCAGCTGCCTCTGGCTCTTCAGCCTCCTGCCCGTTGTTGTCCCCCATGCGCTCTCTGCCTCTCCCAGTGCCTGGGAGCCGTGGCAAGGACAGGGGCAGGGGGTGATGGGCCCCGGTGGAGGAGCTGATGGCCATTCCTGCTCCAACCCCAGACTGTCCCAGCAGGAGAAGGGACATCGCCTCTCTGTGTGTCCTTCAGCACGTGCTGGGCTTCATGGGAAGTGCTGGGTGTGCAGAGAGCCAGGAGGAAAAGAGGAATCAAGAAAGAGGGAAACAACCCAAGAGTGACCCACAAACAAGACCATCACCACCACACAAAGGAAAACTTTGTGGAACATGGAACTTTTCTTTTATGGAATTCTACAAGGGGGTGGGACAGGGTGGGGGGGGGACGAGGCCCAGCAGCTCTCGGGTTTTTTGGAAGACTCTGGGCCACTTGAAGTGTTTCTAAGTTAAACCAGCGGCTGTGGCCACATGCTTTGCTTTTTAATAATGGTTTTTGAGGAGTGTTTCTTCATCTCCCCCAGCCAACCCCCCTGGTTGCTGGGAGGGTGTCAGGATTTGGGGTTGGATGCTCTGAGCTGTTGGGTGGTGGGGACCATGACACCTGCCATGCTCAGGGCAGGCCCTGTGGGGAGCTCCCAGACTCCCTCTGAGCTGGTGCTTTGCCCTGGCTGTGTGGGGATGGGGGAACTGGTGTGAGGAGAGGCTGGGGGAGCACTTCAGGGACCTGTGGCCCCTGAAAACAACTCACAGCTGCTTGGGAAAGTGCTTTTCCTCAGCTTCCCATCCACCAGCCAGGTGTGCCATGGGCAGAGCTTGTCCCTGGCCTGAGGTGGTCCCTGACCCCATGGCCTGAGGGAGAGTCTGGCTGGGCACAGGTGAAGGGCTGGGACTGCCCCTGGCACAGCCACCCCACCCTGCAGGCCTGGGCTGCAAGGCTGCCGGGTGGGGAATGCCTGTTCAAACCTATTAATGGCAAAAGGCACTGTAGGAATAGCATGGTCGGGGTGAGGATGTCACCTGCCACAGGGGACAGGGACAAGGCAGAGCTTTCAAGGCATTCTGTGTCCAGAGGATGGACCGAGGGGGTCCCAGTGCCCTGAGCTGGATGAGCAGGACTGCAGGAATGATCTTGAATTAACTTGTGCAGGATCTCCTGCTCCAGCTGGATCCCTCCAAATCCCTTTGGGACCTAGTGGGATTCATCTGAGAATCCTTCAAGAGTTGCTGATTCCATCACAAAGCCTCTCTTGATGATTTTGGATGGTCTTGGGACTCCAGGAGGTCCCAGCTGGCTGGAAATTTGGGACTGTTGTCCTGATTTTCCAGAAGGGCAAGAAGGAGGACCTGGAACCCACAGGCCTGTCAGTCTCACTTCAGTACCCAGTAAAATCATGGAAAAGATGATTCTGGGAAGTATTGGAAGACACCTGGAGAACAACAGAGTCATTGGTCACAGCTCCATGAGGGGAAAGTGCTGCTTGTCCAGCCTGATTTCCTTCCACAACAGGGCATCCCACCTGGCTGATCAAGGACAGCCAGCAAATGGAATCTTTTTGGACTCCAGCAAAGCTTTTGATCCTGTCTCTCCCAGGCTCCTTCTGGACAAAATGTCCAGGCTGCAGCTGGATAAACACATGGGGTGGGCAGCAGCTGGCTCCTGGGTTGGGCACAGAGGATGACACAGTGAGGTGACACCAGCCTGGCACCTGTCATTACTGGGGTGCCACAGGGCTCCAGCCTCATCCCAGTTCTCTTCATCATCCTGATGAACAACCCAGATACAGGACTCTAAGGAATACTAAGGGAAAAAAATCTCTAAATTCTTCAGTTGAAGCTTTTTGAGGATTTTGCATGAAAGATGTCCCATTCCAGGGAGAAAAATGACAAAGAAAAGATAAAAAATACTCCTTACAGAAATGAAAAAATCCTACTTTTGGAGGATTTGGGAATTCTGTCACCTTTTGAAGGGCCCCGTGGCGCTACCTGGGCTCGGCCGAGGGTGGAGCTTCTTAAAGGGCCCGGCCCAGCCCCACCCGCAGCACGGCCAGCGGGACCGAGGGACAACCGAGGGGCAAGCGGGACCCCCAGCCCCACTCGAGACACGCGTGGGGCTCCCTGTATGAGGTGCCACGGGGACCCCCTGCCCAAACCAGCTCCTCGTCACCCCCGGCACTGCCCCGGGACCCCGGGGCTGCCTGCACGCACCTGTGGGCACCCTCGGGGGTGTCACTGGGGGTGCTGGCACCCTCAGCCAGAGACTGGGGGTCCCTTGGGGGCACAGGGTGCTGGCTGTGTGTGTCAGGGTTTCCTCTGGGGGCACGGGGGGGCTCTTGGGAGGTGCCCTTTAGGGGGACAGGGTGCTCTTTGGGGATGCTGTCACCCTGTGTTAAGGTTCAGGGTGGTACTTTGGGGCACTTAAGCTCTGTGCTCGCCCTTTTTGGGGTGCTGGTAGGCAAAGCCGTGCTCGGGGGGACCCTCCCATCCTTCATTGCCCAGGTTGGTCATGGGTGCCTCCCCTCCTGAGCACCCCCGGCGCCCCGCAGTCCGTGTGTGGGCCTGGGACCCCGGCAGTGCCTGGGGGCTGGGTGGGCGCTGCTCGCACCCCAAATCCGGCCGGGCGCGCTGCTGGGACCCGGTGGCAGCGCTCGGGCACCCGGTGGCGCCAGCGGCCCGCGCTGAGCCACGGCCGGAGGAGGAGCCGAGGGATCTCCGTGCTGTGTGTGGCAGCTTCCCCGAGCGCCTGGGGGGTGCCGTGGCACCGCTGATCCCCCGGTGCTCCCTCGCGCGGGTGAGGAGCCCCAAAAATGCCCGTGGGAAGGCTGCACCTCGGAGTTCTGCAGGCACGGCGACATCAAACCCTTCCGGTGCTCGGGCTGCAGCTCCTCCGCTCCGAGTGCCTTGGCAGGGACTGGAATGGAGGGACAGCCCCCAGATCCCGGGAGGAGCTGCAGAGGTGTGGGGGTCACACAGGGTCCTGTGCCAAACGCCCGTGACAAAGGGACAGCGGTGTGTGGGCATCACCCTGCGGCTGGAGCAGATGCCGAGGTCCTGCCACACAGGAGCAGGTGCCACCCCCTCGCCAGGGGCTGGCCCCGCCATCCCAGGGCTCCAGGCTGTGCTTCCTCCCAGCCTCCTCTCCTGGGTGAGGCCCTGAGGGCTTTTAATTGCTCTGAGCGGCCCCACTTGAGATCCCCACCCACATCCCTGGGCCCATTTAAGCTCAGCCTGGCGCCTCCCGCTGCTCCCTGTGCTGTCCCGGAGCTGTCCGAGCCGTTTGCACGGCCACAAGCACTTTCCCCCCTGGCTCTCACCTTGATCTGCCCCATCCCTGTCACCTGCTCCTGTCCTGCAGCACGTGCCCAGGGCAGGGTGACCCCCAGAGAGGGCTGTGCCACCCCCGTTCTGGGCACAGGTGGTCCCTGAGCTTCAGCAGAGCTCCTCTGGCAGTGGCTGCCAGACCCTGTGGCATGAGGGGCACATCCAGCTCCACGTCCCCTGGGAATTCTCCAGTGCCTGGGGTTGTGCTTGGTGGGAGCCCAGAAAACCCTTCTGGTTGTTTTCCAGGCTTGGCAAAGGTCCAAGGCTGGGGTTTGGGGGGGAAAAAGGCCGATTTCATCTCCCTCCTTGCACCCTGAATTTTTGTCCTGGACACTCATCTCAGCCTCAGGCCCTTCCACTTCCTCACCTCGCTCCTCCTCTCCCAGGAACTCCTGGAGCAGCTGCTCCATCTCCCTGCCTCCCAGTGCTCCCCCACTGCCTGACTGGGGGTACCGGGGGCCTCCCCATCTCCTCTGGGCTCTTTCCCCATCCCCTGCCTGCACTTTTCCATGGCTGCCAGAAGAAATTAGCAATCCCCAAACTGTTTCCCTGCCGAAGGAGCAGTGACTGGGAGGGGTTCCACAGCCTGCTGGGGGGTCCTGCGGGCTGGTGGCCCCCCGTGTGACAGTGGGGTGGCGGTGCCCTGGCTCTGGGATCCCCGCGGTCCCTGCGGACGGCTCCTTGTCCCTGTCCCTGTCCCTGTCGGGGGTGCCGGGGCCTCTCCGCCCGCCCGCCCAGCACTGCTCAGACTGGTTTAGCAAGTGGATGGGACGGGGCGGCCGCTTTTCCTTTGAAGGGCTCCCGGGAAGCATTTGATGGCTGGAAACCTCCCGAGGAGGAGAAAGGAAAAGACAAAAATAGGTGGTTTTGGGTTTCGGTGGGGAAGCGGGGGAGGCGCGGGGCTGCTCCGGCAGCTTTGCAGAGCTTTGTGTGCCGGGCGTGGGGACAGGAGAGCGGGGCCAGGCCACGGGAACCCGGAGTGGCTTCGGCCCAGGGAGGCACAGCCAGAGCGGGCTGGGGATGTCCACCACGGCCCCGAGAGAGGTGGGTGCTCCGGGGTGCCTGGGGGGGTTCGGGGCACAGCAGGGAGGGAAGAGCTGCTGCAGGAGGGAGACAGGACCAGGGACCCCCAGGCAGGGCCGGGCCCCTTCTCCAGCCCTCCTTCCTGGGTGGGACCTGAGTGGGGGCTCTCGGGGGTCCCTTGGGAGCCAGCCCAGTGCTGAGGTGTGAGGGTGGGACCTGAGTGGGGGCTCTCGGGGGTCCCTTGGGAGCCAGCCCAGTGCTGAGGTGTGAGGGTGGCTATGGGGATGCTGGGGACAGGCTGGGGCTGCCTCTGCCTGTGCCTGGGGTCACTTGGGGAGTGGGAGCTGAGGTTTGCGTCCCAGCCTGATCCAGGTTTCCTCAAAATTCGGTACCTTTCTTGCCTTTTAGCTCAAGTCTCTGTAATCTGGGGCTTCACCTGCCTCCTGCTCCCTTGTGAGAGGAAGGAGGGCCTGGCTGTCCTTCCTCTCCATTCCTATGGACCCGGAGTGCCGGGATCCGGGATCAGGGGCTGGCTCCCCAGTTCTCCCCCAGTTCTCCCCAGGAGCCCCAGCCCCTGGGTTGGGACCCCCTCTCAGCTCAATCCCTGCCTGCACAGGATCTCCCTTCCCAAACCCCCTCCAGCCTCTCGGTGTTGGCTTTTCAGAGTGGAATTCTGCGTGCGATGAGGGAGGAAAAACGTGAGGAAGGTCGGGAGAGAGCGCGTTGGTGGCCGGGTCACGGGGAGCCGCCCTTATCTCTGCGCCATCGCGGGTGGCACGTGGGGACACAACGGGACCGGCGGCGCCCCCGGGGCAAAGGGCCGGGGCAGAGAGGGAGCCAAGGCCGCTCTCCGGGACAGATAAGGGCGCTGCCTGCCTTTGGCCCATCCCTGCCAGGAGGGGCAGCTCCGCCTTGGGAAATCGTGGATTGCTCCCTGCTGGGCAGGAGCAGCCTGCCGTGAGCCCTGCTCCTGGGATTCACCCGGCTACGCGTGGGACGGAGAGAAAGGGAACACTTCTGGTTTTTATAATGCAATCATGGAATGGTTTGGGCTGACAGGACCTTAAAGCTCATCCCATCCCACCCCTGCCATGGCAGGGACACCTTCCACTGTCCCACTTAAGCTTCTTCGATTTCAAACCCATCCTTCCTAGGAATCCCACTAATTCTCATCTCAATAACATTCCCAGCTCTCTTACTACCCTCTCTAGACAATCGATGTTACTAACTGACTCTCAACCCTCCAGCTATGATTTATCAACCTAGTCACAAAACAACTAATAATACCCCTAGACAAAAAAGGACACAAATGAGCCCTAATTTTAACATCCCTCATAATCTTCCTGCTGCAAACCCCAATGTCCAGCCTGGCTTTGGGCACTGCCAGAGATGCAGGGGCAGGCACAGCTGCT
Organism: Diglossa brunneiventris; assembly: GCA_019023105.1. Taxonomy (NCBI): domain Eukaryota; kingdom Metazoa; phylum Chordata; class Aves; order Passeriformes; family Thraupidae; genus Diglossa; species Diglossa brunneiventris. The sequence goes on from CM032357.1 coordinate 18,726,327, forward strand.
CTGGGCACCCTCACCACCCTCACTACAAACTTCCTCCTTTCCCTGTGTGGTCCTGCAGGGCTGGTGACACATCCCGCTGTCCCTGGCATCCCCTGGGAGCCCTGGTGAGAGTTCCAGCAGCAGCACAGCTTCCCTGAAAACAAAACCCTGCAAGGCTGGAGCTGTTCCTGTGTTTGCTCTCCCAAGGGCTCACAAGCTCTGCTCTCCGGGATGCTCAGCCGCCCCAGCCGATGGTTTTGGTCCCTGGAGTGGGGTGGCAGCTGTGACACCAAACTTCTGCTGTGGCTCCTGCTCTGAGCAGTCACAGGTCCCGTGTGAAGGCCCTGGAGTGGCAGGAATGCCATGGAACAGGCATTGCCCTGCCCTGGCAGCACTGCAGCTGCTCTCCCTTTGGCCAGGGGGGTAGAGCAGCCTTGGCCCCCCCACTTCCTTCCCCTGCTCCTGTGGTCCCCTGGAGCTGCTGGGATGTCCCCAAGGTGATGACAGAAGCGTCCCTGCCTGTGTGGGATCCTGTCTGGGACACACAGGGAAGTGGGGAACCTGGGACTGATTTGGGATGGGTGAACACAGGGATTGGGAGGATCCAGGCTCTTCCTTGGGGAGGAGCTGAGGACCATCAGGGCTGGATTATCTGGAGAAAAATGGCTTTTTTTTTTTTTTTTTTTTTTTTTTTCCCAGTTCTTTGCCAGAAAGGTAATTTTTATTCCCTTTATCTCTGGATCTTTACACTACTTCCTTTCCAGAAGTGAAACCCAAACACAGTTGCCTGGTGTCTCCATAGAACCCTGTGCCCTCCTACCTGTCTGTGCTTTTCCAACTGCTGCTTTTCTTTTCCTTCAGGGTTTGTCCCTTTTATTTTTGATCCTTCTCCTTTATTTTTGATCCTTCACTTTTTCTCCCTGGGAATGAGAAGTGTGAGCAAACAGGAATTTCCTCTCAAAATTAGTTTTAATGCAAAATTTATCCATTCATGCAAAAATGGCATCTTCTTATTGAAAAGTACCCATGTCCGTAAAAAACTGGAATATCCCCCTTGTTTCAGTGCAGGGGACTCAGTCTGGGGACAACGGCCCAGCTGGGGGGTGTTCCAGGCCTTGGGGTTGGGCTGATCCCTCCATCCTGATGGTGCTGGAGCTGGCTGGGCCCCCTGGCTGATGAGGCCCTGGAAGGGCTCAGGGATTGGAATTGGGGGATTGAATCCTGGAGTGCTGGAACTTCCTGGGCTCTCTGTGGGAGCAGGGCTGGTGACAGAGTTCAGGGTTGGGATTGGGGATCGAATCCTGGGTATCGTCCTGAGCTCCGTGTGGGAGCACAGCTGGTGATGGAGCTCCTGGCCACCCACTTGGGGTTGGGATTGGGGTTAAATCCTGGGGTTTCCTGACCACTCTGCTGCAGCATGGCTGGTGATGGAGCTTGGATTTGTGTTGTAGTGTGTTTTTTATTTGGCATGTTTACTGCGACATGTTTGGGATTGGGGATCGAATCCTGGAGTGCTGGAGCTTCCCGGGCTCACTGTGGGAACACAGCTGGTGCCAGAGTTCAGGGTTGGGATTGGGCATCAAATCCCGGGGTGTGGGATCGTCCTGAGCTCCATGTGGGATCACAGCTGGTGCCAGAGTTCAGGGTTGGGATTGGGCATCAAATCCCGGGGTGCGGGATCGTCCTGAGCTCTGTGTGGGATCACGGCTGGTGACAGAGTTTGGGATTGGGGATCAAGTCCTGGGGTGTGGGATCGTCCTGAGCTCCATGTGGGATCATGGCTGGTTGACAGAGCTCCTGGTCACCTACTTGCAGTTGGGATTGAATCCCGGTGTGTGGGATTGTCCTGAGCTCCATGTCGGAGCATGGCTGGTGACAGAGCTTGAGATTTTAATCCTGGGGTGCTGGAGCTTCCCAAACACGTTGTGGGGTCACGGCTGCCGACAGAGCTCCCGGCCACCTGCTCAGGGTTGGCATTGGGATTGAATCCCGGTGTGTGGGATCGCCCTGAGCTCCCTGTCGGAGCCCGGCTGGTGGCAGAGCTCGGGGGCTGTGTTTGGGGTGCTGCAGCTGCCCGGGCTCGCTGCCGGGGCGCCTCTCGCCCTTTTATGAGCGGTGTCCCGGCGGGGCCGGCGCCGGGAGCCTGATTGGCTCCGCACCACCGCCCGCTCCCGGGGCCGCTTCCTCCTCCCGCGGCCAGGTAGAGCCTTCCCGGCCTCCCACCCGCGCAGCTCGCTCCGCCTCGCCTCAGGGGGATTTTTCCCCTTCCCCTCCCTTGTTTCTCCCCCTTTTTTCCCCTTTTCCCTGTTTCCCGGGCCTGTTTCCCTGTCCCGTGCGGGGCGCGGGGGGATGAGCAGCGGGCTGGTGGACGCGGCGGTGTTGGCACCGCTCAAACCCGTCAGCATGTCCGGGGAGCCCGGCGAGGACACCCCGGTCTTCGAGGACATCAAAGGCCCCTCGCGGCCCCTGCAGACCCCTCCCGAGCTGGCACAGGTAAGCGCAGGGAAGGGGCCGCTCCCGCCCGCTCAGGTGCCTCCGGATTTGGGCTGAATTCTGCTTTGTTTCTCCCGTCGTGGCTGCGACACCTCCGTGGCTCTGTGGGCTCCCGCTTCCCCCTGCGCTGGCTTTTCTCCTGGGCGTGTTGGGTTTCGTTCGGGAATTTTGGTTTGGGTTTTTTGCCTCCTCTCTGCCTTCAAAACTCCCTGGCGTCCCCCGTGTGGGCTTTGCTCCCGCTCCAGGGTTCAGTCCCTGTCCCTGGGCTTGGCAGGCCAGGGGTGTTCAGGGGCTCTCCCACCGGGAAAGGTTTTGGGATTGGAATTGTTGTGCCTGCGTGTGCTGGACAGGACACAGGACCTTATATTCCATTTTATTTGATTCTCTGTACTTTTCCACTACCGCCGTGGGGAAGGAATGCTCCTCGAGATTCCCTGGCAGCATTCCCCCCAGATAAAGGCCGGGATAAGGCTTTGGGGTGTTCCCGCAGGCCCACCCCTCTGCTGGGCCCTGCTGCCCACTGCATGTGGGGGACCAGGCTCCGTGTGCCACCCCCAGAGCCTCCGGCCGCTCTTCCTGCTGCAGGGAGGGTGAGGCAGGCCGGGCCCCACCCTGGAGCCGAGGTTTCCCCTTTTCCCGCTCCGTGGGGCGCGGGGTGCCCGGGGTAATGATTAACCCCAACCCCACGGCCCCAGCGCCATTTTGAGTGGGGCGGGAGCGCTCCGGGCCTGGTTCCAGGGCCACGCAGGGACCCCCACCCGGCCTCTGCTCCTCCAGAGACCCAGGGAGAGGCCACCGCAGCCTGGGTGGCACCAGCCAGGCTCAGGGCCACGTCCCCAGTGCCCCTGCTCTGGTCCCCACGTCACCGGAGTGCCCAGGGCCATTTTGGGGCTGTGTCCCGCAGAGGGAGGTGAAGGCTGTGGCTCCATCCCTGGATTTCCTGGAGCTCTGGGATCCACAGGGGCTGTCAGTGGTGCTCGTGGCTGTGGGGTCAAACAGGAGAGCCATTCCTCCTTCCCCTGTGTGGTTTCTGCCCCTCCGTGTGGGGTTTGGGGATCACCTGGATCAGAGCCGGGTGGTGGCTCTTGGAAAGCTGGGATTGTCCCCAGGGCCTGTCCTGGGGGAAAGGCTGACAGCTCCTTCCAAACCCCCTCAAAATGGGTTTCGAGAGGGTGAGCTTGGCTTCTTGCCTTTTTCTGTCTGGGTGGGATGAGGCAGTGTGGCCATGGCGGGCCCTGAGCCACCTCTTGTCTCCCTCATAGGGACACCCATGGCTGGGGACACCTGTGGTTGGGGACACCTTCACCACACCCCATCCCTGCTGCCCTTCCAGGAAAAAGGCAGTTTCTCCTCCCAGTTTGGTCCCACTTTGCTCTGGGGCGGTGGCAGCTGAGGGGTGGCCTTGGAGGTGTCACCCTTTGCCACTGACCCTCCTGCGTCCCTCCTGGGCAGTGGGATCCTGGCACAGCAGCTGGGGAGCCGGGCAGGTCCCATGGGTGCCACGGATCCCCAAACCCACGCAGGGAGCAGGGCTGTGCTGGGACACCCCGAGAGCCCCGGGCTGGAGCCCACAGGCCCTGGGCAGGAGTTTCCATAGCCTGGCCCCTTTCTCCCAGAGGCTGTGGTGCTGTGGGAGCCATGGCTGGAGGCTGGAGGAGCTGGAAGCTGCAGGGCTGGGGAGCCTTTGCTCCAGAGGGTTTTTATCAGCTTGACAAGGCAGGTGCCAAAGGCTGTGACCTGTCAGGCTCCAGCTCGGGGCAGTTCCTGCTGCTCTGGCTGCCCGAGCTTGGGAAGAGGCAGGAGCAAATCATCCCTGTGATTTCAAAGTCCCGCTGCCATATATCCCCCTCAAATTGCTTTTCAGGTGGGAGCTCTTTGCTGTCAAAAATTTTATTGGATTCGGCTCAGGTGGAAACAGATCCTTTGTGGAATTTCCAATCAAATTTTCCCTTTCCTTGGCTTTTCCAACCAAAAAAAAAAACCAGAGAAAAGAGGAGGGAAAAGGGCTTGTGAGAGGAAAGGACTGTTCATTCCTGATTTGGGTCGGATCAGCCAGAAAAAGCATTTTCCTCTTCAAATCTCCAGTGGCTGATGCTCAAGGGAATAATAATAATAATAATAATAATAATAATAGTAAAGCAAAAGTAATGTCCAGGGAACATTTCAGGAGAGGAGGAGCTGATCCCTTTGTGTGGCTGCCGGGTCCCCTGGATGAGTGAGGGGCCTGGGGGATTTATCCTTGCTCCCACCTGGCTGCCACAGCATTCCTGGGCCCTTGGGGCTGGAGAAGCATCCTGGGATCACCCGGGGCCGGGAGGGACAGGGCAGGAATTGGCTCCTCCAGGCTCCCCTGTGGCTGTGGGGAGGTGGCTCTGCCACCCTCTGTCCTTGAGGGTTTGGGAAGGCAGTCCCTGTGTCCCTGGCTCCAGCTGGGAATTCTGGTGTTGGAAGCTCCGGGGCTGTTGAGAGAGGGCAGGAGCTGCTGGGAAGAGACAGAAGGACAAACCCCCGACCCTGTCCCTCGGTTTAACCCCTTCCTGCCTGTGCCAGGCCCCAGGGCAGTTGTGGTGGGGCTGGTGAGCTCCTGGTGGGGCTGAGGCTGTGGTGGGAAACAAGGAAGATGCTGATGAGTGTGGAAAGGGATTTTCCTTGGCTGCAGCCTGAGGAACAGCAGCAAAGGGCTCCCTTTGTGTCCCCTGATCCCAGTTCCTGCCCCACAGGCATTTCCCCACCCTGTCCTTGGCTCTCTCTGGGCTGAGGGGGTGCTCAGGAGGAATAATACATCTCCAGCATCTGGGGGTGCTTGGACACGTGGGATGGGATGAGGAAAGTGCTGTTCCCAGAGCTGTTCCTGGCATTTCACCTCAGTGCTGGGAATGGCACTGCCAGACCCTTCCAGCAGCATGGATCAACTGTGGAACAGGGTGCAAGTGCTGTGCTGCTCCTCTGACTTCATCTTGGCAGGGATTTTGCTCCTGGATCACGGGGGAAGCTGGATCCAGCATTTTTAGGAATGCTCCAGCTTTCAGGAGCTGTTTCAGTCCTGCCCTGTCCCTGTGCCACGTTCTGCTCCTCCTTTGGTGCATCCTTGTCATGACTGTGGCTGTGGTGACCTGAGGGTGGCTGTCCCTTGGAGCAGGGATGGCTTTCCCTGCTTCTTGGTGCTCCAGTGCCTTGGAACCAGGGTGATGGGTCCTGCTCAGGGCCAGGAGATCCTGCCTCCCATAAATAAAGCTCCTTTACTTTTTAGGAGAGATGTTGGAGTGCCCAGCACAGCTCCCACGGGGTGATTCATTTCCTTGGAATCTCAGGAGCTGCAGGCAGGGAATAAATTTGGCTTTTCTGCAGGGAAAGGGGAGATAGCTGCTTTGGAATTTTGCTGTGGATGTGGAATGAGATGCTTGGGGAGAATTCCCTCCCTTGAGGATCCTCCTGGCTTTAGAGAAGGGTTCAGCAATTCCATGCAAATTCCATTTCCAAAGGGTGCTGGCTCCAGGGAGTGCAGGAATGGGGTGGGAGAGATGGGAAGTTAAATCTTGCCAAGGAGGAATGGGAACACCTGATCCCTCTGGCTCGAGGATGGGTTTGGGAGCTGGCGGAGCCTTGCATGAGGGATCTCTAGAGGGAGGGATCCTTCCCTCTGTTTTGCTTTGGGATCAGCTGATCCCAGTGTTTTTGGGACCAGCCTGTGGATTTACAAGTCTGATGGGCTTTGTGCCTGGCAGGTGTCTGCAGGGCCATGGGGAGCGGGGACAGATTCCCAGAAACGATCCATTTATCCCTCTGATTTTGCTGGAAGACCCTCAGGAGAATCCCCAGCCCAGGGGTGTGCCAGGGGTTGGTCCCACAGCAGAGCAGCTCCAGAGCCTGCAGGAAACTCTGGGTAGAACCAGCGAGCCCAAACTCAGCACATGTGGGGGCTTCATCCACAATGTTCATTATTGGATTTTTCTGGAGGCCCCAAACCCCACCAGGCTCCCTGGGCAGGAGCAGAAGGGAGTGAGGAGCAGGATGGAAGCGGCAGCAGGATGGAAGCGGCAGCAGGATGGAAGCGGCAGCAGGATGGAAGCGGCAGCAGGATGGAAGGAGGGGCAGGATGGAAGGAAGGGCAGGATGGAAGGAGCAGCTCCACCGAACTCTGAGCCGCGGAGCTGCGGCTCTGTCCCGGTGGGACAAAGGCTGATTGTTCTGCTCGGGAAGGGGACGAGGATTCCAGGTGTGCCGTGCTCGTCCTCCTCCCTGCGACCTGCCATCCGCGCGGATTGGCTGGGAGGGCGCCTGGTGGTTGGTGTGTTTTCCTTTTTGGAAAGCTGGGAAAGGAGGGAACGAACGGGGCGCTCTGGATTTCCCTCTACGGCTCCTCCTGAGCGCTGTGCGGGAGGCAAATCCCGTCAGCTGAACTCGCTGCCCGGCTTTGGGGAATGCATTTCTGGCCCGTGCATCACCGCCCGGGAGTTTTCCCCCTCTCAAACCTGTTCGGTCACCTCCCGGCGCTGTTTTGTTCTCCTTCCCTGCTCCAGTGAGTTCTTTTATCCAACCCATCCACTGCAAATAATCGCACTTACGAGCGTCTTGTGAGCTCGATTACACTGTTTGCTTTCCTCGTGCTCCATTGGCGAATTCCCGCAGTCACAGGGGCCGCCCGGGCTCCGGGGATTGGAGAACTCGTGTTTACAATTCAGATGTTCTCAGAACTTGAGCTAGCATGAAAACCCTCCAAAAAAACCCCCATGGGCTGTTTACCACATCAAAGAGCTTCAGCCCCGTTCAAGCTCGGCTTGAAACTCAAACAAAGAATCTTTCATTGAGTTCAGAAATGCTGCGAGAATTCTTGGAAAATTATTGTTTTCTCAGCGTAATGGGGAGGGACCTTCAAGTTCCCACCCAGAGCAGGATTTGCGAGTATTAAAATGCATTTCAGGACCTCGCTCTTTGTAGGATTTTCAGTGCAAGCAGGAGAAGGGAACGGCAAGGAATTCATTGCAGTGTAGCTGCTTTGAAAACACCGGTTTATCCCAAAAAGCAGGGTATTATCCATCCCTTATCAGATCCCTCGCACCTGAGGTGATTTATCTCATGGATCTGAACCCATCGTGGAGAGGCCAGAGGATGTGGGTGTTCTCCAGCCCATCCAACCATGGGGTTTTTTGTTGTGTATTTATTTACCCCAAATATTTTAATGTTGTCTCTACAAAATTGTAATTTTGCTGCTCCTTGGGGACATTTCAGGGAGCTAAACCCAGGAATGGCTGGATATAGTAAAATTCCTTACAATGAGCAGGTTTAATGTTCTCTAAGCTGTGGAAAAGCCCCAAATTTCTTGGGAAAATCAGGGCATCTCCCCAGGTGCTCATCCAAAACATTTCTGAACGTTTTGTTCTGGGCAGCTTCCAATATTTGGGGGTTTTGTGGTTCTGTGGTGTGGGAGGAGCTCAACTCCATTAATTTGGGGTTTGCCATCCCCTGGGGGATGCCAGGAGTGTCCCAGGGCTGGCAGTGCCCAGGCTCCCAAATGCTCCCCTGGAGCTTCTCCAGGGCTCAGAGCTTCCCCTGGGAGCTGTTATTGGCCTGTGCCATAATCAGCTTCCCTTAATTAACAGCAACTGGGGATTCCTTTGTACAGGGAAAGCGTGGAAAGGGAGGGTTTGGGTGGAGGGCCCTGGATCTGGAGGAAACTCCAGATTTCTGCTGCCAGCACCACACCAGAAGCACAGAGGGCCCTGCTGGTGGCACGGGGTGGAATCAGGTGATGGTTGAGGTCCCTTCCAACCAAAACCATTCCAGGATTCCATGAAATACTCAGCACAGGGTGCGTGGCAGGAGTGGACATGCTCCAGTGTCCCCCTCAGTCCCTGCTCTGGCAGATCTCCTTGGCCTGGGGACGTTCAGCCTTGGAGGAAGGGTTGGCCCAACCCAAGGCTGCCTCGGGCTTTGTTTTGTTTTCCCAGCTGCTCTGGGAGGAAGTTGGGGCTGCAGGGATGGGGGGATTTGCTGTCTGCACGTGAAGTCTGACCTTGCCTGGGGTCTGCCCTGTGGTTTGTCTGGGAAGAAGGGGATTTGTGGCCTCTTTGATGGGATCTGGGTGCCAGGAGGGCTCCACAAGCCCCGGCAAGCAGCCAGTGACTCATTCCATTGTCAGCCCCTGGGAGCTGCCTTGGACAGGAGAGTGAGCTGCCCCAGCGGCTGGGGGAGGCAGAGTCAATCCCACCAGCCAGGGATGATCCCTGGAGCTCCAAACATTTCCACAGCACCTTCAGGACCTGGGGCAGGGATGGGGAACTGGAAGAACTGGAAGGTCAAAGACAATCCCAGTGTCCTGTGGGATAAATCTGTCCAGGTAATCCTGGGAATTGTGGCCTCCAGGAGTCAGGGAGAGGCAGTTCTGGGATGGAGCTGAGTCCAGAAGGAGCAGCAGAGCTGCAGGGGGCCCCTGGTCCTGGCTGATTCTGAATCCAGAGCTGATTTGTGCCCGTGTAACCCAGGGTTCCCTGAGTGTTTTGGCTGAGGCTGGAGCAGCTCCAAGCCTCTCGATCTTCCAGGAGTTGAAATGACATTAAGTTAATTTCATTTTTCCCAAAAACCCTCCAAGGGGCTGTAGCAGCTCACACCAGGAATCAGCCCAGATCGACCTCCAGGAGCTTTGATGGAAAACCTCCATTGCCTTCAGGGGCTTCCCCTCAGCCTTTGCTGAGCAGGAGCAGCTCAGAAATCATGGAAGGGGAATAACCTGAAAGCTGTGGAGGTCCAGCACCCTTAAATCCTCATGCCCTCCCTTCCCACACTTTGAGAGTTGTCCTCACACTGGGTGGAGCAATGGGAGAGGGAGAGGCCATCCCTGATTCCCACCTCCCTTCCAGCTCCATCCAGGGCTGAGGTGGCTCTCGGTGGTCCTGCAGAAGTGGGATCTACCCCAAAAATGTGGATCCACCCCAAAGTCACCGTGGGACTCCCCCACCCTCTCATCTGGAGATGCTCCTGTGTCATTCCCTTCCCACTCTGTGTCTCCAAGGGTTTGTTATTTTTCACTCCATTTATGGCTCTGTTTTTGGAAAGGTTTCTGCTTGCTGCAGGAGCCTGGCTGTTCCCAGCTGCTCCCCTTGCATCCCCTTGACCTTGGAGTTGGATGAGGCTGTTTTCCCTGGCTCCCTTGGCCTTTGGGATTGTGGCATGATCCCGGTGATAAATTCCTGAGCTGGATTGCCTTTGAGGGAGCCTTTATCAGCTGCTGGAGGGAAGGAACTGCAAACACAGCCAGCAGGTCTGGGAGTGGGGCTGCCTGCATGGAGATTCCCAGCTTCCCTGGTTCCTGGCAACTCATCATCTGCTCAGGGAGTTCCAACACGAGGGCAGGAAAGAGCACTGGGATAACTCTCCCCATCTCCTGGGCCAGCCATGGGCACAAACCTGGAGAATGAATGAAATTCCATGAATGATTTGGGAGCAGCACCTCATCCTGGAGTTCTCTGAGCACCCAGCTTGGGGCAGGATGGGATCTGACATCCTTTGTCTGGCAGGGAACTGGGGCAGGAAAAGGGGAAATGTCTGGGGTGGATTATGTCAACCTTGGGCTTGGTCACCTTGAAGGTGTTTTCCAACCCAAATAATCCACGAATGTCTCGAGGGCAACCCCTCATCCTGGAGGTGCTCAGAGCCCATCCAGGGCCTCCCTGGGCCCAGCACATTCCCACGGATTCCATCTGGGACAGGCTTTGTTGTTTACAACAGCCAAACGTTGGGCACTTGAAAGGAAGAGTCCCGGGGCTTTCTTTGCTAATCCCGTTTTACAGAGAGTTCCAGGAGACGTGAGGAACAAACAGAAAATAACGTCGATCCAGGTCGGTATCAAACCCAAATGATCAGAGGATCAAATATTTACCCAGGTCAATATTTAACCAGGAGACAATAAATGCTGATATTGAACCAAATCTGGATATAAATACAGGCTATTTATAAAGTGAGCCTGCAAAGGGGCACTGCCAGGGCCGTGCCAGGGGGGTTGATTGATGATTATCCTGCCCATTGTTTGCTGATTCCCTTGGAGGCTGGAGTTTCGTGCAGGTGCACGGAGGAGAAGGAGCGCGGGCTGGGTTGTGGCACGGCCGTTGTGCCACACCTGTGCCCAGGTCCCTGATCCTGGGACAGCCCCCCCTTCCTGCTGGAGCCACCTCCTGCTGCTCCCCCATTCCTTGAACCCCCAGCTCAGGGAATCATCCAGTCAGGGACTGGTTTGTGCTGGGGGCACATAGGAGATCACCCAGCCTGACACCTTCCACTGTCCCAGGGTGCTCCAAATCCCAGTGTCCAACCTGGCCTTGGGCACTGCCAGGGATCCAGGGTGGGCACCTGTGCCAGGGCTGCCCACCCTCGCAGGAACAATTCCTAATTCCCAATCTCCCATCCAGCCCTGCCCTCTGGCAGTGGGAGCCATTCCCTGTGTCCTGTCCCTCCATCCTTGTCCCCAGTCCCTCTGCAGCTCTCCTGGAGCCCCTTCAGGCCCTGGCAGGGCTCTGAGCTCTCCCTGGAGCCTTCTCTTGTCCAGAAGAGCTCTCCCAGCCTGGCTCCAGCCCTGGAGCAGCTCCATGGCCTCCTCTGGATTTCCTCCAGCAGTTCCACATCCCTGTGATGCTGGGCCTCAGGGCTGGGTGCTGTTGCCTGCCCAGCATGGACACAGGTGACATTTTTCTTGCCCCTGTCCCCAAAGCTCTTTGCAGCCCCCCACACTGGGGTTGGCTGTGAGCAGGAGCCTGGATCCAGCTGAGAGGGAATCTCCCAGCTGGGAGAGGGGCTGGGAGCTGTGCCCAGGCAGGAGGGGGCACAGGGCTGGTGAAATACCCCCAGGTCCCCCCCGTGCCACCCTCAGAGCTCTGGTGCCTGTTTAGCAAACACCGATTTCCCTCCTGTCCCCTGGTGCTCCCGGGAGGTGACAACACCTGATGTTCCTCCTGGGGCCGTTTGTCATTTATCACCTGCAGATTAGGAGGTGTTTAATCAGGGGACAGCCAGTCCCACCCCAGCCCCAGCCCAGCTCTCCGTGCTCGTGGTTAATCCGGGTTTATCTGGGGCCTGCCAAGAAATGTTTGTGTTGGACTCTGCTTGAATCGATCTCTGTGCTGATAACAGCTCCCCCAGGCCGGGACATCTGATCCAGGCATAAATCCCAGGCTCCTGCAGGATTTATGGGAACTGCCAGGGCTGGAGGGGCTCATGTCCACCCCTATGAACCACTGGAAAATCCTGCTCCTGGAAAATCCCCTCTGGAGAGGTGGGATGGCATTGCTCTCTTCATTGAGCCACTGGTTTTACTGGGGCTGGGGGATTCACACCCTGCAGCTCTCCCAGGGGCTGCTCCTGAGGTTATCCCATCCTCCAGGGAATTTTGGTCACCAGGTTTGGGTGTGCTGAGTGTAACAGTGCTGGTCCAGAGGCACAAACTGGTGTCCTGTGGCCTTTCTGGAGTGGACAAAGTGCTGCTTTGTGCCTTCTCCTCGTTTTTATTTTGGTTTTCTTTCTCTGCCAAGTTGAGGAGATGATTCTCCAGGGTCAAACTCAGGTGACTTTGGGGGGAAAATCCCCCTGGAATTCAGTGCTTTGGCTGTCAGAGGAGTTTCTTGTTGGCTTTCCCTTCCTGGACATGTAAAGATGGCTGCAAATCAAAGAGGGTGGGTGTAGGTGGGATTTTGGGAAGGAATTCCTGGCTGGGAGGGTGGGCAGGCCCTGGATCCCTGGCAGTGCCCAAGGCCAGGCTGGACAGGGCTTGGAGCAGCCTGGGACAGTGGAATGGGATGAGCCTTGAGGTCCCTTCCAGCTCAGCCATCGTGGGGCTCTGTGAAGGATCCCAGTCCCTCTGGCCTCCCAGAAGGTTTGCTGGTGTTTCCCCTTTCCCTGAGCTGCTGATCCCTGACTCGTGGTGGCTGCTGGAGCTGTGGCCATGCAGCCTGGGCTCTCTGGTGCCTCCTGCTCCCCAGGGATGGCCTGGCCATGACTGTGAGGGAAACTGGGCCCATAACCCCGCTGAAAACCTGCTGGCTCTTCATCTGCAAGGCTCTGAGGCCTTTCCCCATGAGCCAGCATCACTGTTGGGGTGAGCTGAGCACCCTGTGTGTGGGATAAATTCAATCCTGCCCAAAAGGAGCCAGGAAATGGCTCCTTCCTGCAGAGGGGATGGGCTGAGCATCCCAGGTCACTGCTGTCCATGGAAGGGGACAGGCAGAGGAGGTGGGGTCTCCAGCCCTGAGATCTGAAACTCTCCTGGCAGTGAGCAGGAGAATGGTGTGCAGTGAGAAGGAGCCCACAGGAGCCTGGCAAATACTGGTTTGGGATTTGGGGAATCCCAGATCTCTTCCCCTCTTCTTGGTGCTGCAGGGCTGTGGCCTGTTTGGGACACTGACCTTGGAGAAAGGATCTGGGTCTGAGGGATCTGGGAAGAGCCCTGAGCACTCTGTGGGAATCTGGGAGAGGCAGAGGCAGGAGGAGGGAGAGATGCAGGACATTTGTGAGCTCACTGTCATCTGTGTGGGGGCAATAAAGGGATTTAAGGTGCTGTGCCTCCTCAGGAGAGCTTGGTACTTCCCATTTATCTCTTCTTTCCAAAGAGGCTTCCCTGTTCCTCCTTGGAGGCTCCAACCATGGTGGGCAACCAGCAACCCGTGGTGGGCAACCACCAGCTGCTTCCATGGTGTGGGGTGGGAGGAGACACCATTGGCATGGGGGACACCTGGAGACCCTGGGGGGCTTTGGGAGGCTGTGGGGGTGATGCCCTCCTTGGCCAGGGGAATTTGAGGGGTCTTTGGGGTGGCCAAGGCAAGGAGGACACCCCACTAACCCAGCCCTGCCTCCCACAGCTGCACCCCATGAGGATGGACCAGCGGATGCCACCGCTCATCCTGGAGGTGAGCACCTTCCCTCTTCCTTCCCCTGCATCCTCCTGCTCCTGCTGGGAAGAGGAAACACAGGAGTCCCCAAGAGACTGAGCTGGGACATTCCCCACTCCCTGTTCTCACTCCCTCCTTCCATCTCCGCTTCCAGCTGGGACATGTCCCTCCCTCTCTGCCAGTCCCCTGTGTGTGTGTGTCACTGTCACCTCCATGGCCTGTGTGTCCCCACGGGCTGTGGGGCACAGGAGTGACAGCCAGGAGCACCTGAGTGCTTGAGTGGCACTTGGTCACCTCAGTTGTGCTGGTCTGAGCTGAGGACTTTGTAGGATCCCAGAATTGTTTAATTTGGAGAAGCCCTCTCAGACCATCAGGTCCAACCATTCCCCAGCACTGCCAAGGCCACCACTGACCCGTGTCCCCAAATGTCACATCCACATGGCTGTTAAATCCCTCCAGCAATGGGGACTCCAGCCAGGGCTGCAAAAACCTTTTTTGGGAAAATTTTCCCACTATCCACCCTGCCCTCCCCTGGCCCAGCCTGGGGCCGTTCCCTCTCCCCCTGTCCCTGTTCCCTGGAGCACAGCCCGACCCCCCCTGGCTGCCCCCTTCTGTCAGGAGCTGTGCAGAGCCACAAGGGCCCCCTGAGCCTCCTTTGCTCCAGGCTGAGCCCCTTCCCAGCTCCTCTCCAGGCTCAGCCCATTCCCAATCCCCTCTCCAGTCTCAGCCCATTCCCAGCCCCTCTCCAGTCTCAGCCCATTCCCAGCCCCTCTCCAGTCTCAGCCCATTCCCAGCCCCTCTCCAGTCCCAGCCCATTCCCAGCCCCTCTCCAGGCTCAGCCCATTCCCAGCCCCTCTCCAGTCCCAGCCCATTCCCAGCCCCTCTCCAGGCTCAGCCCCTCCCCAGCTCCCTCAGCCCCTGCCCTGGGCTGTGGCACTGCCTGGGAAGTGCTTTGGGGTGGGAGGTGCCAGCACCCGGCCGGGCAGGGTTTTCCAGGCGATTCCACAAACCAAAGGTTCCCATCTGTCCCCGTGGGAGGGACGCTGGTGCTGGGGGTTCCTGCAGAGCTGTGGCACGGTGGGGCATTCCATGGGGTGGGATTGTTGTTGTCCAGGTCCTGCACACTCACAGAGCAGTGGGGCAGGGATGGTGTCCCCCTGCCTGGTGACAGCCACTGCTGTCCCTTACCACCCCTTTCTCCAGGAGCTTGAAGGGGAATTACTGTGTTTTTTAAATGGAAAGACCAGGAAAAGACAGTGCTCTGCACGGAGGGGTGGTTCTGGAGGAAGGGAGGTTGAGTGACACCAAACAAGGGCACTCCATGGAAATTTGGGCCCTTGATGCCTTGGGAAGGCTGACCTAGGACAGAGGCTGGACAGAGCTAAAGAATAAAGCAGGGATTTATTAAAAAGCCTCAATGGATGCACCTTGGGCAGCACAAGAGCCCAGCCAGGGCTGCACCCAAGATGAACCAAAATGGTCAAAAATCCCCAACTGGTCACGGGTCTCACTTTTATCAGTTCTGCTCCATTTGCATATTGGAGTTCATTATCCAATTCCAGCTTTAGGTTATGAGGTCCAATCCTCCTTGTTTTTCTCTCTTCAGCCCACGGTGTTTGTGCTCTTGGCCCTGAGATTTGGATCATTTGTCCTTGGTCCCCAGCTAGAGCAGGAATTGTTTTGTCTCCCTGCTCTGTGCAGAGCTCACCGTCCCCATGAACCCAGACCCACACACTAAGGCAGCACAGAATGTGAAAAATAGAAAATCTGAAACCTGAGGCATCACCCTCCATGGAAATTCGGGTCCTCCATGGAATCCTTCAGTTTGGAAAGGCCCTTTGAGCTCCACACCTTTCCCCATTTCTCTCCTGCCTGTGGTAGGAGGACCTTCCCTTGGGAACTGGAGGTGAGAAAGTGAAATGCCAGAGATAAGGGAAGTGTGAAGGAAATGGCAGCCAGCACTCACCCTGCCCTGCTCCTGCCAAGTGGGGCCGTTCATGGCTCAGGAATGTGTGGCATCCCGAGCTGCCCGGGGCGAGCTGATTCCCAAGGGAACCTGGCCCGTGCCAGCCGGGGTGCCAGGAGTGCCCAGGGCTGGGCTCCAAGGCTGTGCCGTGGTTCTCCCGAGGGAGGAACCCGCCCAGCCCCAGCAGGGAGGGGATGGAGCTCTCCATGGGGATGGAGTGGAGCTGCACCTCTCACAGTCCCCTTCCCTTCCCTTCCCTTCCCTTCCCTTCCCTTCCCTTCCCTTCCCTTCCCTTCCCTTCCCTTCCCTTCCCTTCCCTTCCCTTCCCTTCCCTTCCCTTCCCTTCCCTTCCCTTCCCTTCCCTTCCCTTCCCTTCCCTTCCCTTCCCTTTCCCTTCCCTTCCCTTCCCTTCCCTTTCCCTTCCCTTCCCTTCCCTTCCCTTCCCTTCCCTTCCCTTCCCTTCCCATGCCTCCGGGTAAAGAGGGAGGGCAGGCACCAGGGACAGGGCCCAGGGAATGGCTGGAGCTGTGCCAGGGTGGATATCAGGGAAAGGTTCCTTATCCAGAGGGTGCTGGACACCAACCAGGTTCCCCAGGGAATGGAGCTCCAGGAATGTTTGGTCAATCAGGGTGAGGTTGTTGGGGTACCCTGTGCGGGACCAGGGGCTGGACTGGATGATCCCTGTGGATCCCTTCAATCCTTGGGATATCCCATGAGTCCACAAGCAGCTTTAGGCTCTGCCTGAGCCAGGGTTCCTTCTCCAGAGGGGCTTTGGAGCTTCCTTTAACCAGGACAGGAGCTTGCAGCACCTCCACGTTTGATGAGGACAGCCGTGTCATGGTTGATGCCCTTAGAGGTGTTTTCCACACGTGACAATTCCCTGGTTCTGCAGGATTCCCAGCAGGCTGTGTACACACAGCACCCTGGCCCTGCCCTGCCCGGCCTCCCTGAGCTCCTTCCCGAGTGGCCCAGGGTGGATTGGTGGCTGTCCCCTGCCTGGGTGACAGCCAGCTCAGCCATGTGTTGCCAGCAGGGCTCCCAGAGGTGCAAAGGCTCTGAGCGAGCTGCAAGCTCCATGATCCTTTCCCTGGAAAGGGCGAGGAAATCTCTTGGCTCCCAGCCAGCTTTGTTAAGAGCCCTGAGGTGGCAGCAGGGCTGACTTTGGCCCATGGCACCGTGGTGACACAGTTCAGGGCTGGAAACCTCGGCTCAGGGCGTGGGCTGAGCTCAGCTCCCGCTCCTGGAGTGTGCTCCAGGTTCTGCCAGGGAAACCTGGTCCTTTTCCAGCTGCTCTCCATGGGAATGAGGGCTTTGACACTTGGGGAACCAGGCAGTGAAGGGCTGGAGCTCTGCACGAGAGCTTTAGTGCTGGGATCTGCAGCCACAGCAGGCAGAACCTGAGTCACCCAGTGCCAGAGGATGGATTTCCTCGAGGATTGCTCCATCAGGGTGCTGGATTGTTGGGCCTGGATCCAGTGGGATGCCCCAGCAGGCAGGAACCAGGAGGGGAAGGAGCCCAGAGGTTCTGGTAACTTGGAGGAGCCAGGCTTGTAAAAACAGCTCTATAAAACAGAACTAACCCAAAGGTTAGGCCAGGGCTGAGTCACTGCCCAGGTGAGACAGGAAGGCAGGAACTGTTCCCATTTCAGGCTCAGAACACACTGAATGAGTGGCAACATCACTTAGATTTCTAGGCCTGAATTATTCCCAATTAATTAAAGGTATTGTCCTAGAATTCCTCAGTTCATTAAAGATACTGTTTCAAAATAAAATAAAGCACTCCTCAGGCTGCTGAGTTTAAAGGAGACCAGAGCCAGCAAGTTCAGGATGGGCTGCAGATCCAGCGTGCCTGAGGTGTGATCCTGGCTGGATTCATCCCATTCCTAGTGCTCACTGCTGCTGCTTGCGTGGCCAAAGCTTTGTACCCAAAGCTTGCTTCCCTTTATCAGGTTTGATTTCTGTCCTACCTGCATCCTCTCCTTGCTGCCCAGTGTTATCAGGAGATAGGGAGGGGGGAAGTAGGGCAGAGGACGCTGATTCAGCCCTGGGGAGTCTGGCTGAGTCAGACCTGGGGCTAAATCACCTCAGCTCCGGTTCCTGGGCCGTCACCGCTGCTCCCTCCATTTCCTGCTGGCTCAAACCCCCGCGGGGCGTGTTCCTCCCCCCGCTGGCTGTCAGGGTCAGCGTTCCCAGCCCCGTGTCCGTGTTTTTGCCGCAGGCACGCTCAGAGATGGACAAGTACCTGTCCAGCGAGGTGCCGCCCGTGCCCATGCTCCCGGACAAGAAGTACCGCCGGGAGAGCGCCTCGGTGGTGGACGAGTTCTTCTCCACGGAGAAGCCCAGCTCGGCTCCCTACAGCGTGAACATCAACGTCATCCTGCCCGACACCACCCACCTGCGCACGGGGCTCTACCGGCCCCCCAAGCCCGTGGCCCCCTTCCCACAGATCAAATCCGAGCCCGGCACCGGCTTCTCCCAGCCCTGCTCGTCCTCCTCCGGCCCCACGCAGACCCTGCCCGACTTCACCAGCGTGTTCAGCATGCCCCAGTCGGTGGCGGTCAACAACATCTTCATCAAGCAGGAGATGCCCGCAGAGATCCCGCTGGCAGCCCACCCGCAGCAGTCCCAGCTCTTCCAGCTGCCCCTGGGCGCCGCCAGCGCCGACATTCCCACCCTGGCGTCCTCCTCCAGCAGCACCATGGCCATCAGCTGCCTCAGCGGGGTCACCATGTCCACGGGCTCGGTGGCCAGTGTGGCACACAGAGCCGTGCAGCCAGCGGGGCCTCTCAAGCAGTACCCGCACGTGGTCCAGGGACAGGGCAGCTTTGGGAACATCTCCGGGCAGTTCTACCCCGCCCCGGGGGTGACTCTGCCCCCCTCGCCCCCCAACTCACAGCCCGGCAGCCCTGAGAACCAGCCCGAGCTCATCAACACCATCTCTCCGCCGCCCTCCTACGAGGCCACCTTTGGACTGAAGCTGGTGCAGTCGGCCCAGGTGCCCCCAGTGCCCAACGGCGTCGGGGGCCTCTCCCAGGGCCACGTGGTGATGCAGCCCCCCAAGTACAACCGGCGCAACAACCCCGAGCTGGAGAAGAGGAGGATCCACCACTGTGACTACCCAGGTGTGCTCACGGGGCCTCTGGGGGCTCTTGGCACCCTGAGGGTGGGTAGGAGCCTCCAGGGAGGATAATCTGAGTTCCTTTTGGGGTGAAGCTGTGGATGGAGCCCCAGGGAAGTGGGAGGGAGTAGAAGAGGTTGATCCCACCAGCACAGTGTGGTTCCTGTTGTGTCCCCTTCCCTCTCCCTTTACACTCTGGCAAAAGTGACTCAGCAAAGCTCCTAAGGCAGGGATGCTCCTGGGAATCTGCACTTGGGAATCTGCTCCTGGGAATCTTCTCCTGGGAATCTGCTCCTGGGAATCTGCTCCTGGGAATCTGCTCCTGGGAATCTGCACTTGGGAATCTGCACTTGGGAATTTGCTCCTGGGAATCTGCACTTGGGAATCTGCTCCTGGGAATCTGCTCCTGGGAATCTGCACTTGGGAATCTGCTCCTGGGAATCTGCTCCTGGGAATCTGCACTTGGGAATCTGCTCCTGGGAATCTGCTCCTGGGAATTTGCTCCTGAGCTGTTGCTTTGCTCTGGTCCTTCCCAGCTCTGAGCAGCCACTGAAGCCACTCTGCCATTCCCATTCCCCCTTCCTTTCCCTCTCTCTCTCACAGTGGGTGGAAAACCAGCAAGGAATTCCCACCTGCTGGACTCTCTCTGAGAGTTCTGATCTTCCAAAGAGGCAATGAACTGAACATCCCTGTGCCATCCTTCATGGCTCCACGTGCTGCAGCAGGAGCTGGGCAAGGACATTCATGGAGTGCTTTGGGTTGGAAGGGATGTGTAAAGGGATGTCATCCCACCTCCTGCCATGCACAGGGACACCTTCCTGTCCCAGCTTGCTCCAAGCCCTCAAGCTGGGGATCAGCTCAGAGCAGCTGTGGCTGCCCCTGGATCCCTGGAAGTGTCCCAGGCCAGGCTGGACAGGGCTTGGAGCAGCCTGGGATGGTGGGAGGTGTTCCTGCCCTTGGCGGGGGGTGGAACTTGGATGAGCTTTCATTCCAACCCAGACCAGTCTGGGATTCCATGGCACTCACCAGGGAAGCAAATCCCATTGAGAGCCACTCCCGGGGCCAGGACACACCTCCCACTTCCCGGGCTGATCCCCAGGGCTGAGCAGCTGTGGATCAGCAAACAGCTTTCCCGTGGGGGTGTGTGAATGAGGAACCTCACTTCCTAACTGCCTCGGGGAGATTTACTGACCCTTTCCCTGGCATGGGAGTGGCTGAGGCCAGCCCAGAGGCTCTGCCTGCTCCAAATCCCATCTCCAGCCATGATGCCAGGAGCTGCATAAGAACAGGAGAGGTTGAGAAAGATCTTTCTGTGCTTACACCTTCCCACTCTCTGGCACCCTGTGGATCAGGGACTTTCTGAGCCACAAGCTGCCAGTGGTTGATGGTTTGTGCTGAATTTTTTATCTTCTGCTGGTATCAGACACACTCCTTGTGTCTGACTGCTCAGAGGCTCATCCTGCAGGATTTGCACCAAGGCAAAGCTGCTTTTAGCAGGATTTTGGTCTGTGGTGCAAAAAAAAAAAAAAAAAAAAATCCAAACAAAAAAAACCCCAATCTATGCTGAATAAATCCTGGGTCTGTACATGCAGAGATGGAGCAGAGATCCATGTGATCCCTCCCTCAAAGGTTCAGCTGGAGGTGACTCCAGTCAGGAAAAATGGTGAGGGATTCTCACCAACCTGGTCTCTGTGAGGAATGAGAGGGGCTTGGAGACTTCACACCTGGAACCAGATGAACATGAGAGAGCTGTTGGTAAAGTCCCCATTCAGAACCTGCCAGGGCCTGAAGGGGCTCCAGGAGAGCTGCAGAGGGACTGGGGACAAGGATGGAGGGACAGGACACAGGAATGGCTCCCACTGCCAGAGGGCAGGGATGGATGGGATATTGGGAATTGGGAATTGTTCCCTGGAGGGTGGGCAGGCCCTGGCACAGGGTGCCCAGAGCAGCTGTGGCTGCCCCTGGATCCCTGGCAGTGCCCAAGGCCAGATTGGACACTGGGGCTGGAGCAGACTGGGATGGTGGGAGGTGTCCCTGCCCATGGAATGGGAAAAGCTTTGAGCTCCCTTCCAGCCCAAGCCATTCCTTCATTCCATGATTCTCTCCCAAATGTGAGGGGCTGCCAAAGCTTCAGAGCCCCAGAAGCAAAACTGAATGGGGTCACCACCTCTTGTCCCTCCTGCCAAGGAGGAGAAAAGCAGCTCCTGCCCCACTGAGCAGGACAGGACCAAGGGCTGATCCTGAGCAGGAGGCTCCTCTGGGCTGGGTGGAAACCCTGGGATGAAAAATATCCCTGTGCTGCTTGTGCAGGTCATAAAAATGCAAATTCATATTTGAATGTCCTCATCAAAACACAAAGCAGCAGGGCCAGAAAAGGCAGCTGAGGCTTCCTTAAGCTTTATCCAACTTAAACTTCCGAGGAGTTAAACTGACTCCTTTTGAGATACCTGCTGTTGGAACTGTTCCCCAGCCATGGTGTTTCTGTTAAACACTGTCTTGATGAAACCTGTTCATGCTGGTCTTGTGAAAACACTTCCCCCTGGCTCTGCTCTGGGACCTGGAAGCCAAGTTGTGACTGTCCCTGGCTGTTTCCTGCTTCCTGGAACATTGGTACCACGTCTGCTGGGCCAGGACTGTTACAAAACCCAGCCTTGCAAAGTCGTGTCAGCTCTGAGTGGAGCCCAGAGAGACAGGGCAGCACAGAGCCACAAACGTGGGGGAATCAGGGCTTTTCATCCTGGTGCTGGGAGGGAGTTTGAACCTCTGTGCTTGACTGTGCCCCCCTAATTCCCAGCACAATTCCCATGTGGCAGGAGGAGGTGTTAAAGTCTCTCTGCCTAAGAGCAAATGCTCCTGAGCCCAAGCCAGGCTTGTTTGCATGGCCCAGCTCTGTCCCTCCCCTCAAATATCAGAGTTTGTTTGAGCAAGGGCCCCTTTCTCACGGGGAAATTGTGCTTTTTTCTGTCCTTGCAGGTTGCTCAAAGGTTTACACCAAGAGCTCCCACCTGAAGGCACATCAGAGGACTCACACAGGTAAGAGCAGCTCCAGGAAATGCTGCCAGCCTCAGGTACCAAAGCCCCCCAAAAAGGGCAAGGTCAGGAGGGGTAATGGGAAGGAATTCCTGGCTGGGAGGGTGGGCAGGCCCTGGCACAGGATGCCCAGAGCATCTGGGGCTGCCCCTGGATCCCTGGCAGTGCCCAAGGCCAGGCTGGACGTTGGGGCTTGGAGCAGCCTGGGACAGTGGGAGGTACCATGGTGCAAGATGGGCTTTAAGGTCCCTCCCAAACTGATTTGTTCTTTGAAGCTTTGATTTTTTTGTCACTCTGAGCTCTTCCCTTGAGATGTCCCAAATCCTACCCAGGGCTGATCCTGCTGATCCTACAGGAAGGCTGCATAAGGCCTGTGCTGCACCTTTAGGATCTCTGAGGAGACCAGGGCATCTCTTCTGTGTCAAACCCCCACCCCAGGGAGAGGGAGGAGCCCCTCGTGTCTCCCTGAGGTCCATTGCCTCTGAAGCCACCCAGGGAAGGGCTGCAGTCCATGAGGGGATGGGCTGAGGGTGCCCCAGGGAGCCCAGCTGGGAGCAGCTCCCAGCACAGCTCCCCTGGGCTGGTCCCAGCTCCGTGACACTCTGCATTCAAACCCTGGTGCCCTCATTAAGGTGTTTATTATACCTGAAACATTAGCAGATCCCCAGGTAGTCCAGGAACCATCAGTGCCCTCATAAATCTCTTTTATAGGAGGGCTGATCTTTACTGAGAGCAATTAAACCAGGCCCAGAGTTCATTTCTGTTTTTTATGAACAACGACCAAAGCCTGTTGTGTGGCTGGGAATTGCTCCTTGCTCTTGGCTCTGTTCCTTCTCCCCCTTATCAGCCCTTCAGACAAAGAATTTCATCTTGTGCCTGAGCCATGGTGGTTCTTTGGCAGGGGCTGGGCACGAGGGGCTGGAAAACAGCACGGAAGGGCTGGAAGAAAAGGAACAGGAAGGATGTTGTCCCAGACCTGGGTTCTGATAGGGGTTTATCACAGTCTGGAATCAGGCCTTTAAAATTAAATTAAATTAAATATCTCTTGTCCCTTCTGTTGGGAGCTCTGTGCCCAGGACAGGATCCACGAGTTGGGTGCCTCCTTACCTATCACATATAAAGATGTACCCAGGAAAACCTAGGAGGGTTTGAAATCCAGGAAAACTCAGCGGTTTTCCAGGTTTCCCGGTAATCAGGCAGGAAATCTGAGGGGCTTTGCCTCCTTCCCTTCCCCTGCTGTTAGAGGGAAGGTTGGAGAGGTGAGGGAGGGTGTGAGCTGAGGAGTCAGGACCACTGGTGGTAGCGTGGGATGAGCAAAAAGCAGAGAATCCAATCCAGAACCATCCTAGAGTCCTGGCCCAGCATCTCTGCATCCAATGCTTTAAGCCTTGTGTTTTGCTTTGGTCACCTTATCCTTGCTGAGCTCCTCACCAGAGCTGCAAGAGCAAAGGCTCACCCCAAATCCTGCCTCAGCTCCACCACCCAAAGGGTTAAAAATGTCCCTTCTCCCATTCCATGCCTGACAAGTGCCTGGTCTGGGAGCTCTTTCCTTGTGGTTTCCGTTGCCAGGGCCGGCTGTTTCCCTCTGCTGGAGCCACCGTTCATTTCCTGGGTGCCATTGTGAGGTTAAACATAAACCCCCGGGGCGGGAATGCCACCCTGGATCCTTTGTTTGAGCCCGCCCTGCCGTGCTGTCCCGGGAGAGGCAGCCAGCTCCCGGGACAATGGGGAACCCGGGACAATGGGAAACCTTGGGATTGTGTCCTGGACTTCCACCTGGCATTGTTTGAAAGCAAAGGGCTTGACCCAGCCAGGTGACCTGCAGGGGACAAGGTCTGGGCTGCAAGGGACAAATCCTGCCTTTGGGGAAAATCCTTCTTTTGGGAAAATCCTGCTTTGGAGAAATCCTACCTTGGGGCAAGTCCTGACTTTGGGAAAATCCTGCCTTGGGAAAATTCTGCCATTTTCGGGCAAATCCTGCCTTTGAAAAATCCTGCCTTGGGGCAAAGCCTGCCTTGGGGCAAATCCTGCCTTTGGGGAAATCCTGCCTTTGGGAAAATCCTGCCTTCAGGAAAATCCTGCTTTTGGGGAAAATCCTGCTTTGGGGGAAAATCCTGTCTTTGGGAAAATCCTGTCTTTGGGAAAATCCTGCTTTTGGGAAAATCCTGCTTTGGGAAAAATCCTACCTTGGGGGCAAATCTTTCCTTTGGGAAAATCCTGCTATTTTGGGGCAAATCCTGACTTTGGGGCAAATCCTGCCTTTGGGAAAATCCTGCCTTGGGGCAAATCCTGCCTTTGGGAAAATCCTGTCTTTGGGAAAATCTTACCTTTGTCTTGGCATGTCCCAAGTCCCATAAAACCCCCACCAACTTCTTGTAAATGCTCTGCAAGTGCTGTGTTTACCTGAGTCATAAAAAGCCCTCTCCCTTTCCCATGGAGCAGCATCCAGGGGTTTCTGGAGGAGCAGGACATGCTCGTGCTGCTCTGCCTCCTCCAGGTCCATGTATCCATGTTTTTGTGTTTTATCCACTGCGGGCAAGGCACTGGAGACCTTGCTGTGGCTGATTTCACTTCCCTGGCCAAATGTGGCATTCCCAGCCCTGGAATTGTTCAAGGCCAGGTTGGATAGGACTTGGATGTAGTGGAATTTGGAACGTGGTCTAGTAGAACCTGGTCTGGGGAAGATGGGCTTTAAGGTCCATTCCAAGACAAGGCATTCCAGGATTCCCTGGCTCTGTGGAGCAGCCTATGGGAAGAAGGGCTCCCTGGGAGCATGGAGAGGAAGGAATCCCTAGAAGTCACTGTAGGAATCCCTGGAAGTTGGTGGAACCTGGTCTGGGCAGGGTGGAACACGAAGGGCTTCATGTCCTTCCCAAGCTGAGCTGTTCCAGGATTCCCTGGTTCCATGCAGCAGCCTGTGGGAGGAAGGGCTCCCTGGAAGCATGGGAAGGGCTCCCTGGAAGCCTGGGGAGGAAGGAATCCCTGGAAGCACGGCAGGGCAGGGCACACATGCCCGTGCACGCGTGCTGCGTGCGGACGTGCGCTCCCGCCGCCGCTGCGCCCGGCAGTTGGCCCCGGGAAGGGTAAATATTTGAGGTCGGGAATGTCAGCACATTCCCTGAACTCTGCCTGCCTGTTCGGGCTGTTAAGAGCAGCGCTAATATTTGAGAGCACCACGCCCTGCGTGGGGACAGGGCTGCAGCAGGGCTCAGCCCCGTGGCCCGGCTGGAAGCGGCTGCCCCGGCGCAGTTCCCAGCTGGCTGGGAAGGTGCTGTGCTTGAATGGATCTCGGTTGGGAATGGGTGTGTTTGGAGGGAGGGGGAGAGGGCACGGGGATGACATCACCTGAATGTGCTGAGGGAAACACAATGGGTTGTGTACAGAGCTGCTGGCAGGGAGCTCGGAGGTGTGGAGCATTAGGTCATGGAATCCTGGAATGGTTTGGCTTTGGGAGGGGTTTTAAGGACATCTTATAGTAGACCAGGTTGCTCCAAACCCCATCCTACCTGGCCTTGAGCACTTCCAGGGATTGGGCAGCCACCAACATTGGATGGTGGTTTCAAAAAAATTTAGATTTTTCGGATTGAAATTTAGATTTAGAGCCCTGTCTTCCTCCTGGTGCCTCCCACCACTCACAGCTTCCTTAGGAATTTCTGGCTTTTTATTTTAAAAAACCAACCTAATTCACAAGTTGTTTTCTGCCAGAAATGCTCCAAAATCCAGCAGGAACTTGAAGAGCACCAGAAGGCGAAGTGGGAGGGGGTGAAGAGGGGCAGGACCTGGTTGGTGCAGTTCAGTCCCTCGGTGGTGCTGGGCTGTGTGCAGCCCTGGCAGTGCCAAGGAAATTGGGTGTCTCCCAGAGGCTCGGGGGTGTTTTTGGGAGGCTGGGCAGGGGGTGGAGAGGGACAAGCCCTGTGTGGTGCAGCTCAACCCACACTCCCTCAGCGGGGCTGTACGCACCGGGGAGCCCTGGCAGTGCCACCGATGGGGGCATCTCCAGAGGCCAGGGGTGGGGGTCTGGGGGGGCTGGGCACACGTGTGACCTGTGGCTGTCCCCGGGCAGGTGAGAAGCCCTACAAGTGCACGTGGGAGGGCTGTGACTGGCGCTTCGCCCGCTCGGACGAGCTGACCCGGCACTACCGCAAGCACACGGGCGCCAAGCCCTTCAAGTGCCTGGCGTGCGGCCGCTGCTTCTCCCGCTCCGACCACCTGGCCCTGCACATGAAGAGGCACCAGAATTAGGAGCTGCCTCCCTTCCCGCTTCTCTGAGAGCAGCTCAAACTCTTCCCTTCTCCCAGGGAAGGACCTGTACATAGGCACGGCCCCGCGCGCCATCGCCCAGGCGGCAGGAGCGCCCTGCCAGCCCGGCCCCGACGCTGTCTGGTCTTACCAGAGACTGGAACCCCCAGCTCACCTCAAACCAGCCCTGACTGCAGACTGAGCTCCTGACGAGGCTCCTGGTGGCACTGGGGCACTGGGGCATGGATGCCCAAGGGCTTTCTTCTGGCAATCCTGCTATCTGTTCATCACTCAGGAGCGACTTGGTGTCTCAAGGCCCTTTGGGATGGGTTTTGCCCCTTTGGTGAGGCCCAGGAGGATGTGACAGCTTGGCTGTGACAGCTCTCACTTGGACTCTCTAGGACAGTCCCATGGCATAGCCATGGATGTGACCATGGACGTGGCACCTTGTGCTATGGTGTGACCATGGGTGTGGCACTGGTGACATTGTGTGGTTGTAGATGTGGCACGTGTCCCATGGCATAGCTGTGGATGTGACACTGTTTCCCATGGTGTGACCATGGATATGGCACCTGTCCCACATGGTGTGACCATGGATGTGACACCAGTGCCAGGGTGTGACCATGGATGTGGCACTGTCCCACATGGTGTGACCATGGATGTGACGCTGTCCCCCAGGGTGTGACCATGGATGTGGCACTGTCCCACATGGTGTGACCATGGATGTGGCACCAGTGCTGTGCCAGAACAGGAGCCGTGCCCAGGACTGTTGGCAGTGACAATCCCAGTCTCTGTGGGGGCACAGAAGAACAGACCTGTGACAAACTCACCCTTCAAACAAGGGGCAGCACAAAAGCAGGTGACAGAAGCGTCACCCGTGTCCCACTGAGCCCATTCCTGGCAGCCAGCTTGGGACTGCGAGCACCTGCCCTGCCTGGCCAGGTTTTTATGGTTGTGTCCTTAGCATTTCTGCTTCCAAGAGGAATTTAAACTTCAGGT
The DNA here is from genome assembly GCA_019023105.1 of Diglossa brunneiventris. Classification (NCBI taxonomy): domain Eukaryota; kingdom Metazoa; phylum Chordata; class Aves; order Passeriformes; family Thraupidae; genus Diglossa; species Diglossa brunneiventris. Next base: position 18,753,022 of record CM032357.1, read on the forward strand.
GTCTCTGGGAGGACCAGTGTGGGTTTGAAGCCACCCGGGGGACAGCAGAAGAGCCACTGCTGAAGGTCTGGTGTCCCAGAATCCACCAGTGGTGTCCTTCTCCAAAATCTCACAAGGACTTGGTGGCTGCTGGTCCCACCAGGCCTGTGCTGTTGCCATTCCAGCAGATGGGGAAAAAAAAACCCAAGGAAAAAAAGCATATTGGAAACAAATTCCAATAAATCCTGCTGTTCAGAGTGGAATCACATGACTACCTCACAGGTTCACCTCCTCTGGCTCCCTAAGCTCCTTCCCCCATCCCATGGGATGAACATCCCTGTTCTCCAAAGCCTTCCAGGGTTGAAATTTGGGCACAACAAGAGCCAGTTCCAAGACCAGCTGTGAGCTTTGTAAATGAATCAGGACCAAATAATGGGTCTGCTGTGTCCAGCAGAGCATTGATTTGTTCCCCACCCTCCTCCTCCTCTCTTGTTTCTCCATGGATTAATTCGGGTGACTCATGGATTGATGTGTGGGGTGAGGGGCCAGGCTGGAGCACGGCATGGTCAGTTGGAATTTGGAGGCCGCTCCTCTCTGCTGCTGCCAGAGCCACTGCTGGGTTCCTGCTCGGCCTTTGCCTTGGATAAACAGGAGCAATCCCATGGGTCTGTTTGAGAGCAGAGGAGGGCAGGAAGGATTTGGGGTCCGTGGTGTGTGTTGGCTTTGGGATGGACGCTGCTCCAGCTCTGTGCTGACCCTTCCCTATGGCTCCTCAGCCAGGAGCCTCCTGTGCCACCAGGGAGGGTGGGAGTGCAGGGGGAAAGGCCATGGGATTGCTGCATGGCTTTCCCAACAGTGGGAACAGTTTTCCAGCCCTCAGCACCAACCTCCACACTCCAAGATGGTTTTTTGGCACATCTTTTGTGGTTGGACCTCCCCAGTGCAGGAGCCAAACCCCAGGGCACAGGGTCCCCATGTGTGTCACCATCTGCCCCACCTGGGGCCCTCTCAGAGGGGTCTCTTCACCCCCCTCTGCCTTTGGAGAAGGAAACCTCCTCTTCCCATCCCTAATTCCCCTCCTTCCCCACCCTGTGATGCTGATGGAGCCCAAAACCAGTTTGCTAAAACCAAGCACAAAGCCAAACCCACCAACAGGCAGCTTGAAATCTGAGGGGAATTGGACATAATTTTCCTGCTATTCTTGGGAATCTTTTTCCCTACAGCCTCTGCTTGTCCTCCCCTGGACTCTGTGTGTGTAAATATATAAATATATAAATATTTTTTTTTCTATCTGATGAGGGGCAGAAGTGTTTTAGCACCCACGCACTGCTCCGTATGCAAACTCCTCACATGCAAATGCTTCTCTATGCAACAATTTTTTGTTTTTAAAAATGAAAACCATGGCAAATCCTCAGCTCTTGTTCCTTTATTTTTCTATGGACAGAGTGGACAGCTCTGGGTTTGTATTAATGGCCAAGGGCAGCTGTTTTTGGGGAGAAAGCTGGGGAAAGGGAGTGGGGGAGCCACGTGGCTGGGGCCGCGTGACACGTGTGACAAATGAAGGTTCCTCCATCCCCAGTCCCCTGGGACATTTTGGAGATGTCCACCACTTTGTAAGGAGTGGATCAAGTGCTGGAATGTGGGTGCCTCATCTCTGATAACGGGGAGAAAATCGCTGTAAATAGGCCAAAAGTGCTGTGTGACTTCATGGGTTCTCCCAGGTGATCCTTTATTATCCAAGATGAACACAATGGGGAAGAAATTGGGACCTGGAAAATGTGGGGGGAAGATTTCTTTTCCTGGGATGCTGTGTTGGTCACAGAACCCCTCTCCCCCACTGAACTCCCCCAGGAATATTGATCCATCTCCTATTTTGTAATAAAATTTTATCACCTGCAGACCTGGTCTGGCTTCTGGTCCTTCCTGCTCCAAGAGCTTTTCTTGCATTTCCAGGCATAAGGAAAGGGGGAATAAAGCTTTTTTATTGAGGAAATGAGTGTCCAGGCAGGGAAGGTCCATAGACAATGTGAGCCTGGAGCTGTCCCTGTCCCAGTGCCACGAGAAGAGATGGGGGGGGCACAACCCTCACCTTTATGTGCTCCCATTCTTTATCCTGAGAAGGGAAATGGGACATCCAGAGATCCTGGAAGGAGCTGGAGCAGAGCCAGGAGGGGGAGAGGGACAATCCAGGGACAATCCAGGGACAATCCAGGGACAAGGCACCTGAACATTCCGTGACCCCCTCCTGTCCTTGGGGACACTGCTGTGCCCCGGGCTGTTCCTGGAGAAGTCACCAGGACAGTGAATATCGGGGATGTCAGGGAGGTTTGGCTGATTGCTTGAGGACCTGAAGAGTCCTCCCAGAGTGGGGAAACCCCACAGAGGGCCCCATGCAGAGGTGTCACACCGGCTGGGGTCCCTCTGGGCCAGCTCCTCCCTGGAACCTCCTCTTTGAGCGGTGCCAAACCTGGGGCAGGGCTCAGATGGAAGTTCAGGCTCACCCCTCAGCGGGGTCTCAGCAGAGCAGGATCCCCAAAAGCCCTGCTCCCTTTCCCACCCCATGGCTGTCCCTCCCTGCAGTGTCCCCTGTCACCGTCCCCTTCCCGGCCTTGTTTGTGTGATGGTGAAGCAAGGGCTGTAAAGGCTGGGCTGTGCACAGACTGTTCCTGCCGGGCTGCTCAAGCTCCAGCAATGCCAAGATCCCACAGGTCAAGGACAGGAAGGGGAGCAGGAGGGAGAGGGAGGGGTAAAACCCTGGGGGAAGCCTGGAGGAGGCCACACGGTCTCACAGGGCACGGCCGGGAGGTGACAGCACCAACGGGAGACTCCTCCCGGCTTTCTTCTTGGAATGCAGGAGGAATCGATGCTGATGGCACCACACCGTGCCCAGGACCTGGAAAACACAAGGAAGGAGGGTGGGGATGGGAAACGCCCTGGGGGAAGCTCTGTCCTTCCTCAGCTCTGAGGTGATTCCAGAGGGAGAAGCTGAAGGTCCCACGGGACAGCCAAGGTCCTGCTCAGTGTCACCCTGTCCCCAATGCCTGCTGGGACGTGGGGGGACAAAACCCAGCCCAGCATCCCTGGGGATCTGGAAGGGCCCTGGAGATGCCCCTCCAGCCTGGCAGTGACTTTGAGAGTGGCTTTAATGTTGAACTTTGCTGTCCCAACATCTCCCCCGGCAGATGTGGGCTGTTCTGTTTGATGTGCCCGGGCTGTAAAGTTATTTATTGACTCGGGAAAATACAATTCCAGCGGGAAGGAGCGGCCGGGCGGGTTCTGCGGCTGTCCCTGAGCTCGGCAGAGGATGGTGGCATCGGGACACATCACACCAGCGTGTGGCTGCGGCAAAGCCACCCCCGGCTGCCACCTGCGGGACAAATCCTGGCTCTCGACATCCACCGGAAAACGCCGGGAGAGCTCCAGCAGGGCGGACTTTGGGGAAGGTGGCACAGAATGTTCCCGTGACAGAGGCCACGAGCGCTGCCCTTCAAACCCTGCCCTTATCTCCCGTATCCCGAGGACCATCAACCCTCGAGCCTCCCGCTGCAGCCGAGCCATTAAAGTTAACGATTACCCAAAGCGAGTGTTTATTTGGGATAATCCAGGCCCGGGGGAAAGTGAGGGACGGGGGCAGGAAGGCTCTCGGTTCTTTTCTGCGAGATAGGGCCCGTCCTGCGGCGCTGAAGTGGTGCTTGAACAAGATGAATGCTCAAATAACACACGGCAAACAGCGCGGCCGGGAGAGCTCCGGCCACCGGGACACCCGGCATTCCTGTTCCTTGGGGACACCCGGCATTCCTGTTCCTTGGGGACACCCGGCATTCCTGGTCCTTGGGGACACCCGGCATTCCTGTTCCTTGGGGACACCCGGCATTCCTGGTCCTTGGGGACACCCGGCATTCCTGTTCCTTGGGGACACCCGGCATTCCTGGTCCTTGGGGACACCCGGCGTTCCTGTTCCTTGGGGACACCCGGCATTCCTGGTCCTTGGGGACAGTCAGCATTCCCATTCCATGGGGACACTTGGCATTCCCATTTTTTGGGGACACTTGGCATTCCCATTCCATGGGGACACTCGGCATTCCCATTCCTCGGGGACACTCAGCATTCCCATTCCTCGGGGACACTCAGCATTCCCATTTCCTGGGGACACTGAGCATTCCCATCCCTTGGGGACATTTGGTGTTCCCATTCCATGGGGACACTCAGCATTCCCATTTTTTGGGGACACTCAGCATTCCCATCCCAAGGGCAGACTCCCTCTCTCATGGGGATTTTCGGTGCCCCCAGCCCTTGGAGGGCTTTGTCTCCTGCCAGAGGTCTGTTCAAGCTTTCCCTGTTTTTTTTTTTTTTTTTTGTTTTTTTTTTTTTTTTGTTTTGTTTTTTTTTTTTTTTTTTTTTTGGTCACTTTTGGGCAGAAATCCTCCTTTTCCCGATGACTTTTCCACTCTGTATCTCCAGTCCTGCTGTATCCCCACCCTGTCCTGTTCCTGCTCCATCCAGGACAGGGAATCTCCACATCCAGACCCTTCCCTGGCTCCTGGAGGGACCTCACCCTCCTGCAGCTCCAGAGCAGAGGGATCCCAAATCCCAGGCACTGTCCCAGAGTAAAACTCCTCTTTTCCCACTCCCAGAATTTCTTTCCTCTCCCTGGAGGCGGGGAAGGGCAGGGACACCCCAAAGCTTTTCAGCACCGGGATCTGAGCCCAAATGTGCCCCCAGCACTGGGACAAACCCTTCCCACCCCGGTGATGCCTGGTCCCTCCTGGGCTTGGAGCCTTCCCAGAGTGGGCCAGGCAGGAATTGTGCCCAGGGCCGTTCCCGGAGCCATTCCCGGAGCCCCCGGATCGCGTGCCGAGGGCTCACCTGAGCCTCACCTGAGCCCTCTAATCCCCTAATCCGTCACCAAGGAGACCCAGCGTTACCTGGCCCGTGCGAGCAGAGGGGCCCCGCGGAGGGAGAGCTGAATCCCTCCCGTGCCAAGTCCCTTTTGACTCATCCCAGGTCCCTTTTGGCTCATCCCAGGTCCCTTTTGGCTCATCCCAGGTCCCTTTTGGCTCATCCCAGGTCCCTTTTTGGCTCATCCCAGCGCTCCAGGGCTGCGGGGTGCAGCAGAGAACTCCCTCCTTGCCACATTCCCACCCCGGTTCCCCCAGCTCAGGCGTCGGGGGACCCCTGGGATTTATCCATCCCTGCCCCCTGGGATTTACCCATCCCTGCCTCCCTGGGATTTATCCATCCCTGCCCCTCTGGGATTTACCCATCCCTGCCTCCCTGGGATTTACCCATCCCTGCCTCCCTGGGATTTACCCATCCCTGCCCCCTGGGATTTACCCATCCCTGCCCCTGGGATTTACCCATCCCTGCCCCCTGGGATTTACCCATCCCTGCCCCTCTGGGATTTACCCATCCCTGCCCCTCTGGGATTTACCCATCCCTGCCTCCCTGGGATTTACCCATCCCTGCCTCCTGGGATTTACCCATCCCTGCCCCTCTGGGATTTACCCATCCCTGCCTCCCTGGGATTTATCCATCCCTGCCTCCCTGAGCATCCCCACCCCCGAGGGCAGGGGTGTCCCCATGGCCCGTTTGGAGACAATGGGGACCCCGAGCTGCTGCTGGGGGGACACTGGGGTGTGGCTGCTCTGCCCCAAGCCCACTGTGGGTGGGTTGGAGAGACACGGGGATGGGCACAAGCAAACTGGGTAAAACTTCCATGAAAAATTCCCTTTCTGGCAGCAGGGAGAGCGTGAGGGCTCCAAGGCAGGGGGAGAATTGTCCCAGTGCGGCTCCAATCTGTCCCAGGCCCCACAAAGATGGGGACAAATCCCGAGCTGGAGGGATCAGAAGGCACAGGACACGGGGGTGGGGAATGTCGGCGTTCCTACAAACACCTGGAGGGCCACGTGGAGATCTGCATGGTCGCCTGCGGGGCCAGGAGGGTCCCTGCGGGGCCAGCAGGGGACAGTCCGAGCACTCGTGTCACCCTGGTCGCCCTCTGAACGCACCGTCAGTGGGAAGGTGAGGAGAGCAAAGGGTTTCTGTGAGAAAGGCTGAATTCCCGCCGGGAACATCCTCCCTGCTCCCTGGAGAATCCCCTGGAGCAGAGCTCAGGGCTGTGGGGCGCTTCAGGGGTGGCCGTGGAGGCTCCCATCGCCTCCCAGTGCCCTCCAGTCCGGCTGGGACCTCGCCACTCACGGCTCGGGGGGTGAATGGGATTTTTCCAGCGGCGCCGCCACCGATCCGTGTCCGTGTCCGTGTCCGTGTCCGTGTCCGTGCCGGTCCCTCCCGCAGCCCCCGGGAATCGTCCTGCCCGCCCCGAGCGCGGCCGGGGACACCGGGAATGCGGCCGGGGACACCGGGAATGCGGGGACATCCCGCTAGGGGGACATCCCTGACCCAGGGACGTCCCACTCCAGGGACATCCCCGCTCCAGGACCGTGATCTCTGGGAGCACGGCTGTTCTGGGGATGTCACCTCCTTCACCCAGGACAGAGGCTCTGAGCAGCCTGGCCTAGTGGGAGGTGTCTTTGCCCATGGCCTTTTTGAGGTCGCTTCCAACCCCCCAAAATCCGGGATTCTACAAACTATTTTCTCCTAAAAGCGATTCTGTGACTCTCTGACGGCTCAGGAGGAGCCGAAGCATCCGAGGGGGGACAATTCCTCCTTCCCACACCTCCACCCAGCGCAGAGGTGAGCCAGACCTTCACCCCCGAGCCTTTGCTGTCCTGGAACTCCTCTGGCTCCATCCCATCTCTCCCAGCCCCATCCTGTGACAGTGTTCACAGGGTCTGAGGATGAGGGAAGAGATGAGGATCTGACTCCATGTTTCAGAAGGCTGATTTATTATTTTATGATATATATTATATTAAAACTATACTAAAAGAATAGAAGAAAGGATTTCATCAGAAGGCTGGCTAAGAATAGAAAAGGAAAGAATGAAAACAAAGGCTTGTGGCTCAGACAGAGAGTCTGAGCCAGCTGACTGTGATTGGCCATTAATTAGAAACAACCACATGAGACCAATCACAGATGCTCCTGTTGCATTCCACAGCAGCAGATAACCATTGGTTACATTTTGTTCCTGAGGCCTCTCAGCTTCTCAGGAGAAAAAAATCCCAAGGAAAGGATTTTTCACAAAACATGTCTGTGACGCCATCCCATTCTTCCCAGCTCCATCCCATCCCTCCCATCCCCATCCCGTCTCTCCCGCGCCTCTCTTGGGGCAGCAGAGCCCGCGCTCGGCCGGAGCCCCGTCCTGCCCAGGCTGAGCTTTACCCGCCCGGGCTCAGGTGAATGTTGGGCTCTCCCACGCCGTTATCAGGCGTTTATCAGCCCCAGAGCCCCGGGAGATGTCCCCGTTTTCCCGCAGTGCCGAACACCCCGGAATTGCCGCGCCAGGACCGCGTGTGGCCGCTGTGGCTCTTCCCGGCGCTCGTGGCTCCGGGAGTTTTGGGCGAGCAGGGTTTGTGTCCTCGCTCAGCGCTGGGAGGAGCCTTCCCCGGGGCTGGCCCCGCTGTGGTTGCCCCGATCCATCCGGAGCAAGGACGGGATTCCTCGGGCAGCGCCGTTCCGTGGCGCTGCTCCTCGGGGTGTCCCCGCTGAAAGCAGCACCGCGTTCACTGGCACCGACCCCGGGATGATCCGAGCTGGGGCAGCTCTCAGACCTTTCACCGTTCCCTGGCAGGGCATTGGAGCCCGATTTTCCTTGGAGAAGAGCTCCGGGGTGGGGAGGGGGGCGTTTGTCACCCCCCTGTGCCAGCACCACCATCCCACAATCACAAATTCAGAGCAGGGGTGTGGAACGGGATGATCCTTAACCCCTCCCATCCCAAACCAATCTCTGACCTTCCCAGTTTTTAAGGAAGGAGGAAATTTTGGAGGCAGGTTCACAGGTGCCCCTTGTCCTTCCCACCCCAGGGACACAAACTCTGCTCCCACCAACCCATTTCTTTATCCTTGGATGGATCATAAAAAACCCCAATCCCTGGAGTGCAGGGGATGAGCTCCAACAAATTCCCAGTGGCAGGAACTCTCCCCTGCTGGTTTTCACTAACACTGAAATATTAAAGCAATCTGGTTCTTATTTGGGAATTTTTATTGGATTTGTCAGGCTCGGGAAGCCACAGCGACAAACAAACCTGACAGAATCCTATTAGCCCCATTAATCACCATTAAGTGCTAATATCTGTGTTCTCCCTCCTTGCTGATATTAATTAGCACAACCAGAGAGGGGCAGAGCTCCAGCCCCGGCCCCGGAGGAGCTCTCAGCATTCCTGGCAAGGGGCTGGGACTGCTCCAAGCTCCTCCTGACTGCCAGAAAATCTTCCACCAGCACCAGCCTAAAGCATCCTCTGCTCTGGATGTCCCTCCCCAGATTCCAGAGGCAGCACCCCCCGGTTCCCCTCCTTTCCTGCCTCCAGGGGCAGCTCCAGCAGCTGGAATAGAGGCTGCCTCTTCCCAGGATTTGCTCTGCTGTGTGCAAATCCTCTGCAGCCCCCCAAGGTGTTTTGGGGTTGGGTTTTTTTGGGGGGTAGGGCTGGAATTCCCAGCCTCCCTAGACCAGGAAGATTTTCTCTCAGGACAGAGCTGTTCCTGGAATTGGCAGGATCCTGGGAACTTAATCAGCATGGATGTGGCACTTGGGGACATGGTGGCCTTGGCAGTGCTGGAGGAGAGGCTGGACCTGATGATCCCAGAGGCCTTTTCCAGCTTCAATACTGCCATGGATTTATGAGGTCACTTGGAAGTTCTGAGCAGCTCCAGCTTCTCCCTGCAGAGGTTGGCGCTGCGGAGAGGAGGCCCTGGAGGCTGCAGGGTGAGAGATCAAAGCCTTCCCAAACCTTCATCCCTGCAGGAGGGGGAGCAGGGAGGGCACAGGGAGCAGCAGCAGCAGCTCTGGTGACCTTTGCATCCCGGGCAGGGAAATGCCAGCCCCAACAGGAGGGATGGCATCCCAGCCTTCCTGTGCCAGCCCCAACAGGAGGGATGGCATCCCAGCCTTCCTGTGCCAGCCCCAACAGGAGGGTTTCCATCCCAGTTTTCCCTGTCCCTACCCCACAGGAAGGTTTCCATCCCAATTTTCCCAATGCCAGCCCCACAGGAGGGTTTCCATCCCAACCTTCCCTGGCTCCTGCTGCTCCCCCAGCCTTGACCTGATCCCACTCTTGGCTTGGTTTTGATTTATTTTTGGATTGGTGCAGAGGGAGAAAGCAATAAATAAATAAATAAGCACATCAATCAACCAATCAATCAATAAATCACCTCCCACCCCCAGCATCCCAGCTCCTGCCAGCTCCACAGGGGGATGGAAATCAGCTCCATCCTTCCTGCTCCTCCTGCTTCTCCCTCTCCCGGCCATCCATCACTCCCTGCCCCTGGGAACAGGAGCTGTGGGGGCAGAGCCAGCCCCTCCTTCCTCTTGTCCTGCTGATCCCAGACACCCCTGGGCTGGCTGGGGGGGAGCTCTGGTCCAGATGGGGGGGGAGAGGGATCCACACCCCTGGCAGTGCCCAAGGCCAGCTTGGATGGGGCTTGGAGCAGCCTGGGACAGTGGGAGGTGTCCCTGCCATGGCAGGGGGTGGCACTGGGTGAGGTTTAAGGTCGTTTCCAACCTAAACCAGTCTGGAATAAAGCATAACAATTTTATGGAGCTGATGGAATAAATCCAGAGGAGGCCACGGAGCTGCTCCAGGGCTGGAGCCAGGCAGGGAGAGCTGGGGGTGCTCACCTGGACAGGAGAAGGATCCAGGGAGAGCTCAGAGCCCTGCCAGGGCCTGAAGGGGCTCCAGGAGAGCTGCAGAGGGACTGGGGACAAGGATGGAGGGACAGGACACAGGGAATGGCTCCCACTGCCAGAGGGCAGGGCTGGATGGGATATTGGGAATTGGGAATTGTTCCCTGGCAGGGTGGGCAGGCCCTGGCACAGGGTGCCCAGAGCAGCTGTGGCTGCCCCTGGATCCCTGGCAGTGCCCAAGGCCAGGCTGGACATTGGGACACCTCAACAGGACTATAACACCAAGTGCCATGTCCAGGCTTTTTTTAAACACATCCAGAGATGGTGATTCCACCACCTTCCCTGGAAGAGCATTCCACTACTTTATTATTCTTTTGGTGAAAATTTTTTCCTAATATCCAACCTGTACCTTCCCTGATGTAGCTGGAGACTGCGTCCTCTGGTTCTGTCAGTGCTGCCCAGTGGTAGAGACCGACCCCACCTGCACCTGGCTACAGCCTCCCTTCAGGAAGGTGCAGAGAGCAATAAGGTCACCCCTAAGCCTCCTCTTCTCCGGGCTAAACAGCCCCAGCTCCTTAAACGTTCCTCACAGGGTTTGTGTTCCCAGCCCCTCACCAGCCTCATTGCCTCCTCTGGATGTGCTCGAGCATCTCAACGTCCTTCCCAAACTGAGGGGCCACAACTGGACACAGCACTCAAGATGCTGTGTGACCCCAAGCCAGTGGGAGAGGGGACAGTGCCTTCCCAAGGGGTGGGAGAGGGGACAGTGCCTTCCCAAGCTGGTGTGATGGTGCCAGTGCCATGCCAAGGTGCTGGGAGCAGTGCCAGTGCCATCCCAAGCCGGGGGCAGCCCTGGCAGCACCTCCCGGGCTCTGCTGAGGGAGCAGAGGGAGCCTGTGTGAGGAGGGGCAGCCCCATCCATCCATAGGGCAGCTCCATCCATAGGGCAGCTCCATCCATCCATAGGACAGCCCCATCCATAGGGCAGCCCCATCCATCCATAGGGCAGCTCCATCCATCCATAGGACAGCCCCATCCATAGGGCAGCCCCATCCATCCATAGGACAGCCCCATCCATAGGACAGCCCCATCCATAGGGCAGCTCCATCCATCCATAGGGCAGCTCCATCCATAGGGCAGCCCCATCCATAGGGCAGCCCCTCCATCCATCAGGGACCACGGATCCCTCCCGGCTCCAGCCCCACTCTGACCCCGCCCCGTCCGGCCCCTCCCAGCCCTGCTGATCCCGATCCCGATCCCGAAGCTGCCCTTCTCCTTTGGGAAGTGCCCCTGTGTCACTGTGGCATTTTATGAAAATCCTTTCACTAGGACTTTTCTCCTGAGGAGCTGAGAAGCCTCAGAAAAGAAATGTAAACAATGATTATCTGATGGCTGTGGAATGCGGTCTGGAGGTTGCTCACCAACAGGAGCATCCTTGATTGGTCTCATGTGAATTGTTTCTACTTGATGACCAATCATGGTCCAGCTGTGTCGAGGCTGTGAGCAGTCACAAGATTTTATTATTCATTCCTTTCTTTGCTGGCCTTCTGATGTCTCCTTTCTATTTCTTTAGTGTAGTTTTAGTATATCATAATATAATATAATATAATGTGACGTGATATGATATGGTATAATATAATATAATATAATATAATATAATATAATATAATATAATATAATATAATATAATATAATATAATATAATATAATATAATATAATATAATATAATATAATATAATTAATATATCAGCCTTCTGAAACATGGAGTCAAGATTCTCATCTCTTCCCTGGTCCTGGGGACCCTCAAACACCCCCACAGCCCTGGTTGTGCCTTTGCCCCTGTGGATGGCTCCCGAAGGGAATCTGGGAATTCCCAACCAGCTCTGCTGGGCACAGCGCTGATTTGAGCAGGATGTGGGAGATGGGATGATGAATTCGAGGAATATTGGCTGTGGGAAAGGTGATCCCAGGATAAATGAGGCAATATTTGCTGAGGGAAAGGCTTGGAATGTGCCCAAAGCTGTCAGAAATCCAGGAGAGGTGTGGGCACAGCCTGGGGTTAATTGGTGTTTCCTGGAGTTGTTAAATCCCCAAAAATCCCTCTTGGGTGCCGGGCTGTGATTAGAGCTTCCCATTTTTAGGGGCCAGGGGTGTGTCAAGTGTTTGTGGACTGATAAATCCCAGAGTTTTCCCTCTGGTTTAAAGGAGCTCTGCCCAGATTCCCCCTCAGGCTGGAGCCATCCCCGACTGTGGGTGTGGAAGGGGAAGGTCCCTGCCCATGGGGGGCTTTAGGGGCTCTCCCAGCCCTCACATTCTGGGATTCTGGGATCACCAAGGACTGGGGGTGTCTGAGGCTGAAGGGACACGGCAGCCTGAGCCATTTCCTGCAGAAGCTCAGCCTCATCCTTCAACAAACCCACCCCAGTTTTCCATCCTCCAAAAAGATCCTCAGAGCCAGACAGAGGGGAAAAAAGTCTGCCAAAGTTTCCACAGCAGAAATTGGGGTTTTGGGACTTTTTGCACCTCCAGAACAGGGAGGCTTTACTGTTTTGTGGGATGTCTGGGCACAGTGAGTGCTCCCCACACACAAATCCATCATTCTGGGGCTCCCAGTGCATTCCTTGGAGCACAGTCCCTTCCCAGGGAAAGAGAGGAGCAGCAGACAGGAGAACATTGGGAAGGGTAAAAGGAAGCTCTGGCAGTCAGGGACGCTCCTGATCCAGCTGCAGATGAATTTTGGATGAGCTGCTGGTTTATGGATGGGCTGGGGGGTGCTGGAGCCCTGGAGTGTGAGGAGGAGCAGCTCCAGGATGGATTTGAACGTGGATCCCACAGTGTCCAACAGAGCAAATGATTGAATCCACCCCATCCATCTTTCAGTGCCACCAGAGGAGCGTTCCTGCCTGGAAAATCAGAGTCTGCTCCTCCCCAGGGCAGCAGGGAACTCATCATCCTGTGGAATCCTGGGATGGCTCCTGCCTGGAGACAGCCAGAGCACGAGGAGCCTCTTCGCTGCCCAGCTGCGGGAGTTCCATCCTGGAATTTGGGATGTGCAGGAGGCCACACCTCCCAAAAATCGGGCTCCACCCTGCAGGAGCAGCCGAGCTCATTCCGTGCTCACTCCCAGGCTGTGCAGGGAGCTGGGTCTGGGAAAATGGGGACAAATCCCAGTCTGGAAGGAGATGGAGAAGAGCAGAATGTCCCTGATCCCACCTGGAATCAGAGGGGTTGGCTCTGAGCAGGGAGATGGAAATCCCTGCACTTGAACTCCTTTGTTCACTGACACTTGGCACAGCCCCAGAAAGAAATGTTCCTGTTCCATGATCCCAGAGAAGGTCAGGAATTGTTCCCAGCCCGGGATAATGCATTCCCTGGGCAGGCAGAGCCCATCCATCAAGGCAGGAGCTGTTATCCAGGCATTTGCTCTCCCTGGGAAGCTCCTCTCCAGCCAGAACTGCTCCTTGTGCAAAATCTTCCCAGGAGTGATGGCTCAACACCCAAAAAAGGGAGGGGAAATGATTGACCAGGATCTGTGAATTTGGGAACAGCAATCACAGGGGCTGGACAAGAGCAGCAGGATTCCATGGGAACACACTCTGTCCTCCTGGGGAAAGCTGAGGAACATGGAGCTGCTCTCAGACAGTTCCAGAGGCCCTGGGAAATCCCTCCCTGCTCACACACAAACTATTCCAGGTGCCTGACCCCTTCTTCCACCAGGATAAAGTGGAAGAGGTGCTGGGAAGGCCCAGGGACCTTGGAGCATCTTCTGGGGTGGATGGAGCCGTGCAGAGTCCGCAGGGATCCCGAGGCCTGAGCTGGACACATCCCCCAGGGAACACCTCCAGGGAGCCCTGTCCTGCTGCCAGCACTCTCTGGGCCCTCACAGAATTCACAGAATCACAGAATCACAGAACCACCAGGCTGGGAGAGACCTTCAAGGTCATCGAGTCCAGCCCAGCCCCAACACCTCAGCTAAACCCTGGCACCCAGTGCCACATCCAGGCTTTGTTAAACACACCCAGGGATGGGGACTCCACCACCTCCCTTGGCAGCCATTCCAGAACTTTATCACCTTTCTGCAAAAACTTTTCCCTGCCATCCACCCTGTATTTCCTTGGCACAGCTTGAGGCTGTGTGCTCTGGTTGTGTCAGTGCTGCTGGAGAAAGAGCCCAGCCCCAGCTGAGCACAGGCACCTTTCAGGAGCTGTGCAGAGTGATGGGGGCACCCCTGAGTCTCCTTTTCTCCAGGCTGAGCACCCCCAGCTCCCTCAGGGGTTCCTCTCAGGGTTTGTGGAGCAGGGGATGGAAAGGGAGGGTTTGGGGCAGCCTGGGGACAGCTGAGTTATTCCTGAGCACAGCCAGAGCCTCCTCCTGCAGCTGGAGGGGGAATTCTGCCTCGGGCACAGCTGTTGGTGCTGGGAAGCAGGGACAGGATCTCTGGGATGTGGGATCGTGTCAACACTTCATCCCTAACTCGTGTTTGTTAGGGAAAGGCAGAGATTCCAGGCTGCTCCCACACCTTACCCGTTCCCCTGCTCAGGGGTGCAAAGGTGTCATCCACGGATCTTCCCCCACATCTCCCCATCCTTCAGCACTTGGGTCTCTCTGAGGTGGGCAGAGGGTGAGGGACATGCGTGTGCCACCCCTGCTGCCCTCCTCAGCCAGCAGGGAGCCGGGAATGCTGCTCAGGAGCTCGGGGATGTGCAGCTCCTGTCCCCAGCTGCTGCCGGGAGCTGTTTGTCTGCGGCTCCGGGAAGCGTGAAATCTGACATGGCAGCTGGACACGGAGCAGCAGGAGGGAACGATCCCCTTCCCTTCCCTTCCCTTCCCTTCCCTTCCCTTCCCTTCCCTTCCCTTCCCTTCCCTTCCCTTCCCTTCCCTTCCCTTCCCTTCCCTTCCCTTCCCTTCCCTTCCCTTCCCTCCCTCCCTTCCCTTCCCTTCCCTTCCCTTCCCTTCCCTTCCCTTCCCTTCCCTTCCCTTCCCTTCCCTTCCCTTCCCTTCCCTTCCCCATCCCAGCTGTCCCTCTGTCCCTGCTGTCCCCAAGAGGTGCCCTGGGCTGTCCCTGTCCCACCCCCAGGTTCCCTCTCCTGCAGCCCCTCCTCAGTGCCCCCCTCCCCAGGCTGCTGCTGTCCCCAGGCCCTGCTGGCTCTGCCACCAATCCCTGTTGTCCCCAGGGATGGATTTTTCCAGGAAAAGCCATTGGATTTCACCTGTGTCTGGCACAGGGCAGGCTGTGCTCCCAGGCAGGGGCTGATCCTGCTGGAGCTGTGGGGAGGGCCAGGAAAGGTCCCAGGCTTTCCTCCCGAGCCTCTGGAGCAGGGGGAGGGTTCCCAGAGCAGAGCACAGGTTTGGGAAGCAGCAGCCAAAGGGCTCAGGGTGGTTTTGTGCTGCCTGTGGGATCAGCTCCTGTTCCTGTGCCATGGGAGGAGCACTCTGCTCCTCTTTGTACCTTCAGGAGCACCCGGACTAAAGCCATGGCAGAAATGTCCCAGGAAAGCCTCTCCCTATTGGATTAGTGGGGACCCTCGTGGCAGGAAGGAAGGAATGATGAATCTGACTCCATGTTCTCAGAAGGCTGATTTATTATTTATTATACTATATTATATTAAAGAATGCTATACTAAACTATACTAAGGAATACAGAAAGGATACAGAGAGAAGGCTCAAAGGATAATAATGAAAACTCCTCACTCCCTCCAGAGCCCCGACACAGCTTGGCCCCGATTGGCCAAAGAGTGAAAACAACTCACATGGGAAACAACAATTCACAATGAAACAATCACCTGTGGGTAAACAATCTCCAAACACATTCCACATGTGAGCACAACACAGGAGAAGCAAATGAGATAAGAATTGTTTTCCTTTTTCTCTGAGGTTTCTCAGCTTCCCAGGAGAAAAATCCTGGGCCAAGGGATTTTTCAGAGAATGTGAATGTGAAATCTCCCCTGCTCAAGCAATCCTAGGAACAAGGATGCAGAGCAGCAGCCACAGGAGGTTTTTCCCTGGCTGTTGTGGGTTTTTCCTGGAGGTCCATGGATCCTCCTCTTCTCCAGGCTGAACAATCTCAGCATTCTCATCCTGTCTCCACAGAACACCCCAGAGCCCTGCCAGGGGCTCCAGGAGAGCTGGAGAGGGACTGGGGACAAGGCATGGAGGGACAGGACACAGGGAATGGCTCCCACTGCCAGAGGGCAGGGATGGATGGGATATTGGGAATTGGGAATTGTTCCCTGTGAGGGTGGGCAGGCCCTGGCACAGGGTGCCCAGAGCAGCTGTGGCTGCCCCTGGATCCCTGGCAGTGCCCAAGGCCAGGCTGGAGCAGCCTGGGACAGTGGGAGGTGTCCCTGCCAGGGCAGGGGTGGAAGGGGATGAGCTCCAAAGCCCCTCCCAACCCAAACCATTCCATGACCCCATGACATCCCACCTCTGCCCCATGGGGGGATTGATCCCATCTTTTGGAGCCCAAATATTCCCAGTGCCCCCTGCAGATCCTTCCCTGTCCCCAGTGTGACAAACCAGGGCAGCTCCCAGGGCACAGCAGAGCTCTGGAATACTTGCAGGGAATGCTTCCCACGGGTGATGAATGTCCCCGAGGTTTGTCTGCTCTGAAGGGCACCTATGGAGCTGATAAAGGATTTAATAGAGGAATTTTATCTCTCCTGATAAAGTTCCCAGCTGGGCTCAACGTTCTGGCAATTCCTTGTCTCCTTCCCACACCGTGACTTTCCCAAAGACCTTTTGGTGGTGACACTTTTGGCATTTTCATCACAAATTCTCGTCCCCTGTCCACTGCCCTGGATGGTGGCATGGCCCACATGGCTCCACTGATGCTCCACATCTCCAGACACCCCAATCCCAAATCCACCCTCCCAGCTATCCCAGCTGTGCTCCCCAGGGCTGGGACTCTGTGCTTCCATCTGCCAGGTTCATCCCAACCTCTGGAATACCAGCTTTGTCCCCACCCCATCAGTTTTGTCTCTGCCTGGATCACTCCTGAAATAAACCCCGACCTTTTTTCTCCTGCAAATCCCCTCTGTGCCTTTTCCCTCCTGCCCAGAGGATTCTCTGTGGGGCTCCTCTCCTGTTCCTGCTCCCACCATCTGCTCCGTGCCCTTGCCAGGGCAGCTTCCTGCTGGATCCTGGCTCTGGATCCTTCCCTGGCACACTCAGGGCTCCTCATTCAGCACCCCAGCTCAGACATTCCCTGTTCCTACATTTACCTTCAGTGTTTGTTTTGCAAAATGCTGGGAGATTTCCTCTTTTATCTTAAAAAAAAAACCAAAACCCCCCAAAAAAACCAAAACAAAAAAACCCAATAAAATGATTTTCATTTCTCAGGAGACTGAAATTCCCTCTTTTCTTCACCTTTGAGTCCTGTAGTTTCAGGGATAATCCAGAGCTTGATGGGATTTTTTTGGGAGCTGCTCCAGACTCCTGGTCCCAGTTTTCCTGCCAAACAGAGAGTTCTTTATCACTTTTGCATGGATTTTGATTTCTTTGGCTCGTGGGATGAGTTTCCTCCTTGGGAGCTTCCCCCTGAGCTGATTTCTGGTGCTGAAAACTTCCTGGCAAGTTTTCCATGGCTGCTCCAGAAATGCTTCCTCATCTTCTGAGCAAGCGTTATTTAATTACTCTGCAGTGGGGCTGTTCCTGCATTTTAATGGCAGCCAGATCCCTCTGCACCTCCTCATCCTGATTTTCCTGTTTTTTTCTGTGGGAGATGTGGAATTGCTGCAGAATTACACAGCAATGAGCAGGAAAACAATCAGGTCTAACCGGGATCTGGGGGCTCTGTCCCTCCTCAGTGCCTCTTTCCTCTGCAGGGATTTTTCCAGCAAGGAAACTCCTGAGGAGCAGCCATGGGAAGCTTTGGGATGTGGCTCCAAGGCTGCTGCCCCAGTGAAGCCTTTTCCACAGGGAAATGGGGACAGCAAAGAGCAGGAATAGGGGAAGAGCAGGAAACCCTCTGGAGAAGCAGAGGGAAGCTTCGGCCCTGGCCTGGTGAGGCAAATCCCAGGAAAACAGGGCTGCTGAGCACTAATGAAAAACCTTGGAAAAGCTACCAAAACAGTTTCATTTCCCTGCAGATGTCGGCAGGGAGCTGATGGGGGCTCATTATAACCCATACTAAGTTTTCCTTATGTAGGCAAAGTCCCAGTGGATTTTCCGGGTGTTAATAAAGCAGGAATGAAGCGATCCAGTCCCTTCCATGCAGACAACAAATCCCTCTCTCCCCTCTCCTGATGAGCTCCATCCATCATTCCCAGAGCTGCTGGAGCCACAGGCACCCTGCTCCTGCTGGGCTTCCCCTCCTGCTGCAGGTGCTGCTGAGAATTTGGGAATATTTTGGAGATTTCTATTCCCTGTCCATTTCCATGGCCCAGTTTGGGCTCAGTGGGTTCTCCTTCCCCACCTTGGAGCCTTTTCCTGCCCATCTGGATCACATCCAGGCTTTTCCCTTTACCACAAAGTTCTGCCCTGATTTAGAGTTCCCAGAAAAATCCATTGACCCTGATGTTCATCTCCCAGTAATTGGAAAAGAGACATAAATCAAACTAATTGCAGAAGAGTTAAAAATGGCTTTGTTTGCTGTAGCTCAGGCTGCAGCCTCCCTCTGGGAGAGCGCTGGGATCAATGAAATCCCCGGATGTGTTAAAGCAGAGCAGGGATCCTTTCCTCCTCCTGGCTGATCCCATTCTCTCTCTGGACATGAGAATAAACAGTTCCAAGGTGCTGGAACATTCCAGGGATTCCCTCCTAAGCCATTCCTGCTCTGGCTGTGGCTCAGGTGGCACCGTGGAGAGGGACCCTGGAATGCTTTGGGTGGAAAGGAATCTTAAAGTTCATCCCATTTCTCCCCTGCCATGGCAGGGACACCTCCCACTGTCCCAGGGTGTCCCAATGTCCAGCCTGGCCTTGGGCACTGCCAGGGACCCAGGGGCAGCCACAGCTGCTCTGGGCACCTGTGCCAGGGCCTGCCCACGCTCACAGGGAACAATTCCCAATTCCCAATCTCCCATCCATCCCTGCCCTCTGGCAGTGGGAGCCATTCCCTGTGTCCTGTCCCTCCATCCTTGTCCCCAGTCCTTCTGCAGCTCTCCTGGAGCCCCTTCAGGCCCTGCCAGGGGCTCTGAGGTGTCCCTGGAGTTTCTCCTCTCCAGGTGAGCACCCCCAGCTGTCCCAGCCCGGCTCCAGAGCAGAGAAGGACCCAAACAACCCCAATTTTTCCTCTGTCACCTCCATCCCCTTCCCACCCTGGTGCCTTGGGCTGACTCCAGGAGCCAGGGAGAAACATCCCTCAGGAAGAGTCCGAGGGGGATAAAACGTCCTGAACCCAGAATTGCTCCCCCCGAGCCCCAGCCCCGACTTTTCCTTTCGAGGGATGGATTTTCCTGCTGGCAGCTGGAGATTCCTGGAGCCTGGAGAAGGGACAGGAGTCCACAGGCAGCCCTAAAACAGAGATAAGAGATAAGAAGCAGGCTGAGGTTTGGCTCTGATGGAGCTGTTTGGAAACAGAGATATTTATCCAGGGGGAATCCTCGGGGAAGATCACAATTCCTTTTCCTATTCCATGTGCCCGTGTCTCCCCTCCCTGGAGCTGCTCCAGCCTTTCCTGCCGGTTTAAAATAAAATCTAATCCATTTCCAATCCCCGCTGCGGGCCATTAGGGCTCCCTGAGCACGGTTATCATCGCGCTTGGCTGGCAGAGCATCCCGAGGGACTTAACCCCTGCCGGGCTGGGCGGGAGCATCCCGAGGGATTTAACCCCTGCCGGGCTGGGCGGGAGCATCCCGAGGGATTTAACCCCTGCCGGGCTGGGCGGGAGCATCCCGGGATCCCTGGAACAGCTGTGCCCAAGGGCTGCGAGCCCCAGGGACGTCCTGTCCCCTCTCCCAGAGCTGCCATGAGCAGAGCGGCTGCACATGTGCTGCTTGCAGGGAGGTTTTGTCCCAAAATGCCCAAAAAAGAAGGAAAAATTGGGGTTTATTCCAGTTGGAAAAGCAGGGCTCCTAAAGGGAGCAGAGGATCCAGCCCCTGGGGGTTTGGGGGGATTTCTCCCAAACCAGCAGATTGGGAAGCTCAAATCTGCTCCTGAAATTCATTCAGATCAGGAAGAAACAAAACATTTTCCGTTTTACTGCATGAAAATTCCACCAAATCCAAATACTTCACAGCCAAGGGAAGCAACCACTTCTCTCCCCATGGAATATCCCAATTCCTTTGTGGAAACCTGTGCCAGGAGCTCTGAGCTGCTGGGACATCACAGCTTGGAATCCACGGGTGGTGCCAGAGGGCAGCAGCTGAGGCCACGCTTGGAGAGCAAAACCCCTCCAGCTTTCCTGCAGGGATTTGGTTGGAAGAGGTTTTTTTTCACCACAAATCCCAAGGGAAATAAAATCCTCCTTGTTTCCTTTGCTGGACAATTCCTGCTCATTATTATTTGGGCCATGTTTAAATTATTCTGTCTGCAGCAGCCGATGGCATTTGCTGCGTGCCATGCAATGTTCCAGGTAATTCATTGGTGTTTAATTAATTAAGGAATAATGACATTCAATTAAGGGAACACTGTCACTGGGTAATTAATGGCTTCCTGCTGCTCCAGGAAAGCCGAGGTGTTTGTGGGAAATCAATCCAGGGGGAAGTGAGGGGTTCACTCTCCTGGGAAGGAGCTGTGTCCTGGGGATCTTCCATTCCTGCTCCTCCCAGGACCAAATTCATGGAAGGAAGCTCTGCATGGACCTGTCAGGAGCTGCTCCCAACCCTTCAGCAGTGGGAAACACAAGGGGAAATCTCTGGGAAGCAGGAAAAGACACCCAGTGTTCCCAGCACCACACACAGCAGGAATCCCAGGGCTGTGCTCAGGGCAGTCAGGCTCTGCCTAAACTCAGGATTCCTCTCCTGATGTCCAGGATCAAAGCCTGGGGTCCAATGGGGCTCTGTGTCCTCTTGGCTTTGGAGGGGAGCATTGGAAAAAGAGGAATTTCTGGGATGTGAAGATAAATGAGAATAAATTCCCCAAATCAGAAGGAACCGAGCCCTGTTCTGAGCAAAGAGGACAAATATTGAAGGATGAACAGGAAGGATAACCAGGAACACTTCCCAGCTGCTCCTGCCTGTGGATGAGCCCTGGATGAGGTGGGTGAGACCATTCCAGGCACCTCTGGCAGCACCTGCAGGGGTTGAACGGCACAGGGCCCTGAGGAGGGGCAGCCTGAGGGATTCTGCTGCTCCTAGAGAGCAGAGGATCATCCAAGAAAGATTCCAAACTATTCCACAGCTCCTCTCCAAGTGCCAGTTGTGGTGGCTGGTGCCCAGTTAAGGATTTGTTAATTTAATTTAAATTTTTGTTGTATTTTTGAGAGCGTGTAGCTCTCAGATGGTAAAATGCTTTTGAGTGCAGCATTTGTCACCCTCAGGCACCATGGGCACCATCCAGGAAGGAATCAGAAGGAATTCCAAGGCCTTCTGCCAGGAACATCCTCCTCCTCCATCCCCAAATCCAGCCTGCCCTGCAGAGCTGTCCCTTGCAGCTGGAGGCTGATGCAGGCAGGGAGAGCCTGGAGCGTGTCCTTGGGTGGGGGAAGCTGTAATTCCCAAATCCTGAGGGGAACAGGGCTGCCTGCAGGTGCCAGATCCAGCTGGGAGTGTTTGCCAGCTCCTTCTGGCACCAGCAGTGTCTCTGCAGCTCGTTCTGCTGAGGAGCTCCAGAGAGCCATGGACAGATTCCAGCTCCGACTGCAGCTCTGGCTCAGCCCCTGCCCTGCTCCCTGAGCTCCTGTCTGCCTGTCTCCTGGGAATTTGGGATCCTGTGCAGGGAATGATGTGGGATTAGAGCCTTTTCCTGGCTGCCAGCTCTGCCCAGGGTCACCTCGCACTGCAGGGCTCTCCATGTCCCTGTGAACACTTTCCTGAACACTTCCCTCAACATTCCCCTAAACCTTTCCCCAAACATTTCCCCAAACACTTCCAAAAACATTTCCCTAAAAGCTTCCCCAAACATTTCCCCAAACACTTCTCCAAACATTTCCCTAAAAGCTTCCCCAAACACTTCCTTGAACACTTCCCCAAACACTTTACTGACCCGGCTCCACATAAAAGGAATAAAAATGTGGATCTGGTCTCCCACTCCACAGCCCCAAAACCCAAGCAATTCAGGGAACTCCATCTCCCAGCCACTTGGAGGGTTCTCAAGAGCCAAATTCCCACCTCTGCCCCGAAGCCATGAGGAGACTGGAGCTCATTTCGGACACCAACTCGATTTTATTGTTTGAAATGCCAGGGAAACTCAGTCTCTGAAATGTGGGAATTTCTGCTGGTGCTGAACACCGCCCTGGACATCCTTCCTTGTCCTACCCCCTCCAGCTGTGCCTGTGCCCCTGAGGCCGTGGAGCATCCCCTCCATGGCCGCGGTGGGGACAGGCTTGTGACCCTTTCAACATCGGGATGGGCTCCATGAGCCACCTCTGCTCCTCGCTTTGGGAGTGTGGAGGAGCCACTGCTGGGGCAGCCACCGTCCAGCCTGGAGAGATCATTCCTGGATGGGAGCCGGGTCTGCCCTCAGAGCTGGTACTTCCTCAGCAGCTCGCTCTGCCACTGCCGCTTCTTGTTGGGAAAGGCGGCCGGGATCCTGATCCTGCGGAACTCCTCGATGCACCTGCCCAGCTCCGACTGCAGGGCCTGGCGCTCCTCGCTGCTGCCCGTGGTGGTGACAGTGGCGGTGGCCGTGGAGGTGGCCCTGGTGCTGGCTGTGGTGGTTGTGGTGGTGGCCCTGGTGCTGGCTGTGGTGGTTGTGGTGCTGGCTGTGGTGGTTGTGGTGGTGGCTGTGGTGGTTGTGGTGGTGGCCGTGGTGCTGGCTGAGGTGGTGGCCATGTTGGTGGCCATGGTGGCTGTGGAGGTGGCCGTGGAGGTGGCCGTGCTGCTGGCTGTGGTGGCTGTGGTGGTGGCCATGGTGGTGGCCGTGCTGGTGGCAGCAGCAGTGCCCATGGTGGCCTCCAGGCCGCTGTCCCTGAGCGCTGCCCGGTCACTGCCCCGCCGCTGCTTCAGCTCCTGCAGCCTCCCCAGGGAGCTGCCCAAGTCCAGGGTGCTGGGCCGGGCTGGGCTTTCCTCGGGGGCTTCGGGCCATGGCGGGGACCCGCTGGGGCTGGGCTCGTTCCCCTCAGGCTGGGCGGCCCTGCCGGGGCCGGGCTCGTTCCCCTCAGGCTCAGCGGCCCTGCCGGGGCCGGGCTCGTTCCCCTCAGGCTCAGCGGCCCTGCCGGGGCCGGGCTCGTTCCCCTCGGGCTGGGCGGCCCTGCCGGGGCCGGGCCGGTTCCCCTCGGGCTGAGCGGCCCTGCCGGGGCCGGGCCGGTTCCCCTCGGGCTGAGCGGCCCTGCCGGGGCCGGGCCGGTTCTCCTCGGGCTGGGCGGCCCTGCCGGGGCCGGGCTCGTTCCCCTCGGGCTGGGCGGCCCTGCCGGGGCCGGGCTGGTTCTCCTCGGGCTGGCCAGCCCTGCCGGGGCCGGGCTCCCCCGGTCCCGCAGCATTCCCGGCCTCAGGCGGCTCCTGCCTCCTCCCGGGGCTCTCCCTCGGCTCCGCAGCATCCTCGGGGGCTGGGAGGGAAAGCAGAGAGGAGTGTGAGGAGCAGCGGGACATGAGGGACACGAGGGAGGTGAGAGACCTGCCGGGAATTCTAAAATTCACCTGGTGACAGGGATACAAAACAAGGAATGAACTATTCCTATTTAAAATCCCCCACCCTGCTCTTTGCCCCCTGCACAGAAGCAGAAAATGTCAAGGGGGAGCTTATTTTTCCTTGAAGACTTTTGTAAGGACAGAGTTGGAATTTCCCCCCCCGCCTTTTCCTTCCTCTTATTTTTTCCCCATTTTGACATTTGCTGAGCAGCTCCAGCTCTGCAGTTGCTGGAGGTGGAAGCAGGAATGTCATCCATCAGCAAGCAGAACCCCTGAAGGATGGATTTTCTTTGGCAAATCTCTCCGGGAAGTTACAGGAATGAATCTTTGCCCCAAATTCTTTGAGTGATGGGATGAAGCCTCAAAGCTGCTTTAATCATCTTATCTGTGAACCTGGGAGCTGCTTTTGGAAAACGTGGAGCTGAGGCTGGGGAATTTAAACACCCAAATTCCCAGGAGGAGCCTCTGGCTGAGCTGGGGAATGAATTCAAATCCCTCAGTTCCTCTCCAGCATCTCAGCTCCCAGAGCATCCCATGACTGTGGCCGTTTCAGGATAACATTTACTTTCCAAAGTTTTCCATTTTACATCCCATTATTCCCATCTGAGGCACTGTTCAGGTCACCAGGCTGAGAGCAAGTCCAGGTTTCCAGGGAATGGCTCCTGAATATTCCTCCTATCCCACCTGCCTGATGTCCTGTGGCTGGTCTGGCAGGGCTGGTGCCAGGCTACAAACTCTCATCCCTACAGTTTCCCTGCTCCTAATCTCAGAATCCTGGAATGGTTTGGGGGGGAAGAACCTTAAAGCCCACCCAGTGCCACCCCTGCCATGGCAGGGACACCTCCCACTGTCCCAGGCTGCTCCCAGCCCCAATGTCCAGCCTGGCCTTGGGCACTGCCAGGGATCCAGGGGCAGCCACAGCTGCTCTGGGCACCCTGTGCCAGGGCCTGCCCGCCCTCACAGGGAACAATTCCTGATTCCCAATATCCCATCCAGCCCTGCCCTCTGGCAGTGGGAGCCATTCCTGTGTCCTGTCCCTCCCTCCTTGTCCCCAGTCCCTCTGCAGCTCTCCTGGAGCCCCTTCAGGCCCTGCAGGAGCTCTGAGCCCTCGCTGGAGCCTTCTCCTGTCCAGGTGAGCACCCCCAGCTCTCCCTGCCTGGTTCCAGCCCTGGAGCAGCTCCGTGGTCTCCTCTTTCCTGTAGCTTTGGACATCCCATTTTGCTCCTCAGTTTATCCTTCCTCACATTTGAGCCCCACTGGCATTGAGGGGGGGGTGACTCCTGGATGATCCAAGGACACCCCACAACCCTCAGTGTCCCTCCAGCTGCTGCACTGGGAAAAGGGACCGGCCTGGCTGATTTCTCTGATCTTTTCTCCCACAGATTTTCCTTCCCCGGTGCCACTTGTGCTTTAGAGCTCCAATTAAATTCAGCAGCGACACTTCCGAGCAGCCCCGCGGAGCCGCTGGGATCCTGCTGGGGGCAATTACCGGCTCCTGCCGCGGGTCTGGGGGGAGCACACACCACTGTCCCCATCCTGGGGGGGGCACACACTGTCCCCACACTGTCCCCACCCCGGGGGCAGCACACACTGTCCCCAACCCCCTGGCTCCGGGACAGAGCTTTGTTATTCCCGAGGCTGCAGCAGGGACAGGGATGGGCAGCTGGGTTTGCTGCTCTCCCACGCTGCTTTCATCCCCAGGGATGTTGGATGGGAATTTTATTCCCCCTGGCATGGATGGGGGGGGGGAATAGAACATTCCTGGGTGATCCCAAATGAGGGATCTTAAAATTCCTTCCAGCTTCTTAAACTTGGGTGATATGGGCTAAAAAAGAGGGATAAAAGGTTGCAAATGAGCTGGAAGAGCAGGTTGGGTTTGGGAAGTGAGGGGAGGGGGTACCAGGGTGCATCCAGAGTATCCCCAAGGTGTATCCTCAACATCCCAGTGCCCGATCCAAACCAGCTGCTCCCGTGCCAGCTGCTGGATCCCGTCAATCTCAGGGCTTGACTCTGCACAAATTGTTCTGTTTTATGGGATTAATTCAGCTGGGAACAGCACTGGGAGCTTCCTGTGCAGCTGGGCCAATGTGCTCTGGTACCCAGCCCTGGCACAGGGCCCTGGCAGTGCCAGTGGTGCCAGCTGGATCCCCAGGCAATCCTGATCCCTTGGCAGCGGGCACCAAGCTCAGGTGCAGAGAGTTGTTGGAGCCCCAAACTCTTGACACAGGTGGCAGAAAACCCAACTCCACTCTCCCTGGATTCTCCTTTTGTAATCCATTCCTGCTGTTGGAAAATCTCAGCAAGAAGCTGGGGAAAAAAAATTCCAAACAGCAAAAGGCACCTCCTGAAAGACCTTGGAGCCCTGGGAAGGAAGGACTTTCCTGGGAAAGAAAATCTGAAATAATCCAGATTTTCCTCCATCATACAGGCACTGCCAGGAGGAGGCAAGGTGGGGTCAGGGATTTTTCTGAGGGCTGGGGTTCCTTGGAGGGGAGCTGCAGCTCCCTGGGCTGAAGGAGAGCTGGACACTGGTACCTGCTGGCGTTGGCTCCGTGTGTTCCAGGGATTGTCCACTCCCTGCAGTGTCCCGTGGTGGGCAGGAGCTCTGCTGCCCCGTTCCTCCCAGGTTCTCTGTGAGAAGAAGATTGGGAATTGCATAAATTATGGAGATGTGCTCACAAACATCACCCTGTGGGTCTGGAGCTCACAATTCCATCTTTTGTAGGAATCTTGGAGGCCTGGAATGATTTGGGACCTAAAAGCTCATCCAATTCCACCCCTGCCATGGCAGGGACACCTTCCACTGTCCTGGGGTGCTCCAAGCCCTGTCCAGCCTGGCCTTGGGCACTGCCAGGGATCCAGGGGCAGCCACGGCTGCTCTGTGTGCCAGTTTTATAGGGATGTTCCACTTTGCAGGATCTCGGTCCATGTAGGGATAATGTGATTGCAGGAAATGCCCTGGAGATCCTTCATCTAAATTAAATCAGTGTTTGCTGAGTGCTTGTGGATATCCACAGGCTGCAGGAATGGCTGGAATGTGGGAATGCCTCCAGCCTGGAATGGAGGCTGCATTGCCTCATCCCTGGCAGTGTCCCAGGCCAGGCTGGACGGGGCCTGGAGCAGCCTGGGACAGTGGAAGGGGTCCCTGGGCATGGCAGGGGGGATTAGGTGACCTTTAAAGTCCCTTCCAACCCAAGCCAGTCTGGGATTCTGTTCCACGACTCCTGAGCATGGGATGCTGCACAATTCCGACCTTTTTAGCCGTTAAATCTGCGTGTCTGTCGGGACTGACAGATGGAGATCTAACTCCAGCCACCTTTTTTTATCCAGGACTTCAATCCCTTGGAGCTGGAACAAACCCGTCCAAGGGTTTTGTGCCTTTAATTCCCGGCCAGCTCCCGCCGGGATCGAAATCAGCCCTGGCCACTCCGCCCCCTGAGCGAGCCGATATCCATCAGCACCTAATTACTGTTCCTATTCATCCCACGGCGCCTTTCATCTCCAATTCCTCCTGATTCTCCCGATTTCCTCCCTCCCTGGAGCTGGCAGGGCCCACGCCCAAGAGCTGAGCGAGTGGAGCAGTGTTTGGGGCTGGAATTTTGGCTGCCTTCATCACAGTTGATTCCTGCAATTCAATCCATCCCCTGTGCAGCTGTTCTTGTTTCCAAAACATTCCCTTTTTTTTTTGTTTTTTTTTTGGGAGCTCTGCTGTCGGTTTTAGGCGGTTTCCTGTGGATCTGTGCAGTCCAAGTATTTTTTTCTTGCTTATTTTTATCCATATATATAAAATAGACACATTTAGCACTGGATATTCCCTATCACTGATTAATTTAACATCTGCTCTAATCTGCTCCAGTTCTGGCATTCCCAGGAAAACAGAGAAAAAGAACAACAAATCCTCTCTCCAAAGGTCTCCCAAACCCCCCCTCCAAAGATCTCCCAAATTCCCTCTCCAAGGGTCTCCCAATCCCCTCTCCAAAGGTCTCCCAAATTCCCTCTCTGAGGGTCTCCCATATTCCCTCTCTGAGGGAAGGTGACCACACTGACTACAAGCAATTTTTAGAGGTGTATCTATAAAATATAACTCATTTTCAAAGTCCTAAATGCAATCATGTCTAGAGGTGAATATTCTGAACTGGACTGCTTGGAGAAGCTGTGGCTGCCCCAGCCCTGGAAGTGTCCAAGGCCAGGTTGGATGGGGCTTGGAGCAGCAGCATAAAGGTGGAACAGGATGAGTTTCAAGGTCCCTTCCAACCCAAACCATTCTGGGATTCTGCAGATTGTCCCAAGCCCCTCTCCAAAGGTCTCCCAGCTCTCACTGCCTTCTCTCCATGGGCAGAAGTTTTGCTCTTCCCAGAGCTGGGATGCTGCAGCTCCTTGCCCAGTCCTTTGGGATGAGATGGATGGGATGAGCAGGAGGAGCCGTGGGGCTGCTCTGGAAGTGCAGCCAGCTGAGGGGAGTGAAGAACAGCAGCTGTTCCAGCCAGGGCTTTGTGTGGTTCCCTCACTTTTCCAGAGCAGCCACTCCAGCTCTGTGGCCAGGGTGGGAATGATGAGGGATTCAGACTCCAGAGGTCAAACCCCAGGGATGGGCAGAGGCCTGGGCTGGTGGGAGCCAATGGAGCCATCCTGCTCTGCATCAGCAAAACATCTGGCTGGGCTGGAGGCCTTGGCACCACGGGCAGCAAAAGCAGCTCTCCCTCCTTGCCAAGCTGTAGTTGTATTTCTCTTCACAGAGAAAAGCAAGGCACAACTTCCCAAAAATATTTCTGAGACTCACATTCTCTGAACGTCAGAGCAAAAACATTTCTTATTTTATTTACTGCTCCTGTGTTGTTCAGAAGTAGAATGCATTGTAAAAGATTGTTTACCTAAAAAATTAATAATTAAATAATTAAATTAAATTCTACCTAAAAAAAAAAAAAATTAAATTCTAGCTTTCCCTCTTTGCCAAGCTGTTGTTGTATTTCTCTTCACAGAGAAAAGCAAGGCACAACTTCCCAAAAATATTTCTGAGACTCACATTCTCTGAACCTCAGAGAAAAACATTTCTTATTTTATTTACTGCTCCTGTGTTGTTCACAAGTAGAATGCATTGTAAAATATTGTTTACCTAAAAATAGTAATTAATTAAATAATTAAACAATAAATTAAATTCTATTTTAAAAAATTAATAATTAAATTCTAGTGTGAGTGTTTTGATTCATTAGCCAATTGAATCCGTGTGTGTGTGTGTCAGGGCTGTCAGCTGACAGTCACGAAATGCTGTGCAGTAAAAGGCAGCTGAGTGCTTAGCATTCAGTTTAAATAAAATATAATATAGAATAATTCAGTATAATAAAGTAATTAATTAGCTTTCTGATAAGATGGAGTCAGATGCATCATTCTCTCCCCTGCATTTCTGATACCAAGCCGATCCCTTTGGATAACCCTTTATTCCCCAAAAAGTTTTTCCAGGCCTGGCACAGCTGCCCGGGGCAGGGTTGGAGTCCCCATTCCTGGGAGGATTTAAAATCCCTGGGGATGTGGCATTTGGGGACATTGGGTATTGCCCCACTTGGGAATGGCTGGGCTATGGTGTTAGAGGTCTTTCCCACAGAAATAATTCCATTATTCTAAGACCTGCTTATTTATTTGGATTGGCGATCCATAGTGTGGATGGCAAAACTTTGCCAAGAATTCTTCCAAGAGGAGCAGCTCCTGGTGAGCCTGAGCTGCATCCGACCTGGAAGTGATGGTTCCCCCCTGGAATTGCTGATCCCCACCTGGAATTACTGATCCCCACCTGGAATTGCTGTTCTCACCTGGAATTGCTGTTCTCACCTGGAATTACTGATCCCCACCTGGAATTGCTGTTCTCACCTGGAATTGCTGATCCCTACCTGGAATTACTGATCCCCACCTGGAATTGCTGTTCTCACCTGGAAGTCCTTCTGCTGTGTCTCCCTTGATGTCCAGGATGGGCTCAGAGGAGGACATGGGTTTTTTTGGGCTCTGCTCTGGTTCTGAAGGCTCGGGAACGGGAAGGCTGAGCCAGGAGCTTCCTGAAATCCACACCCAAAGGAGAAGATCTTAGAAGGGAAGTGATGCACAGGGAATGTGGGAAGAGTGGTGGATGGGAATGGAATCCAAAGCACCTCCCAGAGCACCATGCTGGGTTCCCAGGGTGAGGAATGATCAGGAAAACTCCCAGTGCCTCCCAAACCCTTCTTGAGGTGATCCCTGAGATTTGGGCAGTGCCTGTAACCACATCTACATTTTCCACCAGGAATTGCTGTTCCTTACTTTGGTCCCACTCTCCTGCCTTTTCCCTTAACCTCTCTATCCCTGCCTTTCCATATATTGCCTCATTTCCATGGATTTACAAACAGGGAGGAATACAAAGTGTTTATCCTACACTGGGATTAGTGCTTCAGCGTTCCATCGTTTTCTTGCCTGACATTTCCACACAGACACTTCCATTTGCCACCCAGCCTGGATGAGCCTTTGCATCCAGCTGCAGTTCCTGCCCCATCCAAGGGATTTGCCTCTCCATGGCTGAGCGTTGGAGTGGGATCATCCCATTGGCACAGAGAGCAGCAAATCCCCTGGGTGCTCCAGTTCCACAGCTCTTCCCACCAGGCACACAGGGAATCAGGGAATCATCACCCACAAAGATCCCCCAGAACACTTCCACTATCCCAGGCTGCTCCAGCCTGACCTCGGACACTTCCACATCTTCCCTGGGCACCCTGTGCCAGGGCCTGCCCACCCTCCCAGCCAGGAATTCCTTCCCAATATCCCACCTAACCCTGCTCTTCCAGAGGTGAATGAAGACTTTCGCCAAGGCCACCCTGATTTGGGATAAAGGCAATCCTGCTCCACCTGGCCATGGGAGGCAGGGGATGGATCTGGCTGCTCCAGCTCCCCAAACCCCCAGAGCTGAGCAGGATTCTGTACTCAGTGGTTGCCAGAATCCAGGATAGCAGGAATTTGCCCAGAGACAGCCTGGCCAGGCTGGACCTCCAGGATCCATTATGATCCAGAAGGTGCAGCCTCCAGGAGATGGCAGCAGGATCCCAGCACGCCCTGTGCCCATGGCTTCCCTCATTAATTGTGGCTCCTGAGACAATTCCTGGCTCCTCCCAGGCTCTAACCAGGGCGTCCTGCTTCCCAGGACCACCACCTTCGTCCAGGGGCTCTGTGGTCACTGCCAGTGCAGCTGGAAAGTTCCATTCCTAATTCCAATTAAGATCCCAGAGTGGCTGGTTTTGCACCCAGTTAAGTCCCAAAGTCCTGGACAAGGGAATCTGAGCTGAGCTCCATTCCAGTGGGGCATTCCAAAGCCTTTTGGGCAGAACCACACCTAGACAGGACACGGGGACATGGCTTGGGATGGAATTCCTGGCACACAAGTGCAAGGGGAAAGATTTTCTGGGGAATAAGAGCAATGCTGAATTTCATTCATTTCATTCATTTCATTTGCACCGCTGGGCTTCTCCAGGTGCTCCCAAACATTCCAGCAGAGCTCCAGGACTCTGGATTCCCTCTCCCACGTGCTGACCTGCAGCCTGTGCTTATTAAAGATTTAAAGGCCAAGCTGTCAGTGCTGCTCTGGGGATGGACTTTTCCTCTTATAGCTCTATCCCTCTAATTCTAATAGGATTGGGGAGAGGAGGCGGAGGCTGGAGCAGTGCCAGGAGCCGAGGGAGGGTTTGCTCCTTCCAGAGCCTTTGCACACCTTGGTGGAGCTTTCTGGAAGTTTGTTCCTCTTCCAGCTCCTCCCATCGGCTCTCTGGGATTTTGGGTTAATCCCTGGGACAGTGGGAACAGAGGAGCTGCTCTGTCCTGGTTTTCCCTCATCCCAGGGATAACAAAACCCCCTCCCTGTGCTGGCTGGCTGTGCTCTGCTCCGCTGGAAAAGCTGCATTAATCCCATTTTATTTCAGATTTCAGATGGGCACTTGATGCTTCCCAGGGTTTGGGAAGATTTCAAAGCCACCACTGGAAAGTGTTGGCTCAACTCCACTTCCAGCCTCAAATCCATGTTGTCCTACAAAACCATGGCTTTGGGGACATTCCGTGGATGTGGTGATGGGGTGGAAGCCACCAAGGAGACACCAAGCTCTGGGACCCTCGGGAATTACAGCCACTGCTGAAACTCAAATGCTTGGGATTCCTCCTTCCCCCAGCCCCAGCTTTCTCCCAGGACATTTTTCCTTGGATTTACCTGGGAGGCTGCAGTGCCTGGAGAGCTGCCTGGAGAGTTGGCCTCGCACAACAGGACCTGGAAACAAAGGAGAAGGTTTGGATCCATGCTCTGAGATCATGGAATTCTGGTGACCTCCCTCCACACCTGCACACCCACATGTGGGTCTGGATCCTGCTCCAAAATCATGGAATTCTGCTCTTCCACATCCACACCCCCACTGGAGAGGGATGCAAGGAAAACACGTGCTGTGGTTGTGTCCCGTGAAAAATCATTCCCTGGGATTTCCCCCTTGGATGTGCCATGAGCCCAGCCAGGTTTTATTTTCCAAAATATTTGGGCTCCTCCCAACATTTCCTGCCTTTTGGAAGTTGGGAAACCCCTTAATCCATGGGAAGGCTCTGCAGCTCAGCCCCATCCCAATTTCAGCAAGAGTTGCTCCTGCACCAGCAAAAACCAGGAATGGTTGGAAAGGGAATTTTGATCCCAGATGTCCTGTAGGAGCAGGGCCAAAGCAATGTCCTGGTGCATCCCCTTCCCCAGGATTTGGGATCAGATCAAGCCTGGGCACCACAACAGCCCAAGGTTTTTCCACTGGAGAAGAGGAGGAGCCACCCTTGTGCTCCGTGGAAGCCTGAGGAATATTCCCTGCTGTCCATCCTGGAAATCCTCAGCTGTGAAATGGGATCAACAACCTGTTTTCCACTCACAGGGAAGGAGGGGAAGTCTGGAGTCATTCCCAAATGCTTTATTAATTCCATGGCTTTTGGTGGAAGCAAAGGGGGGCTGGAATGAGGCAACTCTGCCTGGCTGGAGCTGGTTGCTATTGGAGTTTTTCCTGGAAACCCATTAAAATAATGTGGGGAGGGAGGTGAAAATTACCTTTAATACTGAGATATTGTTGGAAAGGGGGAAATTGGGATATTCCATGTGGGAGCTGAAGGAATAAACACATTTTTTACCCAAAAAGGGATTTTCTGCACTGTTTCCAGTCCTTCCTGAAAAAATTGCACCTGGTTCTAATTAACCCTAAAGCTTCATTAATGATCAGTTTGGCACCAGTCATAATTAATCCCAAATGTGCATTTTTCCATGGAATAAAAGGTTTACCTGAGTGCATTTGCAAATTCCATTTAGGAATTGTGGCTGTGTATTAATTAAACTGAAATCATAATTAAAAGCAGAATTAAAAACCCTTCTA
Source organism: Diglossa brunneiventris (assembly GCA_019023105.1). Taxonomy (NCBI): domain Eukaryota; kingdom Metazoa; phylum Chordata; class Aves; order Passeriformes; family Thraupidae; genus Diglossa; species Diglossa brunneiventris. The sequence goes on from CM032357.1 coordinate 18,785,792, forward strand.
ATAAACATGGGGGAAAAAAATCCTTTGGTTTTATGCTCAGTCCACAAATTTGTGGCTAATGGAGAGCAGTTATTCCACTTTGCTGAGGGCTCTTGGATAAAGGCCATCCAAGAGGCTTTTAAGGAAAATCTGGAGCCAAGGGGGGATTGTTGAACTTCCAGCATGGATTAAAAGTTTATTAAGGGAGAGAAAAGGAGGGATGGAATCAAGAGTTTGCTCCCAACATATAAATAATGGAATAATGGGATGTTCCCAAGAGGCCAGCTCGGGATGAAGGGCTTCTATTACCCAGGAAAGGGGGAAAGAGGAAAAGCCAAGAGGAAAACGGAGGAAATGGGATAATGGGGTGGTGGAGGTTGGTGGGAAAGGGCCTTGGCATCAGCTCTGATGGAGAATCCTCCAGTGGGATGGATAGAAGGACAAACAGGACACAGAAATGTGCCTTGGGAATGTCCCCTGGGTGCTTCATAAACCTTGGTGGGGTTTAAGTCAACTTCAGAGACTCAGGAGAGAGCTGGGAATGTTCACCTGGGAAGGGAAGGATCCAGGGAGAGCAGGGGCAGGGCCAGGAGGGCTTTCATCCTTGTTTGTTTTTGTGGAAGAATTAATCAGGAAATTGCAGCACTCTGGGCTTTAAGGTTGGAGTTAAATCCCTTTAAATCAGTGGCTCCAAGCTCCTCCTATTATTTAAATAATGGCTGGGGATTTTTGTTTGGTTTGATTTTGGTCTTCGGAATAAAAAGAGAAAAAAGAAACCCCACAAACAAAATAAACCAAGCAAAAGAAACTTCCCTGGATCAGCACAGAAGAGCTGCTCTGAGCACACCCGAGGTGCTCCAGCTGTTCCCAGCCCCCTCCAACGCTTTCATCCAAGATCCAATTAATTATCTGCAGACACGGAGCTGCTGAGCTCATCCACGAGCACGGGAGGTCGCAGTGACCACTCCGAGCCCCAGACATTGAATACTGGGAAGGAATTCCTGGCTGGGAGGGCGGAGAGGGGCTGGGGTAGAATTCCCAGAGCAGCTGTGGCTGCCCCTGGATCCTTGGCAGTGCCCAAGGCCGGGTTTGAGGGGCTTTGGAGCAGCCTGGGACAGTGGGAGGTGTCCCTGCCATGGCAGGGGTGGGATGGGATGGGATGGGCTTCAAGTTCTCTCCCACCCAAAGCATTCCATAATTCCAGGCTGCTGCTGCTGCTGCAGGATCCAGTGGGAACACGAGCAGGGCAGGTGGGACCAGCCCCAGCTGGAAGGGGCAGATCCTGGGGTGGGAAGGAGGGGATGGAGGAAGGTTCCTACCCCGGGGGGAACCAGGCCAAACCTGGGAACAGAGCTGGGAACAAACCTGGGAATAGAGCTGGGAACAGACCTGGGAACAGAGCTGGGAACAAACACCCAGGAATACACCTGGGAACGAACCTGGGAACAAACCTGGGAACAAACCTGGGAATAGACCCAGGAATGAACCTGGGAACAGAGCTGAGAATAGACCTGAGAGCAAACCAAGGAGCAAACCTGAGAACAGAGCTGGGAACAAACCCAAGAATACACCTGGGAGCAGACCTGGGAACCAACATGGGAATAGGCCTGGGAACAGACCTAGGAATAGGCCCGGGAGCAAACCTGGGAACAAACCCAGGAACAGACCTGGGAGCACGGGGAGGGTTCCTGGCCCTGCCAAGGCTCGGTGACAGCAGCCAGGACAGTTTGTCCTTCATTTCCATGAAATGACATGGCTGGATGACCTCAGCTCCGGAGGGAGAGGAACCGCTCACGGTGGAGATCCCTGGTGCCAAACCTCATTCCTCATCCAAATACAAATTAATCCCATCGGGAGGAAGCAGCTGCGCTTTCCAGGGGCTGCGGTTTGCAGGGCCGGGGGGGATTAAAACCACTCCAAAGTGTCAGGAATTGGGAGGAGTATTTAACATCAGCACCTTATGGCAGCCCCTCAGTGCCTGCTCAGCTCTCCAGCCGGCTGGAAGTGCTTTCCTGGCCCCTTTTGCTGCCTTCGGGAGGACCGGGAATCCTTCCAAACCAGCACCTGGGGATTTCAGTTCTCCTGGAGCCAAATTCCCGTTAAAGGCTGCGGCTCGGAGTTAATGGGGTTTTTTTTGTGTTCCCCTGGGGGTTGTGTTAAATCCCCTCCAGGCACGCACAGGACAATAATAATTTGGGAATAAAACGGGAAACGCTGGCTGCGCCCTCGCTTCCCTCGGGTTTGGAGCGGCTCCACTGAGGCGGCTGAAGCGACAGTGACAGCGATGAGGGGCTGGGAAAGCCGCTGGGCGTTTAAAAGGTGCAAGAGCTGCAGGAAAAATCGGGAATCCCGAACGCCAGGGAGGCTGTGCCTGCTCCAGAATCGCCGCCGGGATCTCTTGGAGCGATGGAAGCCCGTGGCTGCTCCTGCCTGCGCTGGCTCTGGGGGCAGCCGGGGTCCCCTCCCCGCACAGGGGATTTTTAGGGTGCCAGCTTTGCTGCTGCACCCCCCAGACGCCGAGGGGATCCCGTGGGAGCAGAGGCATCCCGGGATCCAGGGAAAAACCCCTTTCCTGGGAAGCCCTTGGGGTCCGTGGCGGCGGAGAGGAGCAGGGGAAGCTTGGTGGCGGGCGTTGCGAAACAATTTCCTGTTTACTTCTCTCTTTTCTGAGTTAAATGCGGACTCTGCTCCTGAAATGTCACTTGTGTCCTCTCCCTGTCGCCTGTCATGCCTTTCCTTCACCCTCAGACCCTGCAAACAGCCCGGCTCAGGATCCCTGCAGCTGGAAAAGGCCGCTCCCCATGGGAGCTCCTCGATGGCATTTAATGCTTGGAGTTGATTAAAGCGCTCCATTAACAGCAAATTAGGGACTAATGGGAATAATGGCTGTGCTCAGGGAGTAATTCCCGGGAGAGGGAACGGCACCGAACAGCTCTAATCCCTCGTTCTGCCGGAGAGGGGAAGGATTCGGGTTTATCCCGGGGTTTTTTGGCTGGAAGTCCCAGCTCCAAGGAATTGATGCCCAGGTGGGGCCGAGCAGTGAAACTCGGCGGGGTTTTTATCCTGCCTGGTTAAAAACAGCTGGAGTGAGCTGGAAAATGTTGGGTGGGGCTTGGAAAAACCTGGGATAGTGGAGGGGTCCCTGCCCGTGGAACTGGATCAGCTCTAAGGTCCTTTCCAGTCCAAACCATTCCATGAATCCAGGACAATATTCCATGGTTCTCTCAGTGCTTGGGGGTCCGGGTGTGGGCAGGCAAGAGCAGAGCAAGGATTTCCCCACATCCCAGAGGGGAGGGAACTCCTGGAATATCCTTTCCATGGCTGCCAGCAGAGCTCTGCTCTCCAGCACAGCCCAACAAGGACCTCAAAGGGCTCATTTCCTGGGGAAACTGAGGCAGGGCAGCCTGGGCGAGGCACAAGCCCCACTTTGAGGTTGTTTTGTTGTCCCTTTGGGTTCTCCAGGTCCCCAAAGCTTCCTGTGCCCTCCTCATCTGACCCCAATAAACACTCCCTGTTTGGCCAATCCCACAGCACAAGGCTGGAAAACTTGATTTTCGCCCTTCTTTTTTTTTTTTTTTCCCAGTTTCCTTTATTTATTCTTTTTATCTTTAAGCCTTAAACATTTGGGCTTTGTTTGGGTTTTCGGGGCTGGGCCCTCCCTAGTCCTGGAAAGGGCCCCAAACCAAAGCCAAACAAAACCTCGATTCCTGCAGGGGCCATTCCTGAAGGGCTGGGCTGGATGAGCCCTGGGGGTCCTTTCCAGTTTGGAATATTCCATGGTTCTAACTGGATGGGAACCCAAAAGCTGCATTTTGAGGGAAAAATCTGATTTTTCAGGCTGTTTTCGTTGTGAAATGGCCCCAAAATCTGCAGCCCCTCGTGCCTGCTCCTGCTGGGAAGGGGCTGCTGTTCCCTGGAGGAACATTCCAGGGATCTCATGTCCAGGAACAAGGTGCTCCTCCTCCTCCCTGCTTCCCACAGGGATCCTTGGGATGATGGCACAGGACCATGACAAGGCTCCATCTCCCTCCAAAATTCCAGATCATGGAATCCCAGACTGGTTTGGGTGGGAAGGGACCTTAAATTTATTCCTGGTAGGAGTTTTTAGGGGTGTGGGGGTGAAGGAAGGATTCATCCTTTAAGGATGCTGGTGGGCTCTGCATGCTGGTGGATTTATGCCACTGGGATTTATCCTAGAGGAGGGAAAGGAGGGGCAGCAAACATTTGGGATGCAGAGGTTGTGCTTTGGCTCCAAAGTGATTTAGTTGGAATCTGGTTTAGGTTATTTGCAGGAACATCTTTCTCAGATCCTGTCCAGCCCTCCTGGAGCAGGGAGGGGGGGATAATTCCCAGCCATCCATCACCTGGAGTGAAGGAAAACATTTTGGACTGCCAGAGCCTTTGAAGGAAACCACCTGGACACCCCCAAGTCCAGCCTGCTTAAGCTCAGCACAAACTGTCAGCACAGGCTGAAGGAGAATTTGGCAATTCTCCAGCACTCACCAGAATCCAACGGCTCCCAAAACCTCCAAGGGGCCCAAGCACTCGTCTGCCTTCCCCCTCCTGCTCCCCACAGCCCTGGGAAGGAGGCCCAGAGGCCTCTCTGTGGCCAGAACTCAGCAGCTGCAGCTGCTAAACCGAGCCCAAAGCCTTGTTTTGTTAAACCCCTCCTAACAAAGCACCCAGGCTGCAGTTTCTGCACCAGGAATTGGAAATTCCTCCGCTCTCCAGTGATTTTTCCCAGTGCTGGATGCCCATGTTGTTAAAGGGAGTTTGGGGGTTTATTTTTAATATTAATAAGATTTAGGAGGGAGCTTGGAGCAGCCTGGGATGGTGGGAGTTGTCCCTGTTTCTGGCAGGGGTGGGACTGGACTGGATGAGCTTTAAGGTCCTTTCCAAGCCAAACCATTCCCTGGTTAGCTGAGAGAGGATGGGATTGATTCCAGCTTCCAGCTGCTTCTCCCCTCTCCCCCATCACCAAATCCTTTCTATTTCAGCATCCCATCAAATCCCTTGGGTTTTTGTGGCAGGATGGGATATCAGGACTGGGAATGGGATTTTTGTGTCTCCCTCTAACCCCCACAGGAGCCTCCTTGTCCTTGTCCCCATCCCATGGGACTGAGCTGCTCCACGAGGTGGGGAGAGCTCAGCTTTGGGACTCCTCTGCCTCCAAAGGTGCCCCTGCAGGGGGGCTGGAGCCAGGCGGAGGACACAAAGTGTTTCCAGATGTTCTCCAGGGGTGGCAGAAGTGCCTGATGGAGACAGCCGGGATCCGGCTTCTCCTGAAGCTCAGTTTTTGTGAGGAGCACCCGGCAATTTGTGGGCAGGTGCCTGCCTGGGAGGGCAGAGCCGGCCCCAGCCCCAGCTCCCGCTCTGCCTCCCTCCCTCCCTCCCTCCGGGGGTTTTATTTTGGGATGAGGCTTTTCCAGGAAGCTGGAAATGAGGGGCTGGGTAGTGCTGCCCCTGGGGAAGTGCCCTTGGGAATGTTCTTTGAGGGAACATTCCTGGCTGCGTGCGGGGAGGGCAGGGGAGGGACCCACAGGGATCTGCTGCCTGGACAACCCTCGGGACCTCATTGCCTTAAAACCCATCCCAAAGCCATCCCAAACTCATCCCAAAGCCATCCCAAAGCCACCCCAGCCCTCAGCTCTCACTCCCAGCAGGATGAGAGAAGCTGCTGAGTCCTCGGGGCAGGGCAGATTTCAGCAATCCCAGGGATCCCTGCCGGCCCCGGTTTTCCCAGACAGGGTGGAAAATCCCCGCTGGGACGTGCCAGCCACCCCTGCTCCAGCTGTGCTCTGCCCTCGGGCTGCCAGCATTCCCAGGGATGAGCTGGGCCATCCCAAACCTCTGCCCAGCCCTGGAAATGCAGTGGGTGGGGAGGATCTCGGGATGGAGCTCCTGGAAAAGAGCAGGATGTGCCCCCAGCAGCACCTGGAGCTTGGCTTAACCTGGCAGGAGGCTGAGGAGCAGGGTCCTGTCCTCCTGGCGGGAAGGGAAAACCAACTCCAAGCACAAACCCAGCAGGGAAGGAGCCGGACAAGGCTGGATTTTCCCTGGGGGGAACACAAGGACAGAACAAGCAGAGCAGCTCTGGGTGGTTTGGATGAGCCCAAGGGATGGCCCAGCAGGAGCTCGGGGTCTGGGAATCACAGAAATATGGGAATATTCCCGGGAAAACCAGGCAGCATCAGGGAATTGGTTCTCCACTGTCTCCCTGAGAGCTCCCAGCTCACTCCAGCCATTCCCGGCCTGGCTCTTCCCAGCTTGCCAGGATTGTTCACAGGAGACCTCCCTGAGATGCTTTTCCATGCCACCATTTCCCTGCAAGTTTGGTCTATTTGATCCAAGATCTTTCCTGGGGATTAATGAGCCAGGTTCTCCTCCCAGCCATGACAGGGACAATTTTCCTATAAATAAATACATGCAAGGAAAAGAAACAACCCCAAATTTGGTGCATTTTTGTGGAGATGGATCTCAACAAAAGGGTTTTTCCATGAAGTCTCAGTTTCCAGGAAAACCATCGGGCTCTGGAAGGATTCAGGAATAATTCCTGCTCATGTTTCCTGTGGGGGATCAGCCCTGATCCCAGAACCTGCCACGTCAAAACCCGAATGGTGACTCTGCCATTCTGGTTTCTCCCTCAGGCAAAAATTCCTCCTCCCAAGAGATAAATTCCAGCCCAGTTCCAGTGGGGAAAAACATCAAAAGAGCCCCATTTCCCACAAGGCAGCAATTTCTTTTCCCAATCCTACTTAGGAAAATCTCGAGTTCAAAAAGATAAAGCAAATATGGAATGCAGGTCCCCTCCCCCTTTATTTAAAGGTTTTCTTTGTGTGCACACAGAGCTCAAGTTCCTTTTTCGTGTCTTTTTAAAAGGCTTTTGTCATTTCCTCTTCCAGAGGTTGTAGGAATGAGGAACAGGACCATGAAAAATGTCAAAATACCATTTTTGCCTTCCCCTTCTTCAGGAGAGAGGGAGAACCTGGCTTGAAACTTCTGCTGGTCCCAGAGCCCTCCCTCCCCTCCAGGAAGAAGCTGCAAACCTTCCTCCCACATGGATCCCAAGCTGGAATGGCCCCTTGGATGCTGTTCAGCCAGGGAGGAGATCCTGCAGCTCCAGGAGCTTCACAGGGGCTGGGGTGGGTGCTGGGAGCAGGGATGGAGGGTGGAGGAGAAGGGATGGAGGGTGGAGGGGCAGGGATGGAGGGTGTGGGAGCAGGGATGGAGGGTGGGAGCAGGGATGGAGGGTGAGGGAGCAGGGATGGAGGGTGGGAGCAGGGATGGAGGGTGGGAGCAGGGATGGAGGGTGGGAGCAGGGATGGAGGGTGGGGAGCAGGGATGGAGGGTGGGAGCAGGGATGGAGGGTGGAGGAGCAGGGATGGAGGGTGTGGGAGCAGGATGGAGGGTGTGGGAGCAGGGATGGAGGGTGGAGGGGCAGGGATGGAGGGTGGAGCAGGGATGGGTGGTGGGAGCAGGGATGGAGGGTGGGAGCAGGGATGGAGGGTGGGAGCAGGGATGGGTGGTGGGAGCAGGGATGGGTGGTGGGAGCAGGGATGGGTGGTGGGAGCAGGGATGGAGGGTGGAGAGCAGGGATGGAGGGTGGAGGAGCAGGGATGAGGGTGGAGGAGCAGGATGGAGGGTGGAGGAGCAGGGATGGAGGGTGGAGGAGCAGGGATGGAGGGTGGAGGAGCAGGGATGGAGGGTGGAGGAGCAGGGATGGAGGGTGGAGGAGCAGGGATGGAGGGTGGGAGCAGGGATGGAGGGTGGGAGCAGGGATGGAGGGTGGGAGCAGGGATGGAGGGTGGGGAGCAGGGATGGAGGGTGGAGGAGCAGGGATGGAGGGTGGAGGAGTAGGGATTGAGTGTAGGAACAGAGATGGATGGTGGGAGCAGGGATGGAGGGTGCAGGATCAGGAACAGAGAGCAGGTGCCAGGGATGGATGACGGGTGCCTTGGGCGGATGGTGGATGTCAGGAATGGGTGGCAGAGAACCAGGGCACGGGCAGCAGACAGGGACATCAGGGACATCAGGGACATCAGGCTCACCTCCCCTGCAGGCTGAGGCCGTGTGCCAGAGCTGGGGCTGGGCATCACCCAGGGTGATGTGCTACCCTGGGATCCTGCCCAGCAGGCACAGGAGGGCACAGAGGCTCCCATAACTTTGTGTTCCTTCCTTCCTTCTCCTGTTGGAGCCCCCCTCCAAACCTCCCCTGTCCTGTGCCAGCTGGGCACGGGGCACACGGCCACTCCAGGCTGTCCCTTTATTCTGCATTGCCCAGTGGGGGACAGCAGCAGCAGCTCCAGCCCCAGGAGGGCCTGCAGAGCTGGGATTGGAGACACCTCACGGGGGATCACCCAAATGGCCAAAATTCCCTTTGCTGGGTGAAGCTGTGGCCTGAACACCACCGGAGCATTCCAACCTCATCCCCGTGATTCCCGTTGTGCTCCCAGGAAAAAATGAAGGGACTTTTTGGCTGACAAGGCTCCAAGGAGCTGGAGAGCTGTATAAGCATTTTACACCCCCGAGCACATCAAACCTTCCCCGCTCCCCCCCACCTCCCTCACAGAACACCTGCCCCTCCCACCCTCCCCAAAATCCCCCCAAAATCCCTCCCGAGGCATCCCGGAGCCGCGGCGATGTCTGAGCACAGGGGGAGCCTCTCCCCTTCCCAAGCGCTGCCAGCCTCAGGCTAAGCTGCTTACAGGGCTCCTGCCAATCCAGCCGTGCTGCCAGGCTGCCACTTCCCAGCCCCCACCCCTCCCCAGCTCTGCTTCCCACCTTTCCCATGTCTTTATCCCAAGGATTCCTCTCCAAACCCCCGGTGTGTGCAGCAGGATCCCGTAGAGCTGCACGGGACAGAGCCCAGTCCAGTGTCCAAGCCCATCCAGCTGCAGGAATGCCAGCCCAGAGCAGTGTCCAGCGTGTCCCACCCCTCCCACCCAGCCCACGTCCACAGCAGTGTCCGAGTCCGCACATCCAGGGAGGGTTGGGAGCGACTGCAGAGGTCACGGAGAGGGAGGAAGGTTGGTGGTCAGCAGCTGCTACAAGGAAGAGCTGGGCAGGTTCAACGTGGAGCAAGGAGGAGGGAAAAAACCCAAGAACCAACTGAAAAGGAGGCAAAGGGAGGACGCCGGGATTCGGGGATGGATCTCTACCTTCTAGGCCACAGCCAGCACGGGACAGGAAAGGGACAGTCAGTGGTTGGTTGGCGGAGGGTTGGTTTTGTGTCACTCACGATAGAAAACATATTCGGTGTAAGAGGTCCAGATCCTGTCGTCCGTCTGCTCGTGGGCGAAGGCACAGGTGCCCGTGGAGTTGCAGGCCACCATGTGGAAGCCGGCATCGGCCAGTTTGTCAAAGGCTTGCTCCAGGAAGGTGAATTTGAGGTAGTACCTGGACGTGTACCTCTCCGGGGGCCTGTCCGGGTCCCTGCTCTCATTCAAGGTGTCCCCAAAGACCTCCTTGGCCAGCGAGGTCTTGCCGCACACCATGATCCGGGCCACCCTGCGGAACTTGGCGTCCGTCTGGCTGTCCCTGCCCAGCGTGTAGGAGCCGCGGTAGCCGATGGTGATGAACCCTGCCCTGCGGCCCTCGGTGCCCGCGGCGGGCAGAGCGGCGGCGGCCGAGCCCAGGCTGCGCGCGGCCTCCGCGCCGGGGGACGGCTCCTCGGGGTCGCTCTGGCAGGGATCGTCCCCCAGGGAGTTCTGCTCGCTGAGCTTGGGCACCAGCAGCTTCACCAGCTCGGGCAGCATGAAGTACTCGGCCTCGCGCTGCAGGCGGCCGCGCTCCGGGAAGTGCTCGGGCAGCACCAGCTGCTGGTCCCTCATGTAATCCAGGATGTAGCGGAACAGGAACCCGTCCCGGTCCACGAAGAAGCGGCCCTTGCTGTCGCGGGCCAGCGAGCGCGCGTTCCTCTGCGTGAACATCTCCCAGAGGCGCGAGCCGGGCACGCTGCGCAGCGTGGGCAGCCGGGTGATGTACACCTGCCCTCCCACGTTCAGCTCGATGATGTCGGGGAAGGGGCTGCCGTCCTCGCTGCCTTTGGCACAGCTCGCGGGCTCTGCCAGGGCCATGGTGAGCTCCCGCTGCTCCCTCCTGCAGCACAAACGGGTCAAAACTGTGTTAGAACTGCCAGAAAACACAGCCCACCGCCCCGATCCCAGCTGGCTGCAGGGCATCCCAGGGGCCCCAAGCATTGCCCCAGTCCCAGGTGATTGGAAACGATCCCAAGCCAGATCACACATGGAATCATAGAATTGTTTAGATTGGAAAAGCTCTCTAAGATCATGGAGTCCAACCCAGCATTGCCAAACCACCACTAAATGCCTGGTTTGGGTCAGCAGGCAGGGCAGGACCGGATCCTTGTCTCTCCAGGAGTCTGGAAGTCATCTCTCTTCCCCAATCCCTGGCTGCTGGAACAAGCAGCATTATCCAAAGCCACCTCCCCTACCGTGGCACACTGCCCGTGCCATCTCCACCTGAGCTCTCCAGGCAGCAGAGGGGCTCAGCCTCTGCCCAGGAAGGTGCAGGGACGTGGGGCTGCTGTCAACAACAGGAAAGGCAGGGCTGCCACACCCTGGGGACCCGCCAGCCCCGCATCCTGCGGGCAGCAGCAGCTGCCGAGGGAGGAGTTCCCGGTGCAGGGGCCCCGCAGAGCCGGGGCTGGAGGGGGTGTGGGGCCACACAGGGAGCACCCCGGGGGTGCTGGGGAAAAGCAGCACCAGTTCCCTGAAGGACAGAGGGACAGAGCCTTTTGGCACTCCTGCTCTGTCCTTGCTCCTGGAAAGTGCTCAACACGGACTCGCAGCCAAGCTGGGAGATGGCAGAACCTCTCCAAGGGGCTGGAACCAAGGCAAATCCTGGGCTGCTGCTACAGCAATTGCTCCGTGGCAGATGCCACGGATTTGTACATTTTCCAAAGGCAAGCCGGTTCTTGGATGTCTCTTGACACTGCAAATCAGCAGCTTACATAAACCTGGCTCAGCAGCCGGAGCCTGGATCCACGCCGTGCTCCGTGCAGGCATTTGGGAGACCACGGAGGGAGGGGGCTCCCTGAGCTGACCTCCAGCTCTGCCCCGTCCCTGGGAGATCTCAGTGCTGCCCTGGGTCTGCTCGGAGCTTGGGACCCCCCAGGACCGGTCCCACACCCAAGGAACAGCCCAAGGGCTCGCCCTGTCCCCATGTCCTGCCGCAAAGATTCCCAGGAGCTGCTCCCAAGGATCCCAACACAAATTTTGGAGCAGCTAAAGGACAAAGACAGAACTCTGTAGGCACTTTCGGGTACAGGGGCAGAGCTGAGCCAGCGTTCCACTGCTCCTCCCGGCTCACAGGGAGAATCGTCTTTGAACAAGGAGTGACTTGGGCAAGGAGAGCCGAAGGATGGAAAGAGGATCAGCGCGGTCCTGGCTTCCCGCTCCCCTCCCGCAGTGCCTCTGGCTCCCTTCCCTGGCGATTCCATGCCCACGGCACAGCCCAGCGGGCAGCAGCCGCCCGTGCCCGAGCTCGCATCTCTTTGTCAGGCTGGGGGGCTGCCCATGGTGGGCTGGGGGGTCGGGGGGCACGGGCAGAGCGACCTCGCTGTCCCCTCTGCCCGCCCCAGGCGCGGACCCGCCGGGGACAGCGGCGGTGACAGCGGCGGGGACCTGAGCGGGGACAGCCCGGCTCAGCCCGGCACAGCCCGGCACAGCCCGGCACAGCCCCGCAGCCGTCCCGGCGCTCCCCGGCCGCGGGACCCCGATCCCGCCGCCCCCGTTACCTCGGCAGGGCGGCCCGGCCGCTCCGCTGCGCTCCCGCCGTGCGCTCCGCCCGCGCCGCTCCCGCCGCTGCTCTCCGCCCGCCCGGCCCTGGCCCCGCCGCTTTATGGCCGGGAAGGCGGCGAGCGCCGTCCCCCGCTGGCCCTGGGACCGCCTTCCCCCGCCTGCCTCCGCCTCCATCCGAGCAGCCCCCACCGTCCCCGCGTCCCCTGCGAGCACATCCCGCATCCCCTGTGAGCACATCCCGCATCCCCTGTGAGCCCATCCCGCATCCCCTGCGAGCCCATCCCGCATCCCCTGTGAGCACATCCCGCATCCCCTGTGAGCCCATCCCGCAACCCCTGCGAGCCCATCCCGCTCCCGCATCCCCTGCGAGCCCATCCCGCTCCCGCATCCCCTGCGAGCCCATCCCGCTCACCCCGTCCCCATCCCCTGTCAGCCCATCCCACTCCCCACATCCCCCCATCATCCCCCGTCCCCGCATTCTCCCCGCTCTGGTACCGGGCGGGACTGGCTGGGGAATTCCTGCCATCACCTGGGAATGCAGCGGGGCTTGTGAAAAAGGAGGGAGAGGGACTTGGCCAGATGATGCCAGGACAGGGGGAAGAGTTTTAAACTAAAAGAATGGGGATTTAGGTGGGATCCTGGAAAGAAATTCCTCCCTGCGAGGGTGGGCAGGCCCTGGCACAGGGTGCCCAGAGCAGCTGTGGCTGCCCCTGGATCCCTGGCAGTGTCCAAGGCCAGGTTGGACATTGGGGCTTGGAGCAACCAGGGATAGTGAAAGGTGTCCCTGTCCATGGCAGGGGGTGGGACTGGATGAGCTTTAAGGTTCCTTCCAACCCAAACCATTCCATGATTCCATAATTCTGAACCCAGCCAGCAAAAACCTTACAGCAGCCAAACTCTTGCTACTCCTTGGATGATTTTATGTTGTTGAGCTGGAGGGACTGAAATCCCCTTTCCCAAGGTAGGAATGACACAGTGGGATCATAAGGAGCTTAGGCTGCTGTGGCAGCCTTTTTGTCCAGGCTGGAAAAACCAAGCAAGGAAAGAGAATCCAGCTCTTTTTAGTTTACTTGAAAATTCTGACTTTATGTAAATCCAGGAAAAGATGACAACTCCAAACAACATCCCAATATTTACGTGTTTCCTGGAATCCTTTCCATCGGAAGTCTGATGAGGCTTAAATCCCAACATTCTCTGACAGCAGAGCTGGCCTGAGTTCATCCATGAATTTTTGTCCCTCTTAAATTTTGTAAGAGCAGAAGATGAGATTTCTTCTTCTCCTACACATCAAATCCCTGAGCCTGGGCACTCACATCCAAGGAATTTTTCTGTTTGGGTTTCTCCTTGTTGTTTTCCTGTATCCCAGGGCTGTTTGATTATTTTCCCATTAATTGCAGGAGCTGTGCCCTGTGGATATTTTGTGGGACATATTTATAGATAAGGGAGAGTTATAAACCAGACCAATTGGATGATGGATGGATGGATGGATGATGGATGGATGGATGGATGGATGGATGGATGGATGGAGGGATGGATGGAGGGATGGATGGAGGGATGGATGATGGATGGATGGATGGATGGAGGATGGATGATGGATGGATGGATGGATGGATGGATGGAGGATGGATGAGGATGGATGATGGATGGATGGATGGATGGATGGATGATGGATGGATGGATGGAGGATGGATGGAGGATGGATGGATGGATGGATGGATGATGGAGGGATGGATGTGGAGATTTGCTCAAAAGGTACTTGAACCATCTTTGAAATCGGCCTGGGGGAAAATTTAGCCACCATGGGATGTGGGATTGGGATGAAATCCCGAATGGTTTTGTCTCACTTTTCTGGAGGTCTGATCCAACGTAACTGCCAGTTCATCAAAGAATTCCCAGGGAATTGTCAGCTCTGCTGGCTCACAACTCCCAGCCACGATCCAGGTTACTGCTCCAGCCCAGTGCCTCCATCTTGGGCAGCTCTGCCACGGCTTGGCAATGAAGAAATCTTTCCTAAAATCCAATTTAAACTGATTTATTCTGGAGGCTGTGCTGGGAGAGCTGGGACGGGAGCTCAGGACAGGCCCAGTGACAGAAGCAACGATGGCACTTCCCATTCTTTTTTCCCTTTCCCTTTCCCCAGCTGTCTCTGTGCTTTTTCCTCACATGCCTGAGGATCATGGGGGGCGAAAATTGCACCTAAATTGGTGAAAATATTCCCATGAGCTGATGTGGAAATCATGGACACCATCCAGGGCACTGCTGATGTGTCCAGAGGCAATGGGAATGGGATGTCCAGGGAAGGGGAAGATGTTTGGCCCATGGAAGTGACCAGGGGGCTGGAACTCAGGAGAAGCTGCCAGGAGGTTCATAAAGCAGCTTTTACAAGTTCTTCCAAGAAAAGTGGAGCAGGATTTGGGTCCCTCTCCGGCTTCTGAAGACTTTTATCAGCCACAAGAGTGGCAGATGATTCATCCCCATCCCAAGAGAAGGCAGGGAAGGGTTTAATGAGGGTTTGTTTCTGTCCACTCTGGGATTCCACAGAGTGATTGCGAGGAAGGCCCTGGAGTCACTTCCTGGCTGCTATTCCCATGTTTTCTGAGCTTGGACACAAATCCCTTCATCCCACGGTGCCTCATCCTCCTCATCCCCCTCCAGAGAGTTCTGCCCACTCCCCAGCACTGCTAAAACCCCCTTGTGCCGCCCCAAAACTCCTTGAAAGCTCCTGAAATCTGCATTTTAAAGGATTGAGGGGTGTAAACTGGAAGTGAGACACAAATGTTTCCATTGCCTGATTTTCCTTGGCTAAAAAAGCCCAAAATCCAATAAATCAATCGTGAGCCATGCTGGGATGAGGATCCCGTGACCCACCACGTTGCAAGGATGTTGTCCCAGAGCCCTGATGCTGCTCCATCCATTCCTTGTCCAGAGGTAACAAAGGGAATTGCCTCTGGAGGCAGGAATATTTACCAGAGGAAAGAAAAACCCCCTAATCCATGGGTGCCAGAAGGGTCCACACAGAGGTTCAGATTCCTCAGTGCTGCGGCCGTGATTCACGAGCCAGGACTGGAGGCAGGAATCTTTCATCCTTAAACAAAGTGGAGCTAAAAAGTCCTAAAAAGGCAACAGAATCCCTGAGTGCCAGACTCCTGTGGGGCACGGAAGTATTTTTAGGACATTTGGGGCACTGCATTATTTTTATAGGTTTGGGGCACTGCATTATTTTAAAGACATTTGGGGCACTGAATTATTTTTAATCCCTTCAGGGTCTCCTGGCTGTATGTCCATCAGTGGGAAAATCCCCCTTGGCAGCATCCCTGCTCCTCCTGGTGCTCCCAGCTCTGTCTCCCTCTTCCCCATCCTCATTCTCCTTCATTCTCCCCCCATGCAGGGTTTTCCTCTCTGGGTTAATTAAAACCCCACCGTGGGGTTTGGGGTGAGAAGAGCTCAGGCCTGAGGGAGGAACTCAGCCTTGAATCACTGTCCCTGTGCAGGCTCACAG
Source organism: Diglossa brunneiventris (assembly GCA_019023105.1). Taxonomy (NCBI): domain Eukaryota; kingdom Metazoa; phylum Chordata; class Aves; order Passeriformes; family Thraupidae; genus Diglossa; species Diglossa brunneiventris. Next base: position 18,801,032 of record CM032357.1, read on the forward strand.
GTTCCCAAAGTTCTGCAGGAAACTCCCCCCAGCATCCCCAAACCCCATCTTTTTGTCTTTCCCTCCAGCTGCCTCCTCCTGGAGCTGCCAGCTCTGCCAGCAGCGCGGAGCTCTGAGCCTGAGGAGAAGCGACAGAAGCGACAGAGGTGACAGAGGCGACAGAGGTGACAGAGGCGACAGAGGTGACAGAGGCGACAGAGGTGACAGAAGCGACAGAAACGACAGAGGTGACAGAAGCGACAGAGGTGACAGAAGTGACATCCCCGGTGTGGCTGTGCCCGAGCCACCCCCGTCCCTCCCTGCGCCTCCACAGAGCTCCTGGAAGCTGCAGCCGCTGCAGCTACAGGACATTTCTACATTTCTACATTTCTATCTACGGATGAGGATCTTACTCCTCTAGGATATTAATTACAATCGACTTCCAATCCTTAGAATCTGGTTTAAATCCAGAGAAGAGTAATAAACATAATCTTATTCATACTAGCCCTATCACTGACCCTAAGCATCCTCCTAACTGCACTAAACGTTTGACTCGCCCAAATAACCCCTGACTCAGAAAAACTATCCCCATACCAATGCGGATTCAACGCCCTAGGACCTGCTCGACTCCCCTTCTCAATCTGCTTCTTCCTAGCAGCTACACAAAGGGTTAACCTGCTCCTTCCCGGAGCTCAGGCGGCTCGGCAGCCCTGGGGAGCCGCGGCCACCCCCGGCTCGGAGCCCCTTCAATAATTCACGGGCCCGTCTGCTCTGGCCGCTCTCAGCAGCCGCTGCCACCCCGCCCCGCGGCCCTTTGGTGACAGATCGGCTCGGACAAGGCAGGAAAAATGCTCTGCTCGGCTTTAAGTGGCTCCTCATGAGGGGAGCTCAGCGCAGGGGGGTGAGGACAGGGCTGGAAACTCCTCCCGAGGGAGCCGGGGCTTGGGGCATCACCACGGGAGGGTTTTCTGCTGTGCTCTGATGGGACCGGAATTGTCACCACGAGGATGATGGAAAAGCTGTGTCAGGGACCTGCTGCCATCCTGGATTTGGCAAAAGAAACAAAGGAGAGTCCATCCCATCCCATCCCATCCCATCCCATCCCATCCCATCCCATCCCATCCCATCCCATCCCATCCCATCCCATCCCATCCCATCCCATCCCATCCCATCCCATCCCACCTCATCCCTGGATGGACACTTTGGAACTGCTCGTCCCTAAGGCAGAGATGTCTCACCCAGACCTTTCCTTGTGGCCTTTCCAAGCTGGGCAATTAAAATCCTGATGAAGGAGCACAGACACCTCTGGATTTCAGGCCAGAGCTGTCAGCTGGAGCAGGGTTGGGAATATTTCAGCCTCAAAGGGGAAGGGGTGAGGAATGGCCTGGCCAGAGCAGGAGCAGCTCCTGAAGAGCAGCACGGAGCCAGAGGAGCAAGGGACACCAAGGCCTCCCAGTTTCTCTGCCTTGCACTCTCTGCCAGCATTCTGGAGGACTTTTCCCTCCAAGGGAATTCTCCAGGCTGAATTGTGCTCCCAGAACAGGAGAACCCAGTGAGCCCAGCCTTTTCCTGAAGCAGGCCCCATGACTTCTGCCTTGTCACTCCCCTACGAGTGCTTGGGTCCTCTGCAGGGTCCAGGGAAAGCTCCAGCAAACCAAAATTAATGGGTTAAAAAAAAAACTTGTGAAAAGCCCATGGGATTTCTGGGATGTGGATCATCCCCACAGCGAGCTGGGAACAACCTGGGCTACCAAACTCCCCCCAACACTGGATTTCCACGCACAGAGGATTTATTTTGGTGCTGTTCAGTAAGACCCAGCTGAGATGGGATAAGAAGAAGGGAGGAGGTGGCAGGTGGGTGACAGGAGGGGCCTGTGGGGGCCTGGGGCAGCCAGTCTGTTCCTCAGGCTCTGCCCAAGGCACTGCCCTGGCACGCAGGTGCCAGCTGGCTGCCAGAGCCAGCCTGGAATGCTGCAGGGACAGGGACAGGGGGATCTGTCTGGGCAGCAAGGAGCCCCCAGAGCAAACCCAGCTGTGCCCTCCCCTCTCTCTCCTGCAGCTGGGAGGGATTCAGCCTCACGGATCTGCAGGTTTCCTGCCTTAGACCAGACTCAGGAGAGTGCTGAGATCCTTCTCTCCACTCATTTCCTCCCAGGAAGGGCTGCCCAGCGCTGGAAAGTCTTTCCAGGGCAGCAGTGGAGTCCCATCCCTGGAGGGATTTAAAGGCCCTGTGGATGGGGCAGTGGGGACATGGGTCAGAGCTGGGGGAATGGCTGGATTTGATGGTCCCAGAGGGCTTTTCCAGCCTCAGGGGTTCTGTCATCTCCAGCCCAAATGGGCTTGTCCTTCTGTCCCTCCCCCTCCTTCCCATGCCACCCTCACCCTTTAGCACAGCGTCCCTGTCCCTTTGTCCCCTGGAGCTGCTTTCCCAGTGTCCCAGAGGGTCAGGAACATGTCCAGAGCCACCCCCAGGCGGGGCCAGCCCAGCCAGGAGAACATTCCCTGTGCTGGGAACATCAAAATTCCCTGTACTGGGAACATCAGCTCCAGCCCAGCCAGGAGAACATTCCCAGTGCTGGGAACATCAAAATTCTCTGTACTGGGAACATCAGCTCCAGCTCTGCCAGGAGAACATTCCCTGTACTGGGAACTCCAGCCCAGCCAGGAGAACATTCCCTGTACTGGGAACATCAGCTCCAGCCCTGCTCCCTTGCCAGCCCTGCAGCTGGGCAGGGACAGGCCCAGGAGCACCAATGTCACTGTGCCAGCCAGGGGTGGGTTTTGGAAGGCACATCCCTACCCCAGCACCGTGCCAGGGAAATTTGTTGGCCCATTTCCCTGGCTGTGTGCCCCGTGTGCCTGATGGCTCAGGGAGATCCAGCAGTGCCACTGCTCCAGGGACACAGGGCTGGCAAGGGAGCATTCCTTGGGCTTGGAGGGGGGTTTGGAGCACAGCTCCCATCTCCCTGGGCCAGCTCCCCAGATCCCAGCCCAGTTTGGGGTAACTCCTCCCCTGAGGGTGGTTTGGAAGGGCAGAGCCCTGCAGGGACTGAGCCCCAAATCCTGGATGGGAAGAGACCTTCAGGCCCATCTCATCCCAAGCCCTGCCATGGGCAGGGCCCTTTGGAAGGGTGGGGTGGCAGTGACTGGGCTGTGCTGCTGTCCCCGAGTGGCTCCAGTGCCAGGAGGGGTCAGGGACTTCAGCCCGGCCCTGAGTGACAAAGTGACATTTCTGGGCATTCCCAGGGGTGTTCCCTGCCGGTTCCCTGAGCCTGCCTGGCTCCTGCTTCCCCTCTCAGCAGCGTTTGGAAGTGGGGCAAGGGATCATTTTTGGAAATGTCTCCCAGCTTCCCTCCCTCCTGCTTCCCTCTGGCCCACGAGGGGCCTGGCCCAAGAGCAGTGCAGGGATTTGGGATCTTGGTGGCCCTGCTGGGTGTGAAACCCTTTCCAAGGGCTTTCATCCCAACAGAGCTTGGATTTGGCCCTGGATGAGTTTTCCTGGAGGATCTGCAGCATCTCCCAGGCAGGCTGTGCTCCCTCCATCCTAACAGTGACAAGTGATGTCCGTGACAAGGGACAGGATGAGAGCAAACAGGCTCAGGTTGTGCCAGAGGAGCTCCAGGTTGGATATTAGGGAAGATTTCCCCACAGAAATCTCATCCAGCCCCGGAGTCCCCATCCCTTCAGGGATTTCCCAGCCCTGTGGCACTTGGGGACAGGCTTGGGGGTGGCCTTGGCAGAGTTAATGGCTGGAGCTGGAGCCATCATTAGAATTTATCCAAAGAGTCGAGGAGCAAAATCCATGGAATTCCAGCTCCTGTGGGATTCCCAGCTGACAGGAAAACTCAGATTATTCCCACTTTTCCCTGCGTCCAATTCTCTCTCCCCTCCCCTCCATATATCATTAAATTCAATTAATCTGATTATCTGTACAGTCTATCAGAAAAAGAAATCTTAATAGCCTGCTCAGCGTGATGAATTAATAGATATTAATTAGAATTCATGACATTTATCACCATCTCACTGGGCTGGAGCGCTGAAAACATTGGGGGAAAGAGGGAAAATTCTCATTTTTAGTTTTATGTTGGATCAACCTTTATCTCATTGGGACGTGTGTCACACAAATTCCAGCCCTTGTGACCCCAGGTGGGGCACACACCCCAAAAAAGGGGCCATAAATGGCTGTGGGTCACCTGCAGGGGTCCAGAGTTGGGTGAATATTTTCCAGTTCTGCTGGAGGCTGCTGGGGTGGGAAAGGGACCTCAGTGTGTGCCAGGTCTCATTGGGAGCTCGGGGATTTGGGAATGTCCCAGTCTGTGATCCCCACCCCTTTCAGGGATTTGGGAATGTCCCAGCCTGTGATCCCCACCCTCTCGGGATTTGGGAATGTCCCAGCCTGTGATCCCACTCCTCTCAGGGATTTGGGAATGTCCCAGCCTGTGTTCCATCCCTCCTCATAATTTGGGAATGTCCCAGTCTGTGATCCCCACTCCTCTGAGGGATTTGGGAATGTCCCAGCCTGTGATCCCCACGCCTCTCATGGATTTGGGAATGTCCCAGTCTGTGATCCCCACTCCTCACTTGGGGATTTGGGAATGTCCCAGTCTGTGATCCCCACCCCTCTGAGGGATTTGGGAATGTCCCAGTCTGTGATCCCCTCTCCTCTGAGGGATTTGGGAATGTCCCAGCCTGTGATCCCCTCTCCTCTCAGGGATTTGGGAATATCCCAGCCTGTGATCCCCACCCCTCACTCAGGGATTTGGGAATATCCCAGCCTGTGATCCCCACTCCTCTGAGGGATTTGGGAATATCCCAGTCTGTGATCCCCACCCCTCACTCAGGGATTTGGGAATATCCCAGTCTGTGATCCCCACCCCTCACTCAGGGATTTGGGAATATCCCAGTCTGTGATCCCCACTCCTCTGAGGGATTTGGGAATGTCCCAGTCTGTGATCCCCACCCCTCACTCAGGGATTTGGGAATGTCCCAGCCTGTGATCCCCACCCCTCTCATGGATTTGGGAATGTCCCAGTCTGTGATCCCCATCCCTCACTCAGGGATTTGGGAATGTCCCAGCCTGTGATCCCCACTCCTCACTCGGGGATTTGGGAATATCCCAGCCTGTGATCCCCACTCCTCACTCATGGATTTGGGAATGTCCCAGCCTGTGATCCCCACCCCTCTGAGGGATTTGGGAATATCCCAGCCTGTGATCCCCACCCCTCACTCGGGGATTTGGGAATATCCCAGCCTGTGATCCCCACCCCTCACTCGGGGATTTGGGAATGTCCCAGTCTGTGATCCCCATCCCTCACTCGGGCTCACTCCATTTGTTGGTTGTGTCTACTCGAGGGGAAAAATGGAGAAAAGAGAAAGTGGGGCCATACAGCTGTGGCAGTTTAAAGCAGCTGTGGCTGTGCGGGACTCAAATCAGGAGAGAGGGAAGGGAGGGAGGGAGAGAGGCAAGGGAGGGAGGGAATGTGGCCGCAGGAGCTGCCAGGGGTGGCCCGGAGCAGGCAGAGCCTTTCCGTGATTCCCAGCACCCTCTAGTGGGATCTCTGCCTCCGGAGCATCCAAAAACCCACCGAGCGTCCCGAACGCCCGGCACACCGGGCAGGGTGAGGGTGTGCAGCCCTGGCACCCACCAGTGCCTCGGGATCCGCTCCAGGGCTGCTCTCGCAGAAAGGGGAAGGTCCCTGTGGCATCAGGAGCTTTTCCAGAGGAAGGGATAGCTCTGGATTTGTCCACACTGCAGAATCAGGGCCCACGGTGCCCCAGGAGCTGAGTCCCTCCTGTCCCCTCCTGTCCCCTCTGCCTCTGCTCCCTGGGATGGTCGATGGAGCCCGGGTTCAGATCAGAGCACCCGGGAATGCTCTGGGATGAAAGAGCCCCCAAATCTGGGATGGAGCCAGGGGTGGTTTCTCCAGGCAGTACAGGGGATCAGCCCAGGGCTCCAGGGTGGGAGATCCCAAATGCTGCAGCTTCCCTGCATCCCTGGGCGTGCTTCCTTTCTGCTGCAAAGCAGAAACCTGGGGGAATGGGAAATCCTCCTGTGGCAATTGCCATTAAAGGATATGAGGCAAAACCCATTCCTGCTCTTCCCTGGAACAAAGCAGTGCCTTCTTGGCCTGATTTTTTTTAGAATGGAAAATGGAATTGTGGAATGGCTTGGATGGGAAGGGACTTGTCTTAAGTTGGAACACAAGATGTGGCCGGGGGTGTGTGTTCATCCATCTGTCAGAGCTGGGGCAGTTCTCTGCTGTTCATGGGACAGTTTTTTCTTTATCTCTCCCACAGCCAACCCTCCCTCCAGGAGATCTCTGCTGTCCATGGCCACTGAGTGTCCCTGCAGGGCTGATCCAATTCCAGCATCCCATGGGGAGATGCTGCGCCCAGGGGAGGAGCCAAGCATTCCTACCTGGATCCAATCTGAGCCTGGCCCAGCACAGCAGCCTTTGCCCACTGCATTCCCAGAGGAGCAGCTTTCTGCTGCCCTGCTCCATTCCCAGAGGGAGCCCAGGCCCATCTCCAGCAGCCCTGGAGCTGCAGAGGAAAAACTTCCCCCTTGTGCAGGATCCCTGCTGCAGCAGAACCACAGCTGGCACTGCAGGAGGGCTGAGCCCCCATGGGATGGGCTGTGCCACCACCCCTGACACACAGGGGGCAGGGCATGGTCTGACTCTGGCAGTGGGGTGGTTTGTACTATTTGTATTTTTAGTTTTCCCAGTAAAGAACTGTTATTCCTATTCATATACCCTTGCCTGAGAGCCCCTTAATTTCAAAATTATAATAATTCAGAGGAGGGGGTTTACATTTCCCATTTCAAGGGAGGCTCCTGCCCTCCTTAGCAGACACCTGGCTTTTCAAACCACAACAGGACTTTAGAGCTCATCCCATCCCAGCCCTGCCATGGCAGGGACAGCTCCCATTGTCCCAGGATACTCCATGACCCGGTGTCCGGCCTGGCCTTGGGCACTGCCAGGGATCCAGGGGCAGCCCCAGCCCATTTTCCTGACTAGACCTGGATGAGATCTGTCACTGTGATATTTTCTGAAAAATCCCTTCGCCAGGATTTCTTCTCCTGGGAAAGTGAGAAGCCTCAGCTTCTCCATGTTCTGCTGCTCTGGAATGAGGTCTGGAGATTGTTTATCCAAACATGTGAATTGTTTTTAATTAATGACCAATCACCATCAGCTGTGTCAGACTCTGAGGAGTCAGTCCCGGGTTTTATTATTCATTCTTGTGAAGTCTTCTGATGTATCCTTTCTCTTTCTTTAGCATAGTTTTAGAATAGAATAGAATAGAATAGAATAGATAGAATAGAATAGAATAGAATAGAATAGAATAGAATAGAATAGAATAGAATAATGCATCAGCCTTCTGAGAACATGGAGTCAAATTCTCACCTCTCACCTCATCCTGGGGACCTCACAACAGCACAGAGATCTTCCAGAGCAGAGGCTGCCCTTGCTGGGATCAGCCATTCCAGCCCTTCTGGGTTATCCTTTGGAACACTCCAGCCAGCTTTCCTAAACTGTCGGAGCCATTTTTCCAACTGGAATCCTGAGGCTGTGGCTTCCCCATGGCAATTCCATGTGACCTAAAAAGCTGCTGCTCTGTGTGTCCTAAAGCTTTGCCTCTTCATTTGCAGAGTGGCTTTTGTCCCCAAGCACTGTGGGGGGGGATGACAAATAATGCCTTGGAACTTTATGGGGTATGGAACAGAACAAATGGCTTCTCCTAAAATATTTTCTATCCTCCATAAATCTTGATTCTGCTGCTCTGTGCTTTCCTAACATGAAGCAGCTCAAAACCCAGGAAAAAAATGTTGATTGGTGAGGTTTTTATAGTCCCAGGTGTGCTTCCTGTGTGGCAAAGACAAGAGGGCAAAAATTCACTTTTCAGTGTCTGCACATCCAGATCCCACTCAGCTGCTGCTGCCTCCAGCCATCCTCCCCAGGAGAAGGGATGGGATGGGAGCAAGACCAGGTCATGCCTCATCCATCTCCTGGCAGGGAGCTGCTTCCTGACCCAATTTCCCATTTCCGCTGCCTACAGGCTGTTGTTTGCTCCACAGCCTGCAAGGAATCCCCCACCAGTGGCTTCTCACAGTCCTGCTCCTCATCCATGGTCTGGAGGGGGGTGCAGGAGAGCTGCAGGGCTTGTAAATCTGGGAATGTCAGGAGAAGTTAATGGGAGCCTCTGCACTACCCCAGTTTGAGCTCTTGGATCTTATAATCATGGAAAGGTTTGGCTTTGGGAAGGAATATCATCTATTTAATCTGTTTCCACCCTCCCAGCTTTTCAGAGCTGTCTGCAAGGTGGTTTTCACCCAGAAGAGCCTGGAAAAGGCCATTTCTGCATCTCCCCCTGGGGTTTTACCAATTTCTCTCCCAAAAATGAAGCGGGAACACCTCCAATCCCAAACTCAGCTCATTGCCAGCGGGAAGAGGGGAGAAATCAGCTTTCCTGGGATGCAGCTCCAGCACAGGGCCTGGGTTTGTCCCTGAGTGCAAGAAAGCAAATCGAGAGCTGAAGACAAAGAGCCCCCTTGAATGCAGCGAGGCTCAGAGCACACGAGCAGAGCGAGAGAAATCTTCATGAAAAATGAACGAGGAGCAGGCGGCTGCAGGGAGCGGGGAGAGGAAGCGCCCGGAGTTATCTGGGGCATGAAGAAACCCAGCAGGCCAGAAAAATGCGAGCAGAGAGCGGCGGAGGTGAAAAAGCGAGGCTTTATGTTTAATTAATCACCCTGTCGGCATTGGAATGGCAGCGTCCTGCTGGGGACAGCGGGGACAGCAGGGACAGCAGGGACAGCCAGGCCTGGCTGTGCCACTGGCTCCCCACCATTGTCACCGGATCCTGATGTCCTGTTGGGACCCTGGGTGCTGAGAATTTCAGACTTTCTGTCCTGCCAGGCACTGATCCCCAGGAGAACACTGCATTGACCTGAGGCCGTGGAGAAGCTTCCAGAATGGAATGACAGAGCTGGGATTGTGGGGTTGGAGCTTGAATAGAGTGTGTGATATCACAGGGTGGGAAACTTGGGAGTTTAAGGGTTTAGAATATAGTAAATATATAATTAATATAGTAATATTATTTTTATGGGTTTAGAATATAGTAATATCTATAAAACAGATGGAGGTTTAGGGTGGAGGCTGCTCCTTCTTCACCTTCTTCTCCTCCTCCTTCTCCTCCTTCTCCTCCTTCTTCTCCACCTTCTTCTCCACCTTCTTCTCCTTGGGTTTGGGTGGTTTTGTGTAACTGGATAAAAAATCTACATTGAGGGCCATGGGTGGTTGGTTATTGGGTTAAAAGTAACAAAACAATAAATTGGGTTAAAAGTAACAATAATTAAAAGTAACAATAATTCAGGAGTCATTTCTTAATTGGACTGTTTATCCTTAAAAGGCCTTGGAGAGAGAGAGACAGGGCTCCACTTTTAGTTTGTCAGAGCGAAGTGCTGTAAAACTCACAGTGTGTGAAATTATAATTTAGATAAAAACCAAGAAACATCTGAGTCCAAACAAAAAATACCATCTCGTGCATTTAATCCCAACCCTGGCAAAAGAAACCCCGAAAATTCCACAGTGTCCCATGCAGTTTTCCCTTTTCCCTGATTTTTTGGGATGATCTAAATCAGTGGAGCCTGTGCTGCACAAACCCTTAGTGCTAAACATCCTCACAAGAGCCCAGGGGAGGAGGCAGTGCCGGGGCTGGGAGGGTTGGGATGTCTGGGATTTCCTGCCTTTGGCACTGGAGGTGAATTTTAAAAGGGAGATAAAGAAAAATAGAAAGAGAAATCCCAACCAAATCCGCCCTGGAGCTGCAGTTCTGCGTTGTTGGGTGGCAGGTGCTCACACGGAGGAAACATTTCCCTCTGGAAAGACTGACACTTTTAAACCAAGAAATAGTAAATGGAGGTCATTTAACCCTGATCCTGACTCTTTCTAACCAAGAAATAGTAAATGGACGGTGATTTAATCCATTTCACTCTTTTAAAAGAGAAATAGAAAATGGAGGTGATTTAACCCTGATTTTGACTGTTTTTAACCAAACAAAGAGAAATGAAGGGAATTTAACCCTGATTTTGACTCTTTAACCAAACAAGGAGGAAATTAAGGGGAATTTAACCCTGATTTGACTCTTTAACCAACCAAGAGGAAATGGGGTGTGATTTCACTTTGTTTTGCTCTTCTCCCTCTGCAGCTCTGATGCTCCTCCTGCACCTGAGGATTTCCTGCCCCGGCCTCAGCTCAGGGCTTCACCCCGGTCCTTCAGGCTTCCTGTTTTGCTCTCAGAGCTTTCATTTCACCCACAAATCATTTCCTGTTCTGAGGCTCCCCGTGGCTGTTCCCCTCCATCTCTGCTCCTCTGGTAAATCTTTGCCCTCCCTTCCCTTTCCCAAGGCGCTTTCCCTTTTCCCAGCAGCTGGGTGGGTGATGGGGGAAGCTCAGGAGCTTTTCCTGACATCCTTAAGCCTCTCAGGTTGTCTCTGGGTGCCGGGGGGTGGCGGGGCTGTGCTCCTGCTCTGCTTTTCAATTCCAGCCACGGGAGGTGTGGAGCCTCCTGAATTAACTCATCCAGCAGCACGGAGCCCTCTATTACTCTGCCTTTCCATCATTTTCCTGGAGTTCAAGTGCTGCTCTAAATGAATTCGTGTTGGGAAATGGGTGTGGGGAGGGAAATGCCGTTGGAGAGGCTGAAAATCCGACAGGAATGGAGGAACCAGGGTAACCCAGAAAGGTTCAAAGGGATGTGGTGCTGACAGAATCATTGTAGCTGCAAATCACATTTTATTTTGGGGGGGGGGGGGGTCACAGGCATGATAGGAATTTTTAATAATTGGGGATGTGATTCCAAGCTTGTTAAATGTGTGGCTGAGCTGAGGGAGTAACTGGGAGGGAGTTGTTGAGGAGTTCATTGCTTTCAGTTCACTGCAGAGCCACAAATTCAACAACAAATTCCTCCCCCAAAACATTCCCTGTGCCTGTTGTAAATATTTACTATAATATTATTATTATATTATTATTATTATTATTATTATTATTATTATTATATTATTTTTTTTTTTTTTTTTTTTTTTTTTTTTTTTTTTTTTTTTCCCTGCAGTCTGTATTGTTATTTGCCCCTGGTTCTCACTCAAATATTCACAAAACCCGATGTTTCAGTTGTAGCCCCTTGGTTTTTCCCCTCCCCATGCAGCTCAGAGGCTGTGAAAGGTGGTGGGTGCTGGATTTATCCTCCTCCCAAACATTCCCAGTGCCTGTTGTAAATATTATTATTATTATTATTATTATTATTATTATTATTATTATTATTATTATTATTGTTGTTGTTGTTGTTGTTGTTGTTGTTGTTGTTGTTGTTGTTGTTGTTGTTGTTGTTATTTTCCTGCAGTCTGTATTTTTATTTACCCCTGGTTCTCACTCAAATATTGACAATGTTTCCAATGTTTCAGCTGTAGCCCCTTGGTTTTTCCCCTCCCCACGCAGCTCAGAGGCTGTGAAAGGATGGCTGGGGCTCTCCAGGTGTTTATCCAGGCCTTGGATTGCTGCGAATCCGATATTGCTGGGTCTGCTGAGATGGAGAAGCACCCCAGGAACATCTGGAGGGGTTATATACCCCAATGCCCCCATGGTAGGGGTGGGAAGGAGAGGAGCTTTAGGGTGTCTTCCAACTGGGAAATGGGAGTGCCAGAATTCCAGACTGGTTTGGGTTGGAAGGGACCTTACAGCCCATCCCGTTCCCCCTGCCATGGACAGGGAACATTCCAGAGCCCAGGGTGCTCCAGCACTGCCAGGAACGGGGCAGCCAGAGCTGGTGTGGGGCCTCTCTCCATCCTGGCTGTGTTTTGCACGGAGATGCCCCCATGTCCCAGATGCTGAGGGGATGCTGGGGGGTTTCCTTCCCTCCTGGATCATCCATCTCTAATTGAGGAAAGTCAGGCTGGCCAAAGACCCGACCTGGCCAATACCTGAGCATGGCTGAGTGGTCACAGTGGTGCTCACCCAAAGGCTGGACTTGATTTTGGAGTCCTTTTCCAAGCCTGTTCCATGATTCCCTGGTGGTGCAGGGACACAGCTTCCAGGGAAGGCCCAGGAGCTCTGGAGCTGTTTGCAGCTGCCCAGGGAGGCTGCAGAGCCCATCTGGCCTCGGGGACAAAGCTCCTCGACAGACAACTCCATAAGGGATTTAAAGATTGGATTTACTGAAAGAGGGATTATGCAGGGCTGGAGTCAGCAGGAATTTGTGCCTTTAGGGTGTCATTCAGGTTTGGGGAAGTGCAGCTTGGATCAGGTTGTCCCTTTCTGCTGCTGGGGCTGGCAGAGCATCGTTAAAGTTGGGATAATGAGGGTTTTTATTAATGGGAATGTTCCAGAGGCTTTGGCAACATGCCTGGGGTTTCACAAACGTGAAAATAAATGGGGAAAAGAGCAGCTTCCCAGTTTTACATCCAGAACAAATGAAGTACAGCATGGCTGGCAGGAAAAATCCCAATGCAGATACCAGCTCTGCTGCGACCCCTCATTATCTCACATTTCCTACACATGAGGAGATCAGGAGCTCCCACCACCACCTGAGAATTCCTGTAGCAGGTGAGCCTGGCTCCTGCAACTGCTTTGGCTCCTCGGGAGTTCAGGGTAGGAGATACCTCCAGGATTTTCAATCTTTCCCCCCTCATTTGACATCTCTTGGGATAAGCTGATCATACTGATGTTAAATATTGGTGTATTTTTGCTGTAGTAGAGAGAGAGGAGGCAGAGAGAGAACCTGGTTCTCCTTCCTGTGGTTCCCAGCCTGCATTCCTGCCCCCATCACCCCCATTGTGCTGCGATGTCCTTTAGCTCAGGCAGCTCTTTGCCTTCCCAGATGTATTTTTAGACTGCAGCCTCCTCTCCTTTCACCTTCCTGCTGGCAGGATGAGCAGGATGACCTCTCCACATCCTCCTCTGCTGGTGCCAGCACACAGGAATGGCTCCCACTGCCAGAGGGCAGGGATGGGTGGGATATTGGGAATTAGGAATTGTTCCCTGGCAGGGTGGGGGTGCCCAGAGCAGCTGTGGCTGCCCCTGGATCCCTGGCAGTGCCCAAGGCCAGGCTGGATGGGGCTGGGAGCAGCCTGGATAGTGGAAAGTGTTGGAACAAAATGGGCTTTAAGGTCCCTTCCATCCCAAACCATTCCTTGATTCTCTGATTGTCTGTTCCCCTCCCCAGGCCTGGAGCCTCTTCCTTGCCCCTTCCTGGCTCCTTGCATGCAGAATTATCCCTCTCATCCCTCAGATGGGACCCGCTCAGCAGCTGGAATTCAAACCAGGCTTTCCCTGGCACCAGCAAATGCTGACACAGCAGGTCCAGCCCTGCTGAAGCTCCAGCTGCCTTGACCAAAACATCGTGAATATTCATGAGGCGATTAATTAACGTGTCCCTGCTATAATAGCTCCTGATGAAATTCTGTGCCATCCCAGGGGCTGGCACCCGGGTGGAAGTGCCACTTTAAGGTATTTTGGAACAACCTGGCCAGGAGTGAGCAGGTCTGAGGACTGCAGTGACCCCAATCAGCTCCCCACGGCTGTGAGGGTGATTAGTACCCATAATTAGAAATTCTCCACGAGGGTCAGGCTGTGCTGCAGAGCTGGGATGGTGCAGGAAGGAATTTCCAGCTGTGGGATATTCCAAGTTCAGCAGCCTCCATTGTTCTTTGCACTTACATGAAGCTTAGTGGCAAAACTGCACCTGGTGTGGCTGGAGATGCCCTCCAGGAGACAGCATCCCTTGGGAAGAGGGAGATGGGAACATTTGTATGGATGGAAACAACGTGGGAAAGGCCAGGAGTGTTTCCTGCCTGTCCATTTTCCTTCCCCTGCCAGGACATGGGGTGCTGGGTTACCCAGATTATCCACACTGCCTCCAGGGGGATTTCTGGGCTGAGCTTGGGGAAGCCTTTCTGGGGTTTCTCTGAGCATTCCCAGTCTGGAGTGAAGAGATCTCAGCAGGATGGGGATTGCAGAGGGAATATCTGCAGTGGGGGGGAGGTGGGTGCTGGATTTATCCCAAATTCTTACCTCCAGTTGCTCACCCTTTCCCACTCAGCATTTCCAGCTCATTCCTGCAGGATGCTGGAAGTGCCAACGCTCTGAACAATCCCAAAACCATTAGAGGAGAGCAGGGACAGCAGCTCCTTCAAGGGCTGTTAAACACAGGGCTGTGCATCCAGCCTCCAGCTCTGGGAGCTGCTGGATCATGGGATCCTGGGAGCTGCCAGGGAATCCTGAAGGCACCAGAACTCCAGGCTTGCTTTTGATCCCAGGCATCTGCCACTGGCCACTGTCAAAACTCATCACTCATCCCCCAAAACTGCAGGAAAAGGTGAAGGGGTTCTGTAATGTGGAATTAAATGAGCAGTGCTGGACCAGGACTGGTTGAACCTCATTAATTGATGTGTTAATTACCTGTGGATATCTAGGCCAGCCTGGACTGTGAGCTTCCCTTGGAGAAGTTTTACAAGTGGATCTCCAGCAGCTTGGAGAAGAAAACCTTCCTCAGTGCTTGTGGAAGCTGACCCGGTGCTGTCCCCTTTGTGAACATCCCCTCGAGTGCAGTGGAAGGTAATTAATGAATCAATTAATTAATTAATGGCCTTGTCACACTAGGAGCACTCCGAGCTTTTTGCAGTGTCCCTGTCAGTGAAAGGTGAATGAATTCAGGCAGTGAATGAGGGTGGTGGGACAGGGTGAGGTGGTGTCTGGGGAGGGGAGCAGCAGGGGCTGGTTTGGGAGCCTGGTGGCACAGACATCGATTGATCCACTGCCCATGGATATATGGAGCCAGGCTGGGGATCAAAACAATTTATCTCATTTCCAGGAGTCTCTGGTTAGGGGAGATGAGAGTTGGTAACACCAGAGCAGGAGCCTGGTGACATCCCCTCATCAAGGAGTAAATACATTTGTGAATAGGAAAGTATTTTATATATGCATTATTTGTATGTACATTTAACTCTACAACAGATGAATTTCAGTCCATTTCATAGAAAACCACGGGTTTGGGTTGGAAGGGACCTTTAGGACCATGGACAGGGACACCTCCCATTATCCCAGGCTGCTCCGAGCCCCAGCGTCCAGCCTGGCCTTGGGCACTGCCAGGGATCCAGGGGCAGCCACAGCTTCTGTGGGAATGGGTGCAGGGTATCCCCATCCTCATCATCAAACCCTTCTTCCTGGTGTGTAATTTAAATCAGAGGCGTTTCTAATGTAAACTGAGGAGTTTCTAATGTAAACCGAGGAGTTTCTTCGCCTCTGGAATTTGTCCCAGCTTTGTGTGACACATGAGGATGGCTCAGCACACAATCCTGGAGACCCGAGAAAGGAAAATCCCAGCCCAGCCCCAGTGTCTGTTTTGTCCCTCTTGCAAAGCTGGCCCTTTATCCCACACCCATCTTTCTCTGCCCCATTCTGTGATCTTTTCCACCTGCTGGACTCCCCCCTCGGCCTCAGAGGGCCCTGATTTGAGCAGGGCTGCTGAAATGACCTCACCAAAGGGCTCTGGCCATCCCCAGCCCACAGGGATGTACCCAAGCAGGGTGTCCCCAAGCAGGGAATAGTGTGCTCTGACCCCGTGATTCCAGAAGGCTGAACCAATGCTTTATTGAGCTATACTGTATTACACTGATACTACACTAAATTACATACTAAAGAGATACTATACCCTACTAAACTGATACTATCCTACTAAGATAATAAAGAAAAACCCTTGACTGTCAGAGACAGTCAGGACACAGCTTTGACCCAACTGCCCAAGGAACCAAAACAACCTTCACTGGAGTCCAATTAACAAATCCCTTTGGGTAAACAATCCCCATAACACATTCCACATGTGCAAAAACAACAGGAGCAGCAAGTAGAGATAAGAATTGTTTTACCTTCTGTCACTGTGATATTTTATGAAAATCCTTTCGCTAGGATTTTTCTCCTGAGGAGCTAAGAAGCCTCAGAAAAGAAATGTAAACAATGATTATCTGATGGCTGTGGAATGTGGTCTGGAGATGGTTTACCAATAGGTGCATCTTTGATTGGTCTCATGCGGATTGTTTCTACCTGATGACCAATGATGGTCCAGCTGTGTCGAGGCTGTGAGCAGTCACGGGTTTTTATTATTCATTCTTTGTCACAGACATCTTTTATGAAAAATCCTTTCTTTAGGATTTTTCCTCTTGAGAAGCTGAGAGGCCTCAGGAACAAAATGTAACCAATGGTTATCTGCTGCTGTGGAGTGCAACAGGAGCATCTGTGATTGGTCTCATGTGGTTGTTTCTAATTAATGGCCAATCACAGTCCAGCTGGCTCAGACTGTCTGAGCCACAAGCCTTTGTTATCATTCTTTCCTATTCTATTCTTAGCTAGCCTTCTGATGAAATCCTTTCTTCTATTCTTTTAGTATAGTTTTAATATATCATAAAACAATAAATCAGCCTTCTAAACATGGAGTCAGATCCTCGTCTCTTCCCTCATCCTGAGACCCCTGTGAACACGGTCACAATTCTTTGCTAGCCTTCTGATGTCTCTTTTCTCTTTTTTTTTTTAGTATAGTTTTAGTATATAATTTTCTTTTAATATAATACATATCGTAAAATAATAAATCAGCCTTCTGAAACATGGAGTCAAGATTCTCATCTCTTCCTTCGTCCTGGGGACCCTCAAACACCACCACGACACTCTTCTTCTCTCTGTGCTTCTCACTGTCTTGCCCAGGAAAAATCCCGAGAGAGGATTCCTGCCTTGCCCAGGAAAAATCCTGAGAGAGAGCTGTGCCTGCTGCTGTCTGTGAGGAGAGCTGTGGCCCTGGAAATGCAGCCGGACGGGCAGGAACGGGCAGAGGCTGAGCTGCAGGAGGGGCTGGGCACCTTCCAGGAGGGGCTGGGCACCTTCCAGGGGCTGAGCCCAGCGGAGGCCGTGGCTGTGCTGGCGCTGCTGGAGGAGCACGAGGAGCCCCTGCTGAGCCACTCCGTGGCCTTTGCTGAGCACCTGGATCGGGAGCTGCGGGAGCTGGAGGAGGTAATGGAGCCATGGAGGTGCCTCGGAGGAGGGGCTGGGTCTCTGGGCATCAGCAGCTCTGCCCTTTGCTCTGGGAGAAATTCTGGGAGGAAGGGGAAGGGGAAGTTCTGGGAAGGGAAGTTCAGGGAAGGGAAGGGAAGTTCTGCAAAGTTCTGGGAAGTTCAGGGAAGGGAAGTTCTGTGAAGCTCTGGGAAGGGAAGTTCCGGGAAGGGAAGTTCTGGGAAGGGGAAGAAAGTTCAGGGAAGATTCCAGGGAAGGTTCCAAGAAGGTTCCAGGAAGGTTCAGGGAAAGGAAAGTTCAGGGAAGGGAAGGTTCTGGGAAGGGAAGGTTCCAGGAAGGAAAGGTTCAGGGAAGGGAGGGTTCCAGGAAGAGAAGGGAAGGGTCTGACTGTGGGGTGCTGGGGTGTGGGGTGCTCTGGGGCTGCCTGAGGAAGGGGAAGGGACAAAAGGGGTCCCTACAGAAGGAACAGCAGGATCCAGGGAGAGTGAAGAGGGGAGAAAAATGAAACAGGGCTGGGAGGAGATTGAAAAGGAAAATATAAACCAGAAGGAAGGGCCAGTGGAGAAGGCACAGGATTTCCCGAATCCCTGGTGAGGATGGGGAGATTCTGGCACAGGTGCCAGAGAAGCTGGGGCTGCCTCTGGATCCCTGGAAGTGTCCAAGGCCAGGTTGGATGGGGCTTGGGGCAGCCTGGGATAGTGGAAGGTGTTGGAAAAATGGGCTTTAAGGTCCCTCCGGTCCCAAATCATTCCAGGATTCTGTGGTTTTCCATGGATTTGGAAGGGAAAGGAAGGAAATGAAACCAAGGAACTCAAGGGTCCCCTGGAAAAAGATCCTTCAGTATCCGTGGCTCCCACCCCTGGGTGGATGGAACTGGATGGGCTTTAAGGTCCTTTCCAACTCCAACCATTCCATGAATTTTGACTACTGAGCTTTACTGACTCCATTTGGGTTGCTGTGATTTATTGCATTTCTGCAGAGGAAATTTCTCCTTTAAGTGCTGGAACAAAAAACCTAGGAAAGCTGCTCTGAGCACTTATCATCTGCTAAAATATCTGGGATTTTATGGTTGGTAGCCAAGGAAAAACAGGCAAAAAATAAGCCAAAGGAAATATCTTAAGCCATACAAGAAACCACAAACCCTGAATCGAACCTCCTTTAGCTGCAGAGTCTGCTGTATTCCCATATATGATTTATTACACTTGGAAGTTAATCTGGAAGCCCAAACTCCTGAGGTTTGTTCCTGCCAGCTCCTGGCAAGGAATGCAGCCACTTTGTGACTGTTCCCAGCTGTAAAACACCCTGGGAGAGCAACAAATACATCTTTATTAAGTTTTTTGAGATGAAAGGCACCGTTGAATACATTATTTTAATGCCCTTTAATGAATAAATGTGACTTCCCTCTAATACAAATTAATTAATGAGCATTTCCATTTCCGAGCCTTAATCTCCAACATTAAATGTTATTAATCCCAGCAAGTTGGACCAGCACACGCATCCATTTCAATGTTTTCCCCACATCCCAGTGATAGCACCTTGGCTTCCTCTCCCATATTAATCACCCTCCTCTACCCCAGCTGTTCTGGGAATCACAGAAATCCCTGCACTGGCAGCAAGGAAAAGTTGATTTCTCCGAAGGGAAGGATGGCACGGCCGGGACACCGGGAGGCCAAAGGCTCTGATTTGGACATTGATATTCCTCCAGAATTCCAGGATCCCAGCACATGTGGAACTGCAGGCGGCTCCCAGCAGCTCTGTGCTGTGGCTGGATTTTATTCCTGTTCCTGGAGCCTCTGGAGAGCCCCTTCCCACAGCACTGTCCCATCAGTGTCACCGGGGATGCTCCCTGGGGTGACAGCCTGAAGGGGTGGCAGGGACGGGCGTGGGGGAGGCTTCTGGCTCTCATTAAAGAGCAATTAATAAATGGGAAGCTCTGGACAGAGCTGGTGGGATGGGATGGGGTCCCTGGGTGTGGCAGGGAAGCAGAATTTGGAGCTGGTGCTTTTGGAGATGAGTGTCCATGGTTAGAGAGGCTGGGAGAGCTGGGGGTGTCCACCTTGAGAGGAGAGCTCAGAGCCCTTCCAGGGCCTGAAGGGGCTCCAGGAGAGCTGCAGAGGGACTGGGGACAAGGGATGGAGGGACAGGACACAGGGAATGGCTCCCACTGCCAGAGGGCAGGGCTGGATGGGATATTGGGAATTGGGAATTGTTCCCTGGCAGGGTGGGCAGGCCCTGGCACAGGGTGCCCAGAGCAGCTGTGGCTGCCCCTGGATCCCTGGCAGTGCCCAAGGCCAGGTTGGACACTGGGGCTGGGAGCAGCCTGGGACAGTGGGAGGTGTCCCTGCCCGTGGGACAGCCACATTAACAATTTCCTTGGCATTCCATTTACTTACAAAAATTTTCTCTGTGAAAGCGAACCCAGGTGCCAGTCTCCTGGCATTAATAGGGGATGGTGTCTACTCTGTTCAGTGAAGAGATGCCAGACATTGGAGATTGTCACTGGATCACAGAGAGGCTTGTCTTTCCAGGACAGATTAGCTGAACTATTTCCAGTGACAGCTCAGCCATTTGGGCAATTTGAAATTAAGAATGGGGTGGAATGGGAAGAGTTTTAAGGTCCCTTCCCACCCCAAACCAGACTGGGATTCTCTGAAATCTTGTGGGATGGATGCTCAGGTCCTCAGGGGACTCCACCCCTTGTGGAGGGGAGGGCTGGACCCTCCCTGCAGTGACACATTCCCAGGGCACACATCCAGCAGGGCTCGGTGGCCTCTCCAGAATGAGGGAGATTTTTCTGCTCAGGGCCAGATTTTCCTGGACGCTCCCCAGGAATTTGCTTGCTGGGGCAGTTGGAAGTGCCCTGAGGGGACCCCTTGCCCAGGGCAGAGTTCTGTGTGCCCTGGCCCTGGGGACATGCAGGTGGCATTTGGCCAAGGTGGGACAGTGGCAGTTCCACCAACACCCTGCAGGTTACAGTGACATGGTGCCTGCTGTGCCTCTGGAGGGTGAGAGACAGGACATTGGACCCTATTAATAAAGCCTCTGGTATGGCCTCATTAATATCGGGAGCCCAGTCCCCCAGGGGGACAGGGAGCCCGAGGTGCCAGGCGTAGCTCAGGCCGAGGCCGCAGGCTGAACTCCCTTAGTGAGCTGATAGGAAAGTGATCACAAGCTCTTCAGTGATTTCAGCTCTGCTCGCTGGGTAAGTTTGCCCGGGCGGAGGCTGCAGCAGACGGAGAGAGGAGAAGGAGAGGCTCAGGGTTTCCGCAGAGATGGCTTTATTCAGGAGAGGTGCGAAAGGGTCTGGGGTCGGCTCTTCTTCTACCGAATGGGCTAAAGTATGCCCCTTTTATAGGGCTGGAAGGGATCCAAATTTGACCAATGTTAAGGGTTAGAGTAACATAGCCTGTAGGGTTACAGGGATAGGCCTTAGGGCGGGAGGTCAAGGAGTCAGGAAGTAATATTGCTGTCTCATCATTCCTTTTGTTCCATTCTCCATGGGGCTCTGCCCATGTCCAGAGAGTCTGCTACAGGACCCCAGGATGGTGACGCATCCCCTGCCAAGCTCTGAGCCCCTCTGCTCCTGCTCCCCACAGGCCAACCTGCGGGCCATCCTCTCCTCGGAGCAGCAGCTGGCCCAGCTGATGGGCGCCCTTGACGAGGCCCTGGCCGAGGTGGGCAGGCTGGAGGAGACCCTGGAGGTGTGTGAGGAGCTGCTGGGGGCTGTGAGGCAGCAGATGGATCACATCCACCAGGAGAACGCCCTGCTGCAGCGCCTGGCCTCCAACAGGAGCAGGCTGATGGATGAGATCCTGCTCCTCACGGTGCGTGGGCTTGCCAGGACATTAATCTTCAACTGGTGAATCTGCTGGGAAAAACTTCCAGGGAATTTTAAACGCTGAGAGCTCTGATTGTCTGCAAGGGCCGTGGAGCTCCTCTGGCTGGGAAATGGGGGAGGGTTCTGTAAGGTGAGGATGGACAGAGAAGGGCTGGGATGAGCAGGAGCCTCACCATGGCCCAGAGGGGGCTCTGAAAGGCCTTTTCCAGAGCAGGACTGGGAATGACAAAGCTGATTAAATAACCATGACCTGGGAATACAAAACCAACAATTAATGAACGAATCAATTAATTAGAGGCAGAGCTTGCAACACCAGGCCTTCCTTAGCCACCACTGCAGCTGTTCCTGAGCAGAGCATTGGTTTTCATGGGGGCTTCCATGGATTTCCTGATGGACACAGCAGCTGCTGCTGAGGGCAGCACTCGGCTGTTCCAGCCAGCAGAATTCCCAGTGGGATGGAAGGGATGGGAAGGGAAGGACTGGGAAGGGATGGGAAGGTAGGGATGAGGGGCTGGGAAGGGATGGGAAAGGATGAGAAGGGATGGGAAGGGATGAGAAGGGATGGGAAGGGATGAGAAGGGATGCAATGGCAGGGATGAGGGTCTGGCTGTGTTTAGCTGTGCTCTCTGGCTGTGTTTAGCCATGCTCTGTGTTTAGCTGTGCTCTGGCTGTGTTTAGCCATGCTCTGTGTTTAGCTGTGCTCTCTGGCTGTGTTTAGCTGTGCTCTCTGGCTGTGTTTAGCCATGCTCTGTGTTTAGCTGTGCTCTCTGGCTGTGTTTAGCCATGCTCTGTGTTTAGCTGTGCTCTCTGGCTGTGTTTAGCCATGCTCTGTGTTTAGCTGTGCTCTGGCTGTGTTTAGCCATGCTCTGTGTTTAGCTGTGCTCTGGCTGTGTTTAGCTGTGCTCTGGCTGTGTTTAGCCGTGCTCTGTGTTTAGCTGTGCTCTGTGTTTAGCTGTGCTCTGTGTTTAGCTGTGCTCTGGCTGTGTTTAGCCATGCTCTGTGTTTAGCTGTGCTCTCTGGCTGTGTTTAGCCATGCTCTGTGTTTAGCTGTGCTCTGTCTGTGTTTCAGAGCCAGCTGCAGCTGAGCAGGGATCACCGTGCCACCCTGAGCCAGGCGGATCTGTCCAGCCCCTCAGCCATTGGAGCCTGCACGGCTGCAGCTCAGGCTCTGTCCTCCTGCATGGACCTTCCCATCCACCCCTGTGAGTGGGAGCAGGGATTCCTCCCATGGGACCCCTGCCAGGGGTGGGCACCTCTTGGAGCTGGGAAAGGAGCTGGGGAAGCTGTGCTTGGGAATCCTGGTCAGTGCTGTCTGTGGAAAACAGCAGCTCACTGTGGCAGGATGGGGGAGTTTCTGGATCCTTGGAAGTGTGCAGGGACTTGATCCTGGCAGGAGATCCCAAGTTTTCCTTGTGGTGAGACTGGGCGTGTCTCCTTGGCTGAGGTTGGACTCGTGGATTATTTTTATTTTTTAAATTTTATTTTCCACTCCTTGTCTGTATTTCCTTGGTACCACAGGAAAGCTTTTGCCCCTTTTGGATTGATCTCAGGACTTCTTTCTGAGTTCCCAGTTTTCTGAGGGATGTGGGTCTGCAGCTGCCCCAGATCCCCTCAAATCCCAAAATATCCTTTTTTCCCCCCGAGGTTACCGGAAGCTGCAGGCGGTGGCTGAGCAGCTGATCCTGTTTGAAACCCTCAAGCAGAACTTTGAGAGCACCTTCATCAGCCACATCACCAACATCTTTGAGCTGCAGGTGGGGTCCGCTCTTCATGGCAGCCTGAAATCCTGGGAAATTTGAATATTCTGGGGAGGTTGGGCCAGTGGTGCAGGAGATGCTGCTGTGACAGGATTGTCCCAAATTGTCTCTCCAAGGAGATCTTCCCACATACCTTCCCCTTGCCATTGTCCTTCAGTCCTCAGGTTAATTTTCCAGGGATGTAGGAGCAATCCATGTTCCCAAAATTCCTCGGGTGACATTCCTTAAATCCTCAGGCCTGGGGATTTTTTTTTGTTTGTGTTTTCTTATTTTATTTTGGGGGTTGTTGATCTGTTTGTAACCTAAAATCCCAAGGCAAACCCCAATCCTGTGATCCTTTGATCAACACCTTCCAGCACTGATCTGGCTGTTAAAGGATTTGATGGACAAGCCCTCTGTGGGCAGGAATTCCAGAGATTTCCTTCTGTGGAAAGGAGCAATTCCCAAATCCTTACTTCCTTAAATCCTTAATGTTCAGTTTCAAGCAGCAGTTCTGAGAAGGGAGCTGGGAAGGAGCTGTGGGATTTCCATCCTTGGAGATTTGCAGACCTTGGCTGGGCACATCCCTGAGCAAACTTTTCCATCTTGGACCTGCTCCAAACCTGCCCCGCTCCAATCCCACCTGCACAACTCTTTGAGTACAGTGTCCCAGCAGAATTTCCAGGCTGTTTTATGTGAATTTTTTTCTGTCATTTCTCTCCCTCCAGGGCAATTCCCAGGCTCCTGCTCTTGGTGCCCCCATTGGCACCGTGGCTGCCCCAAGCCACGGACCCCACCACGAGGAGCTGCTGCCCTACACCCCCCTGATGGCCTGGCTGAGGAGCACCAACCCTGCTCTGTTCTGGGACCTCCCCAAGGTAGGGCTGAAACCCTCAGCAGGCGCTGCAAACCTTCCCTGGGAGCAGCCAGGTCCACCTGGGGAGGTCTTGGTGGGACCTGGCTCTCACCTGAGCTTCCAGAGCTTCTGGGGATCTCCAGCCAGCCTGGAGCTCTGTGCCCAACAGGAACTGGGGGTGCCAGGGTTGTGCTGAAGTGAAAGGTCTGAAATGCCCAAATCTGGACTTTTTGCTCTTACCTGGCCTTTTGTCCCCATTCCAGGTGTACTCCCAGAACCTTGGCAGGCTCTACGAGCGGGAAATCAGAGCCCTTTTTGAGCAGGCCAAGATCTCCCTGTCAGGAAGGAGAAAAGGAAGTGAGTGGTTCAAAATGTGCCCTCTGTGCTGCTGGGCAGGGTTTGGCACCCAGGGATGGGGACAGTCCACCTCCAGCACAGGTGGCTCCCCCAGGTTTGCTCCAGGACTTTGTGTCCTGGCTCTGCAGGTGGCAGGGTGGGAAAAGCCAGCTCTGCTCCACACCAGGCAGTGTTGGTGAGAGCCTCAGCCCCATGAATTCCCCACTTTTGTTCAGCTGCTCCTCAGAGCTGGAGATTTGTGTCCTTGCTTCCCTGTGCAGGCTCAGGAATGACACAGTGGTGGCTGGGATCCTGTTCCAAGCAGACACAGGAGAGAGAAGGGGACGTAGAAAAGCCTGGAAAACAAAACCTGTTGTCAGCTCCCTTCTCCCTGGCTCTCAAAGATTCCCACTCCACCATTACCTCCTGAAAAACCCCACCAGGTTTTCTCTTCCCTTGCCTGCAGCTGCTCCAGGGCTGGAGCTCCTCTCCCGTGAGGACACGCTGAAGGATCTGGGGTTGTTCAGCCTGGAGGAGGCTCCAGGAAGACCCTGGGAATCCCCCATCCCTGGAAATGTTCCAGACCATGTCAGACAGGCTTGGAGCAAGCTGGGATAGTGAGTGGAAGGTGTCCCTGTCCATAGCACGGATAGAACGAGGTGAATTTTTGGTCACCCCAGCCCAAAGCATTCTGTGATTTTAGGATTCTCTAAAGCCTGGTCCATCTTTCATGCAAGATTCCCCAGACACTTTCCCCTGCAGGGGGAAGCCTGTCCCAGAAGACAGAGGGAATTCACAGCAATATTTATGGAATGATTTCACAGTGAGCCGACTGCCAGGCCCTGCTGTCCCAAGGTGCTCATTTCCACCAAAGTCGCTGGGCCTGACTCAAAATATTCCAGTCAGGTGTTTCTGAAGATAAAAAGAGAAACTGATCTGTCTCCTCTGGAAATTTTTTATGGCCCACAAGTCACATTTTCCCTCAGCAAAACAAAGGGCTGTAATGGAAATTTCCAGGCCAGTTTGGCCCAGTTTGAAGGTCGGGCTGGTTTGTTTTGTCCCTCAGAGTCAGCACTTCCAGCTCTGCACTTCTTTCAGCACCGGTGTCCAGATCGCAAGCCAGGGGATGGAGCTGGAGGAAGGGAATGGGGTTGGTGGCTCCCACTTTTGGGGTTCCTCACACCCAAAACATCCCCAGCACCCCCTCCAGCATCACTGCCTCTGGGAAAGACACTCAGCTGCTGGGAAAACAGGGGACCTCAAACCCTGGGATCAAAGCAGGATGGGGAGCGCTGACACAAATACCTGCACAGCAGTCTGTGGATAAAAAGGAGGAAAATTTCACCTAAATAGTCCTAATGGCACCTAAATGGGCACCACTGGACCATTTATGGGAATAAAGTTGTTAAATTAAACAAAAGGTGGTGCAGGGCATGGGTGGCAGCCAGCCTGCCCCATCCCCTTCCATAAACATTAAACTGGGATTTCCTTCCAGCATTTTATCCATCTTTAAATCCTACACGAATCCATAAACCCCAGGAGGGATTAAACCCCAGGAGAAAACCCTCGGAAGGCTACAAGGAGCTCCCGCTCCAGTAGAAATCAGCCCAAAGTGTCTGCCCAGTGCTGGGGCAGCTCCACGGGCAGGACAGGGTGAATTTTGTTGTCCTGGGATGTCCCTGCTCTGCTCCAGAGGGTGAGGACAGGTCTGGGACAGGCAGGAACCCCCAGGGGCTGTTCAGCCCACCCTTGATGCGAGCAGAACATTGGAACAACCTCACAGTTCGTGAGAAAAGGGGGAATTTTTAGCAATTTGTGCCCACAGAGGCGGTGGCACCTTCCCCGGGGCTGGCGGTGTCCCAGGCGAGCTCTCTGTGCCATCTCTGCAGCAGAGCAGGGGACAGCATCCCCCTCCCTCTGCAGGGGAAGGTGACTCCTTCCCAGCCCCAGGACAGGCCACAATTCCCGGTGTGGCTCTCCAGGGTGCTGCACACCTGCAGGAGGCTGTCCCAGGGCTGTCCCTGCTCCCGGAGCCTCCTGCTGCAGCATTCCGGCAGCGATGGCTGACCTGCCATGGTTGGCAATGCAGGTTTGGCTTTGCTGAACTTCCGCAGGAATCTCATCCAAGGTCCTTCCTGCCCACGGATAGAGCCCGGGCTGGGAGGAAACCTGCCCAAAAACTTCCCTCGTCCCTGCCCCAAAACACCCCTCATCCCTTCTGGAAAATATCCCTTATTCCTGCTGTCAAAAATCCCTCATCCCTGCCCCAAAACATCCCTCGTCCCTGCTGGAAAATATCCCTTTTCCTGCTGTCAAAAATCCCTTATCCCTGCTGGAAAATATCCCTCATCCCTGCCCCAAAACATCCCTCATCCCTGCCCCAAAACATCCCTCATCCCTGCCCCAAAACATCCCTCATCCCTGCCCCAAAACTTCCCTCATTCCTGCCCCAAAACACCCCTCATCCCTTCTGGAAAATATCCCTTATCCCTGCTGGAAAATATCCCTTATCCCTGCCCCAAAACATCCCTCATCCCTGTCCCAAAACTTCCCTCATCCCTGCTGGAAAAAATTGCTCATCCCTGTCCCAAAACATCCCTCATCCCTGCCCCAAAACATCCCTTATCCCTGCTGTCAAACACGCCTCATCCCTGCTGGAAAATATCCCTCATCCCTGCCCCAAAACACCTCTCATCCTGCTGTCAAACTTCCCTCATCCCTGCTGGAAAATATTCCAGTCCAGGTCTCCAGGCCATTTCCTTTCTCCTGATTATCCCAGTAAATTTTTTGGGTTGATTCCCTGCCCTCATAAAGGATTTTATTTATGGCACCACCTGCTGATTTCTTGCCTTATGTGATGGGAGAGTGAGTTTAGAAGGCAACCTCGAGCTGTTTGCAATTAATTATGGGCCAGTAATTAAGTCCTTTCTCATTTTGCCGTTCCATTTTCTGCAGGCTTGTTAAATTCTTTCCCATTTGCTGTTGGAAGATTTATTTTTTCCTAGTTTTGCCACTTCCCAGCTGGTGAAATTATAATGAAATGGTGAAAAAAAGGCCAGGAAGCAGCTCCTTAATTTAGTCCTGGTTTTAGCAAGGCTGAGGTCGTGAGCAGGGCTGGCTCATCCCTCATCCCTGCTGAGCATGGAGCTCACAAATCCTTCCCAAAGGGAAAACCCTTCAGGAGTGGCTCAAATAAAGATATTTGAGATATTGTGATTGATGGAGGGGTGACCTGACTCCCCCAGAACCTTTGGAATAGGGGAATGATTCCCATTTCTGGAAATAATTAGGAAATAATCTGGATGTTTCCCCACTGATTCCTTTCAGGGAGTAGAAGAATGTTTTTTAAACACATCTTTCAAAGGATTTTTTTCAACTTTTCCACTCAGGCCAAGCCCCCAGTGCTAAAACTGCCAATGTTGGAGAAATATTTTTATTTCCAGGTGAAAGATTTTAATTTTAAAAGGGCATTTTTTTGAGAAAAGTCCATTCCCGCCTCCCCTGGATATTTTTTATGGCAATTTACAATCAAAATTGAGCACCAAACAATTTTCCCGAGGC
This sequence comes from Diglossa brunneiventris, assembly GCA_019023105.1. Taxonomy (NCBI): domain Eukaryota; kingdom Metazoa; phylum Chordata; class Aves; order Passeriformes; family Thraupidae; genus Diglossa; species Diglossa brunneiventris. The sequence goes on from CM032357.1 coordinate 18,828,389, forward strand.
TTTTGCAGGTTTTTGTGCTGATCTCTTCTCTTATCCCCTGGGATTTTCGACAACCCAGCTGTCAGGGTAAGCACAAGGCAGCAAAGGGATAAACACCTCAATCAGTGAAATCAAAAGGCAGTTTAATGAAACAAAATAATGAAAAAGAGAGAGAAACAGGTGAGAAGGCAGAGAAAAAAATGGGAATTTCATCGGAATCCCCCATTTATCTGAATGCAACAGGAAAAGATCGATTCATGCGTGAGTTCAGACATAAAAGGAGACACTTAAGACTTTAACTCTCCAGGACTCCAGGAGCTGGAGAATCCCAGAGGGAGGAGGTTTCTGACATCCCACACCCCGTGCAGGTCTGCAGGAAACCTGGGAGAAGCCAGCAGGGACCAGGCAGCCCCGGTGGGGCCTCCCCCGGAGCAGGGACAGCCGGGAGGACCCCCTGGCCAGGGGGACCATGCGCAGGGTAAGGGGCTGAGGGCTCCTCAGGGCTCCTTGTCCCTCCCTGGGGCAGAGCCTGGGGCGCTCCCTGTGTCCCCTCAGGTGGGCACGGAGCTGCTCTGGTGTCCCCAGTGAGTCCCAGAGGGTTCCCAGACCAAAGGTGGTTTCTCAGCAGGTGTTGCAGCAGGTGTTGGGTGAGCTGCAGCCGCTCTGCACCTCCGAGCAGCAATTCCTGCAGGAATTCTTCTGCCTCAGCTGTGGCTCCGTGGAGCTGGAGGTGAGGGTGAGCACCGTGTCCTCTCCGGGCCCATTTCCCAGCCTGGCACATCCATGGGGTACCTGGGCTCTCCTGGGCTCTCATCCTCCAGGAACCAGGAATTTAATTCACAGCTCCAGGAAAATCAGGGGTCTCCAAGCACTAAACAAGAGGCAGCAGAAATAAATCCAGAGCTCATTTTCCTGGCTGAGGGAGAGCAGACAAATCATCATTCGGTCGGTTTAGCCGGGATATTGGGAAGGAATTCCTCCCTGTGCGGGGGGAGGTGCTGGGCTAGAATTCCCAGAGCAGCTGTGGCTGCTCCATCCCTGGCAGTGCCCAAAGCCAGGTTGGACAGAGCCTGGAGCAGCCTGGGACAGTGGAAGCTGTCCCTGCCCAGGGCAGGGAGTTTGGGGCCCATCCCAAACCACTCTGGGATCCTTTGATAATTTCCACTCTAATCTTTTTTCAGGGATCTGCCACTAAGGCAGGAGAGCCCACGGCACCTCCAGAGGACCCTCCTCGCACCAAGAGCCAGAGCCAGTACGTGGGGATGGGATGCCCTGGGTCCTCTGACAGGACACAGGCTGAAGTGTCCCCTCCCAGTTAATTCCTCACCTTTCCCATCATTTGGTTTGGTTTTTAAGGCCAGAAGAAGCCACAACCCAACTGCTGAGTGAGATTTTCAGCTGCCTGGAGCTGGAGCTGAGGGCATTTCTGGATGTCTGCAGCAAGGTTCAGCCCCTGGGCTGCCTGCAGGTCCTGGTGACCCTGAGTGACTCCGTGCTGGGGACCCGGGGCCCTTGCTCAGCTCCCCCCTCGCCCTTCCTCCACACCCTCCTGGGGAATGTGCTGCTCCTGGCCAAGAGCAACTTCAACAAATGCATCGTGAGTGTCCATGGTGGGAGGGAGCCCAACACACCTGAGGGGTGTTTGACCTCTTGCAGAACCTTACAAACAGAACCATGGAGGCTGCAGAAGGCCTCCACAGTCACTGAGTGTGCCTGATCCCCGGCTTGTCCCCAGCCCAGAGCTCTGAGTGCCACATCCAGGTGTTCCTTGGACACCTCCAGGGATGGGGACCCCAAAGCTCCCTGGGCAATGGCACAGCTCCGTGTCAGCCTCAGACAGGGAGTGTCACCTCCCTCGGGATTGCAGAAGGCATTGTAAATGGCAAAGCCTTCCCAAACCCAGCTCCTTGCCTTGTTTTCTGGCCTGTGCTCCTCCAAACAAGGTCAGATCTGAGGGTGCCACCTCTGTGTCATTCTCAGGGGACCTTGTGCAAGGAGATGGAGGAGGCCAAGCCTGCCAGCAGGACGAGAGGGGGGATCCTGCCCTGTGTCAGCCGCTTCCAGGAGCTCGTGGTCCTCTCTGAGGAGGTGTTCCAGACATCCCAGCCCCGGGGGGAGCTGGACAGGGCCCAGCTCAGGCTGGCCAGCAGCGTCTTCAGCAGCAGTGAGTGCCAGGGCTGGGTGCTCTGGGCAGGAAATGTCCCCCTGCAGCTGCAGGAGCGACCAGCTGGGCCACCAGGGCAGGGAGAGCTGCCTGGCCCTGGCACATCTCTCTGCACATCCCAGGTGTGGCAGGGTGGGAGCTGCCTGTCCCCTGAGCCTGCACCTCAAACCCCTTTCCCTGAGCAAGGTCCTGGGAGCACCAGGCACGTTCTGGGTGTTCTGTCACAGGGGGGTGGCCCCGGGGGTGACAGGGCTCAGCTTACACACAAGGGCTCAGCTTTGGATCCAGCTCCAACATCTCCTGCCCCTCTGTGCAGGGAGAGCTCCGCATGGATCAGACTCCTCTTACAAGGTCTTGGGAGCCAGAAAACTCCCCCAAAACCACCAAAGGGCGTTGGTAGGGAGAGAGGGGTTGGGAGAGTGGGGTGGGGAGCTTCCAGTAGATCCCTGTGTTGTCCCAGCTGGAGCCCTCAGCTTCCTGTCAGCAGAAATATCCTGTTTTCCTGCCTGGAGAGGACCTGAGGGGCTGCAGAATTCCCAGCTCTGACCACAGATCAGGAGGTGGTGCAGAGGGGCAGCTCCCACCTGTGGCTGAGCCTGAGGTGACCTATTGATAAATCCATGGGCATGGACAACAATCCATGGAGCATGCCAGGCTCCAGGAATGTTGGCAGGGGAGCAGGCCAGGCAGGGGATCACGGACAGGGGTCAGGATTTGTGTTATAATGACTCCCTCTGAAGTCAGATGGTACAAATGAGCCATCCCAAGGGCACGTCCCTCCTGAGAGCCTGCAGGGGCGTCTCTCCACACCTGATTCCCTCCTTCCTTTCCAGTCAGCAGCCTCTCCTCAGCCAGCCTGAAGGTGAACACGGATATGGTGGTGATGGAAAACTTCCACCACATCCACAACTTCCTGTGCCAAAGGAACATCCCCTGCCTGGAGGGCAGGAAGAGAGAAGCCAAGGAAAGGTGCAGGGAGCACATGGAGAAGTACATCACCACGTATGTGAGCCAGCCCCTGGAGAGGCTCAAGGTGAGCTCAGGAGCCTGGCCTGGGCCTCCAAGGGCTCTTCCCAAAACTCTGCATTGACTGGTGCTCAAATCTCCCTGCCCTGAATCCAGCCCGGGATTATGTTACTTTGTTGTCACAGGATATGAGAGCACCTGGATTTCATTCTGCTCAGGGATTCCCAAAATCCTGGCATGGCCTTCTCCAGCTCTCCCTGTCTGAGCACAGACACCAAGAGGGGTGTGAATAGTGCAGGAGCCCATTCCTGTTTCTTGGAACAGAAGAACATTTAGAAATCTGTACATTTAGGAACTCTAAATCCTTAGGATTTAGGATATTTCTCCACAGCCAAATTGCAGCAGGAATACCCAAACAGATTCTTGGGCTGGAGAGATGGAGGAAGGGATGATTCCCTTGTTTTACAGCAGATGTGGAATGTCCTGTCCAGTGCTCCCTTCCCTGGCCACTGCTGGGTCTGGCTGTGCAGTCCCACCTCAGCAGCACCACAGAATCCCAAGGATTCTGGAAGGGATCCCAAAGGATCACCCAGTGCAAACTTCACTGCTTGGATGAGATTCTGTAGCTCCCTGTCCAGTCACATCCCAAAAGCTCCAGTGGTGGGACTCCATCGCATCCCTGGGCAGGTTTGATGGATCATCCCAGCTTGTTCTCTCTGGAAAAGTTCCTGATGTCCAGACAATGTGCTCAGCCCTCCTTTCCCCCGGGGAAGCCTTTCCCCCTCCCTCCTCTGACAATCCAAACCCTGTGGGGGCTTTTTCCTTCTCCTGCTGCCTTGTCCTCGTGCCCGCTTCCAAATGGTGAACCAAGACACGGGGGGCGGAATTCCAAAGCATTGCTGGGGAGCTTGTTCCCAGTTTGCTCCCAGTTTGCTTCCAGTTTGCTTCCAGTTTGCTCCCAGTTTGTTACCAGGTTTTTCCCAGTTTGGTCCCAGTTTGCTTCAGTTTGCTCCCAGTTTGTTCTCAGTTTGTTCCCACTTTTCTCCCATTTTGTTCCCAGTTTGCTCCCAGGTTTTTCCCAGTTTGCTCCCGGTTTGCTCCAGTTTGCTCCCAGTTTGTTCTCAGTTTGTTCCCACTTTTCTCCCATTTTGCTCCCAGTTTGTTCCCAGTTTGTTCCTGGTTTGCTTCATTTTGCTCCCGGTTTGCTCCCAGTTTGCTCCCAGTTTGCTCCCAGTTTGTTCGCAGGTTGTTCCCAGTTTGCTCCCAGGTTTTTCCCAGTTTGTTCCCAGTTTGCTTCCAGTTTGCTCCCAGTTTGCTCGCAGTTTGCTCCCAGTTTGTTCCCAGTTTTTTCCCAGGTTTTTCCCAGTTTGCTCCCAGTTTGCTCCCAGTTTGTTCCCAGTTTGTTCCCAGTTTGCTCACAGGTTTTTCCCAGTTTGCTCCCAGTTTGTTCCCAGTTTGTTCCCAGTTTGTTCCCAGTTTGCTCCCCGTTTGCTCCCAGTTTGTTCCCACTTTTCTCCCATTTTGCTCCCAGTTTGCTGCCAGTTTGCTGCCAGTTTGCTCCCATTTTGCTCCCATTTTGCTCCCAGTTTGCTCCCAGTTTGCTCCCAGTTTTTCCTGGTTTGCTCCCATTTTGCTCCCATTTTGCTCCCAGTTTGCTCCCAGTTTGCTCCCATCCCCACTCCGGTTGCGTGCCGGCATCTGGCAGCTCCCAGCTCTTTTTTCACAGCTGCCTGGGCTGATCCATCCAACACTTCCCAAGTGGCTGCTTTGTTAACTGAGCTAAGAGCATCTGGCTGTGCTAACTCAAACAGACATTCCCTCCTTCCCGAGGCTGCAGCTCTTCCGCTCCTTCCCTCTCCCTAAAATGTCTCGCAGATGGAGCTCAGCTGGAATTATTTATGGGACCTGTTACTTCCAATTTGTTTCCAGTCCTTGCTGTCAAACATTTGTTGGCTTGGCTGGAAAATCAGCTCCGTGTCTTGCGCTACCTGAGCTCTGCTGTGGCTTCACATCCTCCCTTTTCCAAGGGAAAAGATCATTTTATTGCTCGCAACAAAGTGAGTGGGACATGAGAGCACCCGAAAATCCTGGCATGGCCTTCTCCAGCTCTCCCAGTTTCTCTTCACCAAGAGGAGGTGCAAAGAGGTGTAAGCAATGCAGAGGCCAATTCCTGGTTCTTGGAAACAATTCATACATTTAGGAACTCAAAATCCTTGGGATTTAGGGTATTTCTCCACAGACAAGTTGCAGCAGGAATACCCAAACAGATTCCAAACAGGAATACCCCCAGATTCTTGGGCTGTATGAAGAGACAGAAGGATGAAGGAAGGGATTATTCCCTTGTTTTACAGCAGATGTGGAGTGTCCTGTCCAGCTCTGGCAGAGATGTCAGGAGAACTGAGAAAATTCAGGTTTTGCTTTACACCTCTGCAGGTTCTGGGATCCCCCTTCCCCACCTCTGGCTCCAGACCCTCTGTGGGGAGAAAACTGATGGGAGCACCAAGGAATTGGAGGGATTTTCCAGCAGTCCCATTGCTCCATGGGCCTGCAACCCTTAGGGATGCTGCTTGTTGAGCAGGGAGGGGAGAGAACCATGAAATTCCCTATGTTCTGCTTTCCTGGAGGATAAAGATCTCCAACACTTCATTTAACATCCTTAAAGTCTTCATTTCAACTGAATTAGACATGGGAACTGAGGGCAGCACTCAGGTGTCAGCCCTGGTGCAGGAATCCACCTCAGGATGGCTCCTCATGGAATGTCCCCTTCCTTCCCTTCCCTTCCCTTCCCTTCCCTTCCCTTCCCTTCCCTTCCCTTCCCTTCCCTTCCCTTCCCTTCCCTTCCCTTCCCTTCCCTTCCCTTCCCTTCCCTTCCCTTCCCTTCCCCCTTCCCTTCCCTTCCCTTCCCTTCCCTTCCCTTCCCTTCCCTTCCCTTCCCTTCCCTTCCCTTCCCTTCCCTTCCCTTCCCTTCCCTTCCCTTCCCTTCCCTTCCCTTCCCTTCCCAGAATTTCTTCGAGGGGGTCAAAGCCCGCCTGGCTCAGGGGGTGAAGGAGGAGGAGCTCAGTTTCCAGCTGGCCTACAACAAACAGGAACTGCGGAAAGTCATCGAAAAATATCCTGGCAAGGAAGTCAAAAGGGCTCTGGAGACCCTCTACAGGACAATCCACAAACATCTGTCCCCAGAGGGAAATCTTCTGCCGGTAACTGGAGTGGGATGGGTGTGACACTGGGATGGTTGGGATTCAGGACTGCACTGCCTGGGGGGCTGCAGGGGCAGGGGAAGGGGCTGAAGTTTGCTTTCTCAGGTGGTGGGGCAGCCCATGGAGCAGGATTTCTGCTTTCCCAGGTGGTGTGGCAGCCCATGGAGCAGGAGTTTTTGGTTTCCCAGGTGGTGGGGCAGCCCATGGAGCAGGGTTTTTGGTTTTCCAGGTGGTGTGGCAGCCCATGGAGCAGGGTTCTGCTTTTCCAGGTGGTGTGGCAGGCCATGCAGCAGGGTTTCTGCTTTTCCAGGTGGTGTGGCAGCCCATGGATTAGGGGTTTCTGCTTTTCCAGGTGGTGTGGCAGGCCATGGATTAGGGATTTTTGGTTTTCCAGGTGGTGTGGCAGGCCATGGAGCAGGGATTCATCCAGCAATACCGAGAGTTTGAGGAGCTCATCCAACGCTGCTATGCAGGAGCAGGGATTGCCCTGGACTTCACCATGGAGGACTTGCTGAGCTACTTCAACTCCATCACCATGGCCAACATGTAGGGAAATCCCTCTCTGGAAGTCAGGAGCAGCTCAGGAATCCTTGTCTGCAGGCACACCTCCGAGGAGCTGAACACAAAACCATTCCCAAGATGGATATTTGGGTTCCTACCCTGAACTTAAACCCAATCTCTGACCTGTTGGTCCTAGACTAAATCTCTCTTGGGGAAGTGGAGTTGTCAGACCCAAACCACAACTTCCCTGCTCCAGGAAACGATTTTGCCACCAGGAAATGACACTCCAAGCCTCAGATTTCCCCCTAAGTGAGCACTGGTGCTGCAAATCCTCAGCAAAATATTCACAATGGAAAAATGTCTTCTCTACAGGAATTTTCTCCTTTTCTGTGCTCGAATTTCAGTGAGCCTGTGCTAAACCAGAGGTTAAACCACATGGCAACACTCTGAGTGAGAGGTGTTCCCACATCCAGCTATCCCAACAGGCGCCGCTGCTCCACGGCTCTCCACTGAAAGTCATCCAGCAGATGAAAGTCCAGAGCTGTAAATATTAATGGATTTATTGCTTTTAGCTCAGATTTACTCACATCTTAAGTGGAGTGGAGAAATGTGCAGTTCTAGAGATCCAAACAGATCCTGCAGGGAATTCCTGCTTTTAATCTGTTTTTGTCGGAATCTCCCTACAGCACCTCACCAATATATTGTCATTCTGTAAATGTTGTCTCTGTTTCTTGGGATGATCATGGGGCTCACATGTTGTCTGTCACAACCTTCTTCCTAAACAACTGAAGAGTTTGAACTCCGTGAAATTTGCCCCACAGGACAAAGATTGTTTTATTTATTTTGCGTGTTAGAAAATTATCTTGGAGGCAAAATTCCCTGTGCATTGCCAGGGAGGGGGGAGGCTGCTGTGGCTGCTTGGACAGCCCCTCTTCTCCAGGGATATCCTGGATTCTTCAGTGGGAGCTTTAAGCCAGCACATAAACACAACTTTTCCTTGTAAAGGGAAAAATCCAGACTGTTTTTCTGGGGTTTTTCAAGCAGTTGGCCTTTGGGTCAAGGTCCACCTCTGTAGGGAGCAATGTTTAGAACTCCTGTTTCCAACCTCATCGTTCCCTCCCTTTGTCCTGTGACGTGGCTGCTCCCAGCAGGAAGAGGATGGTCACAGGAAACCTCCCAGCGCTGCCTTCCCAACTCTCCGTCCCTCTGCAGGTAACAGGAATTTTGCAGCCCCGTTTCCTTCCAGGTTTTGGCTCTGGGGCTCCCCTGGGAGAGGAGGGCAGGAGGTGGGGCTGTGGGCTGGGACATGAAGGTGCTGCAATTTGGGAGCACCTGAGAGGACTCCTGGGGTGAAGGGATTTGCAGAGGGGTTGAGCCAGGTGGCTCCGAGGTTGTTGAGCACCAAACACAGCAAGGAGGGGCAGGGATCCCTCTGGGTCTGGTGGTGGCTCCCCCATAACCAGTGCAGCCACCGGGCACAGCCATGGGAGGGGATAATGGGATCTTGCTCCAAACAGGCTCCTCTGGCTGCAGGGAGCAGCCATCCCAGTGAGACTGCGCCTGGCTTTACACTGACCCTGCTCCTGTGCCAGTGGGGCTGGGAGATCTCTCCTCACCAAGCACTTCCCATGCAGAATCATGGAATCATTTAGGCTGGAAGAGCCCTCTGAGGTCATTGAGTCCAACCATTCCCCCTGGCCTGCCAACACCCTAACCCATGTCCCTAAAAGCCAAGGATAGTGCCAGAGGGTCTGACCCCAACCTAAGCCCCAGGAACCTGTGACCCCAGCCTGGTGAGTCCCCACACCCTGGTTCTGCGTCACACTGAGCCCCTGGCCTCACCCTCGGCCTGGGGGTGACATCTGGCAGCTCAAAGACAAATGACAAGAAGCATTCCCAGATGTTTCCTGCTGCTGTGCCAGGCCCCAGTTTGTCTCCAGTGTCTGGCTTGGCTCCACCTGGATGAGTGTCCACACCTGGAGGAAGGATCACACACATGGTCCCATCCTTGGTGCGCACGGGGTTTGTGTGTTGGACCTTGGCGTCTTGGTGACATCAGCCCTCAGCGATGTGACCCAGCTGGTCCCCACACCTGGCCCAGCCAGGGGCTCTGACAGCCTCGGGTGCCACCAGATGCAGACCGGAGTCCGAGGCTCTTGCAGAGAGGATTTATTGCTTCTGTACTTCTGCCACCTGCAGGACAGAGGAAAACCTGGGCGATCCCTCTCAGCCCTCAGGTCCCTGGGCCGTTTTCCATTTCCCTGCACAGCTGGATCCTCCTAACTTCCATATTCTCTGGTTTTCCATGCCAGTTCCCAGCCCTCAGAGCATGGCTTGGAAGGAAGAGGGCACAAGCCCACCCTCGTGTTTCATCCAGCGCCTGGACCACCTTGTGCTGACTGTGAAGAGCATTGAGGACACTGTGGCCTTTTATTCCAAAGTCCTGGGCATGGAGGTGGTGACTTTCAAGGTAACCCTGAGCTGAGTTAGCAGGACCCCACCAGGCCCAGGGTGTCCAGGACTGCCTGGGGGGTGGGTGCTGAGGGTGTCCAGCCCAGGAAGCCTCCCTGACTCTGGCCTTTTCCTCTGGGAGCAGGGCAGTCGCAAAGCTTTGTGCTTTGGCCAGCAGAAGTTCAACCTGCACCAGGCTGGGCAGGAGTTCGAGCCCAAGGCTCGGCGCCCCGTGCCCGGCTCTGCGGATTTCTGCCTGATCACAGCAGAGCCCCTGGAGCAGCTGCTGGAACATCTGCAGGTGAGGCAGGCCCAGAGTGTCCCCAGGCAGTGTCACCCCAGGAGACACAAACCCAGGGCCTCTAATTGATGCTGTCCTGGGGAATGTCAGGGCTGTCTCATCCAGCAGTTCATGTCAAGGCTGGGGGAGGAGGGCACAGTGATGATATGAACATCAAACCCCTGCTCTCCTGTGTCCTCCAGGCCTGTGGGGTGGCCATTGAAGAAGGTCCCGTGGCCAGAACTGGTGCTGTGGGTCCAATAACCTCCATCTACTTCCGAGACCCCGACGAGAACCTGGTTGAGGTTTCCAGGTACTGCCCAGATGTGGCTGCAGGCCCTGAGGGGGAGCCCTGACCACAGCCCATGCTCTGCCTGGGTCCCAGCAGGAGATGGGGGGCAGAGGCAGGTTTGGCTGGCCCATTTAAAGGTCCAGGCTTTAATTGTGTAAACCTGGGACAAACCTCAAATCATAGCCACAAAGTAGGGCTGCAAGGATGTTGGGAGTTTTCCCAAGGCAGCCTGCTCTGCTCTGCTCTGCTCTGGGTGTGAATACTGCTTTTGTACATCTCCATCATGGAGATTTCATGGCCTTCTGGGAAGATCTGTCCTGCTGCTGCTGCACTGCAATTGCTGGGACATCTTCCCTAATTCCTGCTTCCTTTTGCTACACTGTCCACCTGTCACTCCTGTCCTCTCCAGAGTCACTTTTCCCCAGTTGGAAATTTCTGTCTCACTTCCTCTCATCCTCCTGCCCCTTGTCTCAAGCTGCCTGGTGCTGGTGGCTCTCCCACCACACCAGAGGTTTAAATCCAGCTCTGGCTGTCCAAACACATTCCTCTCCTGGGGTTTGGGAATTTGGCCTCGGTGTGACACTCAAAAACTCCTGAAACTGAAGCTCCAAGTTTCAGCCTCAGCTCTGTATCAATAGTTGTGGGGTTTCTGTCACTCAGGAATGGAAAAGGCAGGGATGAGGAGCCTACATGAAGGGCGATGTGTCAGAAGTCCAGGAGTTCACCTGGATTTATGCAGGGATTGAGGATGGTCTGACGCAGAGGAATCTGACTCTGATGGCTCCTGCTTACTTGTGGGACTGTCCTGAGTTTTCTTCTTCCTTTAGTTACTTAAAAAGCCATTTCAAAGTTATCTAAAAAGTATAAAACAATGAAGGACCTGGGGATTCTCAAGCAGAGCAGTTCCGAGGCTGGCCACACTGAGGTAGCATTGATATCCTCACGGGAACAGCGCTGGAAAGCAGGGAGGACTCTTCTGACCTCTACAGTGCAAATCCTCTATAAAATTGAAACAATCTCTGAATCGTACTCATTTTTTCTTTGCTGGAATTTCGTGGGAAATCCAAAACTCTTCATGGTGTGAAAAAAGGCAAGGTCACAAAATATTCAGTGCTTTGGATGATCAGCCGGGATGAGCTGGTTTCCATCGAGTCGTTGGTGGGAACTAAAGACAGGCATGCCATGGGAGAAAGCCACGGCATCTCCTCGAATGGAGATGCGGGAAGGGATCCCAGGGGGGATGCCCGGGAGCGGAGTCCCTCGGCCCCGGCGCCCGCGGAGCATCCGGGGCTGCTCTCCAGGGTGCTGATGCGCCCCGGCGCGTCCGGCTGCGGCGGGACCCCGCGGGGCCTCCTGCCCGGGGGAGAGGGTCAAAGCCCATGGGGAAGGGTCAGAGACCACGGGGGAGGGTTAATCCCCGAGGAACAGGATTGGTTCCCACGGAAGAAGGTCAATCCCTACAGGAAAGGTCAAAGCCCACAGAAGAGGGTCAAAGCCATGGGAAGGGGTTAATCCCTGTGGAACAGGGTTGGTTCCCACAGGAGAGGGTCAAAGCCCATGGGAGAGGGTTTTGTTCCCTCCACTGGAGCCCATCTTGGTTCTGTCCCACACATCGATCCCTTTAAGGCCTAGAGGACCTGCCTGGCTCCGGGGCTTTCCCGCTCACCGCAGGGTGAAACATGGAATGACACTTTTGGGGATCTCACACCTGACCCAAACCGTGGGAAACTCAAAACTTGTCATGGAAACTTATCAAGTATTTGGAATGTGCTGCTGATGGAGGAACTTCTCTTGGAGTGATGGTGTTGGAGCACTAGAGGCTTTGCTGGCTGATGGTTGTGGTTGTGTCTGGGAGAAAGGACCTGTGGGGCTCAAGGTTTTTCCCTGGGGGAACCACTGGCCACAGGCCAGCATTGCAGTTGTCCCTGTCCCAGCCTCTGCTGGGCTCCCCATCTATTGGAAAAGCCTCTGTATTGTGAGTATTCCAAATAAAACTGATGGTTTGCACAACACAGCATTAAATCTTTATGGAGAAAATTTAATTCCATTCTTTATTCAGCAAGATTCATTGTGAATATTGGACAGTGGGAGAGAGTGGATGAATAGAGGTGGGAAAACAGTTTTCTTCTGGATGGTTCATTCCCTGCACAAACCACGACCAGCAAGAGAAAAGGATGTTCCTTCTTGTCTGCTCCCATCTCATCCCTCTTGAATACTGATTCCCACAGTAGATTCCACAATTTTATCACAATCACATTGGAAAGGAGCTCTTTGGATCAGCAATCCCAGTGTTTAATGTGGAGAAGTGCTGAGTTCTCCATCTCTCTGCTTGGGGAGGGTGCGGGGTAAGGAGCCTTTCAGGGAATGGCTGCTCAGGAGCACAGATTCCAGATTTCACCCATTTTCATGGAAAGATGAGTTAAGAGCCAAATCTCAATGAGCTTCCCCTCCTCTCACAGGAGGGAAACAGGAGTTTCCCAATGGGAGTCACAGTGTATGTGCCCAAGTCACTTCCCAGAGAAGCCCATGGGCCACCTGGTGGGCCAGCTCAGAACAGGTGCCTGGGAAAGCCTGGGAAAGGCAGGAGGGATGGTGTGGGACAGCCCTGGGATGGGCAGGGATCACCCTCAGGATGTAGAACTGATGTAGGATTCCTCACCTGTCTCCCCTTCAGAAAAGACACCCAGGTCTCAAGGGTCCTCAAACCATCCATTGTACACAGAGAAGTGGCAAACACTGCCCACGGGTTGGAGAAACGCGAGGCTTTCTCTGAGAAGGAAAAGCATCCTGCTCTGCTGGAGAGTTCTGCAGGCAGGGCTGTTTGCAGCAAGGATGGATTCCCCCTGCGCCTGTGGGACTGCCTGACCCCGATCCCAAAAGTGCCCAGAGGAGCACTGAGAAAAGCACAGGCTCTGCCGCTGAACTTCCTCCTCTTCCCAGACTGGGGCGTCAGACATGCTGCACAGAAAAGGTTTGGAATCCATCTGTAAGAAATGCACAGGCACTGCTCCTTCTGGAGAATTGGATGATACCCCAGGATTCTCAGAGATTTCCATGGGAATTTTTATATACTTATGGTGGCCTTTCAGCTCCTCGGCCAGCACCAATGAGGAGTTGAAGTTTACTCCATGTGTTAACCCAGACACCTCCTGCCTCATGTGTTCCTTTGGAATTATCTAGTAGAAGGGGTGGGAACTTGCCTGTCCTTGGGAATCAGTAGGAAAGCACCAATGAAGAAAGGAATTGCAGCTTCACCAGGACAAGCCCCTCACCAAGCCCCCATGCTGTCCCCTCACAGGCTGCAGGCCAGCTGGGAGCTGTCTGACAGGTTCTCTAGGTTGTCCACCAGAGTGATGATGGCTTCTATTTTTTCTTCTGGAAGCACGTGAGAGGCGTTGGATCGAAACTTCTTCAGGAGCGACTCTTTGCTCAGGGGCTTCCTCCAGTGCCCATAGAAAGTGTCACATTTGCCCGTCAGGACATCCCCGCTGTGCAGGAGCAGGGCCACCTCTCCGTACATCTTGTCAAAGTTGGCCACGTTGTCTTCAGGGTGCTCCACCACCACCTTGTCCAGCAGCTCCCTGAGCTCCTGCCGGTGGATGCTGCTCTCGGAGAAGGAGCCCAGACCCACCTCGCCGTCCAGCAGGGCAGCACAGGCGTTGAACTGGAAGGAGTGCCTGGCCTGGTGCTCCGAGCTGGGGAAAGGCCGGTTGATGTACTTGGACACCGGGATCTTCAGCATAATGGTGCGGATCAGAGACGGCGAGAAGGACCCCGCGTAGTTGATGAAGAGGTTCCGGACGGACAAGGCAGCATCCACCACCCAGTGCATGCCCAGGTGGGCTGGGAATCTCTTGAAGGCAATGTCCTGCTTTTCCAGCAGGAACTCGTGCTGCTCGCCAGGCGCAGACAGCGGCTTGGGCTGGTAGACGCTGTAGAAGGCGCTGAACCCCGAGCAGCCCGGGATGTCATCCAGGATCAAGGGGTTGGCCTCCATCCCTCGGCCCGCCAGCAGAGCGGCCTCCAGGCCCAGGCGGGTGGCGTTGCCCACGTGCAGCGGCTTGGCCTGGGTGGCGGCGTTGGCCATGGGTGCCCCGGCCAGCGAGGCGGCGATGCCCAGGGCGTGGCAGCACTGGGCCGAGCTCAGGGACAGCAGCTTGGCCGTGGCCGCGGCGCTGCCCAGGGTGCCCACCACCGAGGGAGGGTGGAACCTGCAGGGGGACGGCAGGAATGAGCAGCTCTGGCTGCCTGGCACAGGGAACACCACACGACCCCTCCCACGGAAAAATTAATAGGAAGCGAGGGGCCCATCAGCCAGTGGAACTCCCTCATGTCTTCATGGAATTCACCTGACTCAAAATTTAATCATAAATTTTAGCTAATAAATTAACTTTAAAATCAGAATTTTACTGCATTTTAGTTTAATACTAAATTTAGAGTTAGCGAACATAAATTTAGTCTAAAAATGGAGTTTCTCCTTGAAACCTCCTCAGAAACACCAGGGTGAGCTCAACATCTCCAAAGAGCAATTTGAACTTTTTTCAGGAAGTGCCATGGTTTGTGTCCACACAGCCAAACTTTCTATCCCTCAGGCAAACAATTCAGCCTCAACCACACCCAAGGGAACAGTTTCCGGTTGATTCCATTGTTTGGATCACACCAGGGCACTGATGGTGGCAGCAGTTGGCCCAGGAGCCATGCCCACCACCAAATTCTGCTTGGTTCTGGGATCCTGCCCTGGCTGAGTCAGGTGATGACACTGCAGACTCCCTGGAGTCCTCCTGAGGGTTATTTTTGAGGCAAAATCTCTGGAAATCGCCAAATCAGTGCATGGTGCAATCACCTCTGGCGTTTGGCTTTTGGTAAGGCTTTACCCTGGGTAAAGCTAATCAAACTGGACTTAAACTTGGCTTAACCTAAATGAACATTTTAAAACCCAGACTCACCAACCCTCTTCATCCTCGGTGAAGAACAGGAGCTTTACCTTTTGGGAATGTCGTGAGCCTCAGTGGAGAAGTGCATGAGCCTCCCTTGCACTTCCAGGCCCACGTTGAAGGCCAGCAGGAAATCCAGGCCATTGGGTTTGGTGTTCGGAGGGAGCATCTGGGAAGCTGCCAGGAGAGCCGGCAGGATGGCCCCGGAGGGGTGAGTGGCAGGGTGCCAGGTGTCGTCAAAATCCATGGAATGAGTCTGCCAGGGAAACAGAGATGGGAATGTGCTGGCTGGATGCTGAGGGAATGAGGGCTCCCTGCTGATATTCCTGAGGAAATTCTGCCGAAGCCTCCACTCAGTGTCCCCACAGGGCAGTTCGGCTCCTCTAAGAGCCAGGAGATTCCCAGCTTTTGTCCCCCATCAGTGACCACTCTGTTTCCTGGAATGTTAATTCCTGGCACAAGAGATTCCCCTGGGAGAGCCAGGAACACAGATTCCCCCTGGAAAAAACAGGAGAACAGATTCCCCAGGAAGAGCTGGGAGCACAGATTCCCCTGGAAGGGCCGGAGCACAAATCCCCCTTGGAAAAGCCAGGTGTACAAATCCCCCTTGGAAAAGTCAGGAGCACAGATCCCCCTTGGAAAATCTGGGAGCACAGATCCCCCTTGGAAAATTGAGGAGCACAGATTCCCTGGGAAGATCCAGCCTCACCGCCACGCCGTTGGTGAAGGCAGCCAGCGTCGGGGAGAGCTTCACCCCTGGCTTTCCATAGACTGAGCTCACGGCCACGGAGGAGTACAGCTCCTGTGGGAAGGAGAGAATGTCAGGGGAGCCCTGGAGGTGATGCCACAGGTTTTAGCTTTTATGTTTTTCACATTCTGTACTGCTTAAGTGTGTGAGTCTGGGCTTCATACTAAGGGCTGGTGAGCTCTCTGCGCAGAGCAGGGAGACAAAACAATTCCTTCTCTAGCTGGGGACCAAGGACAAATGATCCAAATCTCAGGCCCAAGACCATGGACAACAGTAGACTGAAGAGAGAAAAGCAGGAAAGGTGGGACTTCATAGGCTGGGCTGTAGTTGGGCAATTGACACCAGTGTGCTGGTGGACCAAGGCTTATAGAGGTGTGGGACCCCATGACAGTCAAGGATTTTTGTGACCATTTTGGTTCATCTTGGGTGCAGCCCTGGCTGGGCTCTTGTGCTGCCCAAGGTGGATGCATTGAGGAAATCCTTTTAATAAATTCCTACTTTATTCTTTAGCTCCATCTAATCTCTGTTCTAGGTCAGCCTTCACAAGGCATCAGAAGGAGTGGGGATGGTGCTGGCCACAACAGCCACTGGGATCAGCCCCAGAGGCAGCAGTGGCAGTGGCGGTGATGGTGGCAGTAGAAGTAGCAGTGGCAGTGGCAATTGCAGCAGCAGTGGCAGTGGCAGTGACAGTAGCAGTGGCAATGGCAGTAGCACTGGCAGTAGCAGTGGCAGTGGCAGTAGCAGTGACAGTGGTGGTGGCAGTGGCAGTGACAGTGGCAGGGGCAGCAGCAGTGGCAGTAGCAGTGGCGGGGCTGTCCCTATCCGGCAGTAGCAGTGTCAGTGTCAGTGGCAATGGCAATGGCAGTGGCAGTAGCGGTGTCAGTGGCAGTGGCGATGGCAGTGGCAGTGGCAGCGGCAGTGGCAGTAGCGGTGTCAGTGGCAGGGCTGTCCCTACCTGGCAGTAGCAGTGGCAGTGTCAGTGGCAATGGCAGTGGCAGTAGCGGTGTCAGTGGCAGTGGCGGGGCTGTCCCTACCCGGCAGTAGCGGTGGCAGTGGCAGTGGCGGGGCTGTCCCTACCCGGCAGTAGCAGTGGCAGTGGCAGTGGCAGTGGCAGTGGCAGTGGCAGTGGCAGTGGCGGTGTCAGTGGCGGTGGCGGGGCTGTCCCTACCCGGCAGTAGCAGTGTCAGTGGCAGTGGCAATGGCAATGGCAGTGGCAGTAGTGGTGTCAGTGGCAGTGGCAGGGCTGTCCCTACCCGGCAGTAGCGCAGGGCGATGTCGAAGACACGCGTGGTGCTGCCCACGAGCCCCACGCCGATGCTGTCCAGGATCATCCTCTTGCTCCGCTGCCGCACGGTCGGGGACAGGTGCTCGGGCCGCGCCGCGCGGATGAACGAGGCGAAGCTGCTGGTCACCGTGTCCTCGGGAGCGCTGCGGGCCGCCACTGCAGCGCCAGGACACCGGGAGGGGACAAGGACAGCAGTGAGCCCTGCACTGGCAGCCGCAGCTCTGCACCCCTGGTGTCGCCAGGCCCAGGGAGCTGCGCCTGCCCGAGGCAGGTGGGTCAATCTGGGGAGCCCTGCAAGGGCAGGGAGCTGGAATTCATCATCCCCATGGCTCCTTTCTGACTTGGGGTACTCCCTGATTCCATAGGTTCTACACATAAAATTTCATATTCCACAGATCGGGTGGCTTCCAGAAGGTTCAGGTGAAGAATCTTCAGAGCTCAGCCCTATCCCCTCACCTTGGGGTTCCAACAACCATTTTTTGGGAGGGATCAACACAAATTATGTCCCTTTATCCAGAGGAAAACCAAACACAAATGTACCACAGAAATCCAACACTTCCATAATTTTTTTTGGAAAGCAGGACTAGACCCAAAGCCTGGATTTATCCAGGTGTTTCATCCTAAAAGACACGGAAGTGTCTTGACTCAGCCACCAAAGCCCTATGTACTCCAAAGGATGCTAATCATTAAAAGTAAGTTAAAATTTTATGGAAAATACCCAGTTTGTGTCTATTGTATATTTTAATTTCAGTGACAAATTGCCTTGTTTAAATTATATATATATATATATATATAATTATT
This sequence comes from Diglossa brunneiventris, assembly GCA_019023105.1. NCBI lineage: Eukaryota > Metazoa > Chordata > Aves > Passeriformes > Thraupidae > Diglossa > Diglossa brunneiventris. The sequence goes on from CM032357.1 coordinate 18,845,987, forward strand.
ATATATTAATTTTATATATATTAATAATTTTATATATTTATAATTTATAAAATTATTCATAAATCTATAATTAGAAGACAGAATATTATTAATATAATTGTATTTATAACTCATAGAATTAAAATTGTTATGGCCCATCACAATTTATACTGTTAATTTGAGAGTGCACAGGAGAGCAGGAAAAATAAAATTCCATGCGGACAACATTTGCAGGATGGCAAATCCATACATTTACTTATGGGTGGATGTGGGGGTGCACACATTGATGGAGATAAAAGAAGAATTATGTCCAAATTTAATGAATTATGGGTGAAAAAAAGTTAAAAATACTTTGCCCCAAGAGGAAAGCTCATCCAGATCGGCAGGTACTCAGGAGGCTTTGGTTTTGGAGCAGCAAACAAGGCGATTAATGAAATGACCATTCCCTAATATCGCTAGTTTGGATTCATCCCGAAATGTCACATCAGTGACTCACGGAGCGCTGGCTCATGTTCGGGCTCACCTCAGAGCCCAGTCTGAGGCTCCTGTAAACACAGCTGGGAATGCCATCACCGCCTGACTCACCGGGAGAAAGAACATCCCCCTCCCGGGACCGCGTTCCTATAGGAATCCCGGCGTCCCTATAGGAATCCCGGCACTCAGCACCCCGGGACCGCTGTCCAGCCCAGCCCGGATCCCCCCGGGGCATCCCCGGGTCCCCCCGCACCCCCCGGAGCGGGAGCGGTGATGTCAGGGCTTGGAGAGGCTGCAGGAAAATCTGCTCCCATCACCCAGCACCCAGAAAAGCTGGATTGGTTCCTCCCCGGCATCAAATGCTCTTTGTCACCTCAGCAGGCAGCGGGGTTTTTTAACCCTTCAGCTAAAAACACTCCATGACTCTGGGGTTTTCCTCCTGGTATGGCAGGACTTCATACAAAAATTAAATTTGATACACGACCAAATAAATCCCTGTGGATTATTATTTCTCTTGTCCTCGGATCTCATTAGGTAACATTCCTTGCATTTATTGTATTAATAACTCATTTTAAAATAAATTGAGACAATAGACTAAGAATATGTTTTAAAATGAGTTAATAAACCTAGAATAAAACTTACAATTAACCAAGAGCCCCTTTTAAAAGAAGTGAATAAACTTATACTAAAGCAAGAAAACTTTTAGAAAGAAGATAATAAACATAATAGATCAAGAACGTATTTTAAGATCAGTTAATAGCCAATCTTAGATCAAGTTAAGAGATACAATATACCAAGTGTCTACACGGCCAAGTTGTGGTTAATTTATCCAAAGGTGGGCAGTGCTGGAGCCACAGAAGGAGATCCATGGATGTCTGCAGGCAATGCCCAGAGCAGGATCAGGTGTAAGTAGGAAGCAGTGACAAGTGGAGGAGTTAAGGATCTGAGCCACCCTTTGAACAGCTTACAGTTGTGGCCAAAGAATTTGGAAAGTCTGGTTCTAAGCCAGTTAAAGATCTGGTTTAGCACAGGACTAAAAATCCACATTTTTAGTCCTTGCTGCTTTTTTCCTGGTCCTTTATCCCCTAGGGCAAGAAGAACCACAGGACCCCCAAACATTTGGAAGCTTTTGCTTCCAAGAATTTGAGGATTTCTCCCAGTGTACTCAGCCCAGCACCTTCTTTTCCAGCAATTATTTAGGGATGCCCACTAGGAAAGGATGGGGAATGCTGAGACATACAAACCATGGGTAGCAGTTTTGTGGACTTGCCGAGAGCTTGCCAAGAACTTCTGGGATTTCTAGAGGAGAGACACAGAGTGGGAATTTTTCACTGGAGCTACTGGAAGGTTTTTTGGAGCAGCTTTCCTGGTTGTGCCTCTCATCGTGAGACACTCACAGATCAAACGAGCATGTAAAAGTAACGGCATATTTAAAGGAGGGAAAAAAATATTTTCCGAAGCTGCGTCCAGCAGGGATGCCAAGAACATCCAGGGAAATAAAGCCACACAGCTGAAGGGGCAGCAGAGCCTTTGCAGCCCTGCCACGAGATCCTGCAGCGAGTGGGACCAGCTCGGAGTGGGCACAGGGAGCAGAACCCACGGAGCACATCCCAACAACAACAACCCCCAGGTGGCACGGTCCAGGGCATGCCTGGGACACATGAAAGGAGCAGGATGGCAGGAAAAGGTCAGTAGCTGAATTAAGTCACTGTGAAAACCATTGGAATTTGTTAATTTTGGGGCAGGCTCCCGTTTAGTGCCACGATCAGCTGGACCAGCGGAGGAACCGCCCGGAAAGCGACATTTCCTCCTTAAAGTGCAAAAGGCAAGCTCAGGGATGGGGAGGGTTTGCATGGAAGAGTTTTACCTGGAAGGTGGAGTAGACCATGCTGGTGGCTGCTTTTCCCAGTGCCTTTCCCGGCTCGGTGTGCTCGGCGCGAGGGGTGGCAGAGGTGTGTGGCTGGAAGGTGCTGGTGGCAGGGTTTATATCTGCGTCCAAAAGGCAATTTGCTTTCTGTTTTGTGCAACTGAATTTCCAGGGGGATGACATCAGTCCCTGGGGAGCCAGAGGGTGGGGGGAATCCGTGAGGAGGGGCGGTTTGTCCGTGCTGGACAGAAGGGAAACCCTCCCCCCCTCCACACACCCCCGGTTTCAGGAAATAAATAAAGATTTCAGACAATAACTGACAAGGTTCAAGGAAACTCCTGTCTCCAAAGTGTCACAGGTGCCAATGGGTGAAGCAACTGGCTCCAGGCTCCTCCTCCCAAGGAGGACTATAAAAGTGAGATTCACCAGGAAATGAGAGGGACAAGAGCATCCTCCCATTGAGCTGAAGTGTCACCAAAGCAGGTAAATCCCAGCTGCAGAGGCAGAAGTGAGGCAGTGGTGGTTTTCTTGGATGCTTTTCTTGAATACCTTCAGTGTTTGGGTGTTTGGCTGAGTCTTTCCCAGCTCTCCTTCTTCTCCATCTCCAGCTCTGCTGGGTCACTGAACTGGGAGTGCACCCTGGAGCTTCCAGGGAACACCGGGAGCCTTCATTCCCAAAGCAATGTTTGGATTTTGGGGGAGTGCCACGGCTTTTTGCTTTGTTCAGCAGTGGAACTTGGGGACATTATTATTTTGGGCAGACTAACAGCCTGGAGGGACATACCTTTATTTAAAATTGGGTTTTTTACTAACCCCCATGCAGACCTTTTTTGTAGCAATACATCCCTGGCAATTCCATCGTGGTTTGCACCAGAGGAGAGGCAGGGTTGTGATGTGAAATCCAGCTGTGTGTTGTGGCTGTGCACTGTTCATCTCGCTGTGTGTTTATCCAAAATTAATTTTGTTCTCTTTCCATGTTTATCTGGAGAGAAGCAGCATTTCCTCAGAGCTCTGTAAATGTTTGTTATCACTAACAAGGTGGGATGGAAAACTAATGGCAAGGTGCCCCTGGGGATGAGTGAAAATTGAATGGTTTGGTGCTTGCAGATGTGTCCCATGGCATGGGGAGCCTTGCTCCAGCCTCCTGGGGATGGAATATTCCTGTGCCCTGGAATATTCTCGTTAATATTGGTCACGGAGAAGCAGCAGCGGCTGTGAGATGCACAGAGAGATTCCTGCAAACCTGACAGTCCCATGGAAATGGGATGAGATGGGAATGACCTTTCCTGGCAGGGGCTGAAGTTGCTGTGAGGACAGCAGGGAGCGAAGGAAGTGGTGTCCAGAGCCTGTCCCACGCAGCTCCGAGGTCAGCAGGGAGGGAGGACCTCACAGAACATTCCTGCAGCCCCCAGGGTGAGGGATGTTGGGGCAAGCACGGAGAGGAAAGAAGGTGGAGGGGGCAGGATGAGGGAGGGTGTGGCTTTGGCTTTGCCCTCGCTGCGTGAGGGATTTGAGCAAGGGAAGGATCGTCCCGGGCTGCCCCATCCCTCCGGGAGATGCAGCTCTCAGGCAGCACCCCCGGTGTCCAGGTGCCTCCTCAGCACAAGGACATCTCCATCCCGTGGTTCCCCGGACAGTGGCTGTGCTGCTGGTGTCCTGGGCATGCAGAGAGCCTCTAATCCCACCTGGCACAGAGGGATTTTCCATCTGCCCCCTGCCTCCTGCACAGCCCCACGTTATCCTGTTGCGCCGCCTTCTTCTGTGGTTCTGTGGTGCATGTGGAGAAAAGGCAGCATTAAGGACAGTGACAGCACCATGGGTGGGGCTATCCCAGGGCCAAACCTGGGCATATTTGATCAGAAAACCCCCCTGAGGGTTCCCCTGCTGGGCCTTGTTTTTCCAGCTCAGTGCAGCCCTCGGCGTTCTGGTGCTGCTGCTCCTGAGACAGCACCAGGAGGATTTTCCTGGTTTGATGTATCCTGACCTTGCAGGAAACTGAGGCAGGGACAATGCCCAGGGACATTGTGCCCAGTGTCTCAGGGCAGGGACCACGAGTCTGGGTTGGTGTGTGAGGGGTGGGTGTGAGCAGTGGCTTCCTCCTTTTCCACATCTTGGGCTGGATCCTCTCACATCCTTCCCCTTTACACCTCCTTAGCCTGACAGCATATTCTGGTGTTTGTCTTCCTTCTCCCATGTCTGCACTGAAGAAGAGGAAAATATCCCTGTGAGTTGTGTCTCTCCTTCCCTCCCCAACCTCAGCTCTTTGTTGCAGGTCTGTTATGCAGAAAACAACAACAAAATGAGCTTTGGCAAATTAAAAACCACTGCTGGGAGCCAAGGAGTCACCTTGCCAGCCCAGCTCCCTCCCAAATCCCAGCTCACCCTCTTCCTGGGACCCACTCCAAGCAGGGGCTCTGAGTGTGCCTGTGAGCCACTGCCTGGGCTGTTTCAGGGCAAAACATCTGGAGAAGCTTAATTTTGTGGCTCATTTCCAAGTACAACCATTTAAACAAAACTGCTTCTTTATATAGAAGTGTCATTTAAAACAATAAAAGAGACTAAATCATGGAATCCACAGGCCCAGCTCTGCCCAAGGGCACAGCATTCCTTGGGACCTCCTGAAAGGCAGTGCCTTGATGGGAAAAGGGAGAATTCCTCCCTGGGAACTGGGATTTGGTGCACCTCCCTCCCTGAACCCAAAATCCCAGCCTTTAGCGCAACCAATTAATTGAATAATTCTTTGTTCCCCAAGCTTTGCTTGGAGGTTTTTAGCCTTTCCTTATTTGATGAGAGTTGATGTTGCCAAAGCAGTTTGGAGCTGTTGGAGTCGATTTATCCTTCATCCTTCTTCCTTTGGGGAAGTGACATCCTTTAGAATAAATGGAAAGAGGAAAACACGGGGTTTTTAGCAGAACAAGAGAGTCCAGAGGGTACTGATGTTTGCAAAATGTAAATTTGGGCTGAGGATTTGTGTCATCCTGGGATTTAGGTTCATTATTATTCCCACATTATTTTTCTTTGGGTGGTTCTCCTTCCCTCCTCCTCACTCCCCCTAACAATAGTGGAGCTTTCCTCGCTTTCCAAAGGGTTCTTTGGAATGGCTGAGAACAGAATACATCACCTTCTCCCTTTCCAGCTTTTTTAGCTCACCAAATATTCTAAAAATACCCAAATAACAAGAACATTGCTGTTTTATTTTCATCTTTGTTTCCCAAAAAAACCCTCCAGAGAGAAAACTTCAGCTCCTGGTACCCAGGAGTGCTGAGGAGTGGAAACGTGGGGGCTGCCTGCAAACAGACGAGTTCATGGGAGAAATATGAAGGGTTTGAAAATAGCCTATTTAGTCACTGGGGTTTCAAGAAAGGGATGGAGCTGGAAAATTCCATCTGGAAGGGAGACTGTGTGTGTGTGTGCACCGTGCCTGCCCTGTTTGTCTGCAATAGTGGATAAGAAACGTCCTGGAACGGCTCAAAAATACCTTGTGGGTTTTGTCTGGATGTTTGTTGGTTTGTGTTGGGTTATTCATGCCTCTCCATCTCCAGCAGGCTGGAGAAGAGGGGACAGCAACCATCACCACCACCTGCAGCGCTTTGGGGCACCTAAACATGTTTTTGCCAGGAATCCTGGTCGCCTAAATAGGTTGTGTGTGTTTTTTCTGGATAGGGCTGCGGAAAGTAGGCACCTCAAGTGGTGCTTTGAATGGAGCCTTTGTCTGCAGCAAGGAGTGGGGAGGAACATGGAAACACCTGAGCCTGTCACCAGCCCGTCCCTGCTCGGGGCAGGGGCACGGCTCTGCAGCGTGGCTGGGTGCTGTCCTGGTTCAAGGCAAATTTTGGAGAGAATCCCCAAAGGGGCTCCTCTAGGAAAGCAGATTCAATCGGCCCCTCCTCCCAACCAGTCCGGGAGAAAATACCTCTTGGAGAAAAGTGGAAAAAACCTGTTTATTAAACAATAAAACCTAAACAATATTAAACAATAAAACCCCTTGCCGCTCCAAAAGAGATGACAAACTGAGAAAACCCCCTGTCCCCGGGATGCAGCTCAGCTCACTCAGTCTCTCATCAGTCCCTCCGGTGCTGGAAATGTCACAGGCCAGGCCCGGCCCGGTGGGCCACAGGTGCAGCTGCCGGTGCTCCCCTGGGTGTTCAGGCCAGAGCAGGTATCAAGAGGTCCAAAGAAAAGGGAAAAAACCACAGCTCAGGGAACTTCTTTGCCTCAGCAAGCTAAAACTAACTAAAAACAAAAAAGAGCTCTGTCCCGCTGTCTGTCCATATGCAGACAACACAGTCCAGGACCAGGAATGTGGAGGAGTGAGTGCAGTGTCTGAAAACAAACTGCTGCTTCTTCTCTCCCCCCTTCACTCTCTGCAACAAGTCTTTAAGGTGCAAAACTTATTATTCAGCATAAACAGAACAAGACAATTGGGGATAAAAGCATCATATAGTCAGCCCAGGACAGGTGCCCAGGCCCGGTGCAGAGGGCCCAGCCGGGGAGGCTGTGAGGGCAAGGCCCAACTCTGCTGTTTTGTCTGCAAGGCCCAACTCTGCTGTTTTGTCTGCAAGGGCCATGGCGAGCACTGAGGGCTTCGCCGCCGTCTTCTACAGCGAACCAGGGGTGCTGGGGCTGCTCGGCAATGTGGTCAGCGCCTTCCTCCTGTGCCTGCAGAACTTCACCGTGGCCGCCACCGGCCTCGGGCCTCGCACAGCAGAGCAGGTCCTAGCAGGTGGGTGCTGCTGCTCAGGGCGGCGTGGGTGGGGCTGAATGTCCCCTGAGATCTTTGAGGGTCATCCCCATGGGCCAAGGGATACCACTGGTGGGAAATGTGGGCTGTCTCCATCGTGCAGGTCGGTGTGCTCCTAGGATGGCTGCTCCTCCTTTCCCAGCCGCTGGGCCAAGTATTCCAGGTGCCATTCCCTGCTAGATCCAGATTGTCCTTGGGGCCTGCTCAGCACACTGAGCCAAGGGGCTTAGGGGCCACACAGAGAAATTTCCATAAAGGTGGGAAGATGGGCAGGCAGAGGCCACAGGGCTGCTCACCAGAAGGCCATGGGACCTGCCGTCAGGTGTGCCCTAGAGCTTCCTGCAGCTTCAGCCTTTTTTGTGCTTGGCTTCACACCTGACCCCTTCCTGCATCCCTCAGGTGTCCACCTCATCCTGATTGGAGGCTTTGTCCAGCTCCTGGCCGGATTTCTTGCCTTCCGCAAGTATGACCACCTTGGAGGTGCAGCCTTCCTCACCTTCTCTGCTCTGTGGAGCAGCTATGGGGCCACGAAGGTCCTGTCTGCTGCGTATCCCTCCCTGGAGAACACAACCCTCCCCTCCGGGAACGCCAGCCAGCTCCCAGCTGCCGGCACAGCCCTGCTCTCAGCCAGTCAGAGCTCCGTGGCCGGGCTGGTGGCCTACATTGCCATCTCCTTCATCCTGTCCTTCTGCTCAGCCACCGTCAACTACATCATGCCCTTCATCTTCGGGGCCATCGCGCTGGCCCTGGGCTTTGAGGCGGTCGCGCTCTTTGGGGACTGGGCCCTGGTGGTGTCTGGGGTCCTGGAACTGGGCATCGTCCTGTGCGGGCTGTATGGGGCTGTGGCTCTGCTCCTGAAGGGCATCACCCAGAGGTACGTCCTGCCCGGCTTTGGGCACCCCCTCTTCAACGTCCTGCTGCTGGGATCAGCACAGAAAAGCTCCTCCAAGGCCCTCGGAGAAGAAAAGAAGAAGAACACCAAGTACGCGGAGCCGATGGCCCTGGGGAACATCTGCGACACCGTGTCACCCTTTATATTTGCCTTTTACTTCTTTGGGTACATGAAGACATTCTGTGTGGGGGCAGCGTGGATTTCCATCATCTCCAGCTGTCAGCTGCTCTCCAGCTTCTACAGCTACCTCAGAGGGGACAGCTACCACACCACCAAGTTTGGTGTCCACAGCCTCCTGTGGCTGGTGATGTCCTGGGAGGAGTTTGTGCTCACCGCCTTCCTCGGGCTGCCCGCGGCTCAGGACAGCAGGCTGGGAATGTTTGGGGCGTGGTTCTTCCTGGCCACTGCCTGCCTGCTGTTTCTGATGTCAACCCACAAAGACACCCTGGAGATGCTGCAGAATGCCTCCTTCATCCTCCTCACCTTGGCCTTCATCCACCAGATCCCGCTGCCTGGCGCCCGGCCCTTCCTGGGGGCCACCTGCAGCCTCTGCACCGCGCTTCTCCCTGTACGCCGCCTTTGCCAGCCTCATCAACTCCATCGGGGAGAAGGCTCTGATTCCCGTGGGCACCCAGGCCGTGCCCAGCTCAGCTCTCCAGGCCATGCTGGGGGCTGTGCAGAGCTGGCTCTCGAGCTCCAAGGACATCCCCAGCGGCACCAGCGCTGCCGTGCCAGACTCATTGTTCTACATCTGCAATGGTCTGGCTGCGGCCGCCGCCGTGCAGGGCAGCGCGGGTGCCCCGGGCAGGCAGCAGCTCTCCATCCCCTCCGTGCTCATCCCGGGGGCCCTGGGGCAGCTGTTCGTGTGCCGGATCCAGGTGCAGGGAGGGAAGAGGTTCGGGTCCGTGCTCCCCTTCTGCTACGCTGCCTTCTGGGCAGCCTGGACCTGGCTGCGCCTGGCAGGTAAAGCACAGGATGGTTCCTGGCTTAAGGGGTGTTCCCAGGGAATTTCAGATTGCTTTCTCTGATGGGATTCCTTCTTTCAGGAGAGTCAGTGACATCAGATTTCCTGATATTCCAATCACCAATCACCTCAGTTTGCGCACGGTTGCCATTGCTGCAGGCACTTGGTGCCCTTAGTTCCAGGAGTTCAAGTTGTGTCTTCAACTCCAATAAAATGAAAGATTTCCCTGCAAAAACATTGTGAGACAGGGCTGGCTCTGGGCTGTTATCTCAGAATAACAACTCAGGAGACGCTTTTAAGCAGTGAGAGACTCCAGGTTCTGGATTTCTCCTTTGGGAGCCTGGAGAAGTCTATTCCAGCTGGTCACAGCCATGAAAGAAGCTCTCAGAAGCTGAGCCGGCTTTTAAAAGCTGCATTTTGCTCCAGGTGGGCAGAGTGTTCACACAGCCTCTGTGCCAGGAGCTCTTAAACTGAGCACCTGTGGGGACAGTTAAAGCTGTGGCTTGGGACGTGTGGCAGGAGCTGCTGAAGTGTCCAGCCAGGCCCTGAGTATTCCAAGCTGGAGGTAAAATCCAGAGCTTTTTTTGGATAACTGTCACCAGCCCCACAGTTAATACCTCAAATACTTTGGGTGGCAGAAGCAGCGGGTGTCGGTGAGGGAGGGTTTTTGGGAGGCCACCATCCAACAGTTGGAGCTGTGGTAATCCCAGCTGAGGCTCTGCCACTCTCCTGCTCCTCTCCTGTCACGCTGCTCTTTGTGGTTTGCTTGTAACCAGATGTGCTGCTCCTGTTTCAGGACACTTGCTGGACATCAGGGCGGGGCACACCGAGGGATTCACTGCTGGCTCCATTGCCTTTTTGGTGCTCAATGCTTTTTTAATCATTTTGGGTAAGTCTCAGAACCACGTGGGATGTTTATTGAGGGGCGTCTGGGGTCAGGTCATGAATCCTCCTGTGATTGCTCCGTGGTGGAGATGCACCAGTGAGGGAGGCTCAGCTCTGCCTGTCGCTCTGATTAAGCAAGAACGGAGATGTTTTGCCCACAGCCAGTAACAGAAGCTGAGCTGGGCTTAGGAGAAACAGCCCCAAGGGAATGGAAGAACATCTCAAAGAAAATAAAAGGATCAAATCAGGTGAAAGTGTTCGACGCACTGGGCCACTGGCTCCAATCCACAGCCACACTCCAGCCCAGCTGGTGTAAATCAGAACCTGCTTGGCTGCCAGAGAAGTGTTTTCCATGTGAGCACAGTGTCCTGGCAGATCAAGGATTTGGCAGCGTGTCTGTGGGACCTGAGGGCTGAACAGACCCTGGCTGTGCCTCTTTGTTCCTCCACCAACAGGGAAATCAGAGCTGGGGCTGCTTGGTTCAATCAAACAAGCCTCAGTTGATTTAGGAACTCTTCTGCTGGTTCATGGACATTTTATGGGCCGTGCTTGATGTGGGTCCCTCTTGTTTGTGTTTCTTTCCACAGCTTCCTCTTTTAACGTGGTGCTGCTCTGCCTGACCCTGGCCATGGAGCTCTTGACCGTTTGTTTTCTGCTCTTTACACTGGAGAACCTCCCTTTGCCATTTGAAAGTGAGTTTTAGGGGAACCTGGACATCAAACCTTCCCTCACAGAGGGCAGGGAGTGGGTCCTGGGTTGGGGAGCAGTGTGGGGAAATCAAGCAGGATGTTCCTCTTTCCCTGGAAGTCTGGGGTGTGTGCAAGCATGACTGGAGAAAGAAACCTTTCCTCCTATCACCCCCAGGGCCTTGAGGTTCCAAATAAACCCAATACTGCTGGATCAGAACACCTCTAGAGGTTCTGTCCAGCGCTGCTTCCCAGTGGATGTTCCCTGAGGTGTGGGATGAGCTGAATGTGCCACAGCTGTCAATGGCTGTAGTTCTGCTGAAGCCTTGGCTTTGCTGCAAGTGACAATCTAAGTTTTAATTCCATGGAGTGCTTTAGCAAGGGGATTAGTGGGAGCTTTCCACCAGGACTTTGTCACCGCAGAATAGAATCACAACACCATGAAATCCAAGTGACTGAGTCCAACCATCCCCACAGCACTGACAAACCCTGTCCCCAAGTGCCCCATCTACACTATTAAATACCTCCAGTGATGGGGATTCAATCACCCTTCCTGCCTCTGACTCTGGGATTTTTCCAGTTGTGGTGCTGAGCATCATCAGTGTCATCTGCTTCTATGGAGCCATGGCCTCTCTCACCAACTGCATGTTTGGGAAGGACCTCCTGATGATGGGACCCCCTCTGCTCACAGTAAGAGGTCTTGGCATGGTGGTGTAGCTTCCTTGCTCAGAGGGGATGTTCTGGGACCTTCAGTGCAGATTCCTGTGGAATTTCCCTTCTTCAGTGCTGTTAGAAGTTCTGGTCCCTTTGTAGGGAGCCGTGAGCTGGAAATGAGCTTTCTTCCATTGGGAATAACATTGGAAAAAGGGCAAGGATGTTCACAAGACTCATACCTTGCTCCTGGGGAATCAGCCATCCCCAGTCTAAGAATTCCTCATAGACTGGAGTTTTAAAGCCATAACATTGGGAGCAGAGAGCTTACAAATTTCCCAGACTGTACAGCAAGAATTCCCCATCTTTTCTTAGCTTCAAACTCCTTCTGCCATCTGGTGTGTCTGCCTAGGGCAATTCCCCCTGTCCCGGGTGATGGATCTGCCACTCCAATTCCTGCTGCAGAGAAACATTTCCATTAAATCAGTGTTTCATGGAAATGTACTTGAAACTCCGTCTTGGTCTGGATTTTGGATTCCTGAACAGTTTCTTTAAGTCACTTTGGAGAGCAGCCATTTCCCAGAAAGCTGTGCTGGGTGGGATTCATCTCCTCTAACTTAAGGCATTGGCAGTTGAAATGTCCACCCCGAGCTGCTCTCTTTGACTTTAATAATTGGAATTCCCTCCCCTGCTGTGGGAGAAGCATTCCTAGAGGTGCTGCCTGTGACCTTGGATGGCCAAGGGGTCATGGCATGGTGGATCCCCGCATTCAGGTGGGTGCAATCTTGCCCTGTGTTCCATATATTTGCTTATTCACTGCCTCCTGACTCCTGGCAGGTCCAGAGCTCCAGGAAGGAGAGGGAGGATCCCCTGCCCTGCGTCTGCCCCAAGTCCCACCTCACGAGTGGCCTGAGGACCATCGCGGAGCTGCTGAACACGGGGGCCGTGTGCGGGGTCCCCACAGACACCGTGTATGCCCTGGCAGCCTCCTGCAAGCACCCTCAGGCCATCGAGAAGGTCTACAGGATCAAGGTGGGAATCCAGGGATGTCTCTGCTTACCTGGCTCTGTGTCCTGTCCATGAGTTTCTGCAGAAGCAGAAAGGGATGCCCTGGGTTTCAGGTTGTCCCAAGACTCAGGAGGTGACCGTGAGCAGAGTTCATAGGCAGCCGCACCAGAACATCAGGGACCATTTTCTGAGCAACCCAGGGTACAGCCCCTCTGCTCCAGGCTGGAGCACTGGTAATTAGGCAGCGACATCCCAGGGGATGGACAGAGCACAGCCCCAAACAGGAACAGCCACTCACAGGCAGGTCCAAACCTGTGTTTGTCCTCTGTGCCTCACGAAGTGCTGAATCAGAATCCCAGGGCTACATTCCCCCAGACTTTTGGAGCCATTCAGTGCTGGAACCAGCCCCAGAGTTTGCACCTCCATTCCAGCTTTTGCAACCTGGCCCTGTCTGCTGTCCATGAGGCAATTTCCTGGCTAGCCTGGAGAAATAACCATAACAGACGATCTCAGCTGGCCGAGCGCGAGCAGCGGCACAAAGGCCGTCTCTTCTGCACTGCCCTGGTGCCAGTGCTGACCTTCCCTGCCGATGAGAGAATACAAACAGAATGTAAATACATGCCCAGTTCCTGAGTCATTTGGCCCCTCTGAAGCTGATGTCAGTTGAGGACTGAAATGACACCGCTTTGCGAGCTTGTTTTATTTCCCCTCCATTCCACTGCTGGTTTCACACCAAAACTTATTTCACCAAGCTTCTTTCAAAGTTCTGGGGGGGTGATAATGGAGATGTTGGTTTGCAGGGGGCTGAGCTCTCCATCCCTTATCCCTTCACAAATTGGAGTGTTTGACCTTGGTTTACACCAACAGAAGTTTGGAAAAAATCAGGCCCCTGATGTGCAACATCCCAAAAATGCTGATACTGAGTGGAGCATCGCTGTCCCTGTGATGGATGTGCTTAAAGAGGGGGAATTGGATGCATCCCAGAAGTTCCCAAGGGCAGGCTGCTGCTCTGTCTCCTCTTTAATTTGCACATGCAGATATGAGCTGGGGCATCCATCACAGCTCAGCATTTATGCAGACACAGCATCTTCCTTGCCTGGAATTCCTGCTCCATGGGAAACACACAAATCAGGATCCCAGCAGGCTTCAATACTCTCCAGGCAAACTTTCCCTGTTCATCTATTTTCCCCCTTTTTTTTTCAGGACAGACCTCAAGAGAAGCCCATCTGCATCTTTATTTCCAACCTGGAGCAGCTGAGAGCAGCTGCCCCGCCCATCAGCCCCCTGCTCTGGGAATTCATGGAAAACGTTTATCCCGGCGGCATTGGCTGCATTATCCAGAAGGGAGAGTGGCTGAAGAAGTTGGGTGAGATGAGCAGCACAATCCTCCTGTCCCCCTTTCACATTTTCAGCATGGCAGGTCTGTAATCCCAACACCCTTTGGGATGTGATGGGGAGAGATTCCGGTCACTTTCTCCAAGAAATCCTCCCTGGAGCTCCCGGATGCTTTGGTGGGTGTTTAGCAGAGGGTGTTAATCAGCTGGAATGACTCATCAAGAGTGGGAGCCAGCAGGATGAGCTCTTTAACCAGAGGCAAGGGAGGCTCCTCAGCCTGGGAGGGTCCCCTCTCCCAAGCCCCCTGCTGTTCACTGGAATGAGCAAAGCAGGGTGGAGCAGCGTCCAGGAGATGAGAGGGTTCTGATGGTCATCCCTGCTCATCCCTGTGCCTCCAGCACACGGACACAGGCAGGCACTGTGAGCACTGGGATGATTTACCTCAACCCTGGCTCCTGGAGAAGCAGCAGGGAATGAGGGAATTGGAGGGGTTGGAGCACAAGTCCTGTGAGGAGCAGCTGAGGGAGCTGGGAATGGGCTCAGCCTGGAGCAAAGGAGGCTCAGGGGAGACCTCTGCACAGCTCCTGCCAGGCGGGGACAGCCGGGGGGGTCGGGCTGTGCTCCCAGGGAACAGGGACAGGAGCAGAGGACACAACCTTCATCTGCACCAGGGGAGGTTTTGGTTGGACATTAGGAAAAAAATCTTCCCAGAAATGTTGGTCAGGCATTGGAATGGGCTGCCCAGGGACGTGTTGGAGTCCCCATCCCTGGAGGTGTCTAAGGAAAGCCTGTGGCACTTGGTGCCATGGTCTGGGTGACAAGGTGGTGTTGGGTCACAGGCTGGACTCAATGATCTCAAGGGTCTTTTCCAACTCAGTGGATTCAGTGATTCTGAGTTAACCAAATTTAACAGGCAGAGGGAGGTGGTGGAGGATGGGAGGGTGGGCAGTGGTCACAGGAAGTCAGACTTTGGGATATAGGGAGATCCTGTGTCTGTAGAAACAGCTGTGATGTCTCCAGTTGTGAATCATTTCATTTTTACCCAGTTGGACCCCAAACTCTACCTCTGGCCTCACCGATTTCTGTTCAGGACAGACATCCACAGAGACACATTTAGCTGGGTGCATGGAGCTGGGTCACTTCCAAAGGCAGCAGGAGACCCCCCTGGTGCCATGACAGGGGCTGTGCCAGCTGTGCCCCTCCCAACATCCTCTGCCTGTCCTTCCAGGGGTCGGAGCAGGATACAGCAGGGTGGGAACCCAGGACAGCATCATGATCCGAGTCCCTGACCTGACAGTGCTGGTGCACCTCATCGACATGACCGGGCCCTTGGCCATCACCTCAGCCAACCCCAGCGGGGAGGTGGACAGCACCCACCACGACATGGTCATCTCGTGAGTCCCTGCTCCCTGGCAGTGCCACCCTCCTGCTTCAGTGCTGGCAGAGCTTGCTCTGGTGCCCTGCACCGAGGGGAAGAACCTCAGCACAGGTCACAGCAAGGTCTGTGAAGGGTTGTTGCTATTTTTTGCCCCCCAGGCGCCTTGGCCATAAGCTGGAGGGTGTTCTGTGTGATGGAGAGTCTGACGAGGTGGTGGCATCCACTGTGGTCAACTGCACAAAGATTGATGAAAGTGAGTGTGAGACCCGCCCTGTGTCAGCTCTGGCGTTTTCCTGGGAGGCTTCCATGCCTTTCCCAGTATCAGTCTGGCAGCACAGAGTGCTCCAAGAGTAACAGCTCTTGAGTGCCTGGACATTTGCAAACATGTTGATGAAGGGAAACAAACAAAAGATGTCCTGGGAGGACCTCTGTGTTGACAGGGACCGAGGCAGGAGGACAAACACAGTTGTGTAAAGAAAATCTGCCTCGTCAGGGTGGAAATGCTCTGAGTGGGAGGGTGGGTGCTGCTGGAAGGAGGGGTGGGTGCTGCTGGAAGGGGATGGGTGCTGCTGGAAGGAGAGATGTGGGTGCTGCTGGAAGGAGAGGTGGGTGCTGCTGGAAGGGGATGGGTGCTGCTGGAAGGAGAGATGGGTGCTGCTGGAAGGAGGGGTGGGTGCTGCTGGAAGGGGATGGGTGCTGCTGGAAGGAGAGGTGGGTGCTGCTGGAAGGAGGGGTGGGTGCTGCTGGAAGGGGGGTGGGTGCTGCTGGAAGGAGGGGTGGGTGCTGCTGGAAGGGGATGGGTGCTGCTGGAAGGGAGATGGGTGCTGCTGGAAGGAGGGGTGGGTGCTGCTGGAAGGGGTGGGTGCTGCTGGAAGGGGATGGGTGCTGCTGGAAGGAGGGGTGGGTGCTGCTGGAAGGAGGGGTGGGTGCTGCTGGAAGGGGATGGGTGCTGCTGGAAGCAGGGTGGGTGCTACCTCAGCCCACCACAACGAGGGTGGGACAGGAGCTTGCCCACAGTGATGCAGCAGCACACGCTGAGGTGTCCTGGGTGACTCTGGGCTGACATTTGAGACGGATTCATTAGTGGAAAACCAAACCCTTGAACAAAGTGTGAGGTCAGTGTTCATCGGTGTTTCACTTTCTGGTCCTTCCACACAAGTTTATTTTGAGTGGCTTTGCTGGTGTGAGATGTTCCTTTACATTCCTTTCTGTGCCACTCTGGGGATTGTCCTGACTTGCTCATTCTCCCTCTGGGAAGGTGGCATCACCATCGTGCGGGAAGGCTGCATCCCAGCTGGAAAAGTGATGCAGATCTTTGAAAGGGTGAAGAACAGAGTGGTCTGAACCAAAGGAATCTTCCCTCAGCAAAGGAACAAAGTCTGCTGTCCCTAAAATCAGGAGGTGTCCTATGTTTTGCTGGAGCACATGGCCTTGGGAAGCCATTCCTTCTCTGATCTGCTCTTACCTCCTTGGGAATGGCAGCACGTCCCCAGCTGGGGCCTCTCCTGGGACCTTTCTGCAGTGATTTGTTGTTTATCCCCAGTAAGTGCCTGGAATCTCCAGGAGAGCTGCCCAGGAGCTGATGATTTACTGCAGGAACTCCCAGAGCTCCTGTGCTTCTGAAGTGCATTGGACTGTGAACACAATGTTTGTGCATCCCCCTCCACAACACTCACATCTGTGTATTTTAAAATCCTAAACCCCACTAAATAAATCCTCTTTTTGGAACATAAAGAGAAGGCTTTGTGTTTCGTTTGATCTCCACCGAGCTCTTCATCCTCCCAAACTGGCAAAGCTCCATGACTAAACACCAGAGGAAGGACAGCTCTGACAGAGGGTTTGCAGCAAGTAACTCACCCCATTCCTTCCCTGCCATCTTCCTCACCACTCCCAGCTCATCCCAGGGCACTCAGCTCCTGCAAAATGCAAAGGAACATCCATGAACATCCGTGGCCAAGCTGGGGGCTGCCGAGGGCTCAGAGTCATGGGCTGGCTTGGGTTGGAAGGGATCTTCAGGATTATCTCATTCCAACACCTTGCTCCTGGGCTGAGTGCTGCTGCCCCAGAGCTGTCCCCACACAAGTCCCCAGGGCTGTCCCCACCCCTGTACCCATGTTAGGCGCTGTGGAGGGGCAGAAGTTCCTGCCAAGAGCAGAGAACAAAACCTCCCTCTCTCCCAAAGCAAACAAGCCCCGGGGAGAGCCAGGGATGAGGGAATCCAATCACGGAAGTCAAACCTCAAGAAAGGAAACAATGAGTTAGACCCAAAGGCTTCAAAACACTGTGAGGTGCGTGACAGATCGGAGGTTTTTCTGTAATGTTTTTCCCATCCTGGAGGCAGTGTCCAAGTGGGAGACCTCTGCCAGTTCCCGTCGTTGTTCCCTCTCCTCCCTCCTGCTCTGGGCAGGGTCATTTCCCTGGCACAGCCACAGTCCCACCTCCCACCGCCCAGGAGACAAGACCCTTCCCTTCTCTTGCTCCTTATCATTGTTTTGGAGCATCTTGCTCATGGAATTCTCCCTCAGGCCATATCCCACCTGCTCACCTGATGCTGCTGTGGGAGCTGGGCAGGAAAATCTGGGAGCCCTGGGGCTGGATTCCTCCTGCTGCTGTGGGAGCTGGGCAGGAACATCTAGGAGCCCTGGGGCTGGATTCCACCCAGGCCTCATTTCTGACATGTCAACACCAACTCCAGCCCGAGGTGCTCGCTCACTTTGGCGCTGCTGTTGTTGTCCTGCTGGTGCTGCCGTCCCGTTTGCACTCAGAAGTCGCCATAAATAGCAGCTCTTGCTCCTTCTCCAGGTCACAGATGTTGTTTCATCCCAGCAGCTCCCCAAACCCCCGGTCAGAGATCCTTGGCAGCCGTTCCTGGGATGGAACACAGGCTCCCCTTCACCCTGCAGCCTCCTGACCCTGCAAGCCCGCTAGGGCACAGCTGGGCATTCCCAGCCTCCTGTGGTTTCCCAGCCCGTGCCAGCATCTGGAAGTGGAAGTTAGTCAAGCTCTCCTCCCTGCAAATGCCTTAGGACAGCCCAACAACCCGGGCTGGTGGAAGGGGATGAGCTTCCAGGTCCCTTCCAAGCCAAACCATTGCACGGTTGTGTGATAAACACTTCTTCAATAAACGGATGTAGGCGCCAGCTGAGGTTCATCACCACCCAGCAGAGGCTTAACTTTAAGGCATGTGGTGAAGTCCCACAACACGGGACTCCTCTCGTGTTTAAACACCTTAATGCTTGAAAAACGACTTGAACTTCCTGAGCAAGTGAGGTTTGTTAATATTGGCTATGAACTGCTGGAACAGCAGGAAAGGAGAAGGTCCCTTCTTGACTTGTGATCTGGGACCGGGTGAGACCATCTCCATGCTGGTGCCATGGGAGGTGTCAGCTCCAGGGAAGGGTGTGGAGTTCCCCAAGTGCCCCTTCCCTGCTCACACCAAACAGCCAGGATTTGGTAAAAAAATTATGTCTGGAGCTCTGCAACAGGTAAAGGGAGCCCAAGATGTGTCAGCCCTTGAGGAAAGCTCTGGATCGAAAATCAGGGGGGATAATTGAAACAGATTCCAACCAGAGCTATGAAAAATCCAGAATTTATGTTATAAGTGGGGCAAGATAAGAAGATGGCAGGAGTTTATGACTTCATTTCAGGGAGAACCAGGATTAGTATTTCCTTATAAAATGTATGTAAAGAGTCCCCTCCCAGCAGAGCGCAAGGAAATCAATAAACTGTCTGTACTTATGGGCAACTGAGCCAGGGGTGTAAAATTTTATGCAGTAATGGAGTTTTTATAATTTACTGAGTAAGGAAACAAACAAATTAAGTTAGAGGAAAAAAAAACCCCAAACAGTCACCCTAGTCTGGGCTGCTCACTTTGGCACTTGCATCTCATGAGTGTTCTGGTGACTCAGGAGTAATTATGGGTCAGAGGTATTTGCTCTGCACCTGTTTTCCACCATCAGGTGATAAAGTAGAAAAACAGGGGATTTTTAATTAACACAATAAATGGCATAATCAGTTTGTGCCAGGAACAAGTTCTCACCTCTCTTTGCTGCAAAGAAGGAAATAAATTTGATTTTTCAGTGTTGCTGCTAAATAAAGGGGAGTATTTCCTTAAAAAAAAAAAAAAAAAAAACAAACATGTTTGGGAGAATCAGATAACCCTAAAATGGGGGTTTGGGTCAGGAGGGACCAAACCCAATGAATAACCCTTTTCCCAATCCCTTCCACTGGACCAGGTCATTTGCGCCTTGCACACACAGCTGGGAATTTCTGACCAACAATGGCAAAGAATCTATGTTATTGGGAAATGTATTTCACAGCATTTTATCAAAAATACTTTTTCATGGCAGCAATATACTGGAGATGCTCCATCTCTGGAAGTGTCCAAGGCCAGGTCAGGTGGAGCAACCTGGGTGAGTGGCAGGTGTCCCTGCCCATGGCAGGAGATATTCTTTAAATTCCCAAATATTTCAACACAAATAATTCTGGGGTTCTTTGATTAGGTTGTTGGTTCTGCCCCTTTAGCCAAATCCATGATGGAATTGGTTACTGGGCTCTGAGCAGTTCCCAGGACAAACTAGGCTGGGAAACGGCTTAGAGCCCATCCTCCAGAGGGCTGAGCAGCACCGTGCTGGGGCTCTGACACACAAACCAGCCCAAGAGCGTTGGGGCCTGGAGCAAGGTCCCCATCGTCACATTCCCACAATTCTTCCAAAGTAAATTCCCCAGCCCCTGCCGGTGTTCCTGCAAGTTCAGAGGGAAACAAACACACCTCCCTTAGATCAACAGCAGGAGCCCTCAATTCCTTCAGTCAGGCTCTCTAAACACAAGGGCCTTTCATCAGAGCTATCTGCTGATTTTTAACACCTCTTGTTGTGTTTTCCATTCTGCTGCACACTGGAGAAGGCCCATTCCCAACTGGGAAGGGTCAATTCCCAGTGGAAACAGCAATGTCAACCAGAGTCAGGGGTAAAGGATGCAAACCTTGTCATATTTGTCCCCAAATCTCTCTTGCGGATGGTTTTAATAATTTCCACCCCTTTTCACCTTGGTGTTTGCTCCAAAGTGAGCTGAGCTCCAGTGAAATCATTTTCAGGCATGGGGACCAGGTTTGGCAGAGAGGAGCAGCCCTTTGTGGGTGCAGGGAGAGGGAAGGAGAGGCAGGGATGGGAGAGGAGGCTTTAGGTAGCAGGACATTATTTTATTAATTCTTTTATTAAAAGAAACGCTGGTGGAAAGTGCTGGTACAAAACTGAGCATTCACATTGTCGAGGAATTAAATTGCACCCAAGCCAGTGGTGTTGCAGGACATTCCATGTGTCCTCCAGGAGATTGTGAAGGGAATATTGAGGAGTGGCCATGGCCAGGCCTGTTCTGGGACCGAGGGACCAAAGCCTGGGGGTGGCAGCACCTTCGGGCACCACCAGGGCTCCCGAGCCTCGGAGGGGGCTCCTTCCTCGGGAAAGTGGATTTGGCCAGCTCAGCTTCCCAGAGAACTGGATTTCCATCTCTGTCTCAGCACAGAGAACCAACTCATCCTCGTGCCTGGACTCTCTTAGTGCAGCTTTTACCAACTCATGGTTTAGTCTAAAAATAAGGAAGTCCCTCCTAGGCCAGGAGTTGGTGACGCCCTTCCCGAGCTGCCCCACATCAGGGCTGTTGCAGGCTGGTTTCGGTTCTGCCCTGCCCATACCTGTCTCCTTCCTTCTTCTTGGGCTTTTTTCACTGATTGATCAAAGAATTCTATTTGTCAGATCATTTTATGAGGCAGGAAAATGCATCTTCCTGGTGGCAGTTAGGTCACACCTCTCTGAATTTGCATTTTATCCATTTAAACGTAATTTCGTGCAGAGTAGGAAGAAAAAACAACCTCTGAAGACAGGTACACAACCAACTCTTGTTCTTCCATCACGGATCTGGTTGGGCTCACTTCCTCAACAGACAGGAGGAATTGTTCTGGGCAAAGCACGCCCAGAAAGTTCAAAAATCTCCAGAATCTGTAGCACCACAGACAAGGCCACCTCAAAGGATCCACCCACTGCTGTGCAAAACCCATTTCAGTCATCCCAAAACTCCAGACTGGATTGGGTTGGGAGGCACCTTAAAGTCCATCTCATTGATCTCTCATGGGCAGGGACAGCTCCACTGGGCCAGGCTGCTCAGTTATGAACCCCCAGAGCTGCTGTTTCATGTTAAGGTTTAGCAATGAAGAGACCTGGACAAGGCCTCCACCTTCCCTTGACTCCCATCTCCGGTCTTTGAGCGAGACCTTGGAAGGGAGCTGGAGAACAGGATCACCATGGAATGTCTGTGGGAAGCCCAGCTCAGCTGTTCCTGTGGCCAAGGAGCCTGTACCCCACACCCCAGCAGCCCTGGAGCCATGGACTGCTGGGGTTGGTAATCATCAGTCCAACCACCTGGACTTGGTTTCTTCTTCACTTCCAAAACAGCAGTGAGCTTCCATGCCTGCTCCTTCCTTAGCCCTTCCTTATTCCTCACTTCTTTTGCCATTTCTAATTCCCACAAGAGAATCCTGGGCTTCCAATAAGGACTTGGTTGGTTTTGCAAGGGAAGGAGGGCCTGGAGCGATTGTAGGGTTGGGAGGGAGGGGGAGAGGGGTCTGTGGGACCCCTTGGGTCATGTAGGATCTGATAACCCAGTGTGGGACAACAGGGACCTTGGGAAGGCTGCAGGCACAGGATGCCAGAGGTGGTTTGGGGACTTTTGGGAATTTTGAGGAGATAAGGTGAGGGTGGTTGGGGTAGGGTCAGTGCTGCCGATACCCACCCACCCTCTGGGTCTAAAGAACTCCTGAAAGGAAACCAGGACATATCCTGGTCCTTTGGGAGTTTTCACTGAGTTGTGCTGGGTCACTGGGTCATGCTGGAACCCACAGCAGTGGGAATGATCCCCTGAATCCAGGTTGATTCAGCAGGTAAGACAGCAGCTGTGTGGTGTAAACCAGCAGAGATGCAGGGGACACCAAAGGAGGAAGGGGCTGTAGCACTTCAGGAATTGGTGCTGTGTCAGGGAAGGAATCTGGGGCTGGGCATTTACTGAAACTCCTCACAAAAGGAACAAAAGCACCTCACAGAAGGCCCACGTTACTTCCTGCTGGGTGGGGCACATGAAAAGTGGGGTATGAGAATGGAGGTGCTCACATGGGGAATCCCCATGAGGAGGTGATCACCTGAGTGAACAAGGAATGCCAGTGATGTCTCTAAATTTGGGGTGGGACCATGAGAACTGCAGAGAGCCAACGCAGAGAGATGGTCAGAGAATCTTCTTCTTCAGCAGGATGTGAGAACACGAGGCTCCTCAGAGGTGCCTGGGCCTTGGAGGGACCTCAGTGACTGTTCCACAGCTGCTGGGACAGATGAACCTCTCTCTCTTGGGACAACTGTCCCAACCCTGACATCCATCTCGTGGCCAGAGCAGAAGAATTTGCTGAAATTCCTGGGTTTTGCTATCTAGAACAAGATAATAACATGAGTGAGATCTCTGAGTGTTTTCCAGGAAGGAATGAAAAGTTCTCACAAGAACTGACAATGTTGACCCTTTAACACGAGATTTTCACTCAAGGTATTTATTGGAGCTGCTGAACTGGATGTTCAGGGCTGACCTCCCCATCCAGCCCCACACGACCTCCTGCCCTGACTGCTCTGTTATTCCCTGGGATCTGCTGGCACTGGGAGCATCAGTCCAACCACCCGGACTTGTTTCTTTTTTCACTTCCAAAACAGCAGTGAGCTTCCATGCCTGCTCCTTCCTTATCCCTTCCTTATTCCTCACTTTGCCATTTCTAATTCCCACAAGAGAATCCTGGGCTTCCAATTAGGACTGGGTTGGTTTTGCAAGGGAAGGAGGGCCTGGAGCGATTGTAGGGTTGGGAAGGAGGGGGAGAGGGGTAGTACCCAAAGGAATGGAGCAGGGAAATCCAGTGATCCCATAAACCCACCAAGGTCTGCCCCAGGTTGCAGCTCACACAGACCCTTTCCTCCCTCAGCCCCAGCTTGCAGTGCCCTGCAGAAAGAGAGGATGGAAATCTTCAAATCAGAGGAAGAACATGATGGAGTCACAACTGGATTTAATGAATCCATTAATTGTTGTTAAGTCTCAAAAACTGGATTTCCAGAAAGCTGGTTTTTCCTGCAAGATTTTGTACATAATCCATCTATTCCCTAGGGAGATAAGTTCTCTCTGCTGTTCCACAGCAGGCACCTCCAGGAGCACCAAGAGTCACAGCGAGGGAGATGCACAGCAAAGGACAAACTGTGCAGGGCCAGGTTGGACACTGGGGCTTGGAGGAACCTGGGACAGGGGAAGGTGTCCCTGCCATGGCAAGGGGTGGAATGAGATGAGCTTTGAGCCTCAGACAGTCTGGGATTCTGGGGTTTAACAGTTAATTTTTGCTTTGGTTCAGGGCCCCATTGCTGTCATCCAGCCATCCCTAAATCCAGCATTGCCCTCTGGCAGGAATGTGGGGATCCCAGGATGGCCCCAGACCAGGGTGCTTAGCTGGGCACCACAGCTCAGCCCCTCTCGGGTGGTAAATCCCAGCTGTTCTGTGGAGCAGCTGAAAACCTGCCCCAGGATTTTGAACCCTGGTGTTTCTCTGTTGTTGACAGAGCTGATTATCTGGTGATTTTGCAGGAATAACCCCAGGCTGCTGCTGGGAAAGGGAGGAGCAGCAGGAAGAACGCAGTGAGGTGAGGGTGACGAGAACCCACTGCAGGCCGTGTTTGCAGAAGCTGTGCCCTCAGCCCTGCCAAGATCACTGGGCTTGGCTTGGACTGAAGATGACCCAACCAAGCTTTTCCTCCACCCCACGCCCCATCCCAAGGCAGACTTTGACTCTTCAGGAGAAAGAACCCAAGAGAAGAGCCATAAAACCATAGAACCGATAAGCTTGGAGAAGATCTCCAAGATCATCTCCAACATCATCTGATGTTCCCATCTCCCCTGAGCTCCCAGTTCCTGGAGGTCAGAAGTGGCCAAGGGACATTCCTGCCCGTGTCCCAAGGGTTCTGCCGGGCTGGTGTGGCCCCAGCCGTGGTTGGGAAGCCGCCCTTCCCCTCGGCAGAGCTCTGCCCACCCCGAGCCAGGCGCACCCACCCCACGGCACGTCCTGGCCGTGGCACTGAGTCAGTTCCTGTCCCCATGGCACCGCTCTATTCTCGAAGGGTGAGCTGGCTTTTTCCTGCCACTGGAAAATACACTTCTTTTACATCCTTATTTAATCTTTTTTCCATGGACACGGGTGTCTAGACTCCACAAAGGGCAGAAGGAAGGTGGGACAGCCCTTCTTCCCGGGCTGTTTCCAGCCCCAGTGGGATTGCAGAGTTGGCTGGTTCACAAAGAGCCCCATTCATGAGGTTGTTTTGTCTCCCAGGGTGACCTTTCAAGCCTAAAGATCTCCGAGACATTGACAATGCAACCAAAATTGGTTTCAGAGGAGTCTCTTCTGGTTTCCCTCCGCCTGTGGTGGAGGTCTGAGGACTTCACACCCCCTCCTGTCCCTCTTATCCAGAACATGGGAGCAGTTCCTTCCCCTTGAGCAGGACAGAAGGGCTCCATGAGGCTCTCCCTTGAGGAGCCTGGACAACCTACTTTGACCATAACCTCCAGCTTTAGTCATGAAAATACTCTTGTTGATAGCCCAATATAGATCTGATCTGTGATTTTTCACCACATGTACCCCAATATTCAAATGTTTATCTCAGCCCTTTCTGACTGGATTTGCCACTTAAAACAGCAACTTTTTTCATCTTTCCACTTCTCTTCAAAAATGTTTTGCATCCCCTTAAATGACGGGAAACTTTGGAAATAGTAGAAATATTTTTTGCCTTGATTTAAGTGAAAGATCCCATTTAAATCCCCTTTTCCCCAAGCTGTTCCTTTCTGGTTTGCTGGTACACAGGAGAGCTGTGGGTGGGGTAAAATCATGCCTGAAATGAAGCCTCTCCTTGTCTCACTTCAGCAAAGTGAGAAATGCTTCCCACAGTGTCCTGAGACTGAAACCAATATTTTCTGTGAATAAAAACAAAAAAATTATGGAGACAAAGAGGAAAAATGGATCCAGACGAAGTGTCAGGTGAAGAACACAGTTTCTTGAGCCACTTTTAATTTGTGCCACACTAAAAAATCATTATTTGCAGCACAGGGCAGCAGCACCCCTGGTATATTTAAGCCAGGGCAGTTTTCCCTCACCAAAAGGCTTTGTGATGTCTCAGCACCTCTCCAAATTTCCACTCCTTATCACATTCCCTCAGATTTTGGTGTTTATGGGGTTTTTCTAGTGATTAAAGGGTGAAATTTAGCTTTGGCATTTTTGAGCTGGTACCAGGAGCTGCTGTGAGGAATTATCTTCTCCCTCCCTCCTCTTCCCCAACCTGGAAGTGTCACGATTTGATTTCCTCCTGACATCGTGCTTGGATCCTGCATGGCCAGGAACATCAACGTCCAGAACCCATTGCCCCACAAGGTTTTGTCATGACTGCACAGCCCTGTGTGAGATCTGTTTATTGAAAATATTTTTATTGCTTTCTAAAAATCAGTTTTAATAAACTCCAAGGAGATACAGGAAGTAGATCAGCAAAATTATTGAACACACTTAATTCTCTGGAATTTACTCTGCAGGAAGAGAGCCAGCTCTGTAAGGACAAGTTGAGGACACCCCATTTTGCCAGAGTTCATCAAGGTTGATCTCCTCTGACTGCACCACTTTAATCCTCAAATTCCAGCACAGCTTCAGGTGAAATCAATGATCAATGGATTGGTTTCAGCTGGAGTTTGAGCAGCACCTTGCACCTGAGTCAGGTAAGAATTAAGACCAGCAGTTTTTGGAGATGAACCAAGCCATAACTGCAGTGTTTGCCAAGGAAAACTCCTCACGAAGGTTTGAGACTCCTTCCCAACTCCTCCTGCTCAGCAGCCACCACTCCACACTGCCTGTCCTTCCTAAAAGGTCCACATCCTCCCATTGCAGCCCTCCAGGAGCCATCCCACCATGTCCCAGTGATGCCAGTAAGGTCATGGGTGAGCACATCTCCAACTCCTTCCCTGTATTTCAGGAGCTTGCAGAGAAGCTGGAGAAGACAGCTGACTACCTGGAGTGGCTGGAATTCCTTCCTCTGATCCTATGGAATTTGCACTCTGGAGGAAATGTGTCATGAGATGGGAAGAGTTGGGCTGTAGGGCAAGAGACCAGCTCCTGGCATCCCCAAACACATGGAGATTGCCCTCCTGAAATTCCTAACACGGGAAGGGAGGGTCTTCCCTAAAGCTCCAGCACCTTTAATGATATAATAATGGAGTCATCCAGATGGGAATTCCACCCTGACACTGAGTGTGAAAGTCAGAAATGGCACCTCAGGTCATGGCATTTCTTTGGAGTGTTGGGCTCTCCCACAGAGGAAAGACCTCCCAAGAGGGGTCAAACACGGGTGACCTCCCTTCTGGAGAGAACACAGCAGGAGACACCCCCAGCTCCCAGCCCAGACTCTGCCAAGTCCATCAGATCCACCAGCAAAGCACCTGGACACATCTCCCCTCCTCCTTCCCCACGTGGAGTGGCACTTGGGGACATGGGGCAGTGCTGGGGGGTGGCTGGACTCAAGGACTGGAGAGCTCTTTTCCCACCTAAAGGATTCTGTGTGATTCAAGTTTCATGCAGTGTTTTTTCCCCGCCAGGTAATTCTGCACCGCTTGGCCTCACTCCATGCCCCGAATCCACGGAATTCCCTCCCAGAGTCAGGGATGAAGCTCTGTCACTCTGGGCCAGCTATCACCAAAGGAAAGCTGGCTTTGGCCGTGGCTGATCTCCAGGGAAAGCTGGCAGTGTCCCCAAGGGAAGATGTTCCTGCTGGGTGCCTGGGGTCTGCCAGGCAGCACTGCACTGGGATATTTGAGCAGGGTCCATAGGAAGAGGAATGAGGCCCCCCTGCAGCTGGGAAGCCTCTCCCATTGCCCAGTTTGGCCAAAATGGCATTTTCCAGCAGCCCGTGTGCCACTGAGCCCAGAGCTGTGGCAGTCAGAAGCGGGTGTGATGCTCGGGATCGGGATCAGGATCCGGCTCCACCAAGGCAGCTCTGCCCACCCCGTTGGGCACAGCATGGCCACGACTCTGGAGCTCTTCCCAGCCTTTTGTGGGGCAAGGGCCACTGCTAGGGACCACCAGGTGTTTCTTCTGCACCTGCTCCAGGATCTGCAGCACCTGGAATGAGTAGACACAGCTGGGAGTAGGTTAGGAATTAGGGGAGAGCACTGGTTTCTTCTCCAGCTGTTGAAATAATCAAACAAACATAAAATAATGGGTTGGAAGTGACCCTTAAGGGGGCAAGGACACCTTCCACAAGATCTTCTCTTTCAAGTGTCTGGCTCAGTTTTGGGATGACACAAATCATTTTTGCACTCAGAGGTCTCTGGGATGGGTGAACTTGGAGAGCCTGCCCCACAGAGATCCGTGACCTTGGATCTCAGAGCGATTCCATGGATGAATCAGCCCCACCTTGCCCATTCCCCAGCTCTACAGAGGTGCTCCAGAGCAGGAGCAGGACAGAAGCATGGAGCTCTGCTCTTGTCCCTCACAACAGCCTGGGATGGTGCTATCACAGATTTCTTTGTCTCCTTACTGAGTTAGGAAGCCCCAGGCTGAAACTCATTCAAGGGAGAAAGCAAATGGGAATGAAACCCAGCTGAAATTCACCTGGGACTTGGGGATGAGGCCAACTCGGAAGAATCCAATGTTCCCACTGTCGATCTTGGTGCAGTCCACCACAGTGGAGGCAATGTTCTCTGGAGAAGGCCCAGCACAAAGAACTGCATCCACCTAAAAACAGCAGATTTCCTCACCAAACTCCCCTTGGAAAGGGAGAGTTTTCCCTCCCAACAGTAAATAATTCCCATCAAAGGCAACGCTGCTCCTTCCTGCCCTGCTTCAGTGACACCAGTGCTAGACTTGGAGTGAATGAACCTCAAAACAAGGACAAGGGAGAGCTCTGCGGGGTGAAGGTCAGCAGCACAGCACAGGCAGGTTTACAGCAGCCAAAGAGCTCTGGAGAAGTCCCATCCACAAAGAGAATGTGCATGAAGTTTTGATTTTTGAGGAGTTAGAGGTGGTAGATTTGCACCATCTCTTGTTTAAAGCTGCCACGATGACACAAAATGTGAAACCCCCAGAGTTCAGCAGTGAAATCTTAGAATCATGGAATCATCCAGAGTTGGAAGGATCCACAGGCACCATCAATCCAACCCCTGGCCCTGCACAGGACAAACCCCAACAATTCCACCCTTCCAAGGGCTCCTGGAGCTCTGGCAGCCTCGGGGCCGTGCCCACTCCTGGGGAGCCTGGGCAGTGCTCTGGGGGAAGAGCCTTTCCTGATCTCCCACCTAAACCAATGCAAGGCCATGACCATGGCACTTCCATGGAAGCTCTAACAGCCTGCAGTATTTTGGAGCTTGGCACCAGTTTTAGACCAGCCCCAGCCTTAGATGGGAATCCCTGAGTTGCCACAGCCCAATGCCAGCTGGAGCCCTGGCACATCCAGGCACCAGGATTTGCTTGCCTGTAAGTAAGAATGAATTTTTTATTGCTCCCATCATCCCGTGTTGGAATATGAACCACTCACGTTGCCAAGCCATAACTACGCTGTGTAAAGCAGAAGAGTTCTGGTTTCACACCAAGACCTGTGCTTTAAAATCTTATTTCTCTTTGACCCCAGCATGAGGAGCATCCATGAGATTTTTTAAGTTAGAGCCCTTCCCAGATTCCTGACACCATCTATTGATTTGCCTTCTGGAAACAAAGTGGTTGCACTTTCCCATCCCCATCTCTTGGTTACCTTATCTCCCAGCTTGGCATACACTTGGTTGTGGTGGGTTGTGTCAGCCTCTCCCGTTGGGTTGGCTGATGTGACCACAATGGGGCCAACCTGGTGACAGAAAAATGGGAGTCAAAGCTCTGAGCAGGACTTTGGGGATCAAACAAGTGACTCGAGCTCTGAACTTCATCTGTGACTCTGAGAGAGCTCAGTGTGGCTCACCCAGGCGAGGCACCTTTTTTGCAGGCAACCACAGTCCCACCAAACTGCGTTTGAGTGACCAGCACTGACAAATTTGGGTTTAGTGATGATGGCCATGAAATGACATCTTGCTTTCCAGCAATAGCACTTGCCTAGACCTAGAATACTTAGGGTATGGCCACTTTCTGCACCTTCTGAAGTTATTTCAGCCTCAGAGAAGTCCCTGCTTCCAACAGTGTTCTATGTTTGAAATTAAACTGTGTCTGTTAAGGACATTCTCCTGATTTCCTGACCTGGTGGTAGCTCCTTTTCCCCTCTTTGCTGCCATAAGATCCCTCCCAGCTGCCTGCAGGCCCCAGCCCTTCTCAGAGAAGGGGTCAGGTCACCGGGCTGAGGTGCTGTGACTCACCAGGTCGATGAGGTGTGTGGTGACAGAGCAGTCGGGAATGCGGATGGCCACGCTCTGAGGGGTCCCAACGTACTTAGCAGAGTCCTTCATTCCCAGGAAATCCACCCATTCACCTGCACCAAGCAGAGTCACTCAGCACTTAGGGGTTTACATCAGCCCAAACACAGTGATTGTAACGGGAATATCCCTATGGAACGTGTGGTGCTGCAGGGGTTCACAGTTTTGGGAATTTCAAACCCAAAGCTCTCCAGAGAGCTTGGAATTAACAGCATTTCCTCACCTCTGGGAATGACCAAGCTAATGGGAGATGGCCAGGCAGCCTCCATGAAGTCCCAGAGGAGGGGAGTGAACAAGTGCTTGGCAGGTTCCAGCTGCCTTAGGCTGGAAATCCAGAGGGACATGGGGCGATCCTGAGCCTGGCGCTTGGACCTGGAATGAGGGAAGAAAAGGTGAGGCTGGAAGTAAGATGAGGATTTAAATTCAAGGAAAGGAAACTGCTGGAGAGGTCTAGAGCTAAGAGAAGGTGTGCAGGCTCTGCCCCAGGTCACCAGTCTGAAGAAGTGTTCAACCACAGTGAAGGACTGTTCAACCACTGCCTGTATGGGAAGGAACACTAATGGTTACTCCCAATCAGGAATGTCTATTTTCAAATCAAGGCTTTAACTTCTTGTGTAGTGATGGGTAGAGATCCCAACAGCCCAAGTTCTGAGGAAACCCCACCCATATGAGGGGCTCCACCAGAGCCTTTAGTTTACACCAGAGCACCAGAGGGGTTTTGTTGTGGCAACACATACCTCCAAGTAAGATCAATAACCCCCTGCCCCATTTGCCAAAAGTGGTTTGGGTTTCTTGTGGTGCCCAAGTTACCCAGCTCCATCAGCCTTCAGTGTCCCAGAACACAACCACAGCTCAATTCCCTCCTTTCCTCACCTGGATCTTCTCCCCCCATTGCTGTTCCCACCGAGGCTGAGCTGCCTTGCTCTCAGTGGGTGCTGCAGCCAGCACTCAGCAGCAGCTCTGGGTTCTGGAAGGTTCCTGAGGCCAGCCCAGGTGCCAGGACTCACCGGTGAGCTTTCTCCACGGCGTCAGGCCGGCTGCAGGCGGCCACCAGCACGTACACGGTGTCCGTGGGGATGCCACAGGTGCCACCGTTCCTCAGGATATCTGTGGGCACGGGAACAGGGCATGAGCCTTGAGTGACAGGGGAGGGGTGTAATTCCCACGGCAGAACTGTCACAAAATGTGCTGCTCTCCTCTCCTTGTCCCAGCTCTGGCAGTGCATTTTCCCCAGGGGATATCTGGCATTTAGGGGAGTTCTGGGCCAGAGTGGAGAGAGTAAGGACCAAGCATTGGCTCTGCTCTCTCTGTGCAAAGCTTTGGGTGGTAGCCCCAGCCTGGAGGATTCCTGGGTCTCAGAACAGACGAGGACACAGGGAAATGATGGAGGAGACACAGCAGGAGACACGCTGCTCTAGTCAGCTCATGACTCCTGTAACTTGGCCCACTTTACCAAAACATCCCCACATCATCCAGGTTCCCACATCAAGGCCAGCTTGGATGGGGCTCGGAGCAACCTGGTCTAGTAGAAGGTGTCCCTGTCCATGGAACAAGATGGGCTTTAAGGTCCTTTCCCACTCAAACCATTCTGTGATTCTCTGATTGGGATAATGTTCTTTTAAGAGTGTTCTGCTACAAAACCTCCCAGAATTTCCCCTCCATCCCCACATCCTGCCCTCTGTTTTCCCTTACCTGCGATTCTCTTGACTGAGGAAGCTTTCCTGGCAGGCAGGTGAAGGCACTTGGTCGTTCCTGCCCCGACACCACTGAGCTGCACCATGGGCCTCCCCATGGGCAAGCAGCAAACCTCAAAGGTGCTGCTGGCCAGGGCAGCCAGGAAGCAGTAAAAGCTGACCAGCCCAAAGATGAGGGTGGCAGCGATGTCATATCCAGTGGGAAGAGCATGGATGGCATCCAGCAGGAAGCTGACAGAGATGAGCATGAACGTGAGGGAGTAGAAGAACCAGGCCATGTTTAAGAAGAGTGAGCAGAAGACAATGAAGCTGTTGAAGAGCATGAAGGAAATGATGCCCACGGCTGCGTGGAAGCTTCTGGCAGTGCCACAGAGGCCACTGTACCTTGTCAGGCCCCAGATGACCCACATGACAGAGTAGAGGATGAAGGCATTGCTCTCCAGGGTTTTACCCCGGGCAAAGGCCACTGAGCCACCAAGGAGCTTCAGGATCCCACCAGCTACCACCACCCATGGAATGACCACGGTGGCAAGAGGAGCCTGGGGGTCTCCTGTGGCTGTTAGAGCAAAAGAAGCCAGGACACTGCAGGCATAGGTAAGGACTTCTGCATCAGCATACTTGGAGTAGCCCAGGTAGGGAGTGTGAAGGTCTGGCCCCTCCCGGAGCTTCAGGAGGCTGCTGCGAGCAAGGAGGGCCTTCACAGCACCCTTCCCTGTTGGGATCTTGGCCTTGGCCCTCACATTGTACAGGTGAATCAGAGCCACCAAGGCCGAGGACACAAAAATGGCCACGGCCATGCCTTGGGGGCCACCTGCAAAAAATCCCCTGGGGCTGCAAGCTAAGGCAATGCAGTAGGTGACAAAAACCAGCAAGTACAGGCCATCCACGGGGCTTTGAAGGGAGAGAAAAAGAGCCAAGACAGTAAAAAGAATGGAGAAAACCACCAGGAATGGGGTTGGGAGAGACGGCTCCTCTGGCTGCCAGGCGGGGTACAGGAGGCAGTAACCTGCAGCGAAGTTGAGGATGGAAGTGAAGCCAAAGGCCGTGGCCATGAGAGCGTCCATTGCACGGTAGGACAGCACACAGATGCCAATCTGGTAGGTGCCAGCTGCCCACAGCCAAGGCACGTGGCCCAGGAAGAGCCTGTGGGTGACGCCCAGGAGCCTGCAGCAGAAGACACTGGCTGACAGCATGTTCAGGAGCAGCCCGGGGGCTGCCAAGGG
Source organism: Diglossa brunneiventris (assembly GCA_019023105.1). Classification (NCBI taxonomy): domain Eukaryota; kingdom Metazoa; phylum Chordata; class Aves; order Passeriformes; family Thraupidae; genus Diglossa; species Diglossa brunneiventris. The sequence goes on from CM032357.1 coordinate 18,878,251, forward strand.
GTTGGTGCTGCCTGCGCTGCCCCGGCCCTGCTCCTGGGCCTTCTTCTCGGCGAGATCCGTGCCAGGGAGGGCAAAGCTCCCTCTGGTCAGGAGGTGGAGGATCCTCCCCAGGGCAAAGTAGCCCCCGACCAAGCAGACACTGAGGTGACCGCAGGCCACGGCCGAGGGCCCGAGCGAGGAGCTGCAGTGCAGGGCCACCTCATGGGCGCTGGCCAGGGACACGGCAGCGGCCACCAGGCCCAGGAGGGGCTCCCCACACAGGAAGCCCACCACGGCCAGCAGGAGCAGGGCCAGGGTGAATGTGGCCAGGCCTGGCACCAGGGCATCGCGGGCATCCCCCGGGCCGGGCAGCGCTCCCTGCCCTGCCAGGATGAGGATCACTCCATAGCCACTCCAGAGGGCTGACAGGGTCAGGCACAGCGCCGCCAGCAGCGAGGCGTTCCTGAGGCTCCTCCGGATCCCTGCGGAACAAACGGAGACAGGGCTGTGGTCTCAGACAGGGTGTGGGAAGCAGGGGTTAGGAAAGGTGGGGAGCAGGATCACTATGGGGCAAGGATCAGCACAGGTCCTGCCTGATGATGGATTTGTCCTGGAGAAAAGGAGGCCACTCTTACCCCACTCTTATCCCACTCTACAACTACCTGGAAGGAGTTTGTAGTGAGAGGTCAGGCTCTTCTCCCAGGGAACAAGAGTCAGGAGAAGAGGAAAGTTGTGCCAGGAGAGGTTTAGATTGAGGATCAGGGAAAATTTCTGATGGAAAAAGTTGTCCAGCCCTGGCACAGCTGCCCAGGGCAGTGGTGGAGTCCCCATCCCTGGAAGTGTTTAAAGACACACGGATGTGGCACCTGAGGACATGGCTTAGTGGTGACCACAGTGGTGGTGCTGGTTGATGGTTGGATTTGACAATAATCAAGGTCTTTTCCAACCTGAACAATTCTGTGATTTGATGATTCTGTGATTTCATGTTGCTATGAGTTACAAAGAATAAATAATTCAACATTCATTCTAGAAAGTGTGGGTTTTGTTCTAGGCAGTGATTTTCTTCTCTCAGCTAAGTAGAGGCACTTATGCACAGACATTTCAATCCATGCATGCTGAAAGCACTCTCAGAAAGCCTGGGAGATAAATGTGTATTCAGTGTGTTAAAACTCCAAGATCCTGGCAGAGCATTTGTTTAAAACAAACATTGATTTCTTCTCTTGCCTATAGAGGGAAAATTTGCTGTGCTGACACAGAGCCATTGAATGGTTTGGGTTGGGAGAGACCTCAAAGCTCATCCCATGGGCAGGGACACCTTCCACCATCCCAGAGTCCTCCAAGCCTCATCCAGCCTGGCCTTGGACACTTCCAGGGATCCAGGGCAGCCACAGCTGCTCTGGACAATGCACTCCTCTGGGAGAAGGGATGAGTGGCCCAGCGAGGCTGCCATGGTTTGTATCCTGTGGGCAGAGCAGGGCTGGATGTGCACAGCTGTGGGAGGGAGGTTTGGGGCTGGCCAGCCCCGGGTCTTACCTGCATATGCCAGGAGAGCCGACACAAGCAGCAGCAGGACCCCCAGAGCCGTGCTGGGGATCAGCGGGGCCGCTCGCGCGGAGCTGTAGAAACGCACGGCCAGCAGGAGAGAGCCTGTGGGACACAGGGGGAAACACACAGAGCCTGTAAACCTGGCCCAAAAACCAGGGGAGAATCAGGGTGGACAGAGCAGGGAATAGAGGGGAAATAACAGTGCAAGATCTGCAAATAGCAGTGCCTTAGGAGCTGGGGGAGTGTGGCTCGGTTTGTGCCCAGGGTCTCACTTCTTTCTGGGCGCCTGGTTTGAAAAAGTTTGGAATTAGTCACTTGACGTTGCCCAGAGAGGTTGTGGTGCCCCATCCCATCAAGGTCAGGTTGGATATTGGGGCTTGAAGCAGCTGGGTGCAGGGGAAGGTGTCCCTGCCCATGGCAGGGGATGGAACTGGATCATCCTTAAGGTTCCTTCCAACCCAAACCATCCTGGGAATGTATGAAAGAGTCTCCCTGTTGCCAGATATGAAAGTGTTCCCCTGTTGCCAGATAAAGGTAAAAATCCATTATTCCAGTTATACAAAAAGCAGACAGACAACACACCATTGCAGCTGATCCCTCCAGCCTTGTACTGATGGAAAACCAGCTGAGAAGAATCCAGGAAGATGGAACACAAAGGAGGAGCAAGTGAAAGGGAGTGAACACAGAAAACAGAGCTGTGGGGAGAAGGGCTGGAAAAGGAAAGGGGAGGAAACTGCATCCAAACCGAGATGATTTACTACAGTGACTATAAAAAAGTTTGGATTTGCTTCCCTCCCAGCGTGGAACGAGTACAAAACTTCAGGCCAGCCCTTGGAAGCCAACACAAATATTTTGTTGGCCGCCAAAGCAGGCGCAGGGATCTCTGGATAGAAAAGCTCACCCCAGGCAGAGAAGCCTGCGGATAAACAGCCTCCTTAGCCCCCTCGGAAAAGGAGGGTGTCCCGGAAAGCTCGTCCCAAGCCCGTGTCCCGTGCCAGGATGCCAGGAGCGGTCCCTACCTGCGGAAATGCCCAGGAGCCCGATGCAGGAATGCAGTGACTCAGCCCCGCTGTCGCCCATCCCTGCGCGCCGCAGCCCCGGCCGAGGGCTGCACTGCTGCCTCTCTTTCCTCCCATGCTCTTTATAACCAAACCATCGCCGCTGCCGCCGGTCCTCCCTGCTCTCCACCCCTTTTCCCTACAAACCTCTTCTGTTCCTGCTCCTCTCTGCATGCGGGAGGAAATGCAAATGAAGTTTGCAGTAAATTTGGGGCTGTGAGTCAGCGTGGGCTGCTGGTAGCTCCCTCCAGGGGCCTCTTAATTTTACTGTTGATTAACCCTTGTTCAAAAAGACACTTGAAAAATAAGGCTGAGAGTTTATTGCTGTTGCTGCCTTTTTTTGCTCCTGCCAGTGAGGAAATTACACTGGTTAAAATGAAGGTTTTTGCAAGCATCCACCTTGATGGAGCAAACAAGCCCTCTGCAAGCCCAGCAGCTCCTTGGGGACCACTTGTTTCTCCTCACACTGGCCACGGGCCTGCTGTTTGTCCCTGTCTCAGCTCTGAATGCCTGGCACCAGCCCCCTGAGCTGGGCAAACCCAGGGCAGACTCAGTGCCATTCCCTTAAAGGTGACTTCTGTCCATCTGCCACTCCACATCCAGCTCCTCCAGCCATGGGGAGCCTCGCTGGCTTTCCAGGTCAGCAGTGAGTGTCCAACACTGCCAGGATTGTCCCAAGGGAACATGAAGGACCTGTGGGCTGCTTCCTGCTGCTTCTCATGGGGAATGCATGGTCAGGGCACAAAGGTGTTTATGGATGGAGGGAAGGATGCAGAAAGCACTGGCCTGGGGATCATGTTGAGTCATGGCTCAGGTGGGAATTGTCAGAGGACTATTCTGTGACAGCTGACAGAGCTTGGTTCCTCTGTTGTGTTGTTTGTGGGGATGGAGCAGTGTAGGGACTGTTCCCTTGGGGAACTCAGCTCCAGTTAAAGCAAATCCCACTCTCCTGACAAGGTAAAAAGTGCAGAACAGCATTCAGAGCTTTGCACTGATACTCCTGGGCTGCCCAGGGATGGCTCTGCAGAGCTTCTCCAGCAGCCAGCTCTGATGTTCCCCTCAGCAGATCCTGCTCTGTGATTCCCCATAAATCCTGTTCCACAGCCAGGGCAGGAGGACAGGAAAGCTGCTGGGAATGGGGCTGGGAGCTGCACTGACTGAGCTCACAGTCAGGCCTGTGGGATCATCCAAGGGGTGTTGGAGCTGGGACAGCATCCAGAAGAACCCCAGAGCATCAGGCCCTCTGCTCATCAGGACCCTGCTCCTCCTGCCCTGAGCCAGCTGCAGCATGATGGCAGCTGGATCCCCTTCACTGCCCCCAGACTTTCCTGGCATCTCTAACTGTGCCCACCCTGCAGGAAGAGGGTCCCTTCCCACCCCTCCTCACTAGAACCTTAATGCAGATTCAAGCCACTTGTTAATGCCAAAGCCCCCAACAAACATGTACAGCCAAGGCCATCCAGGCTGGAATAACCCAGCTAGAAATGTCATTTATCATTCATCTCTTCACTGCAGAGAGATCTCTAGGACTGACATGTCTGTTGTGACAGATGTTTTCCCAAGGGGAGGAAACAAGCCTGGCTGGTCCAGTTGCACCAATTCCCCTGGTGAGGGGAACCAGCCCAGCCAGTTTACACCAGGCAGGGGTGCCTGATGTGGTTTGCAGCAGGCAGCCTGTGGGAATCCTCAGCCTCTGGCTACCTTTGTTCCATGGCTAGTGGGACTGCTCCCGAAACAGCTGCAGGAAGGAGAAATTACCTGTTCAGATTGCAACATCACTCAGTTGTTTTTCCATGCAAGAGGAAATAATACACCCCTAAACCATAGTTAGGATTCCTTAGATAGCAAAACAAAATCAGGGGAAAGGCTTTGGGTGTTTTTTATGCATATCTCAATCTAATTCCTGCTCTGGGCAATAAAAGTAACTGAGAGGCACAGACTGGGTTGGGTTAGTGGGACTGCAAGGCCTCTGTCACACATTTCTTGTTCCTGCTTGTTCAGGTAGCAGCTGGGTGCCTGAAATGCCTCATTTTGGGAGAAACATGCCATAAATGAAGTCCCAAGCAGCAGCAGTGAGCCTCCTCCTCAGGCCTGCCCTGACTGAACACCTTGCCAAGCCACGAGTTCATTACCCACAGGATGTGCTTCATGTCTCTCCCAGAAATGACAGAGCCCCAAGGAACATGTCTTATAAATAACCCCTGAAAAACACCCTGCAGCCATGTTGTGGGAGCTTTTGTTCTCTCAGCCTCCACAGGGCACAGTTATTTCACCAGGGCCAGGCTGAATAGAGAGGTACAGGATCATCTCCATGAGAGCAGAGCCAGGGTGGGAGGAATGAGCTCCAGACACTGAATCTGGCTCCAGGGACCCCTCCAGAACTCAGGGCTCCAACAATTGCCAGTGCCATCTCCCTGGAACGATATAAATGGGGAGATGGTGCTGTTGATGAAGAATCCCATTATTCCAGAGATGAGGAAGTGCTTGGACAATGCTCTCAGGCACAGGGTGAGATTGTTGGGGTGCCTATGCAGGGCCAGGATTTGGACATTGTGAGGTCCTTTCCAACTCTTCATTAATTTCTAAACTCAGAGTGCAAAAGCCAGCAAACAACTGCAGCAAAGTGTAAAATATCCGCTTTTGAGAGATGGGATCTGAGGGAAGGAACATTCAGGATCCAAAAAGATGCTGGTGTTTAAAGTCTGAAGCAGCCTATGCAGGGCAGGGTTCAAAGAATGGGTCAGAGAGGGGAATGTACTGGCTGAAGTCCTGGCTCTGGGCAGGGTCCCTTTGATACCATCTCCTGTGCAAAGGTTTTGGTGCTTCAGTCTGAACTAGAACAGAAAATCAACAGCCGAGGAGGAAAAACACAGCTGCTCTGTTGAGCAGGGCATGTCAGCTGGGGCTGCTCTGCAGACAACGTGCTGGGAGGAAGATCTGTAAGGGAGCAGCCAGTTGAGGAAACAAATAATATTTATATGCCCTGCCTGTGGAACTGGAAATAAAACCTCCCTGCCAGTAAGAAACTGAGCCCAGCCCTCGGGGCCCCACCTGCTCCTGGGAGGGCTGGCGCTATAAAGGGCTGGGGCAGCGAGCGGAGCTCACAGCGGCCGGGGCTCTGCGGGGACGGCGCTGCTCCCGGGGCGCCATGGCCAAGCGGGTGGCCGTGGTGCTGGCTGGCTGCGGGGTGTTCGACGGCAGCGAGATCCACGAGGCGTCGGCGGTGCTGGTGCATCTCAGCCGGGAGGGGGCTCAGGTAAGAGGCACCGGCACGGTCCTGCCCGGGCTCCTTTTCCCGGCTCTGCTCCTCATCTCTTCCCTCCCTGTCTCTGAGACGAACTCCCCAAAAGCCAAGCAGCGGCGCCTGGAGTCACTGGTGGTGTGGAGAGCTCCCTGCTCAGCTGCGCTGTACACAGGGATTGGCACGGGGTTCTGCATCCAAACTCCCCAAGAGACTTTCCTGAATGCCTTCTCTCTTCACTTCTGGCTTCACATCCTCTTTTCTCTCCTGCTATTTCTGTTTAAAAGACAGTTTGGGCTGTTTGAAATTGATCTTTTTAAAACTTTCAAACAGTAGAAGTGAAAATAGAATCAGAGAATCCCAGAATGGTTTGGGTTGGGAAGAACTTTGAAGCTCATCCATTCCCATCCCCTGCCATGGACAGGGACACCTTCCACTATCCCAGGCTGCTCCAAAGCCCGTCCAGCCTGGCCTGGGACACTTCCAGGGATGACAGAACAGACAGGGGTTCGTGAGCTAAACTTGAGTAGTAAAAAACGTGCAGCTGCTCTAAAAGTCGGGATAGCCGCTCCGTGAGACTGGGGAAGGAGGGAAGGAAAGCCTCTGGAACATCTCAGTCAGCTGTGAAGCACCCACGGGTCTGGGTCGGAGCCGTTCCCCTGGGAATGGGAATTGCTGTGTGGAACACAGAGGCACAGGGGTGACCTTCCCGTGCCAGCCCCTCCAATCCCGAACCATTCCAACCCTGCCCTCGCTGTTGGCTCCAGGATGAGACTTGGCCTGACGTGTGTAATTTTGCCTATTCCTCTCCTGGAGCTGCTGCAGTCCTTCCCTCCTGCCATATCCCAGCCCAGTAGGCTCGGAGCCCGTCCCTCCTTCATCCCTGGATCGCCAGGGGCCTCTAGTGGAGGAAACTCGGGCGTCATTTCAATCCCTCCTTTTCTAAGGACAGCGTAGAATGGAATATTTCAGCTGCGAGGGGCAGAGCTCAGTACCTCCCTCTCCACGGGAAGCTGCCATGAGGTTGCCTCTCAGCTTTTTTGTCTCCCACCTAGATAATAACAAAGTCCTCGGCTGCTCCTCACAGGACATTCTTTCCAGCCCTGCCCTCCTCGGGACACCTTGGTGTTCCTTAAATTCTTCTTAAATTGTGGGGCCCAGAGCTGCACAGGTGGGACAATCCCAAAATCTGTTCACCACCCTCCACCTTTAATTTCTGCATATGAGCTTGAAAGTGCTAAAGGAAGGGAAAGCATTTTCCAGAAAAACTCTCTGGCTTTGGGAAAGTTGGTGGGGAGAGGAAACTCCAAGTCCTGTCCCGGTGGGAAATGGGGTGGGCCAGCAGCTCTCTGGGTGGTCACCCTGCGAGAGGGATTTATTGGGATATGAATGGACTCCTCAGCCCCCCAGACAAGCAGTTCTTAAAGTACTGAAAGTTTCCTTCCTCCCTTCCCTCCTTTGTCCATGCCAGCTCTTTCCCAAGAAAGCCCCTCAGCATTCCCACTCACTGCCTGTGCCATTCCCACGTTTTTCCATCATTGCTGAAGGATAACAGCCCTTTCCCCTCACTCCAGGCTGAGGTTTATGCTCCCAACATTCCCCAGATGCACGTGGTGGACCACGTGAAGGGGCAGCCCACGGCGGAGCAGCGCAATGTCCTGGTGGAAAGTGCCAGGATAGCCAGAGGCAACATCAAGGACCTGGCTACGCTGGATGTCAAGGGGCTGGATGCCCTCATCATCCCAGGTAGGACTGTGTGGGGTCTGCCTGCCACAGCTTAGACATTCCATAGCTCTGGAGGGGCGTGGAGTCGTGGGATGAAGAGGGACAGGCTGGAGCAGGGCTTGGAAGGAGAGCCAATTTTAGTTCTTTTCTTGATTCTGGACTGTCACAGACACATTTTATAAAAATCCTTTCTTTAGGATTTTTTCTCCTGAGAAGCTGAGAGGCCTCAGGAACAAAATGTAACCAATGGTTATCTGCTGCTGTGGAATGCAACAGGAGCATCTGTGATTGGTCTCATGTGGTTGTTTCTAATTAATGGCCAATCACAGTCAGCTGGCTTGGACTCTCTGTCCCAGACACAAGCTTTTGTTATCATTCCTTTCCTTTTCTATTCTTAGCCAGCCTCCTGATGAAATCCTTTCTTCTATTCTTCTAGTATAGTTTTAATGTAATATATATAAAAATAATAAATCAAGCCTTCTGAAACATGGAGTCAGATCCTCATCTCTTCCCTCATCCTCAGACCCCTGTGAGCACGGTCACAGTTGGCCTCTTGCATTCCACAGCAGCAGATAACCATTGGTTACATTTTGTTCCTGAGGTCTCTCAGCTTCTCAGGAGAAAAAATCCTAAGGAAAGGATTTTTCATAAAAGATGTCTGTGACACTGGACAAATGCTGCCAACCATCCCATCCACCTGAGCATTCCACCACGCCACACCTGGCAAAAATCCTGCCCTGGATATAATCTCCAGCTAAACTGTTTCTCTTTCCTCAGGTGGCTTCGGCGTGGCAAAAAACCTGAGCACTTGGGCCACGCAGGGCAAGAACTGCAGCGTCTCCAAAGAGGTGGAGGCTGTCCTGAGGGCGTTCCACGCTGCCCACAAACCCATCGGGCTGTGCTGCATCTCCCCAGTGCTGGCAGCCAAAATCTTCCCGGGCTGTGAGGTGACCGTGGGACACGACACGGAGTGTGAGCAGTGAGTGACCGGGGGGGTTGGTGACAGTCACACCAGGGTCCCCCAAAGTCCCCAGGGATCCTGGCCAGGGGGTGGAAGCTCACAAGGAGCTGAATGCCATTGCTGAGAACTCAGCTCTGCTGCCTCCAGTGAGGCCTTCAGCCCCTCCAGCCCTTTTGGGGACTGAACAGGGAAAAGTAGAAACTCTGGAATTTTATAATTTCTCAGCACAGCAGAAGGAATGATGTAACACCTGATCTGTTTGCATTTTTTGTGACTTGTTTCCACAACTCTGATGGCTTTGAATAAGACACTTTATTTTAAATTAATTTAATTGTAATTTATTATTTTAAATTAATTATTTACCTCCCTGATGCCTCACAGACCCAGGGTAGGAAAAGCATTTGCTGACTCCAAGCTAATCAGATCCAAGGCAGGAACAGAATGGTTACCCAAGGCTTGGGTGGGAGGAGGGGGAGGGAGTGAAACTGTTTTCAGTCCTACAGGGAAGCTGTGACTGGATTCTCCCAAGGGCAGGCAAGGAATGTTGATGGCTTTTGCTAGGAAGGAGTTTTCTCACTAACTTGGAGGAAGCTGGTGGAAAAAACCCACCCCAAACCTAAATCTAATTGTTGCCCAGGGAAGCTGGGACTGCTGCATCCCTAGCAGTGTCCAAGGCCAGGCTGGACAGAGCGTGGAGCATCCTGGGACAGTGGGAGGTGTCCCTGGGCATGGCAGGAGTGACACTGGGTGGGCTTTGAGGTCCCTTTTCACCCAAATCTTCCCAGGCCCCTATTAACATGAACACTGGAGTGGGCAGAATTAGGTAGTGGAACATCCAAAGTGGAAATTCAGGTCTCATTTTGGCCGTACTTCAGATGTTTAACTCATTTGAACAGGAGGTTTTCCTGTTGTATAGTCCTGGAGAAACTCCTTGAACAGGAGATTTGGATCCTGCTGAGCAGGTTTTGTGCAGTGACCACAGGATCTTCCCTCTGGCCCTTCCCCAAGCACAGCGTGAAGGAGTGTGGTATTCACAGGCCCCCTGAACAGAGAGAAGAAGCTGTGAGCTGTGAGAGAAGCAGAGAAGAAGGAAAACACAGTTCTTATCTCGCTTGCTGTGCCTGTGCTGTGCTGAAGTAGAATGCAATATGGGGATTGTTTACTCAAAGTGAGGATGTTTTGTTCCCTTGGCCTGTCAGGGCCAGGTGTGTGTGTGTGTGTCAGACTGTCACGGGACAGTCATGAGAGAATCAGAGATGAGTTCAGTTCTGTGCAGTTGTGAGCAAGAGTGAGTGCATGGCAGATTCAATTGAGATGAAATGTATATAGTATAGTATAATAACTAAATTCATTAGCTCTAGGAGTGTCGCGGGTAGCACAGTCCTGATGGATGGAGACGAGAGATCTCTGCAGCCAGGTCTGGAACTTGTGGTTTATTGCAGAGGGCCTGGGTGCAGGGCCGTGCTAGGAGTTGCCAGCCACAGCTCAGAGCAGGCTGAGAGAAGAGAGGGGTAGAGAGGATGAGAAGAGAGTAAAAGGGCAAGAGAGTGAGGTTCTCGTTACAATACCATGAATCTTCTTCTGTGCTGAATATTCTGATTCTCACTAACCAGTCTAGTACAAGATACAAACCCTATAGCATTTACATACAGCCTATAAGAATCATTACATTACCATACTGTGTTACATTTTAAACCCTAAAAACTCCTCTTTGGGCCCCTTCTGCCAAGCTGGCAGGGTCTGCTCAGACTTTTGGACCTGTCTGCAAGCAGAGGGTGTTGTTTCATCAAAAGGGGATTACCTTCAGCTGGCCACACCATTGTTTTCCAGTTGTTCAGTAACTAAGGGATCTCAAAGCTTGCTTTCATTTCAATCTCACAGTTTCTATATTCTCAAAATCTTCTGCCAGACAATCATATTTATAAGGCTTTCCTGTTTCATCTTCCCCAAGAATTAGCCTGATGATGATGGAGTCAGATGCATCATTCTCTCTCTCCTTTGCTGGAGTCGCCTTTGATTTACAATAAAGGAGATTCCCCACTCCAGGTTTTCCTTCCCTGTTCCTTACAGGTGGCCTTATGCCAAGACTGCTGAGGCCATGAAGGAGCTGGGCTGCAGGCACGTGAACAGCCAGGTCACCGAGGCCCACGTGGACGCCAGGAACCGCCTGGTGAGCACCAGCGCCTTCATGTGCAACGCCCCCATCCACCAGGTGCACGACGGCATCGGCAGCATGGTCAGGGAGGTGCTCCGACTGGCCTGAGCTCCCCCAGGCACCCAGCTCCTCCCCGTGGAGCCTGTCCTTCCCCTCACACAGCAACAGCTAAAGTGACACTCAGTGGCTCTGCCCCAGAGCTCTGGTGGCTGCTGAGGAGGGACAATCCTGGAGGTGGTGTGCTCTGCCAAGGACACGTCACTCCCTGGCAGGAGCTGGGCTGGAGCTGCCGTGGGATCGTGGGATGGGAGGGTTGGGAGGGACCTTAAAACTCATCTTGTGCCAGGCTCCTCCCACGGGCAGGGACCCCTTCCACTGTCCCAGGCTGCTCCAAGCTGGCCTTGGACACTTCCAGGGATCCAGGGGCAGCCACAGCTTCTCTGGGCACAGGGAGGAATTCCATCCCAAAATCCCACCTATCCCTGCCACAGGCTCCCCCAGGGCTCAGGGTCAGCTGCTCCCCAACCCCTCCCTCAGAGCACTGAATTGTGGCCAAAGGAAGGAACCCAGCTCTGCTACCAAATAAAACCTGATGCTTCTACTGACTTCTGAACTCTGCTTCTGTCTCTGCCTTTCCCTCTGGATCAGGACAAGCTCTGGGTCAGTTGGGAAAATGATACAGGAAGAAATCCCCAGCACCAGCCCCCCTCCCTTGTTTTGCTGGGATTTGTCAGAAGCCAGACTGGAGCAGGAATGTGACACTGGTGAGAGCAGGACCAGCCCTGTGTCACTGGCCTGCTCTGGTGGGAAGAGGTGAAATTCTCCTGCATTAACAGAACCAGAGAATTCCAGGTTGGGAGGATCTCAAGGCTCACCTGGTCCAACCTTTCTTGGTAAAAATGCTGTCTAGAGAAGATGTCCAGCAGCCTGTCCTGATGGATCCCAAAGTGCCCAGACTCAGGGAATCCAGCACTTCCAACAGCTGATTTCCTCATGGTGAAAAATTGTCCCATGGTGCCCATTCAGAATCTCCCCAGGAGTGTCCTGTACAGATTATCCTTTGTCCTTTCCATGACTCCTCATAGAAGGGGAGTTTCCTTCTCCTTTGTAGCCACCCTTCAAATACCAAACATGGTGACAAGATCTACCCCTAAATCCCAGTTTTTCCAAGGCTCAGCTCTCTCAGCCTTTCCTCACATGGGAACTTCCCAGGCTTTGGATCATCTTTGTGGCCTCTGGATCCTCTCCAGCCTGGCCACATCTTTTTTTGGCAAAGTGCAGATCAAAACTCTTTCCACAACTCTGATGGCTTAAAAATAAGATTTTATTTGAAATCCAATCCCATCTGCAGGCTCTGAGCATTCCTGCAAGCACAGAGCCCTCAGCAGCAGCACTGGGAATTTCCTTCTGCAAAGATTTCCTTAGCCATGTGAACTGAACACAAGGAAAATTGCAGCAGTTTATTTTTATTTTGAGTTTAAAGAATGCCCTAGAAAAGGGGGGAGGGGATAATCCCATAAAACAGGTTCTAAAAAGGTGGTTCCTGCAAATATGTCATAAAAAGAGTTCACTGTAGGGCCCAAACCAAGACATAAACCCAAAATGGATTTACAATGAGCAATAGATTGACACCGTCTGGTTCTGAGTCATGTCTTTACCAAACTGAATCGTTTGGACCCATTTTTTTAGTCAGAAAAGGATCTAAATTTGGTCCCAAAAATGTGATTTGTGTATTTAAAGCAGTGTAAACATCACAACCAGCAATCATGTTGCTGCTTGTAAACAGAGTGGTGCAAACTGCTCACAAACACCTTTAAAACTTAAAATATTTTACACAAAAAACTTCTAACAGAACTGACCTGTATTTTCTGCTGCCTCCAAAGAAATCAAGACACCACAAAAGTGAGGCTCCCATTCCCCAAGGAAAGTACACAAGTGCCAAGGAATAAATCCCACTGGGCTTCAGTACAGGCCGGTCTTCTTCATGATCCTCAGGAATTCCTGCTCGCTCACTTGCCCATCCCCATCCCGATCTGCCTCATCAATCATCTCCTGCAAGAGATTTGGGGTCAGGACTCAGGTCTGGGGTTTCTTGGGAATCACTGGATTCATTCAGAATTCCAGCCACTCTTTAGCTGTGCTGGAAGGGACAGTGTTGGCTCAAGCTCAGACAAAATATTTCCTGAAATCTGTTTTGCTGGGTGTACTTATAGAGAAATCTGAGCAGGAAATATTATAGGGAACGTCCTGGGGGAAAGCAAGTGCTTGGAGCAGAGTCATTCCTTTCACATCTCTGCTACTGCACAGAACTGCAATGGATGATCCCATTCCTACATCCATGTGGGCTCAACCCATCCTCGACCTCAAAACCCACAGATTCCAGGAATTCCTCCCTTCCCACCAGTGCTGGATTTTGCTCCCAGCTCCAGCACAAAGACCCCAAAAGCACCAGGTCCAAACCTGCAGCTCTTCATCAGTGAGGTTCTCCCCCAGCACTTTGGCCACACGTTTGAGGTTTTGGAAAGAGATTTTTCCAGTCTCATCATCATCAAAGAGTTTGAAAGCTTTGAGAATCTCCTCTTTGGAATCTTTTTCAGCCTTAAGGAAGAAAGAACAAGTTTAAGGTAAAACAGGAGTGGTTGTGTTGTAGGTGACACTCAAAATAAAGTTATAAAAGATCTGATAGACTGAGGAACCCCTGGGGACAAATAAAGGAGCCCAGCCAGCAGGGATTACACATAAAATTCACACAGAGACACAATCAGAATTCCAGAACTTCAGGGATTTTTTTTCTGTCCTTGCCAGCCAGATATCTTTGGGATTTCACTATCAGGGTCTTCTGCTATTAAGTATCTGGATTTTGAAAAGATTTTTCAAACCAGAGATTTAATCTGTAATTTAGAATTCAAGGAAAGAGAACACCCCCATGCCAGACATCAACCCTCCAAAAGCTTCCTGCAGGCCTGAGCTGGTTTCCAGCTGTGAGAAAAACTTTTTTCCCTTTTTTCAACACAAAATTCACCTCTGCTTGTTAAAGAAACCTCTTAATGATATCAGGATTTTAATTTTTCCCTGAAAAATGAGAGAATCCAGGATAGGGATTACCCCAACTTTTATACATTTAATTATTAGGATTAAAATATATAGAGCTTTAATCTCCCTGTAAACCCAAAAGGAGATAAAGGCACCTCATCCACCTTCAAAATTCCCTTTGGAGCTGTGAAACATCCATACCATTCTCTGTGACATCACTGCCAGGAAGTCACTGAAGCTGATTTTTCCTGTCCCTTCCATATCAATGTCTGAGATAATTTTCTTGATCTCATCTTTCTTAGGTTCAAACCCCAGCGCCCTCATGGCCACCTGGAAGGACAAAATAAGTTACAAATCCTACAAAATTGTCACCAAAACCACAAGAGAGGGGGGAAAAGTGTCCAGCATTCTGTGTCTCCCAGAAAACAGGGGCAGGCTGAGAGTGAGGCTGCTCTGCACTCCTATCAGGATGCAGAAAACAGGGATAGAAACATTCCTGTTCTGGAATTGTGCCTCAGCTAATCCAGGAATTTCCTACACACACTCTCACCATCTTTAACTGATCAACCACAGGGAATTTAAATAAGTTTATTTTTCCTTCTGGTGATAAAAATCTTGTTGGGAAAACATTTTCTTCCTTTAATAAAGGGCCAGATAACAGTAGCAACAACCATAACAATAATACTGAAGCATAAAATCCTCAACAAGAGGGGAACCCCCCCCCCACCACCTTTTTAATGGACACAACCCCTCTATTTTGATGTTTTATGTACAGAGAAGGATTTGGGACACAAAGCACAGAATTATACATTAATTTTGGGCAGCCTGGCCCTAAACGCACTGCATAAGAGCAGTAAAGAGCTGCAATTAAAGAGAAAACCATGCCTTTTGCCCACCAGGTGTTCTGCTGGAGGGAGGAGGGGGAAACCCAGGAAACTTCAGTGCTTTTTGAGTTTATTTCAGCATTTCTGGCCCTGTTCCCTTATAACCTTAGTGACCTCCAGCCCCAGGGAAACCCCGACCTTCAGCTCCTTGACATCGATGCTGCCGCTGCCGTCGGTGTCGAAGAGCTCGAACGCGTCGCGGATCTCCCGCTGCTGCTCCTCCGGCAGCTCCAGCTTGGGATTCGCCTTCTTCCTCTGCGCCGCGGCTCCCAGCGACGGCTTCTTAAAGCCGCAGGCCTCGGCACGGTACAGCGGGGTCGAGGGGGAACGGGGACTCAGCCCTGGCACTGCCCTGAGCCCCGGCAAAACCCTGAGCCCTGTCACTGCTCCGGAGCTCCCTCACTGCCCCTGAGCCCCGGCAAAACCCGGAGCACCCTCACTGCCCCAGAACCCTCTCAGTGCTCCTGAGCCCCTGTCAAAACCCTGAGCCCCGTCACTGTCCCTGAGCCCCATCATGGCCCCTGAGCCCCCGGCAAAACCCGGAGCCCCATCACGGCCCCTGAGCTCCCTCACTGCCCCTGAGCCCCATCATGGCCCCTGAGCCCCCTCACTGCCCCTGAGCCCCCATCACGGCCCCGAGCCTCCTCAGTGCCCCTGAGCCCCCTCACTGCCCCTGAGCCCCCATCATGGCCCCTGATCCCCTTCACAACCCCTGAGCTTGCTCACAGTCCCTGAGCCCTCTCACAGCTCCTAAGCCCCATCATGGCCCCTGAGCCCCCTCAGTGCCCCTGAGCCCCCCATCATGACCCCTGAGCCCCAACCACAGCCCCTGAGCTCCATCACGGCCCCGAGCCTCCTCAGTGCCCCTGAGCCCCCGTCACAGCCCCTGAGCCCCCATCAGGACCCCTGAATCTCCTCCTTCCTTCAACGCGATTCACTGTGCCCCCCCTCAGTGCCCCTGAGCCCCATCATGGCCCGTGAGCCCTCTCACAGTCCCTGAGCCCCACCTCAGTGCCCCTAAGCCCCAACCACAGCCCCTGAGACCCCTTCACAAACTCTGAGCCCCCCTCAGTGCTCCTGAGCGCCCATCATGGCCCCTGAGCCACCCCAGTGCCCCTCCCTGAGCCCCCCTCACTGCCCTGAGCCCCCCTCTCCGCCCCTGAGCCCCCTCCCTGGCCCTGAGCCCCCTCACAGTTCTGGAGCCTCCTCCCAGCTTGTGAGCCTCCTCAGCCCCCGTCAGTGCCCCCCCAGCGCCATCGCCGTCCCTTGACCGTCCCTCGACCGTCCCCTGGCCGCTCCTGAGCCCCTCACGGCCGCTCCCCGCCCTCACCATCCCGCCGGCTTCACGCCTGGTAGCCTCAATATCGCGCCCTTCCATTGGCTGTCGCCCCCACGCCGCTGCTATGGCAACGCGCGCTCCTATTGGCTGACGTGACGACGGGGCCGAAGGTGAAGGAGCTCGTGGGAGAATCCCCTCCTTCCTTCAACGCGATTGGCCGTAGTGAAGGAGGGTTAGACCAATCAACGAGCGGGAGCGGGCTGGCGCGATGGTCGCCCCAGGGAAAGAGGCGGGACCAGGGCTAGTGGGGGCGTGGTCTGGCCGGAAGCGCGGCGCTGATTGGTGGAGCGCAGGCAGGGGGCGTGGCAGGGGCTCCCTGAGGGTGGCGGCGGCGGCGGCGAGAGGGGTCCGGGAGGGTCCGGTAACCGGGAAAGGTGCTGGGAACGGCGGGGAACGGGCTGGGGCTGCGGGACAGGGCCCGGGATCCGTGAGGAGGGACTTGGGGGCATGGGGAAGGGCCCTGGGGGCTGTGGGGAAGGAGCTGGGAGCAGGTGCTGGGGGCTGTGGTGAGGCCCTAAAGGCCGAGGGGAGGAGGATGGGGTCTCTGGGATGGGGCTGAAAGAGCTGAGGGGGAACTGGAGATGCAGCAGTTCGTAAAGTGCATTCTGGAGAGGGACGAGGTGCTGAGGGTCAGGGGGTGGAAGAGGGGGGTCACCCTGTGCTCCTGCTTTAAACAGCTCGGTGCTCCAGCTGGACAGGCATCGACCCCGCCTCTTCTCGCCTTTTTCCTTGGAATTTCAACGGGGTTTCCGAAAAATCAGTACCAAAGAGCCAGGCCAGCACCTGTAGGAACAGGGAGCATTAACTCCCTCTCTTCATCCTTCTTCAGCATAATGGCTTCAAGGCTTGATTTCTGTAACTAGAGATGTTATTTTATTGGGAATAAAAAATATTCTCCCTTTTTTCAAGGATTCTGGTGGACAGTGCCTCACCCAAGCCATGGCCACACGCCTCAGATCGGTGAGTTGGGGCCTCAAATGGTGTTTGGGGAAGTTTTGTCTTGCAGAAACAAATTCATAAATGTTCTGCACATCACTAGGGAAGACATGAGGCTGATCCTGCATTAATGATAACTCCGGGGAGAAAACATGATTTTCCAAGGTATAATTTGGGTAGGTTAAATTCATACCTTAAAATCAATATAGACATGTAGCTTGGCTTGCCATAAATATTATGCTGTGCAATATCAAATTATAGAGAGTTTATAATAAAATTATATATAATTGTGGCTGCCCCTTGATCCCTGGAAGTGTCCAAGGCCAGGTTGGATGGGGCTTGGAGCACCCTGGGGTAGTGGAAGTGTCCCCGTGGAAGGTGGAATAAAATGAACTTTAAAATCCCTCCCAACCCAAACCAGTCTGGGATTCTGGGATTCCGGGATTCCTTTACAGCCTCTGCAGTGCTCTGGGGCTCAGAGGCAGAGGGCAGCATTCTGCTGCAGTAAAACTTCACTTCAGGCACATCCCAGGCTCCTGGAGAGTGCACGGCCATCAGGGAATGCCAAAACGATGTGGGGTGGAAGGGACCTAATAGGAACAGGTGCAGGGAGAAGGGAAATGTCCGTAGGAGGGAGTGGCTGCCTTTGAGGAGAGGCTGAAACAGTTTCTGTCCCCTCAGCAGCCATCCCCCCCCTGACTGAATCCTCTCATCTTCTCCAATGCCACCACATCTGTTCATTGGCTGAACACTTCTAGGGCTGGGGACTCCAGACCTCCCTGGGCAGCTGTGCCAGGGCTTGGCCCCTCTTTCAGTGAAGGAATGTCCCCAGTGCCACCTGACCTCCCCTGGCCCAGCCTGGGGCCGTTCCCTCTCCCCCTGTCCCTGTTCCCTGGAGCACAGCCCAACCCCCCGGCTGTCCCCTCCTGGCAGGAGCTGTGCAGAGCCACAAGGGCCCCCTGAGCCTCCTTTGCTCCAGGCTGAGCCCCTTCCCAGCCCCTCTCCAGTCTCAGCCCCTTCCCAGCTGCTCCTTAGAGGAGCTCCAGACCCTGATCAGACTCTCCTCTGCATGGCCCATCCCAAATACCTGCTGCAGCTTTGATGTAACTCAGGGAGCTCCTCAGATTTCTCTGTGGATCACCCAACACTTGGCAGCAGAACCTTTGAGGATGTGGCCTTTCAAGAGTTGTGAACAATCCCTGTCTTTGTGTGGCTCCCTCAGAGCTCTCTGCAGAGGTGGGGGTTGTGTTACTACCAGGAGTAAAACTCCTTCCAGCCAGCACAGAGCATTCTTTGTGTACAGGCTCCCTCGGACTCAGGGCCTGGATGCTCTGTGCTGGGAGTGAGCTCTGTGGTCTCAGTCCAGTCAGACGAGTGGCCAGACTGAACTCTGTTAATTAGTGACTCCAATCACTGATTTAGAAAGCTTAAAGAAAAAGAAAGGAAGAACCAATGGCCCAAAAGGACAGCCCCTGCCTTTACCTGGCTGCTTTCTTGGCTCTGAGTGTCACAGGTTCTGATCGTGGTGATGGTTTTAATGCTCTGAGGTAGCTGTGGCAGGAGGCTGAGGCAAATCACAGAATCACCTCAGAGTCCCAGGCTGGTCTGAGTTGGGAGGGACCTTAAAGCTCCTCCAGTGCCACCCCTGCCATGGCAGGGACACCTCCCACTGTCCCAGGCTGCTCCAACCTGGCCTTGGGCACTGCCAGGGATCCAGGGGCAGCCCCAGCTGCTCTGGGCACCTGTGCCAAGGCCTGCCCACCCTCCCAAGGAACAATTCCTTCCCAATATCCCAATATCCCATCCATCCCTGCCCCCTGGCAGTGGGAAGCCATTCCCTGTGCCCTGCCTCTCTGTGCTCTTGTAAATCATCTCTCCATCTTGCAGGCTCCCTTCAAATTCTGTTTGCTTTGCTATCCAAGCACAGTTCATGGGGGACAATCTCCTTTTCCTTCCCTCCTCCCTGAGCCTCTTGGTTGTGAGCATGAGGCAGAGTCCTTCCAAAATCCCAAAATCAGAGTGTCTGCACTCATAACTCCCTGGGACAGCACAGAGCTTTGATGTCGAGTTCAGATTGCTCTGGTGGAGCTGCTGAGCAGAATTGCAGCTCACTGAGCCCCAGGGAAGCTCAGGCTAGTGTCCTGTGTGTGTGCCTGTGTGTCAGGGAGGTTCTCCCTGTCCTGACCTGTCCCTGTCCCTGTCCCTGCAGGCTGGCAGGAGCTGCACCGTGATCGGGGGCTCGGGGTTCCTGGGGCAGCACATGGTGGAGCAGCTGCTGGCCAAGGGCTACAGCGTCAACGTCTTCGACATCCAGCAGAGCTTTGAGAGTGAGCAGGTGACCTTCTTCCTGGGAGACCTGTGTGACAAGGAGGTGAGGAAGGACTGCCTGCAGGGAACAGGGGCAAATGCAGGCCTTGCACTTTTCCTTGGAAGCCTCTGAAGGAAACAGATCTGGTGTCTGATGTCTGGATTCTGCTGCGAGCTGGAAAGAGCAGGACTGTGAGGGTGTTCACAGGGGTCTGAGGATGAGGGAAGAGATGAGGATCTGACTCCATGTTTCAGAAGGCTGATGTATTATTTTATGATATATATTATATAATAACTATACTAAAAGAATAGAAGAAAGGATTTCATCAGAAGGCTGGCCAAGAATAGAAAAGGAAAGAATGACAACAAAGGCTTGTGGCTCAGACAGAGAGTCTGAGCCAGCTGACTGTGATTGGCCATTAATTAGGAACAACCACATGAGACCAATCACAGATGCTCCTGTTGCATTCCACAGCAGCAGATAACCATTGTTTACTGAGGCCTCTCAGCTTCTCAGGAGAAAAAATCATAAGGAAAGGATTTTCCATAAAGATGTCTGTGACACAGGACTGCTTTGTGCCTGGTGCCTTGCATTACTGTTAGCTGAGATTTAACATGGCATTGCTGTTAGCTGAGATTTACAGGGTAATTACAGCCCCTGGGCTAATTGCAGGGGGCTCTCCCAGCTCTTCTCAGCTCCATGAGAATGGCACAACAATATTCCCAACAGTCAGGGCAGGCTGAGTTGGAGCCTTGGCCAAGGCCTGTGTGAGCCATGTGGGAGGTGACTTTGGGACAGTCACCTGCACTCAGCCAGTGCCATGGGGAGCTTTAAACCTGCTGCTTCCTCAGGGACCCAGCTCCAGGGAGTCCTGAGCCTTGTACCTGCACCTGGGGATTGCAGGGAGTGCAGCCTGGCCAGCCTCCAGCTCTGGGGAAGCTGCCAGGGTTTCTCTGGGAAGAAGAGAGGATGTGGTGTGTGCTGAGGACAGGACATTGTGGAGATCCTGGATGCTAATCCCATTGCAGCTGCCCACCTTAATGGAGGGAACATGACTTGAAATGCAGCTGTTTCCATGAAAAAAGAGCTGGTTTATTTCCTGCTGTTATTTTTCCTGATGGCTGTTGCTCCATTCCCTTCTCCCCCGTGTTTCCTGCAGGCTCTGCTGCCGGCCCTGCAAGGAGTGTCCGTGGTGTTCCACTGTGCCTCACCAGCCCCTTCCAGTGACAACAGGGAGCTGTTCTACAAGGTGAATTTTATGGGAACCAAGGCAGTCATTGAAGCCTGCAAAGAAGCTGGAGTGCAGGTAAAGCTGGAAAAGCCCTGGAGACCAGGAGGGGCTGATGGACTTTGTAACACTGGCAGCACAGGCCAGGGTCAGCCTTGTCTGAGAGGGCACAAA
Organism: Diglossa brunneiventris; assembly: GCA_019023105.1. NCBI lineage: Eukaryota > Metazoa > Chordata > Aves > Passeriformes > Thraupidae > Diglossa > Diglossa brunneiventris. The sequence continues at coordinate 18,898,817 of CM032357.1, forward strand.
GGGCTCTGTGGTACTGAATTCCCACTTGGCCCATGAAAACCAGTGGAGAGAGACTCTGGGTCTCCTGCTTAGTGTAAACTCAGTCCCTGTTTGCCACAGAAAACCACATTGTGATTGGAATGGAAAAGCTTCCATTACAATCTGTCCTGCCTGGGAATCATCCTGGGAGAACAGCACCTCACAAGTGGCTTCTTTCCTGCTCTCATAAGGGAACAGCCCAGAGATGGCTTTTCCAGCAGTGGGAATATTCATGGCATCAATTCCCTCCCTGTATTCCTCACCATGGAATGAGGAGGAACTCACTTGTGCCATAATCTCAGTGCCTTTTGGTTTAGAAAGTCAATTGCCCACAAAAGGAAGAGCCTGAGGAAGCCAGCCTGGAATTGGAGACTGAATTTCCTCCTTAAATTACTTTGGTATCCCATAAGTTTTCATTTAAATTAATTTATTTTAAATTTATTTATTATATTAATTTCATTTCTTTTAATTTAATTTCTTTCATTTAAGTCACCAAACAAAAACATCCAAGGTTTCTTTTTTTTTGTTAAATCCACTGTGATCTGTTATTGCCAAGATGAGCAAATCTTTCTTTAAAACACTGGGGGTGTATTAAATGTTCCAAGCCTCTGATTTTCCTGGAGCTGTTTCCCCTGGATTGACTGCCTTGGGGGTTTGTTGGAATGTTTTAATCTCCTTTAGGTAGCATTAAATGATGGGACAGAATGAATTAAAAAGGAGGAGTTCTCTCACATGCAGTTTCTATTCATCTTCTGTTAGACTCAGGTTATTTTCTGTAGGATCAGTTGGTTAAATATTATCATTATTATAATTATTACCATTATTGTCTTTACTCAGCCTTTGTAAATAATGACCTTTTTATTTTAGGCTTTAAACAACTCTTTTCTCCCCTATCTCTTGCAGAAATTGGTGTTAACCAGCAGTGCTAGTGTAGTTTTTGAGGGCACAGACATAAAAAATGGCTCAGAAGATCTGCCCTATGCACAAAAACCTATTGATTACTACACAGAGACCAAGATCCTGCAGGAGAAGGTATTTGCCAATGGTTAATTTGTTCTTTTGGGATGTATTCACTTAATAAAAAGAGAATAAAATCAAGCTGTGGCATGACTTGCCACAGAGGTTGAATGAAATGCTGTGTGACACTGCAGAGGTGGTTCCAGAGCTGCCAGAGGTGTCACTGCCATGGAGGAGCCACAGGATAGTGCCAGTTCTCTGCCACAGCTTTGGTTTCACAGCAGTCAGGAGAGGTTTTTATCCTCTCTGCTGCTTTTCCTGATTTGCAGCCTGAATTTGGAGTTGGGAATGTGAAAAAGGCACTGAGTAAGGAGGAGAGGAGGTGGGAATGTGGCCTGAGCTGAGGGGCACAGGCCATTACTGAAAATATTCATGTTAAAAAACATCTGAGAGTTCACTGCTCTGGACTTGCACAGCACCAATATCTGCTCTTCTCCTGTTCTTACTGCTGCAGCACCTGTGGTTTAAATATGGGATAACAGTGTTTTCAGTCAAAGGCAGCAGACCTTTTCTGGCTCCTTTTTCCATGGCTTGCATTCAGCTGTGGGAAGAATCTGTGCTTTTTGTGCCAGAAGAATTGAGAGTCCCTTCCATGCTGATGCTGACAGTGCGAGAGGCTGGAAGGAATTTCCTCCACAAGAGCTTCATTAATTTAAATGGTGCAAACATCTGTTCCTTCCCCAGCACTTTGCAGTTACTGATAAAGGGGAAGCTGAGGAGCAGCAATCAGGGGTAGCCCCAGTGCTGCTGATTATGGCTTTGTTTTGGGGGAAACTCAAAGGATTTTGTCTGTGCCTCCTCCATAGAAATCCCAGCAGCTGCTGGAAATGAAAACACGCTGTTTAGGAACTCCCAGGAGAGTGAAATCTGCTCCAGAGCTGCTGAATGTGCTGCTGGAGCTCCGGGGAGGTGGGATCAACCCCTCCTGAGAGAGATCCAGGAGGGCTGGGGTGGGTACAGCTGCTGGGAGGGACAGAAATGGAATTCCTGAGTGTCCTCTGCTCCAGCTCCTGCACAGGGTTCATGGAGTGGAGGAGCTTGGAGAGCTTCTCTGGCTTCTGGGGTGTGCAAAGAGAGAAGCAAAGCCTTCCCTGCCTTTGTCAATTCATTAAGTGCTCAACCATAAAAACTGGTTTGTGTCTGGTTTTCTTATCAAGGAAAACTGGGAAAAGAGATGGGAACAAAGGAAGGATCACTTGGAAAGACAGGAGGGGATAATAATTCTTCCACTGGCTCTTCCCAAGGAGATGGGGAGGCCCCAGCCCCTTCAGTGATGATTGTGGGATGTTGGGACCCTGGGTGTTGAGAATTTCAGACTTTCTGTCCTGCCAGGCACTGATCCCCAGGAGAACACTGCATTGACCTGAGGCCGTGGAGAAGCTTCCAGAATGGAATGACAGAGCTGGGATTGTGGGGGTGGAGTTTGAAGAGAAGTGTGTGATATCACAGGGTGGGAAACTTCGAGCTGAAGGGTTTAGAATATAGCAATATATATAAAACAAGATGGAGGTTTTAGGGTGGAGGCTGCTCCTTCTTCTCCATCTTCTTCTCCATGGGTTTGGGAGGTTTGATGTAATTGGATAAAAGTCCCCGTTGCAGGGCACAGGGGATTGGTTATTGGGTTAAAAATAACAATAATTTAGGTGCCATTTCTTAACTGGACAGCTTATCCTTAAAAGGCCTTGTAGAGAGAGAGATGGGGCTCCATTTTTAGTTTGTTAGAGGGAAGTGCTGTAGAACTCAGGTTTTTTAGATTGTAAAATAGATAAGCATCTGAGTCCCAACAAGAAATACCATCTCCCACATTTAATCCCAACCCTGGCAGAAGAGAAGTTAAGACTTCACAGTGGGATGCATTGCTGAGCTCTGTTTTCTTTCTTGATTTTCTTCTCCTCTTTCCCTACAGGAGGTGCTCAGTGCAAACGACCCAGACAACAATTTCCTCACCACTGCAATCCGTCCCCATGGAATATTTGGTCCCAGAGACCCTCAGCTGGTTCCCATCCTCATCCAGGCAGCTCGGAGTGGCAAAATGAAGTTCATCATTGGGTGAGCAAGGCCCAGGCATTTCAGAGCTGGGGCAAAATCAGTGCTGGCTCTACAAAGCCCTTTTGGAAGGGAACAAAAGAAAATCAGTTGTGTTGTTTCTTTTATTTTTCACTTTCCAGGGTTTTTTTTCTTAAAAATCCTATGTCAGGGGCTCACTCCCTGCCATGGTGAGTGTCCATAATGCCAGAGGAATATCCATGAGGAAAGCTGGCATGGCTTGAGCTGTTAAAGAGCTGTGCCATTCATATGAGACAGCTCAGATTACTTGCTGTTAATTTATACCACTTGTGGTGTTTGAGGTTCTGGCAATTAAAATCCCTATTAAATATGAAACACTCAAAGTATGGCCTGAAATTGCAGCACTAGAGAGTGGGAGAAGAGGAAACTTGGGATGAATTTATCCTGGTGGAAGTCCTTCCTTTTGCCTCAAGCAGATTCTCAGCCCAGCTTGCCTTGGGGCTAAATTCCTTTTCTGTGTGCAGGGATGGAAAGAACTTGGTGGATTTCACCTACGTGGAGAACGTGGTGCATGGGCACATCCTGGCTGCAGAAAAGCTGCACAAAGGCTCTCCCCTGTGTGGGAAGGTGAGAAGGGAGGGGAGGGGAGGGATCCCCAGCCTCTGCTGTGGGATCTATGCTGATTCCAGGGCCCTGGACACCATCCTGGAGGCCAGCAGCTCCAGGTTTTCCATCTGTGGGGAGCATTGAGTGCAGCCACCTGGGCTGAGCTGGATGGATATCCTGGAATTTCCTGCTCTAAAACTCCTTGGGAAGGGCAATCCAGGCAGAACTGGGGGCAGCCAGGAGGCACACATGGAAACACAGGAGCTTTTGGGACACAGTTCAGAGCAGGAGGAGCTTTTCCTGGTCCTGCTGTGCTCTGGGCACACTGGGGTGTTTTAAGCTGCCTGCTCTGTGCTGTGGCAGCCAGTTTGGTTGACATTTATGAGGAATCCTGGCCTTTGGGTGCTGGAAGTAGCTGGTTTCCTTGGAAAAGCAGGGATTACCCCTCTTCACACAGAGGTGGGAAGTGCAAAGCAGTTTGTCAGGATGGTGTGTGCTCTGGCCCAGGTCAGGGGTGTCATGTCCTCACATGAGCAGGAGAGGGGCCAGCACAGAGCCAAACCTGGGAAATCCACCACGATTTTAACCCCTGGCTTCTCCTCTGCCTCTCCTGCAGGCCTTTCACATCACCAACGATGAACCAATTCCCTTCTGGACGTTCATGTCCCGCATCCTGACCGGCCTGGACTACGACCCTCCCAAGTACCACATTCCCTACTGGCTGGCCTATTACCTGGCCCTGCTGCTGGCCCTGCTGCTGGCCCTGCTCAGGCCCCTGGTGACCATCAAGGCCACCTTCACACCCATGAGGGTGGCCCTGGCTGGGACCTTCCACTACTACAGCTGTGAGAAGGCCAAGAGGGCCATGGGCTACAGCCCCGTGGTCAGCCTGGACGAGGCCATTGCCAGGACTGTGCAGAGCTACCCCAGCCTGCGCCGGGCCAGGGCCTGACACCCTGCCTGGAGCCTCTCCAACCTGTGTGCTATCATTTCTGACACCTTAACATGGAGCACAGGGCACCAGTTCCCAGGAAAGAGTTTTCCTGAAGTCTCTGCTCCTCCTCCTCCTCATCATTCCATGTGGGAGCTGTGCTGACAGTTTGTTTCTTGGATGTGACTTCTTGTTTGGAAACAGCTGCTGAACTCTCTGGGCTGTGAATAAACACCCTGCTGTGCCCTCTTCAATCCTGAGCAGGCACACCAGCATTCCTGCTCCCTTCCCTCCACCCTTGTCCCGTGTTTTGTTGCTCTGGTGACAGCAGCCATCCCTTCCCAGAGCTGCAGGCTGGGTCACAAACACTTCCTGGGGCTGGCTCCCCTCTGCACTTTGGCTTTGCTCTCCACAAGACAGCCCAGTGCCAGAAATGACTTGTGCCACCATCTCTTAAATCATTGCAGCTCTTCTGGTTTTCCCCTCCATGATCAGGGGGTGGTTTGGCTTCTCCCTGAGGCAGCAGAAGGAACCCACAAGGAGTGTGTTCACTTGTGGCTTCATTCCTTTGTCCATGCAGGATTTATTTCTGTTCCAAAAGAACCCAAGTAAATCACACAGAGCTGACTTTGCAGCTTCGTGTCCCATCTGTGAGAGGGCAGATCCCACTCTCAGCACAAACAGGATCTTAATGATTCCCTTTTGGGGCACAGATCTTTGGGAGCTGCCTGGCAGCAGCCCCAGCACTGTTCTGCAGATCTGCAGTGCTGGGAAGATCCTGCAGCACCAGCTGCTCCTCCCTGCCCTGTCAGTGCTGCTCACGGGGATTTTTGGTACTCTGACCACTTAGTCCATGAAAAAACCTCTTTTCCACAAGAAAATGGATACAAAGCAACAGTCCTCAAGCTATTTCCTCTGACTTGTATGTTAAATGTTCTTTGCCCTCTAATCTTTCTAAGCACTTCAGTTCTGGTTTGATTTTAAATGAGGGGTTTAGGTTTGAGCTGGAGTTTTGCCCTGTGCAAACTCCTGGATCCCTGGGGGTTCTGGTGTTTCAAATTTCAGAAGGATGGGAAATGCCTCAGTGACAGAATTATGGAATCCCAGGATGGTTTGGGTTGGGAGGGACCTTAAAGCTCATCTCATTCCACCCCCAGGGACACCTTCCACTGTCCCAGGATGCTCCAAGCCCCATCCAACCTGGCCTGGACACTTCCAGGGACCCATGGGCAGCCACAATCTCCTTAACCTCAATGTGCTGCTGTAGTCTGATTAAATGTCTGATTAAATGGGTTTTATTTCAACTTCTGGCTGTTTTCTGGGGGGAAAAAACCCACACTGGGCTTTTTTTCCTGGGAATTTTGATTTGCTGGTTAACAGCTGGTTTTACCAAGCTTGGCCTTGCAGCAAACACTGGCCAGGTGCCTGGGGCAGGTGCCACCACCCTGCTGGGCACTGCTCAGCCCCGAGCAGGGACAGCCCTGCCCTCCCATGGGGAGGGAGCGGGGTCTGGTGGAAGGGGAAGGATCCAGGATTTCCCAAAGCCAAACCAGAGGTAAATCACATCATCCCTGTTGGATTGTGCCCTTTTCTGACTTAGAGATGGGGCAGCTGAGAGGTGTTTTAAATACTCTTATTCCGTTTTCAGTCTCATGTGAAGGGTGAGACAATACAGACGTTAAAATTCACGCTATTACAATCAGAAACTTTCTATCAAACTTAAAAATTCTCTACAAATTCATTGCCCACACATCACCTTCGGACTCTAGGTGGCATTTCCCAGCCTGGCAGCTCCAATCCACCCCAAAAATGCCGTGGCTGTGCTTGGACACAGGCAGGGCAGGGTCACTGCTCTCCCTGTCCTGGCAGGGGGAGCAGAAGGCTCTGGAAGCTGAGCTCAGCTGGACCAGAGAGGGGTTCAGAGAGGGGTTCCAGCTCCCAGGGAGGGACCCAGAGCTTTGCTGGGCTGGGGAGCAGCACCCAGGGCAGGGCTGGGCACACCTGGGCTGGGAGCAGTGACAAGGTGGCACTGAGGGCTGTGCATACCTGGGTTGGGGACAGTGACAAGGTGGCACTGAGGGGAGAGCTGTGCACACCTGGGCTGGGGAGCAGTGACAAGGTGGCACTGAGGGAGAGCTGTGCACACCTGGCTGGGAGCAGTGACAAGGTGGCACTGAGGGGAGAGCTGTGCACACCTGGCTGGGGAGCAGTAACAAGGTGGCACTGAGGGCAGGGCTGTGCACACCTGGGCTGGGGAGCAGTGACAAGGTGGCACTGAGGGGAGAGCTGTGCACACCTGGCTGGGGAGCAGTGACAAGGTGGCACTGAGGGCTGTGCACACCTGGCTGGGGAGCAGTGACAAGGTGGCACTGAGGGCTGTGCACACCTGGGTTGGGGACAGTGACAAGGTGGCACTGAGGGGAGAGCTGTGCACACCTGGGCTGGGGAGCAGTGCTCAGCGGGCACCCAGGCAGGGCTGTGCACACCTGGCTGGGGAGCAGTGACAAGGTGGCACTGAGGGCAAGGCTGGGCACACCTGGGCTGGGGAGCAGTGACAAGGTGGCACTGAGGGCAGGGCTGTGCACACCTGGGCTGGGGAGCAGTGACAAGGTGGCACTGAGGGGAGAGCTGTGCACACCTGGGCTGGGGAGCAGTGACAAGGTGGCACTGAGGGCTGTGCACACCTGGGTTGGGGACAGTGACAAGGTGGCACTGAGGGGAGAGCTGTGCACACCTGGGCTGGGGAGCAGTGCTCAGCGGGCACCCAGGGCAGGGCTGTGCACACCTGGGCTGGGGAGCAGTGACAAGGTGGCACTGAGGGCAAGGCTGGGCACACCTGGGCTGGGGAGCAGTGACAAGGTGGCACTGAGGGCAGGGCTGGGCACACCTGGGCTGGGGAGCAGTGACAAGGTGGCACTGAGGGCTGTGCACACCTGGGTTGGGGACAGTGACAAGGTGGCACTGAGGGGAGGGCTGTGCACACCTGGGTTGGGGACAGTGACAAGGTGGCACTGAGGGCAGGGCTGTGCACACCTGGGCTGGGGAGCAGTGCTCAGCGGGCACCCAGGGCAGGGCTGTGCACACCTGGGCTGGCAGCTCTCCCAGTGCAGTCAGGGAGCTGCCAGGTTCCTCTGGCTCTGAGCACTGCTGTTTCCCAAGCCCAGATAAACAGGGAATGCTGGAGCCTGGCTGTGCCTCCATCCCTGGCCACAACACAGCAGAGCCTTGCTCCATCCACAGCCTCTTCCAGCCCTGCTCCAGCCTCCTCCTCTCGTTTTCCAGCTCTGACCAGCATAAATCCTGTCCTGGGATTCTGGGGCAGTGATGAGATCCTTCTGTTGTTCCCTGCCTGGATGTGTTTTTGTGCCACCTCTTCATCACTGGGAGGGTGTGGAGCTGCTGGAGCGAGTCCAGAGGAGGCACCAGGATGCTCAGGGGGATGGAGCAGCTCTACTGGGAGGAAAGGCTGAGGGAATTGGGATGGTGCAGCCTGGAGTGGAGAAGCTTTGGGGTGACCTCAGTGTGGCCTTGCAGTGCCTGAAGGAGCCAAGTGGAAACATGGAGAGAGACAATTTACAAGGGAGGAAGGGACAGGACACAGGGCAGGGTTAGGTGGGATATTGGGAATTAGGAATTGTTCCCTGTGAGGGTGGGCAGGCCCTGGCACAGGTGCCCAGAGCAGCTGGGGCTGCCCCTGGATCCCTGGCAGTGCCCAAGGCCAGGTTGGACATTGGGGCTTGGAGCAGCCTGGGACAGTGGGAGGTGTCCCTGCCATGGCAGGGGTGGCACTGGGTGGGTTTTGAGGTCCCTTCCCACCCAAACCATTCAGGGATTTTTATGGCTTCCAGTCTGTATTCTGTGTGTGTCAGCAAGCAGAGGCTGTGAAGCAAAATTGCCATTATCAAACTTTCCTTCCAAACATCCAGGATCAAATGCAGGTGCAGTCTGTCCTTGTCAGAACACTCAACAGGAGCTCCCCACGACTTCAAAGAGTTCCCTGGAGCACTCTCATCAAACTCCTTATCTCCCTCTCTCTGCTTTCCTGGCTTTTCCTTGCTGCAGCTCCTCATTTTGCTGACCTGAGATTGGTTTTGGCACTGGGAGAGATAAGGAGAGATCTTCTGTTGCTTATCCTGGAGAAGGGAGAGGGAGGGAAGGGAGAGGGGATTACAAGTGCTTTCCTAGGTGGAGTTAAGGTAACCAAAACCTCCATTCCCCTCTCACAGGGATTGCAGAGGGAACTTGCTCGGGAGGATTGACCAAGGAATCCCTTTCAGTCTTGCCCTCAGAACATGGGGGAAGCCCTGGTACAGACACACCTCCAGAAAGGAAAAATGGTGGCTTGGGTGTAATTACCAGAAATAGGTAAAAGAAAAAATGGATGAAAGGAGGTCAGAAATGACCCTGCATGTCCAGGGAGCAAAAAGGCTCAGGCGGCATTCCAGGGGTGTGCAGGAGGTGTCCAGGGCCAGGCTGGACAGGGCTGGGAGCAAGCTGGGACAGTGGGAGGTGTCCCTGCCCATGGGGTGGAACAGGAGGGGCTTTGAGGTCCCTTCCAAGCCAAAGCATTCCGTGATTCAGTGAGGTTTGGGAGCAGTGTGCCATGTGCACCCTGCAAGCACCGGGGGATTTCCAGACACAGGGATCCAGGCCATGCTGCAGGACTCCAGCTCAGCATTTGGGGAAGCTGTGGAAGGGGTGTTTTCTATCCCAGTACACCCAGTTACCCCAACGTGCTGGTGGCAGGGAGCACCAGGACATTCCCACAGCTCCAGCCGAGGCAGGCTGGGCTGGCTCTGCTTCCCGGGAGAATTCTCTCCGAGTTTCGCTGCTGCTTGTGCAAGCCCCGGGCCGGTGCCAGGCCCACGGGGGAGAGTGGTGCAACCCTGCCCTGTCAGGGCAGGGGGAAGAGCAGCTTGTTTGCCTCAGAGCCTGCAGGGAGCTCGCTGAGCTGCTGAGGATAAATCAGCATCTCCCTGCTTGCGCCAGAGCGGCTTTGGGTGTTGCGGTGGCACCGCGGTGTCCCCGCCACAGCTCTGCCTCTGCCGTGCCCCGACTCTGCTGACAGCACCACTTTGTGTTGTGCTGGCACTCCTGAGCCCCAGGAGGGTGCAGGTGTGTCCCTGAGCACGGGCAGGTTGCTGTATTCCTGCAGGGAATCCTCCGGACAGACAATGCCCTGCTGCCACCTGCTATTAGGAAGGTGAGGCCTGGCGTTCTGGCAGAGCTCTGCAGTGACACCTCATGAAAAACCAGTTTGATTCCCTTGTAACAAATGGGTGTAGTGGTTTTACACCCTGCGACTCATCACGGCTGGGCTTGGGGCTGGTGGCACCGCTGCAAAGCCCTGGGCACTGCAGGGTTCAGCCCTGCCCTCCCCCTCAGCTCCAGCACCAGGGAGGGGCTGCACAGAGTGGAATCGGCAAAGCAGGAAATGTTCCAGGGCAGCTCCGGGCTCTGGAGTGGGCTTGGTGGATTTCTCACCACCAGAAAATACGTACCAGAAAATGTTACAGGATGTTGCCGTGGCTGTTCAAACACAGGCTGGGCTGTGAGGCTGTCTCTGGGCAGGAATCACCTTTGCCATAGGAATGATTTGGTGAAACGCCCTTGCCATGAAATTGGCTGCCTGGATTTCCAGAGTGGAGCAGGTTCCCTGCAGAGATCCCTGTTCCTGCAGGAATGAGCTGTGCGGTTACAGCTCTTGGCACCCAGCTGCTCTGGAAGTGGCAGAACAAGGATCAGTCAGTGCCAGCTGTGGGGCATCTTCATGAGAAAGGGTCTTTGTGCTTTCCTGGGAGAGCAGATCCCATGAAAATCCATTTCCTGGTGAAGTCAGATATTCCAGGCTGAAATTTACTCGGTAACAATAATGTTTTTAACTGGAGCTGGGGAAAAGGCTCTGTTTTCTTGCTCTCCCATGCTGCAGGAGTGTGTCTGTCCCTGGAGAAGCTGGGGGTTGGGATGGGATTCAGGACATTGCTCCTGCTCTGGGCTGGGCTCAGGCACAGCTTTACCTGAGCCTCAGCTCGTGGCTGAGGAGGGACCCAGGCCTGCAGGGAGGGGGTTCAAGCCAGATCCTCTTGGTTTTAATCAGATTCAGGGGGAAAATGGAAACATTCCCCTCTTGGATTTCACTTGGGTTGGATGAGTACAAAGGACTTTTTGTGTTGTTGACTTCAGCACACTCAGGTTTCCTCCAGAGGTGTGCAGGGCTCCTGTGCTGCTCCAGGTGGGGCTGCTCCTGCCAGGGAGACCAGAAATCCAGAGTCTATCCCTGAGCCTCTAGCAGAAGCTGTCAGCTCCTTCAGGCCCTGCAAGGCCACACTGAGCTCACCCCAAAGCTTCCCCTCTCCAGGTGAACAGTCCCAGCTCTCCCAGCCTTTCCTCCCAGCAGAGCTGCTCCATCCTCTGCCCATCCTGGAGCTTCCTCTGGGCTCTCTAAGCAGCTCCAGGTCCCTCCTGTGCTGGCCCAGGGCTGGGGTCTCACTGAGGGGCAGAACCCCAATCCCTTTCCTGTTGCCCACACTGTGGGGATGAATCTCCTGAGCCAGCAGTGACTCCTGGTGCTGCTCTGGGAGCTCCTCATCCTCTCCTCTCAGTGTTCGATGCTGAGGTGGTTGTAACAAATACCTTTTATTTTTGCCTGGTTTTTGAGCATTCAGCATGGAACGGTGTGTTCCCACCGGGAGAAAGCAGAGCCCGGGTGTCCCTGTGGTGCCCGGGGAGCCGGTGTACCTGCAGGGCTGGCCAGGCCAGGCTGGGCTGTTACTCACGGCTGTTCCAGGGGAGAGCCAGGACAAACCTTCAGCAAACGCTGCCATGACTCAGGGCTTACCGAGAATAAAGCTGCTCTGTCAGCTGGAGCCCTGGAGCAGAGGATGCTGCCCAGGAAGGGACTGGGTTGCATTTTCCAGCCCGCTTTGAACCGCTCCGGTTTCCCTGAGCCGGACCCCGAGCCCGCCCCGCCGGGAGCTCAGGGCGCGGCCCTGGGAACAGCCCCGCTTATCTCTGCCGGGATCGGCGCAGCCACCGAGCCCGGCTCAGCTGAGCCCGGCTGCTGCTGAGCCCCAGCAGATCCGAGGGGAAGATCTGGGGCTGCAGTAACACCTTAATGCCTGAAAATCCCTGATGTCATCCTCACTGTGCCGCTGGGAGCCAGGGCTGGGTCATCGGCCCTGTTCCAGCACATCCCGATGGGATGGGATGGGATGGGATGGATGGGATGGGATGGGATGGGATGGGATGGGGTGGGATGGGATGGGATGGGATGGGATGGGATGGGATGGGATGGGATGGGATGGGATGGGATGGGTGGATGGGATGGGATGGGATGGGATGGGATGGGTGGGGTGGTGGGATGGATGGGATGGGATGGGATGGGATGGGGGATGGGATGGGGTGGGGTGGGGTGGGGTGGGGATGGGATGGGATGGATGGGATGGGATGGGATGGGATGGGATGGGATGGATGGGATGGATGGGATGGATGGGATGGGATGGGATGGGGTGGGATGGGATATTTGCCCATCATCCCACAGCAGGAGTTTCCCTTTCCAGCTGCTACAGGCTCAGCATTACCTGTGCTTGAATTGGGGTCAGGGGATCCTGGTGGGGGCTTGGTTGGGGCTTTATCACCTCCAGGGCTGGAGGAGGCCATGGATCTGCTGCAGGGCTGGAGCCCCTCTGGAGCCAGGCAGGGAGAGCTGGGGGTGCTCACCTGGAGAGGAGAAGGCTCCAGGGACACCTCAGAGCCCTGCCAGGGCCTGAAGGGTTCCAGGAGAGCTGGAGAGGGACTGGGGACAAGGGATGGAGAGACAGGACACAGGAATGGCTCCCACTGCCAGAGGGCAGAGATGGATGGGATATTGGGAATTGGGAATTGTTCCCTGCGAGGGTGGGCAGGCCCTGGCAGAGGTGCCCAGAGCAGGTGTGGCTGCCCCTGGATCCCTGGCAGTGCCCAAGGCCAGGTTGGACATTGGGGCTGGGAGCACCTGGGACAGTGGGGAGTGTCCCTGCCATGGCAGGGGTGGCACTGGATGGGATTTAGGGTCCCTTCCAACCCAATCCACTGTGGGATTCTCTGATTCTTGCCATGCTGTGGCAGTGCCAGGCTGAAGCCCTGACACCTCAGGACAGCTCCAAAGCCCCAGCCCCAGCTGCCAGGCTTTAGGGATGGGCACAAAGGGAGTCCCAGGCTCTGGCTGTGCCAGGCTGTCCCCACAGCCGGCCCTGGGGACCGTGCGGTGACCGGAGCAATTAGAAAGGGAAATCAAATGAGGAAGAGCGGAATGCCCGGCAATTTCCTGCGGGATTATCACACCTGTGGGCCTCGGTAATGAGTTCCAAGTAGACAATCAGTGTCGAGGGCTAATTACAGCCCCTGATGCTCCCCGGTACCACCGCTCCCAAGCGGCTCCGAGCAGCATCGGGGGTCCCGCTCCCCCTACCTGGGGGCCGAGCTCGCCCCGAGCAGAAATTCCGTGGGGTGAGAGCTGGGGGCGCTGCTCGGGGCTGTGCCAGGGCCCACAGGGCCGGGGACCGTGGCATTCGCCGGGGAATGCCAGGAATGCAGAGCGGAGCCTACAGGGAGGGGAGACCGTGCCGCCGAACGGAGAAACCTGTTTGATTCCCCTGCAGGGCCAAACACACCCAAGTCTCCTCCTCAAAACAAGGCTTGGCTTCCCGGGGCCGGCCCTCCCGGCAGGTGGGGGCTCAGGTGTGCCACAGCCGTGCCAGGCCCGCCCGGAGCCGCCGCTGCCAGGAGAGCTCCGCGCCGGGAACCGCAGGTGGGAACGGGACCGGGACCGGGGCCCGGAACGGGAGCGGGGCTGGTCAGCTGGGGGGAACAGAGGCTGCCCTGCCCTGCCCTGCCCTGCCAGGGACACCCGGGACACCCAAATCCTCCTGCCCCGTGGAGCTGGAGCTGTTCAGGGGTGTCTCGGATCAAAGCGTGGCTCTGCAGGGATGGATGGGGCTCCTGCAGGAAACGGGCTGGGGCTGAGGTTTGGCTCTGGGGTTTGTTGCACCTGTCTGATCTCAAATTCCCTCCCTGCCCACGGTTCCACATCCTCCCAATTCCCTTTCCCGCTCTGGATTTCCGCGGGGCACAGCAGTGCCCTCCCCGGGACAGGTCTGGGTGCGGGCAGGGTCCGGAAAACTCCGGGCAAATTCAATCCTGTGACCCCGAGAGCCTCCGCTGAGATCTGGGGGAGCTCCAGCTCTTCCTGCCTCCCCAGCCCTCCCTGCCAGGGCTCCTGGGGGACACAGGGGCTGCAGGCAGAGATTTCTGCCTCTCTGCTGCTCTGCCTTGTTTTGTTTCTGCCCGAATCGGTGTGAAATCAGCACCCTGGGAAGGAGTGGCAGAGCTGGCACGGAGGAGAGAGCACCTCCCTCTGCCCTTGCTTCATCCCGGGAATGTCGTCCCCATTTCCCTGTCCCAGCCCCGCTCAGGACAGACCCCACAGAGGAGGATGAGCTGCGCTCACCGGGGCAGGGATGTCCTTCCTTCTCGGCTGGACCTGGAGGTTTTGTTTAGGATATTTTATTACTCTTATTATAAACTCGGTTTATTTTATTCATCCAGCCAATGACTCAGTACATTTCTTCCCCCAAAAAAAAATTTACCAGGACTTAAGTGGAAGTCCCAGTTTCCAGAAGTGGCAGATTTTAGCTCTCTTTTACAAAAAAAAAAGTTGTGTTTTCTTGGCAAAACTTTGTGGTGTCTGTGTGACGTCATGAGGCTTCAAGGAGCTTTTGTCCTGCTCTGTCTGTAGGTCAGTGACACAAACACAAAGCTCCACCTTTGACACAAAACTTATTTTTCCTTCCTTTTTCCTTTCATCTTTGAACATCAAGGCTCAAGGTCAGCGATGTGTGGGTGTGGTGAACGTCCTGCACATCCTTCCTTTTAAACCCAGAAATTAGCTGAGCAATTAGGAATTAATTCCATGTAATTAGAGCAATGAAACTGCACACGCAGGATGATGAAAATGACCCGAGAGTTTCTCGGGCAGTGGCAGGGGGCAGTTGTGCCGGGGGTGGTCCTGCTGGGAGGATCCCTGGGGACGGGCAGGGCTCAGAAGTTGGTGCCACCCTTCCCTGCCTGCAGCAGCTCCAGGCTGTGCCAGCTTCAGCAGGATCTGATGGTTTTGTGGGATGTGTGGTTGTGAGTGAATGAAAGGAAATTCCAACTGGGCATTTGCAGCTTTTCACAGGTTGTCTGGAACGGGTCTGTGTTGCTCCTGTTTGTGAGGTCGGGGCAGGATTCCCCCTCCAGCTGCAGATTTCCATCCCTTTTCCCCAAATTCAGGGGAAAACAAACCTTCACTGTCCTCAGGTGATGGAGGGAAGATCCCAAGGGAATGTGGTGCTGGGATGAGGCTCCTCAGAGGTCCCACAGAGCCCCCAGGCTCCGCTGCAGCCACAGGGGGATAAGGACAGAGCTTCAGGATGGACACCACAGGAATTTCCCCATGGAAAGGGTGCCCAGGGCTTGGCAGGGGCTGCCCAGGGAGGTCTGGAGTGCCCATCCCTGGAGGTGGGGACAGGGTGGGGATGGGGCACAGGTTGGATTTGGTGATCCCAGAGCTCTTTTCCAGCCTCAGGGACTCTGGGATTGGGAGTGCTTTTGGCTCATGGACCAGGCAGGCGTGAGCTGTTGTATTGCACAATCCCAGAAGGGTGGATTTAATGTTTGATTGAAGGTTGCCTGGACTGTTTCAATTATTGAATTCCTGATTGTTTATAGCTTGACTTTAGAAATCTCCTGGTGCTTCTTAAATATTCCCAATGTTTATGGAACAGCATCGGTGTTAAACAGTCACTGCCTGGAAAAGGGGAAAGGCAGGAATAAAAAGCTGCTCCTTCAGAGCAGCTGAGCATTGTCTACAACCTGGAATCCCAGACTGCTCTGGTTGGGAGGGGACCTCAAAGCCCACCCAGTGCCACCCCTGCCATGGCAGGGACACCTCCCACTGTCCCAGGCTGCTCCAAGCCCCAACCTGGGCCAGGGATCCAGGGGCAGCCCCAGCTGCTCTGGGCACCCTGTGCCAGGGCCTCAGGCTGGGTTGGACCTTCTCAGGCTCCCTCAGAACCTCCCCCTCCAAAGAGAGCCCCTGTGTGCAGGAGGTGCTCTGGCATCCTCAGGTGCAGGCTGTGAGTTCCCAGTGTGCAGCCCGAGGTGCAATTCCAATTGTCCCTTGTGTCCCCAAGAGCAGACAGCAGGACAGGAGTGTCCACCTCCCCAGAAACAAGATGTGCTTCAAGTCAGAGCGGAATTAAATCCAGTTTTAAATTACTGGCTTAAAAACGGCACAGCCACTGGCCCAGGTGATGGAGCTCCAGCAGGAACTGGGGTGGGTCTGGCAGGGGTCGGGGTGGGTCTGGCAGGCATTAAGGTGGGTCTGGCAGGGGTTGAGGTGGGTTTGGCAGGGGTCAGGGTGGGTCTGGCAGGGGTGAAAGTGGGTCTGGCAGGGGTTGGGGTGGGTCTGGCAGGGGTTGAGGTGGGTCTGGAAGGGGTCGAGGTGGGTCTGGCCGGGGTTGGGGTGGGTCTGAAAGGGGTTGAGGTGGGTCTGAAAGGGGTCGAGGTGGATCTGGCAGGGGTCGAGGTGGATCTGGAATGGGTCAAGGTGGATCTGGAAGGAGTCAAGGTGGGTCTGGCAGGGGTTGAAGTGGATCAGGCTCCTGCTGTCCCTTCTCAGCAGATCAGGTGTCGGGTGACATCAGGGCAGAGAGGGACAGGGTTTGCATTGTGGGCTCGGCCGGTGCTCAGAAATTCGAGTCTGTGCCCTCACAGGAGGCAGCGCTGGGGGCTGGACCTGCCTGCTGGGCCAGGTAAGCCGTGCCAAAGGAGAAGGAAAAGCCTCCTCGCCCTGCTCTCCCTCCCGTGGGTGTCCAAACGCTGGGCTCCAGCTGCTGAGTGCCACCAGATTGGTGATGGAACCCTGGGTGCTGAGAATTTCAGAATTTCAGAATTTCTGTGCTGCCAGGCACTGACCCCCAAGAGAACGCTGCATTGACCTGAGGCCATGGAGAAGGCTTCCAAAATTTAATGATAAAATTGAGATTATAAATTTGAATAAAAGTGTGTAATATCACATAGTAAAAAACTTAATGCTTTGGAATATAATAATATATATATATAACAAATTAGAAGTTTTTAAGCAGTAGCTAGTTCCTTCTTCTTCATGAGTTTAAGTAGCATTGTGTAATTAGATAAAAAGTCCACATTACAAACCACAAGTAGTTAGTTATTAAGTTAAAAATAAAAATAATTTAAGTGTCATTTCTTAATTAGACAGTTTATCCTTAAAAAGCCTTATAGAAAGAAAAATACAGAAATATAAAAAGAAAAATGCAACTCAATCTTTTTAGTTTGTTAGTAAAGTACTATAAAACTCACAACTTATAAATATAGTATATATGTGTATATAAATGTAGTATATATATATATAAAAGTAATATAAATAGTATATATAAAAGTAATATAAATAAAGTAAAAAATAATAAAGTAATACAATAAATATAATAACAAATATAATAAAGTAATATAAATAAAAGCTAATAAACATCTAAGTCCAAACAAAAAATACCATCTCACACATTTAATCCAACCTTAAGAAAAACAAAAAAGGTCAAAAATAAAAAAGCAGCACAAGTCCCCCCTTGCACATGGAGGTGGGGACCCAGCCTGGAGCTAGGCCTGGAGGTCAAAACTCTCAGCAGGCTTGAGGAGGCTCAAAGGAAGGAAGTTCGAGCCTCTTGCAGGCTTTAAATACATTTTAATTTGAGGCTTGTGAAGGTCAGAACAGGCATCAATTATCCTCAGAGCAGGAGGCTTTTCCGCGTGACCGCCCTGGGCGCTGTTTGCTTGCAGCCTCCGGGTCAGCGGCCAAGGCCTCCATCAGTGCCCAGGCCTGGGGGAAATGAGGCCTGTGCTGGCAGCCAGGGGCAGGGGCAGCATGGCAGAGGTCCTTGGAGAGCTCCAGCACGGGCTCAGCTGGTGGGAGCAGAGCCTGGAGCTGCTGCTGGGTCACCTCGGGTGGCACCTGTGTCCCCATGGAGCTGGGATCACCGTGGGCAGGACGGGATCACTTCAGAGCTGGGACCATCAGTGATGCCCCATGAGTTTGGGCTGAGGGAAATAACCCTGGTGAGGGCACAGGTTGGCATCTGTGGATGCCCTCTGTGTGAGGAACCCAGAGTTTCACCCCTTGTCCAGGAGTCCCAGAGCCACTGAGGCTGGAAGGGCCCTTCAAGGTCCTCCAGTGCCACCGAGGCCTTGCAGGGACAGGGAGGGCAGCAGAGGGACCTGGGGGTTCCGGTCCCAAAAGGAACTGAGACAGTTCCTGTCCCAAAAGGAACTGGGATCAGCATGGGAGAGTGAGTGTGGGGCTTGGGGCATCCCATCCCAGGGCCAGGAAGCCAAACATGGGGAGCAGGAGTGCTGGAAGCTGGGTCTGGGGCTGGCCGGGCTGCAGGGACCCTTCAGGGGTCTCAGGGCACCCGGGTGCTCCCAGGAGAGCTGGATTTATGGGATCAAAGCAGCTCCATTCACTCTGCCCAGGGCATTCCTTCAGTCCCCAGAGCTGGGTCCAGCTGGGATCCAGCTCATCCCCAAGGCACACAAGGTGCTGTTAGGCTCAAAGAGGCCATTACCCCCGGTGCCCACAAACTGCAGGCTGAACTCTCGTTTTTAACATTTCAAAGTCCCAGCTGAGCCATCCCAAAGCAGGGTGGCCAGCAGGGAAGAGGAGCTGCCATCAGCTTTGAAAGTACAGCAAGTGTTTCATCTCCTGCAGGGTAATTAGAGCTGTTCAAGGGCTTTCTGTGGAAAGCAGATCCTTTCCAATTAAGGACTGCGCTGCTGATTTCAGGCACTTGAAGAATTTATTGGGGAAGAGTTGGTGTGGCTGTGCCTGCGCTCCTGAGGGACAGGATGGGACAGGATGGCTGGGCAGGGACAGGTCACCCTCCAGGGCCAGGGCAGCTCTGCAGCCTCGGGCACAGCTGGAGGCGCCCCCTGGTTCATCCAGGGGCTGTGATCCATAGGGAACATTCCCTGCCGGGGATGGGAGAGGAGTTTGGGGTGCTGGAGCTGCTCCAAAACTCCAGGGCATGGAAAGAGCCGAGGTAGGGCAGGGACCCCAGGGAGTGTGTGGAGGGAGAGATGGGCCGGGCTCTGCCCCTGGGCCGGGCTCTGCCCCTGGGCCGGGCTCTGCCCCTGAGCTGGGCTGGGCTGGGCTGGGCTCTGCCCCTGGGCCGGGCTCTGCCCCTGGGCCGGGCTCTGCCCCTGGGCTGGGCTCTGCCCCTGGGCCGGGCTCTGCCCCAGAGCCCCTGAACATTGACATCCAAGCAAGGTTCCAGCCCTTTTCCTTATTAAATAGCCTGGAATTGCTTTCCTCATTGAATAGCTTGGGATGGCTTTCCTCATGGGATGAGGAGCTTCAGAGTGTCCTCAGTGGGACGCTGCAGCCAGGCTTGGTCCCAAACCAGGGGATCTCTGGCTCTCAGCAAAGCTGCCTTGAGCCCCAGGGCTTCCCAGAGGTGGGAACGAGCTGTGTGTCCTGTCTTGGTGGTGTTCCAGACCTGTGTGTGCTGTCTTGGTGGTGTTCCATGCCTTTGGAAGTGTGATCCTGTGTTACTTAGCATAGGTTTAAGCAGCAGCCCTGTTTGCAGTGTGCAGTCTGAGGACTCAGTTTAATGGGATTTTGCTCCTGTGCAGAGAGAACATTTATCTCTTGTGCTGGGTGACTCATGCTGGATGCTTTGTCAGTGGGAATGAACCATTTTTATGGATCTCCTGCTGCCTGGGGTATCCCAGAGGCTGGTGTCCAAAGCTGAGCACCAGCTGCATTTATCCAGCACACAAGATGAGGGATTTAAAGTACCAGGGACATGAGCTGGACCATAAATCACAGGTTATTCCAAATACCAGAAGGAATACTGGAATATCAGCTGCCTGTTGCATATTTGGATGGCACAGGGGTGGGTGTAATGCTTGGGAAAGTTTGCAGAGGGAGAGGAGCCCTGGGGAATTGTTCAAGGTCCCGATGGGAAGAGCAGGGGATGAGCAGTGGGCAGATCCCTGGCTGAGACAAGCCGGGGGAGGAGGCTTTGCCAAGCCCAATGCCGTGAGATCAGCACCCAGCATTCCTCCTGGGCGTGTGGCTTCCCAGGAATACTGCAGGGACAGGCCCACCAGCAGGGAACAACAACCTCCTTTGAGATTCTCCCAAAGAGGGTTGGGCATTCTTATTTCTGACTGGCAGAGTCATTCCAGAATCCAGGAGAGAGTTTTGGCAAGGGAAGACTGGGGGTAGTAAAAGCTGGAAGGTGTCCCTGCCATGGAAGGGTTTGGAACTGGAGGAGATTTAAGGTCCCATCCAACCCAAACCATTCTGGGATTCAGTGTGAGATTTTCTCCTCCAAAAACAAAAGCTGGTCCTGCAGCTTCCATGGAAAATCTAGGAGTGCAAACAGAACAGAGCCATCTCTGACAAACACAGCCAGGTGCTGAATTAACCCGGGTCCTTCTCATCCCACCTGACACAAATCCCAAGGGTACTCCAGGATCCTCAGGGCTCTGCGGGCTCCAGAAGGTCTGGCCCACCTGAGTGCCTCTGGGCACTTTTGCAAGGTCTCCTCCACCACTTTCCTCCCAGATCTGGAAAAACACCTCTGGCACAGCTGGATTTGATTTTCCCTGTCCTTGATGCTGCAGGTTCATGGATGGGGAGGAATCCCAGCTCTGGTGCAGGGCCAGAGCCTCCCCATCCTCTGGCTGTGCCACCACTGCTGGCTCTGTGGCTGTGCTCTCCTCTCCCCTTGCCTGCCAGGTTTTTATACCACAGCTGATATTTTGCTTATCCCCTTTTCCATCTCTTTCAGGGCCTTGTTGGCTGTGAGCAGTGGCAGAAGGGGAAGGTGCTGCTGAGACCATGATGTCCCTGGGTGTCACTAAAGGTAATTCCATCCTCTCCTGGTTTTCCTCTGTTTCCCCTGCCGTGCTGGAGCTGCTGGAATGTCCCTGCAGGGACAGGCCACCAGGGAGGTGTTCCAGTGAGGTGTGAAGCTCTGAGTGACCCTCTGTGATCCAGCGGGATGCTGACCCCGAGGTCTGGGTGGCCACGTCTCCATCTCCCACCCAGCGCTGGAAGCTGTGACAGAGAGGGGAGGGCTCTGTGCTGGGCTGGATCCCACCTGCCCCGGGGTCCTGTGAGTGCTTCCCTCCCTGTCCCTGCTCTCCAGGAGGGCTGATCCCGCCCACGGACGAGGATCGCCGCAGGATCATCCGGCAGATGAAGGTTCGCACCACCCTGCGGGGGGACAAGAGCTGGATCCAGCACCACAACTCCGACTCGGACGAGGAGAAGAGCAGCCCCCAGTAAGAGCATTTCCTTCTCCTTCCCTTTCCCCGTCAGAATTCCCTGAGTTGGGTCATTGATCCAACCCCCGGCCCTGCGATCCCACCCTGTGCCCGAGGGCATTGTCCGAACGCTCCCGGAGCTCGGGGCTCCCCAGGCTCCGCGGTCTCCATCTGCACAGGGTGTGCTGTGACAGGTTTTGGGGTGCCCCTGGTGCCAGGCACTGACACTGCCTGTGGGAACCAGAACACCCCTCTGGCTGTCCAGGATGGCCAGGACCCCTGCCAGGGGGTTCAGAAGCCCTGGAAGGAGCCCAAAACACCTGTGGGTTTGATTATGACCCGTGGAGCAAATTACCAACCTTAGATGAAGATCAGCAAGCCACAACAGTTTAGGTAGAATAATAGTGAAGTTATCATGGGGTGGAAAAGTCGATTTTGGGGTTTCTGGAATGGGGGTTCAGGAGGCAGGATGGAGGGAACTGGGTGTGTCCAGCCTTTCTCCTTCTTCTTCTTGGCCTCCATCTTCTGCTGTGATGGTGGCACTCACAGATTGGTTTAGAGTAGAAGCTCACTGTCTAACATAGGTGATAGGTATTGGAAAGTAATTGTAAACATTGTACACGTAGTTTTTAGTATAAAGACATAACACAGCCCTGGGGGCACGCAGAGTGCCTGGAACTGTCCTGCTGGACAGACCTCAGCAGGGCAGGAGAAAATTTATTATAGATAAGATACAATAAACAACCTTGAGAGTGAGAAATGAAGAGCTCTGACTGCTTCTTCAAGCGCCGGGCTGGGAAAAGAGACTTTTAACAATCTCGGGGTCGCAGTGACCCAGAAAGGCCCAGAACTGCCAAAGGTGTTGCTGCTCCCCTTTGTTTCTGATAAATGCAGGGTGGGCAGAAGCTCAGACAGATGTCTTCTGCTGGAGCTGGGATTCAGCAGCACAGGCAGATTGGGAGGCTCAGGAGAGCTCCAGAGTTTTGTGAAGCCAGATTGTGCTTTGGAGTGACAAACTCAGGGCAGGCCTGCAGGGAGTTCAGGATGGGAGAGGCAGGAGATCAAACAGTTCCCTGGATGTCTCACAGTGCCCTGTGCCAGGGAACACCAGTCTGCTCCAGCTCCCCTTCACTTGGGAACAGACCCAATTCCAAACCCCTCTTCTCTTCCCCTCTCTCCAAACCCATGCTCAGCAATCAGTTAACCACCTCCTTGTGTTTGCTGTTCCCTCAGGTCGGGCCAGGCTGGTGGGGCACCCCGAGCCCCCAAACCCGCTGCTCCCCAGCAGGACAGGTAATTCCAGGGGCCCATTCCCATCCCATTCCCTGCTCTGCTGCCTGCAGGGCTTGGTGCCAGCCCTCAGCTCCCTGTGTGCCCCCCTCACCTCCTGCTGCCAGCACAGCTCTGGGCACAGCCCTGCTCACAGGGATGGCTCCCTTGGAGAGGGCAGGGAGTGGCTCCCGAGAGGTGCTGCAGGGTGCAGGGATGGCTTTAATTCAGAGGGACGGAGCCTTTGAGCCACTGATGGCACAAGGCTGGGCTGGGACAGCAGTGGCTCTGCTGCTGCAGCCCCTCAGTGCTCCAGGCAGGGACTCCTCAGGGCAGGGGGAGCCCTGGGTGGGGCTGAGGTCAGTTCAGAGCACGAGGGGTCTCCAGGAACTCAGGAGCTTGGAGGAATATCCTGAAATACCAAACTCTTGGGAAGGGCCTGGCCGTGCTCTGCCCTCACCCCTGAGCCCTTCCCTGCTTCCCTTTCCCTGTGGCAGCTCCCCCCACTCCTGGTGCTCTCCAGAGGAGCCATGCTGTGCTTCCTCCTGGGAATGCACCTCGGAGGAGTTGGGGTGCAGCTGTTGCTCTCCAGTGATAAAATAATCAGGGTCTGCATCACAGCTGATTTCCCCCTCCTGTGCCACCAACCTGGGCCAGAGAACACTGCCAGCATGGCTAATATTAATTAGCTCACTCTAAAATTCACTTTCTGTGTTAAAAATCCTCTACAGAGCTTGTTCTGATGATTATTCATTTGAAAACATCCCTCCAGAGTCAATCCAGCTGTGGGATCCCTCCAGGCCTGCTTAGCTGGGTTTTTGGTTTGACATCCATGTGGACTTTCCCCTTGAGTCCTGGTGCTGCTGCTGTTATTTTCCCCATGTTTTTACTCCCTGATGTCTGTTCTTTGCACAGGTCCTCTGCCTCCAAGCCCCAGTCTGGATACCTCATCAGGTGGGTATGGAATGGGAGAGATCTGGGCTGCAGGGGGAGGAGGGCTGGATCAGGAGCAGAAAATGTTCCCTCCTGGGTTCCATCAGCTGGGAACATCCCAGTGCTCAGGGCCAAGAGCCAGCCCTGTTGTTTCACTGCTGGCTTGAACTTGGCTCCAAACATTTTCCATTTTATGTAAGATGTCCCTTCCCTCCCCAGGGGGGTGTTCACCAGGACCATCGATAAAAGCTCCTCCGCGCCGGATCCTTCACCTTCCAGCCCAGCACAGAAAAAGTACGAGGGTGTCCCCCTGTCCCCTCCCCTCCAGCTGGGCAGCATTCCCTGCAGCCAGAGTGGGGCTATTTGGGGCTCTGCTGTTGTCCCCCTCCCTGTGGAGCTCCCCTGGGGAAGGAGGTGGGGAGGGATGGCAAGGTCACATTGCCAGTCGTGGTTTGTGTCCCCCCAGCACTGCCCTGAAGGGACAGAGCCGCTCCCCCTCCGGATACAGGATGACCACAGAGGACTACAAGAAACTGTGAGTGGGCAAAGGGAGCAGCTCCTCCTGTCCCTGCTCAGTGGGAGCCCCAGGAATGGCCCTGGAGCTTCCACTGGAAACTCCAGTGGTTCCCAGGGCCACCTCTTTGTGGGCCAGGAGGTGCTCCTTGAACTGACACCAGCCTTTGCATGGAGGGGATTTCATCACCAGGCAGGAATGGAGGGTGCAGCCTGGGACCTGGGTTTGGAGCTTTCCTGAAGTCTGGAGAAAGGCAGAGCAGCACTGTGGGCATTTCCTGCCCAGCTATTTGTGTCCCAGAGCATGGCTCTGATCTGAAATGGGGTTGTGGCTTCTGGACTAAGGACAAAAGTTCTTCAGGGACCTGTGCACCCCTATGGAAAATACAAGTGCCTTCCAGGGTCTGACCCAATCCCTTGGATTCACTTCTGTTTGGCTCTTGCTGCCTCTGCCCCAGCCGCAGCAGCAATTCCCTGACCCTGGCTCTCCCTTCCCTCCCTCCCAGAGCTCCGTACAACGTCCGGCAGAAATCCGTGGATGGGGAGGAGGAGGATGTGCCTTTTTCTCCAGATGAGCACAAGAAGAGGTGAGCCCTGGAGGTGCCCCCATGTTCCTGCAGGGACAGTGACAAGTTCTGTTCCCTCCTGGAGGTTTGGTGGACCCAGGCACGGCTCGGGGCTGGGTGCAATCCAAGGATAATCCCAGCTCTCCCTGCTCCGAGCCCTGCTCTGCCCACGGGCCACCGCGCTCCCAACAAAACGTAATTAAAATCCTGACGTGATGCAGCCTGACAGCACAGCCCAGTTACCCAGGCAGCTGGGGAGGGCTCTGGGATCCCTGGGCTGCCTGGTGGCCATGGGGAAGATGGAGATGCACAAAGAGGCAGGAGGGAGGAGCCCAGCTGCCCCCACCGCGGGTGTGCCCGGAGCTGGGATCGCTCCAGGACTGGCACCCGAGGGCAGCTCCAGGCTGGGCTGTCCTTCTCCTACCAGGAATAGGATCAGAGAATCATCCCAGCATGGTTTGGGTGGAAGAGACCTCAAAGCCCATCCAGTGCCACCCTGCCATGGGCAGGGACACCTTCCACTGTCCCAGGCTGCTCCAAGCCCTGTCCAGCCTGGCCTTGGGCACTGCCAGGGATCCAGGGGCACGGGACAGGAACAGGAACAGGTCTGGTCTCTCTGGCTTCAGCCTCGTTGCTTTTGATGGAGTTTCTGAGGCCCCTTTTCCTCAGCCACAAGTCTTGTACAAAGGAAAATTTGTCATTGTCCCCTGGGGTCCAGCCACTAAAGAGCTGAAGAGGAACTTTGGATAAGGGATGGAGGGACAGGATGCAGGGAATTTCTGACTTCCCACTGCCAGAGGGCAGAGATGGATGAGATATTGGGATAGAATTGTTCCCTGGGAGGGTGGGCGGGCTCTGGCACAGGGTGCCCAGAGCAGCTGTGGCTGCCCCTGGATGCCTGGAATTGATCCTTTCTCCCTTGGGACACTTGGTAGTACCCAGGTCACTGCAGACACTCCATGAGTGTCAGGCACAGAACCCATGTCCCATTTTTCTGTCCATGGAATCCAGTATTGCAGCAGTCCAGGTCTGCAATGGATGGTCCAGCCCTGGCACAGCTGCCCAGGGCAGTGGTGGAGTCCCCATTCCTGGAAGTGTTCAGAAAGCCTGTGGCTGTGGCACTCGAGGACGTGGGTTATGGTGACCATGGTGGTGGTGCTGGCTGATGGTTGGACTGGATGAATTTAAAGGATGATTGGATGATTATTTCCAACCTTCCACGATTCCATGAAATCTGCTCCCCAGAGCGCAGGAGCTCGCTCAGTGTTAGCCCAGCCTGCAGTGGTTGTTCCCTGCCCCTCCAAGGCTGCAGGCAGGGAGCAGCAGGGTGAGCGGGCTGTGAACCCTTCCCTGCTCTGTCCCCCCTCCAGGACCGAGGCTGCCAACAGTGTCCTGCGGCGCTCGGCCGGCCGCGAGCGCGCCTACGTCCTGTCCGCTGCCAAGAAGAGCAACGGGTGAGTCCCGGGGCTGGGAGGGGGACAGGAGCCAGGGAAGGGCTGCTGGAGCTGGGGGGAGCCTCTCCAACACGGCAGCCAAGGACAGGCCACAAGGGCTCCAAGGGCTGGAGCTCCTTCCCTACAAGAGAAGAGCTGGGAATGTTCACCTGGAGAGGAGAAGGCTCCAGGGAGGGCTCAGAGCCCTTCCAGGGCCTGAAGGGGCTCCAGGAGAGCTGGAGAGGGACTGGGGACAAGGGATGGAGGGACAGGACACAGGGAATGGCTCCCACTGCCAGAGGGCAGGGATGGATGGGATATTGGGAATTAGGAATTGTTCCCTGTGAGGGTGGGCAGGCCCTGGCACAGGTGCCCAGAGCAGCTGTGGCTGCCCCTGGATCCCTGGCAGTGCCCAAGGCCAGGCTGGACACGGGTTGGGAGCAGCCTGGGATGGTGGAAGGTGTCCCTGGGGCTGGAAAATTTTGAAGGTCCTTCCAAGCCAAACCTTTGCATGATTCCATGGTATCTGCAGGTTTCTGCAGAACTGGGAAATCCTCCACGTATTCCTTATTGAGAGGGATGAAACTTCCAGAAAAGAAAATCCATGGGAGTCCCTAATTCCCTGAGGCAGTAGAGTCCCATTTTCAGCCCCAGTCCTTCAGCTGCTCTCTGCAGTTTTGTTGCATTATTTCATTTGTGTGACACCCTTGGTTGGGGTCAGCTCTGCCCAGAGGGGTGACAGGACCTTGCACACCTGGGGCAGGGTCTGGGGGAGCTCTGCCCCTGCCCAGGGAGTGTCTTTCCCTCCAGTCCTTTAACTGCTCCTTAATCCTTCCTCCACAGCAGCCCAACACAGGAATTCCCACCCCTGTTTGCCAAGAGGTAGGTGCTGGACCTCGGGGAGCTCTGCTGGGGCTGGGTGCATGTACCAGGCTGGGATAGCAGATCCCAGGAGTTTCACAGCAGAGGAAGAACAATTCCTTGAAAAAAGATGCTGGGGGTTGGATCTCAATGCTTTTTTGGGAGAAACAGTGTTGGAAAAACCAGGAATGCAATCCTGATGGTGCTTTGGGTTATGGACAGCCTGAAACTGGGGAGACTCAGGCAGTTCCTGGGAACAGCTCCCTAGGAACAGCTTCCTGGGAAGCTGCTCCAGGCAGCCAGGAGAATGCTCCTCGGGCATCTCCCTCCTGGAGCTGTCTGTGGGACAGGGAAACGTGCCCAGGGCTCCCTCTGGTATCATTGTCACTGTTAGTAATGAAGGGAGGGGACTGTTTTTGAGCTAAGAACAACTTACTGCTCAGATAAACGTCAGTCTCAGAGGCTGGGAGATTTTAAAAGAGTAAGTAGTCAGTCCTAGCTCCAGAGTAGTCACAAGTTCTTTGTTACAAGACAATATGGAACTTTCTAATCTAATGAACAGATGTTACCAGGGTTAGTTTGCTTTTCTAACTTGTCATTTCTATTTAATTTTGCTGCACTGCAGATAATTTTGCCTGATGGGCTTCTGTCTCACATGCACACATATGCTTCTATTATAACATCTGAACTCTCAGCTTACTCTGTACAATTACACCCCTACACTAAAAACCCTTCACCGTCTTACCAATACAGTTTCTCACTTACTTAAGTCATATTCTTACTTACAACTATAAAAACATAAGATTATAGCTTTTCTGCTTCATATCTGTGTGTTGTATTTTTACATCAATCCAAGCTTCTCCCAAGGCTGCAGGCCAAACCCTTCAGTGTCTGTGGAAGTTTCTGTTTTTCCAATCCCCACATCTGGAATCCAAGAGCTCAGCTGATG
Organism: Diglossa brunneiventris; assembly: GCA_019023105.1. Lineage (NCBI taxonomy): Eukaryota > Metazoa > Chordata > Aves > Passeriformes > Thraupidae > Diglossa > Diglossa brunneiventris. Next base: position 18,926,288 of record CM032357.1, read on the forward strand.
CTGAAAAATCCCCCTGACCTGGCTGCATTCTGCTCCTTGTGATGCTCAGCAGGGGCACAGGGAGCAGCAGCAATAACCTGCTCAGGAAACAGGGAAATCATGGCTGGGGAAAAACAGGGATAAACTGCCTGGAAAGCTACAGAAAAGAGGAAATGATGTGCCATTTGTCTCTTTTCTCCCCGTGGAAAGAATTGAGATAGAAGAGGAGGAAGGACAGCAGAGGAGGAGTCCGACTGTGCCGGGTTCACCCAGGGTTGCCCCGGAGAGCAGCAGGTACTCATTCCTCAGGGCAGGATGTCTGATTCCAGGCTTTGCCAGCTCTGGGGATAACTGCATTTATCAGCTGTGCAAACACTACCAGACATGGGGAGTTTGCAGAGGAGACCCCCCCTCGGAAACGCTGGGGATAGAAACGGCTCCAGCTGGGATAAATTGGAAAAATCAGTTTCTAAACCCGAGCAGAAAGGCAGATGTGAGTGACAGCAGTGCCCCAGAGCACAGGGACACTGCTCAGGGAGCAGCACAGGAGCTGTGGGCACACATTTGTGCTCCCATGGGAGAAGCTCCTAACAATCACCTGGGTTAATGCTTTGTTGATTTGTTATTTTGTTCTCTTTTTTTTGTCAGCGCTAATGGGCTAAGAAAAACCAGCCCTGGGTCTTCCTGGGATGAGCCAAAGGCAGCAGCAGCAGCCTCTCCCTCCAGGTAGGAGTTCCAGCACAGCCAGGATGGGTGGGACAGTTTGGGCTGAAGGTCAGAGACCTCTGTGGGCACCACTCTGGGGAAGGGGAGGAACCAAATCCATCTTTCCATGGGAAGCAGACAGCTTCCAGGGAAGCCTTTCCTGGATGCAGGCAGCTCTTAATAAAGGTTTTATGGCTGAAAGCCATGGCAGGATCTGACAATATCCTGATAGAAGGGCTCAAAACCCAAAAGGAAAAAACCCAAATGTAGAATCCTGGACTGGTTTGGGTTGGAAGGACTTTAAAGCCCATCCAGTCCCACCCCTATGGGCAGGGACACCTTCCACTGTGCCAGGTTGCTCCAAGCCCCATCCAGCTGAATCCTTTCTTGCCAAACAGGTGTAAGGGAATCATTTTTAGCTGTTTTCCAAGGTTTTTTGACTGAATCCATGCCTGGTGTATAAAAAAGGTGGAGTAGTTCTCACTGCAAACAGCACTTTGGCTGCTGCCCTTGTCCTGGTGCTTTTACTGGTGTGCTGCTGGAGAAAGTGGAAATTCCTGGCAAAATCTGTGCTTTTATTTTAAATTGCTTCTGAGAAGATGACCTTGCCAGTGAATGGATTGAGAAGAGTGATGATTCATTCCCATTTTCTTCATTCCCATAAGGAACACTCCAGTGCAGGGTAGATTGCTGCAGCTGGAGCTGGTTTGATCAGGAATGACAATTTTGTCCTTTGTCCTCTCTTGCAGCCCCAAACCAGGCAGCAGGAGCCAAACATCCCCATCCCTGAGTGACACTCTGGGGAAAATCTCCACTTCTGCTGAAATCAGGTGGGTCTGGAGGCCCTGCAGGATCCTGAGGGCAGGGTGGGAATTTAGCTCTGCCTGGGGGCATTCCCTGGAGACACAGAATCCTCCAGGACATGTCCACCTGTCCATCCATCCCACCTGTCCACCTGTCCATCCATCCCACCTCTCCATTCATCCACGTCCACCTGTCCATCCATGTCCACCTGTCCATCCATCCCACATGTCCATTCATCCATGTCCACCTGTCCATCCATGCCCACCTGTCCATCCATGTCCACCTGTCCATCTCCACCTCCCCTGTTCAGGTGGGCAGCACGTTCCAGAGCTGTGAGGTGCAGGTGGAGCTTCAGGTGATTGGCTCCAGCCCCGCCTGTTACCACGTGTTCCACCTGTGCATCCACCCCACCTGTCCACATGTCCATCCATCCATGTCCACCATGTCCACCTGTCCGTCCTCCATGTCCATCCATCCCTGTCCACCTGTCCATCCCTCTCCATCCATCTCAAACACACCTGTCCATCCATCCATGTCCATGTGCTCATCCCACCTGTGCAGCTGTCCATCCATCCATGTCCATCTTTCCCTGTCCATCCATCCATGTCCGTGTGTTCATGGAGCAGCACAGAACAGCAAACACCACACAGGGAACTCCAGGGAAGGGGCAGAAGCATCTGGGAGGAAACACTCCCAGATGGAAGCCAGGGCCTGCCGCAGTTTGAATGCTGGGAATTGGAATCCAGGCCTGCAGCCCTTTCTGCAGCTCCTGTGGCTCCTCCTCCCCCTGCCTCACACTCCTGCTGTTCTCCCTGCAGGAATGGTGAGGACAGACAGGCCCTGAGTGGGAAATTCTCCTTGGAAACGGTGTCCCAGGGTGGAGATGGGTAAGGACTGGGCTGCTGAGCCTGGGTTTGCTGGGGAGCAGCAGCTCCCTGCTCCTGGTGTCCCCAGCCCGGGCTGGGCTGCACTCCCAGAGCAGCATCTGCTGGCAAAGCTGAGCCTGGCAGAGATCTCCTCCCTTCCCTCACTGCTCTGGGATTCTCCCCCTGAGCACTCCCCTCCCTGCATTTCCCTTTATTTTGCTGCTCCCTTTGCCTCCTGCTGCCATTCCCTGGAGCTGTCCCTCCTCCCAGGGCTGTGCTGGTCCTTGCTGCCTGCTGGCTCCTGCTGCTCTTGGGCCATGGTTCCATGATCCATGATCTGCAGTCAGGCCCACTGGGCTCAGGAATGCAGCCCTGCCCATCCTGATGGAGAGATTTAACTCCATTTTATTCCCCAACCAAATATCAGCAGATTTCTCTAGGATGATACATTACAAATGCTGACAAGTCCCATTTTCACTGGAATTTTCCTTTTTTTCTAGTGACAAAGCTCTGAAGGAAAAGCCTGAGAGGTTCCCATGGGATGAAGGGGCCCCCAAAGCCACCAGGGCTGCCACAAATGGAAGGTAGAGTCACTGTGGGATCCCTGGCTTGGGCACTGCACAATCCATAAACTGCTGTTCTGGAGCTGGCTGGAACCTTGGAATGGATTTTTACTGGTGGAAAAACAGATTCCACATGGGCTTTGTAGAACTGCTCTCTCCTCTAGGAAATCAGGGCAAAGTCACTGTAGAAGATTCCTCGAGTTGTGTCTCTCTTTTCCAGTTTTGCTGAGCACACAGAAGCCAAGAATGGGTTTTACCCACCAGAGTAAGTGGAAAATTCTCTTTTTCTCCTTCATTTTAGAGTTGGGGGGGGGGGGATTCTCCTGACCTGGGACTGCCCTGTGGATGAGCTCTGGGAGCAGCTCCTTGCAGAGGAGGGTGGGCCTGACCCAGCAGCTCAAAAGCCCTGGGCTCTTCCAGCTGCTTTCCTCACACGGGGATGAGTGGGTTGGATCTGGGGCTCAGCCCTTCAGGAAATTTCCAGGGCTAAGCAGGAGGGAGGAAAAGATGTTCCACTGGAGCCAGGAAAACCTGGTGGTGGATATTTTTACTTCTTGGTGTTCTCCTCTTGCTGAGCATCCTGCTGGGACCAACCAACCCCGTTGTGTCTCAGGCCCAGCTCTGGTTCCTGGCACACTCCTGGGGATGCTCCGGAGCTGCTCTGCCCCTCCGAGCCCTCCCAGGGGGACACCAGGTGTGACACAGGGCCTGGGGCTGGCACCCTCTGCTTCCAGAGGGACCTGGGCTGGGAATAAGCAGCTTGTCCAGGGTAGAGCTGGGATTAGAATCCAAACTGGGCAACAAAGCAACTGGAAAAGGAAAATCCTGTGTGGGTAAACAGTGGGAGCAGCATCCTCCTGTTCACTGTTACACAACTTCTTGCCAGAGAAGCAGCCTGGGAACTCAGGGGGAATTTCTTGTGGAAAGGGTGGTCAGGGCTCAGCAGGGGCTGCCCAGGGAGGTTTGGAGTGCCCATCCCTGGAGGTGTCCAGGGAAGGCCTGGAGGTGGCACTCAGAGCTCTGGGCTGGGGACAGGGTGGGGATGGAGCACAGGTTGGACTCAATGATCCCAGGGGGGTTTTCCAGCCCTGGGATTCTGGGAGCAGATCCAACAGCTTTGGCACTGCTTTACTGCCTCCATCCCACAGGATTTTAGAGCCTTTGCTCCCCTGACATTGCCGGGGGTGCATGGTCAGGGAGGAGTTGCTGCTGTTGGCAGCACTGATCTCCCTGGAGCTGCTTCCCTCCCTTGTCCATTATTTTGGGATTCATTTCCCTGTTCTGGCCCAACAAAGGCATTGAGGTGAGCAGGTTTCAGTGCCAGGTTGGACACTGGGACTTGGAGCACCCTGGGATGGTGGAAGGTGTCCCTGCCATGGCAGGGGGTGGGACTGGATGAGCTTTAAGGTCCTTCCAAGCGAAACCTTTCCATGATTCCTGGATTCTGTGAAATGAATTCATCCCCCTGAGCTGAGGAGAGGAGGATCCCACAGCCTGGAGCTGCTGCTGGTGATGTAGGAATGTTTTCCCCAAAGTGACTCCTATTGTGCTTTGCCCAGGTGCTCCATCCTGGGACAGGACAGGAAATTCCTGTACAGAGATGTGTGGGCACTTAATCCCAGTAACCACCTCAGTTCCTCCACCAGCCTCTCCTCCTCTTGGATAGGATTGAAAATGGGTTTTTATGAGGGAAAATCAGTTCTCTGAGACAATTCTTTCCTGTTTCCTGGGCTGTTACAAAGTACAGTGTTGCTGTTCCATACAAATCCCATGGAAATTTTGGAAGCTCTAAATTCCCTGGTTTTTTGCCAGGTCATCCTCACAGCCTTATGTCCCTTTTCATCCCACTGAGAGAACCCCTGTACACATCGAGGACACAGAATATTCCTTTAAAAGGTAAGAGTAGGGTGAGTTTAGTGGATGTAGGAACAATCCTGAGCATTGAGGGAAACCTGAATGGGCAGGCACAGAAAGAGGCTTCTTCTCCTGCTTTTTTCCCAAGGATGGAAACAACTGAGGTTTAAATAAACCAAGAGCTTTGTGTTGTATCCCCCTCCACCTCTTTGAGCACTCCAGATTTTCCCTCCTCCTGTGCTCTCAGTGGGGGACAGTCACTCCCTTTCAATTCCCTGATAATCCAGGATGCTGCAGCAGCAGCAGGGAGCTGGGAGCAGCTGGAGCACAGGGACATGGGCTGTCCTAGAGAAAACCCCAGTGCCAGTGCCACCTTTGCCCTGGCACAAGGCTGGCCTGGTGAGCAGAGCAGTGCCAGGATCCAGGTGCCGGGTTTCAGGGATGTGACGGGTGTTGCTCTGGTTTCCAGCTCTGTCCTGGGCTATGAGGAGAGGAGCAGCTCCACAAATCCTGAGGGTCCATCCCACCATCAGCCCTACTGGGATGAGACAAGGTGAGGACTGGAGGGACTGGGGTGTCTGGGGTAGGTGATCCAGGATGTCTGGGGTTGGTGATTTGGGATGTTTGGGGTTGGTGATCTGGGATGTCTGGGGTTGGTGATTCGGGGTGTTTGGGTTGGTGATTTGGGATGTTTGGGGTTGGTGATCTGGGATGTCTGGGGTTGGTGATTTGGGGTGGTGTTTAGGGTTGGTGATTCGGGGTGTTTGGGGTTGGTGATTTGGGGTGTTTAGGGTTGGTGATTTGGGATGTCTGGGGTTGGTGATTTGGGATGTTTGGGGTTGGTGATCTGGGATGTTTGGGGTGGGTGATTTGGGATGTCTGGGGCTGGTGATCTGGAATGTTTGGGGTGGGTGATTTGCGATGTTTAGGGTTGGTGATCTGGGATGTTTAGGGCTGGTGATCTGGGATGTTTGGGGTTGGTGATTTTGGATGTTTGGGATTGGTGATTTGGGATGTTTGGGGTTGGTGATCCGGGATGTCTGGGGTTGGTGATCTGGGGTATCTAGCCTTGGTGATCTGGGATGTCTGGGTCGATGATCCAGGATGTTTGGGGTTGGTGATCCAGGATGTTTGTAATGGCTCTGGCCAAACTGGCTCCTGCTCCTGCCCTGCTCCTCTCCAGGGAATGGGTTTCTGCCCATCCCAGCATGGGTTTTCCCAATCCTGGATGTCTGGTTTAGGTTTCTGGACTCAGCCAGCCTCACTGAGAGGGGCCAAGGAGCTCCTGGCCATGACAGCGTCCCAGAGCCCCCCAGGCTCAAGGATCCCACTGAGCCCAGCAGGGCTGGGTAAGGAATGGGGTATTCCCCCTGCCTTTTATGGGATGAGGGGTCATTCCTTGGGCATCTTCTTCCCTGCTGATAAATATCCTCCCAGGTTCTCCTTTTCACAGAGTCATGGAATTGTTAAGGTTGGAAAAGACCTCTCAGATCAAGTCCAAGCATCAGCCAGCACCATCACCATGTTCAGCACTAACCCATGGCCTCACGTGCCACACCCACACATTTCCTGAACATTTCCAGGAAATGACAACCCTTTCCATGAAGAAATGGAAATTACAACCCTTTCCATGAAGAAATGGAAATTACAACCCTTTCCATGAAGAAATTTTTCCCAATATCCAACCTAAACCTCCTCTAGTGCAACTTGGGGCCTTCTGGTGCCTGATTCTAGTGCTGCTTCTACTGGATGAACCTTTTACCATGGTTTTATAGCAAAACCTGGGAGAAAAGATCCTCCTTGGCTGGAGCCATCCAACCCTGTCCAGCTGGACTGCCAGGAGTGCCTTCCCAGATTTGGGAGCAGAGGCTGTCTAGGGAGAGACAATAAGCAATAAAATTTGGCATTGGGCTCCATAGTAATGCTGGGTCTGGTTTTGAGCTTCCCCAGTCAGGGCTGGGTGTCCACATGGGAAGACTTTATGGACTGATTTCCTTTCTTTAGTCCAAATTTTCCACCTGAACTGGAAGAACTGAGGCTCCCTCCCCGGTGTGTCAGTGAGAACACCTTGGGGTCAGAGGGTGAGCAGAGTGTTCTTCTCCCCAGGTCTGAGCTGCACTCCCAGGACACTGCTGGGAGCAGGGACAGGGAGCTGGCACTGTCATCCTGTGTGCAGAGTGAGGAAAGCACTGCAAGAAGGCAAGAGTGATGATGGGACTGCTTCTCCTGGTGGGAGGACGTGGGGAATTTGCTGCAGGGGGCTCTGGAGGAGGCACTAAAGCTGCTGTGGTTGGGGTCCTTCCTTTCAGCCCTGCTTCTTAAGAGGTCTGGATTTTCCTGTTTTTTTTCACATCACTTTGGGTTATTTGAGGACTTGGGTTAGTGCTGGGTGGTTGCATTTGATGATCTTAGAGGGTTGCATTTGATGATCTTTTTCAACCTAAACAAGTCTGTGATTCCATGATTCTATCTGGCACATTTCCATGCAGGGATATTGCAGTTTTTTATGTTTTCCTTGAGGCAGGAGATTCTCCAGGGGCTGCATCTCCATCCCACAGGAATTCTGTGCTCAGAGTGCTTCCACAGACCGTAAAGGTCTCATGTCTTGGCAGGTCCAGCTCTGTTCCTGGAGGAAGCAGCATCCCAGCTCCAGAGATTCCACATGCAAACGAGTCTGAGCCCCGGCAGGACAGGTATGGAGCCAAGGCACCAGGACGTCCCTCACACGCCTCCAGGTCTCCTTCCTGGCCTGCCCAAGGCATCCAAATTCTCCTTTCCTGGCCGAGGGAATTCAGGAACCAGTGCAGGCTCTGCCAGTGCCACCTTTCCCCCTGGGAGGAGCACAGCCCTGCAGGGACCTCCCACAGGAATTGTTGCAGTTCAGCATCAGAAGGACCTGCAGCTGCTGGAGAGAGCCCAGAGGAGGCCACGGAGCTGCTCCAGGGCTGGAGCCAGGCAGGGAGAGCTGGGGGTGCTCACCTGGACAGGAGAAGCTCCAGGGAGAGCTCAGAGCCCCTACAGGGCCTGAAGGGGCTCCAGGAGAGCTGCAGAGGGACTGGGGACAAGGGATGGAGGGACAGGACACAGGGAATGGCTTCCACTGCCAGAGGGCAGGGCTGGATGGGATATTGGGAATTGGGAATTGTTCCCTGTGAGGGTGGGCAGGCCCTGGCACAGGTGCCCAGAGCAGCTGGGGCTGCCCCTGGATCCCTGGCAGTGCCCAAGGCCAGGTTGGACACTGGGGCTGGAGCAGCCTGGGACAGTGGGAGGTGTCCCTGCCATGGCAGAGGTGGGACTGGGTGGGATTTAAAGTCCCTTCTTTACCCAAATCATTCTGGGATTCTGGAACTCCCTGATGCTGTGATTCTGTTAACACCACGGTGCCCCATTTCTCCCTGTTCCCTTAGGAAGTGGCAGGATCCACCCTCAGCACACCCTGAACACTCGTGGGAGCTGCTCAGGGCAAAGACACCCCTTGGCTTTGTGGTCAAACTGGTTTTCATTCTTCAGCAGGTCTGACTTCAGCTGCCAGGAGGGTGTTGGCCGTGCCCAGGAGCCCCAGCCCCCCGTGCCCCTGTTCCAGGAGCGCCAATCCTTCGGGGGCTCCGTGCCCAGCCACAGGATCCCCGGCTACGTGGACAGCCAGGTGTTCAGCACCAGGAGGTGAGGAGTTGGGGAGGGGGTTTGGGTTGAAGGGTTTGGGATGCAGAGATGGGCAAAGCTGCTGGCATGGGACGCTTTCCACTGTCCCAGGCTGCTCCAAGCTCCATCCAGCCTGGCCTTGGACACTTCCAGGGATGGGGCAGCCACAGCTCCTCTGGGCAATCTGTTTGGGAATGCTTTGGCTTTGCTCAGGTGTTGGGTTTGGAGCCTGCTGTCCCTGTGGAGCACAGACCTGGCACAGGGAGTGCATGATGGAGCCATGGAGTTCTCATGGCTGGGAAAGGCCTCTGTGGTCATCAGCTGTGTCCCATGGTCACCACCAAGCCACAGCCTCAAGTGCCACATCCACACACTTTCTGGACACTTTCAGGGATGGGGATTGCACGCTGTGCCAGGGCTTGGCAGTGCCAGAACCTGGCAGTGACTGTGAGCCCAGTGTGGGGACTCCAGAGATCCCCAGTGCTGTGTGCTCAGGGCTTTGTGTCCCCCAGCAGGCCCAGCCCAGATCCCAAAGGGAACGTTTATTCTGGGAGCAGCAGCCCCAGGAGCAGCTGGTATGACAGTGCCAGGGGGCACGGGGACTTCAGCCCCGCTGCAGGACGGTGAGTGCAGGGCTGGGACCCCTCCCCAGTGCCACTCCCACTCAGTGTCCCACGTCCTGGTCCATTGCTCGTGCCCTGGGTGTGAGCAGGTGTGGGCTGTGCCCGGGGAGGGGTCAGTGCCCAGCAGGGAGATTCCAGCCCAGATTCCCACCCTGTGTGAGGATCCCTCAGGTGCCCAAACTGAGCTTGAGACTGTTCCACTTGCTCTCCCCAGCCATGACTCCTTTCCCAGTGATCCCACCATGCCCATGTCCCAGAGAAGCCACAGGGTGCCGTTCTACATGGACAGCTTAAACTCTAACAGCTCCAGGTAAATGGGGAGTCACGAGGGCTCCGAGGGAAATTCCCCAGAAATTTATGACATTGGAGCCAGCAGGCAAAGCCAAGAGCTGAGAGAGGGAGGATTGGTTTCCAGGGAGTGGATGTATGATCAGACCAGCTCTTAAACCATTCCTAGCTAAAGCTGCCTAGCAGAGTGTCTGGGATACATCCAGAAAAATCCCTGGAGATTTTTCACTATGTGGGAGGCCAGAAGAGAGGGACAGGAGAATGGGGAGCTGGTTCCTGGCCAGGAACTGGCCTTTGCTACAGGAAAACAGAGATCACAGCAAAGAGAGAGGGTCACTGTCCCCAGAATGTCAATGGTTAAATGCCAGAACTGCTCCCAGAACAAGGCTGTTGGAAGGGGCAGGAGGTATCCAGTGTGGAATTCCATTATCCTGGGCCCCTGCAGTCCCTCCTGGCAGTGCCAGCCCGCCCATGTCCTGTCAGATGCTCCGTGCAGCCACCAGTGCAAGGCTGAGGGATCTGTAACAAGGAGTGGTTGTGGGGGTGAGGGGGAGGCACAAGATCCTTGGACTGGCTCCAGGAAAGGTCAGCCTCATTCCAGGTCTCATTGCTGAGGGGATGGACAGAGCTGTTTTCCATAGTTTTGTTGCATTCTTCCTTCAAATTCCTGAGCTGGGGACAGTTCCATTGGCCTTGGGAATGTTCCCATCTCCTGCAGTTCCTTCTGTGCCCTTTCTCCCCCGGCTGCTCCCATTTAGGCTCCCATCATTCAGCCCATCCTCATTGCAAGATCTCATTGGATCTTCTGGCTCATGGCCCTACAAGTGAGACTTCCCCAAATCCCTTCTCCAGGACAGGATCTCTGTCCCGTGGCAGATGTAGAAGGAGAAAGGGATTGGTTTGGTCCATGACAAGGTCTGGCAAAGGGCTGTTCTGTCCATCTGCCCTCCCAGCTGTGGCAGCCGCTCTCCTGGTGGCCAGTTTGGATCCTGCCATGGCTCACAGGCTTTTCCCTCTCTCCACAGGCTCCTCTCCAGTTCCAGTGAGAGGCTGTGCAGCTCCCACCACAGCTCTGGGTACCAGCCTGACTCCAGCTCTGCCGGGTAAACAACTGAGGGGGGCACAGTCCCTCGCTGCAGGGTGGGGCCATCCTGCCTGGGGGGAATTCCAGCTTTGGCACCTGGCTGGTGCCACCCACTGTGGCCAGCCGGGTCAGGGCAGTGATTGTCCCCCTGCTGGGCACTGCTGAGGTCCCACGTGGAATCCAGGGGCCAAGGCAGACCCTGAGGGGCTGGAGCATATCTAAGAGCTGGGGAAGGGGATTGGAGCATCAGGAGCATCTGGGGGAGGTGGGAAGGGGCTCAGCCTGGACCAAAGGAGGCTCAGGGGGCCCCTCTGGCTCTGCACAGCTCCTGACAGGAGGGGACAGCCGGGGGGTGTCGGGCTCTGCTCCAGGGAACAGGGACAGGAGGAGAGGGAACGGCCTCAGGCTGGGCCAGGGAAAGTTGAGGTTGGTGGTGGAAGTGTCCAGAAAATGTGTGGATGTGACACTTGGGAACATGGTTTGGTGGTGACCATGGTGGTGGCACTAATTGATGGTTGGATTTGATGATCTTGAAGGTCTTTTTCAACATTCATAATTCCATGATGCAGAAAGAGCCCATGCTCAGTTTAAGGGAAAAAAGGAGGTTTCTTTCCTTAGCCATGACAGGTCTTAGTGTAAGAAGGGAGGATTAATCCCAGCTTTTAGGCAGCAGTGGAAATGCACCATGGAAAAAGGCTGATTAATTCCTGTCAGGGCTGCAGGCTGAGGGTGGGGGGCACAGGGCTCCCCTCAGCCTGCACGGAGCTACACCAGGGTGGAATGTGGAGTTCTGGAGATGGGATTGGAAAAAGGCAGGAACATGCAAGGGAGGTAAAAACATCCCCAACCAAGCAGCAGCAGTTTACACTCTGGCTGGAAGCACTGGAGATATTCCAGAGGCGGAGCAGCCCCTGGAAGCAGCGCTGTGCCACAGGAGCTGGGAGCTCTCCCCGTGCCCATTGTGTGCCTAATCCCGAGCTGCGAAAGACTTATCCCTCAACCCCATAACTGGATGAAAGGGTTACATTATCCATCCCATTCTTTCCAATTAACTCAATTTGTTTTGGTGGGGTAATTAGAGGACTTGGTATTTAGCAACAATGCTCGATATGCAGGATTTATTCCAGAACAACGGCATCCGCTCGCTCCGAGCCTCTCCCGCACGCGTTCAGCGGTGTCCGGGGCACACACGCTCCCTGCCCGAGCCCCAGGCGCTCTTTTCTCATGCAAACGCTTCCCGTTTTCCCAGGAGAGCGATCCTCTTTGTCAAGGAGTACGTGAACACCGGCGGCTTTGCAGCCTCGCCACGCCACGGCAGGTAGGGAGCGCTGGGGACAGCCGATGTCACTGCCAGGTGTCACTGCAAGGTGTCACTGCCAGGTGTCACTGCCAGGTGTGACTGCCAGATGTGACTGCAGGTGTGACTGCAGGTGTGACTGCCAGGTGTGACTGCCAGGTGTGACTGCCAGGTGTCACTGCCAGGTGTCACTGCCCGGTGTGACTGCAGGTGTGACTGCCAGGTGTCACTGCCAGGTGTCACTGCCAGGTGTGACTGCAGGTGTCACTGCCAGATGTGACTGCCAGGTGTGACTGCCAGGTGTCACTGCCAGGTGTCACTGCCAGGTGTGACTGCCATGTGTCACTGCCAGGTGTCACTGCCCAGTGTGACTGCCAGGTGTCACACCCGTGTGTCACACAGGCGTGCAGAGCACTGGGCTTTGCCATCCCACATCCCACCAGGAGGGTCAGCCCGGGGGGTTACTGGGAGGGGAGGTTCTGCTCTGTGGGGTCCTGCCCTCTCCTCCCGCTGTGCTGGTGACAGCAGGAGCCGTGTCCCACTGCTCCCAGGGGACAGGCCAGCTCCTCCTGGGGTGGCTTGGTCTCTGAGGTGGGTGAAAACACCACAGTGCAGCTTTGGCACTGCGAGGCTTCACTGTGCACCTGTAAACAACGATTGGAATGCATGAGGAGAGTGTGGAGGGTGAGGGCTCTCACTGGAAAAACTTCAATATATGAGTTTAAAAAGGTTCAATTGTACCATTTTCAAGCTTAATTCTTCAGTCCTTTGAGCTCTGCTCAAGTGAAGCTGCTCCAGACTGGCCCCAGGTGACAAGAGCAGGATCTGGCCCCATGCACATCATCCTCGCAGTGATGTGGCACCAGTTCACACCAGTTTGAGGCTCCCTGCAGGCATTATCCTCCCTGAGCGCTCTGCTGGCTTCCCTGGGGGAGCTGATTACACTCCCCACACCTCCAGCCTGTCCCAGAGCTCAGCAAAGCTGCTGGCAGCAGCCACAGATAAGCCAAAGATCCAGGAAACTCAGGCAGAGAGGGAACACTCAGCTGGATGAGGGGTGAAACAGGGATGTGCTCAGTGCCTTTTCCTGCACAATAGTGCAGGATTTGGAGTTTTGGCACTGAAAAGCTGCTATTTGTAGGGGCCAGATGCAAACATGAGGGCCCTTGTGAGGCCAGGGGAGTTTTGTCCTCTCTGGGAAGGCACTTGGAGGACTTTCTCCCCAGGGAACAGGTAGCCAGGATATTCCAAGTCATTGGATTATGATTCTATCTGAAATTCTCTTCCCACATATCACTGCCAAGTGCTGATATATCGTTCCTTCCTTCCCCAGTGGCAGCCTTGTGGATCTGAGTGACCTGGAGAGAAGCAGCTACAGCCACCACAGTTACCTGTCCGGTGCTCCCCTGCACAGGTAGGACAGGGTGGGGCTGCCCTGGGCAGCCTCAGCAGATTCTCAGTCAGAAATGATTGCAAGGTTTGCTTTTTGAGGACACTGGGGTGTGTTTGTGGAACAGCAGCACATAGATGGAAATACAGTGATCTGGACTCCAAGGCCACCAAGGTGACCAGAGGGGTGGAGCACCTCTCCTGTGAGGAAAGGCTGAGAGAATTGGGGTTGTGCAGCCTGGAGCTGAGAAGCTTTGTGGGAACTTAATTGTGGCCTTCCAGTGCCTGAAGGGAGCCCGCAAGAAAAATGGAAAGGGATTATTTCCAAGGGCCTGGAGTGACAGGACAAAAGGGAATGCCTTCTCATTGACTGAAGGAAGGGTTAGATGGGATACTGGGAAGAAATTCTCCTTTGGGAGGGTGGGCAGGCCCTGGCACAGGGTGCTCAGAGATGCTGTGGCTGCCCCTGGATCCCTGGAAGTGCCCAAGGCCAGGTTGGACATTGGGGCTGGGAGCAGTGGAAGGTGTCCCTGCCCATGGCAGGGGGTGGAACTGGATGAGCTTTAAGGTTCCTTCCAACCCAAACCATTCCATGATTCCAGAACTGTAGGATTCTGAGATCTGTCCTGTCCCACTGCTGTGGGGCACCCCTGGGACAGCACAGTCCCTGTCGGGGCCTCTAGCTGGTCACAGTGACCCCGAGAAGAGTTGAAAAGTCTCTTTTCCCAGCGTGGCACTTGAAGAAAGAGTCAGGGCTCTTCATTTCTCGCTCTCAAGGTTGTTTATTGTATCTTATCTATAAAATTCTTCCTCCTGTCCAGCTGAGGTCCATCCAGCAGGACAGTTCCAGGCACTCTGCCTGCCCCAGGGGCAGTGTTATCTCTTTATACTAAAAACCACGTGTACAATGTTTACAATGACTTCCCAATACCTATCACCTATGTTAGACAGTGAGCTTCTACTCTAAACCAATCTGTGAGTGCCAACAGCACAGCAGAAGATGGAGGCCAAAAAGAAGAAAGGCTGGACATGCCCAGATCTCTCCATCTTGCCCCCCTGAATCCCCCTTCTAAAAACCCCAAAATCTACTTTTTCACCTTGTGATAAATTCACTATCATTCTACTTAATTTGTCGTGGCTTGCACATCTTCCTCTAAGGTTGGTAACTTGCTCTATGGGTCACAATCATAATCAGGCATTTTTGGGCACTGTGCCAGGGTCTCTGAGCCCCCTGGCAGGGGTCTTGGCTGCTCAGGACAGCCAGAGGGATGTCCTGGGTCCTGACAAGCCCCCTGTTCTGTCCCTCACACCGTCACTCCTGTGGGAGGAGGCTGCTCATGGACAGCAGTGCTGATGGCTGGGATAAACCCCTGGCACCAGTGCTGATGGCTGGGATAAACCCCTGGCACCAGTGCTGGCACTGGAAGCAGAGCATCACAGAGGCATCCACTGCCCTGTTCTTGCCAGGTCCAGCGAGCCCCTGTGCAGCTACTGCAGCCGGGAGATCCGAGACTGCCCCAAGATCATCATAGAGCACCTGAACATCCACTGCCACGAGTACTGCTTCAGGGTAAGCCCCAGTGCCTGCCTGCTGGGAGTGGCAGGGCTGGGAGCAGGGACATTCCTGCAAATTCCATCCCCAGGCTTTCAGAGGGATACACAGGGGGTGTGCCAAATCCTTACCTCACACTGGGACAAAAACAGCCAGGCAGTCACAGGTGTCCCCAGGAGGTTTTCAGGTCCTTGAAAAAATGTTAGAACAAGGAGAATTCTTTATTATTGGCAGCATCCTCAGAACACCCTCATGTCCTTGCCCCACTGTCCTTGGGGCAGACTTGCTGCTTTGTGCTCTGTGCTCTAGTGGAGGTGGCTGAATCCTCAAACCCTGCAGGGTTTCCAAGGAAAGTGTGTGGGGATGTGGGGAGGGTGGGAGGAGGAGGGATGGGGAGTGTGGGACGAAGAGGCCTGCAGGGACATTTGGCTGCTGTAGGAAAGTGCAGCCTCAAAGGTTGCATCCTCACCTGTTAATAAATGATGCAGAGCCCTCTGCCCCCTCCCTTCTGCTGTTCCTGTGTGGGGTTTTGCCCATTGTCCAACCTCCTTGTTTTCCCTTTGGCAGTGTGGAATTTGCCACAAAGCAATGGGAGATCTCCTGGATAAAATATTCATCCACCGGGACATTGTCCACTGTGACAAGTGCTACGAGAAGCTGTTCTAGGTGCGTTTCCAGGGCCCCTTTCCGAAGCCATTCCCGGGGGGATGGCTGGGTGAGAGCTCAGGGTTCACTGGTGAAGGGCATTTAACCCTCACATTTCCAGGGTGGCCAGGCAGGGATCCTCCTGGGCTGTTCAGTGGGGAGCAGTGACCTTACTGCAGCATTATCTGGGAACTCACTCACGCTGTCCCGGGGCCGTTGGCTGGAGCCAGAATGTCGGTGACAAACAGACTGTGGTGGCTTCCCGGGGCTGACAGGCAGAGGCTGGTTTTGAGTGATGACAGAAATGCCCCTCAGAGGTGGAGAGTCCCCACGGAAGGCAGCTAAAGGTTCCTCGCTGTGTCCTGGGCTGACCCCACGCAGGGACTGCGGGCGGCTGGGGGCTGTGACACTCCCGTGACAGGGACACAGCTCCTCGGCAGTAGGTGCACCCACTCCTTTAGTAAAGATCCTTTGAGGTGAAAACCTTCGGGTAGAGTTGTACATTCCAACAGATCGACAGGAGCGGGTTGGACACGGTTTGGTTTTGTCATTTTATCTGGAAGGAGCAGGAGGTGCCATGGCAGCGACCAGAGCTGCCGTGCTGGGGCTGGGAGACCTCGTGTGCTCCCGGTGCCTCCCGGCACAGAGCGGGAGGAGGAGGAGGGCGGCGAACGGGGCTCCTGCCTCGCTGCTCCCCGTACCTGGCAATGGGCTGTGGCTGGTGAGGTGCCCGCCCCCGCGCGCTCCCGGCTCCGCCGACCTCCAGCGCCGCGTTCCCGGCGGGCTCAGCCGGTGCTCAGGCGCTCTTTGTGTGCTCGCAGGGCCCTGCGGAGCTGGGGATGCAGCCGGTGCCCGGCGGCACGCCCGGGAATACCGCAGCTCCTGACTGGCCGAGATTGCACAACTCCCGCTCCCGCTTCCCTCGAGTTCTTTTCCCTCTCGCTGCCCCGTGGCCGTGGATGAGTTCAGCACCTGCTGGTTGATGCTGTCACCTGCACCAGACAAGAGCGATGGGAACGAGATAAGGCAGCCTCCTCCTCAAAGATAACGTTTTCCAGAGGTGCTGAGCCCCTCTCAGCCTGGCTTTAGCTGCATGAAGATTCCGAGGTGCTCCCGGAGCTGGGAGTCAGGCACAGCTCCTCAGATTTATCCCAGCTAATTGCCACGAGTCTCTCCTGATGATATTTGTATTTCTCTCCCCTGTGCAGCCAGGCTGTGCGAGCTGGCGCACAGACACTGGGAGCCTTAAACACTAAATGTGGATTCTTGGGAGGGTTTGAATTTAGTCCTTAGCAAAAGCCTATTTCTGCGTCTTTCACCCCCAAATACAGCCTAGAAATAGCTTCTGCCTGATTTCCATTTGCTTTCTCCAGGATTCCAGAAGCGCTTGCAAACTCTATTCTAATCGTGTGTCAGCTTTAATTCCCCTTCCTGCCTCTTCCCTGAGGATGCTGCAGCAGCACTTGTGGCTGCTGCCTGCTTGGGGAGATAACAGTGTCCTTGCCCTGGGGTCTGACTGGGGCTCTGAGGGCAGGTGTCCTGTGCCAGAGCAGGGCCATCTCAGTTCCCTCTCCTGACAAAGAGCTCTGCTCAGCTGAAATCCCACTTTCCCCCCTCACCAGGGCTTTGCCAGACCTCTCATTGCTGTAGGTCATTCACAGCCCAAATGCTCACTAACAACACTGAACTCCCAGCAGATGCTGCACTCAGTAAAATCAGAATTGTGACATTTTAGCCCTTAACTCAGAGCTGAGAGGTTGGGGAATGCTGAATACTGAAACCTTTCAAAAGTCAGGTGTCCTAAAAGTGTCCAGACTTACTGTTTCCTCATGGGAAGCATTAGGAATCATGGAACTATAGAATGCTTTGGGCTGGAAGGAGTTAAAGTTCATCTATTTTGAAGTTCATGCCCAGGGACACATTCCACTATCCCAGGTTGCTCCAAGCTCCGTCCAGCCTGGCCTTGGACGCTTCCAGGGGTCCAGGGGCAGCCACAGCTGCTCTGGGCAACCAGGGCTTGCCCATCCTCACAGCCAAGAATTGCTGAAAACCAAGCTTCTCCTAAAATCCTGTGATTACCTGGGGAAAAAGGAACCCTGATCCCCCATGTGAATTTTGTTTGTTTGAGAGCAGCTGAGGGAGCTGGGAAAGGGGCTCACCCTGAAGAAAAGGAGGCTAAGAAGGGACCTTCTGGCTCTGCACAACTCCTTGACAGGAGGGGGTTTTCCCCCTTAAAGACATGTATCACCTAAAGGGAACCTGCAGCTATTATAAAAATGTTATGCTTTATCATTTGTATTGGTCTGAGCTTTGAAGAATTGCTGACCCCATGAATAAAAAACAAATGAATTATTCAAAGAGGTGAATCTTCCTGGTATTTGTGGAGAAGGGTCACCTGCACACAGATTTTTCCTACATGATGGATGAGGTGCATTTTCTTTTAACAAGAAGATCTTACTTCTCTTGGGATTCTGCTGCTTGTGGGGACAAATTTTGACCGGATTATTTCACATGAAATCAAATAAATAAAGGGTATGAAATGTGCTGGTGGAGACTGAGCAGAGGTGGAGGCAAACCCATCCTGGCACTACAGCTCCCATGGTGGCACAGGGACCTCAGCTTTGGGAAATCCCATCTTCTGCACAGACCAAACCTCTCCAGAGCCTCTGAAAATTAACAACAGAGTGACAATTAACACTAGCCCAGCTGACACCAGGACAGACCTTGAGCAGTGTCAGTCCTGGACGTGGTGTTCAGGCCAAGTGGTACAAAAACGAGATTCTGCTCATAGCACGTGGCCTTGGTGACTGCCAAACATCCAACACTTCTTATCAGGAGGTGCCAGAGGCTGTGTGTGGGTCCAACCGGCACATCTGGGAGGAGGATGTCAAAGAATGGTGCTAGTTTTATTGTTCCTTGATAAAACTGTCCTGAAGAGACATTACACGCACCAAAGCTTTGGGAGATCCCAGCTAAGCTGTATTTAGTGCATTTTTCTGGATCACAGGCACAGGGAGAGACCATTTCCCCCTTCACTCATCCCTTCCCTATTCAGCCCTTTTCCCCTCATTTGCTCCTCTTCCTCTCTCCCTTCCCCTCTTCCCTCATTTCCTCACCTTTTTCCCTCCTTCCCTTTCCTTCCCCTCACTCTCATAGCCCCTCATTCACCCTTTCCCCCTCACTTACCCCGTTCCCTCTCACTGCCTTTTCCCCATTCACCTTTTCCCCCTTTTAAACCTTTTCACCTCATTGATCCTCATTCCTCTTCCTCCTCACTCACTTATCTCCTTCCCACCATCACTCCTTCATTTTCTCCTCATTCATCCCCTTTCCTCCTCCCACCCCTTTCCCCCTCACACACCCGCTTTCTTCCCTCACCTGCTCTAATTCCCATTCCTCCCTCACCCATTCCATTCTCCTTTCACACTCACTCCCTTTCTCCCCTCACTTGCCCCTTTCCCTCACTTACCCCCTTTCTGCCATCACTTACCCCTCTCCCTTTTCCCCCTTTTAACCCTTTTCCCGCCACTCCCCCCTTTCCTCCTCATTAATCCCCATTTCCCTCATCCATCCCTTCTCCTCCTCACTCACGTCCGCATCCCCCTCACTCCACTCACCTCCTTCCCACCATCACTCCCCGCTTTCCCCCTCATCCATCCCCTTTTTTCCCTTCCCACCGCCATTCCCCCTCACCTCCTTTCCCCCCTTGCCCTGGCCCTTCTGCCCTCACTCCCGTTCCCCTCACCGGGGCTGCTCGCGCTCCCGCGCTCCCTCCCGGGGCCGCCCGCCGCCGCCTGAGGCGGCCCCGCGCAGGCGCAGCGCCCCCATCCCCCGTTCCCCACACAGGGGCGGGGGCGGCGCCTCCCGCCGTTCGCGGGCCGGGCTGAGCCGCCGGAGAAAGGCGGCACCGGCACCGACCGGGCGGGCGCCCGCCCTCCGACCGACCGCCATCCGCCTGTCCGGCCGTCTGTCCATCCATCCAGGTACCGTCCGAGGGGGGAGGTGCCCGCCGCGCTCGGCTCTGCCGCGCTCGGTGCGGACCGGCCGCGCCCGTGCCCCCCGCGGGGGTCGCGTCCGCCGGTGCCGCGCAGCGCGCACCCCCATCACGGCCATCGGAGCCCGCTCAGAGCCCTCCTCAGAGCCTCAGCCCGTCCCTTGCCTCACCCCCCGGCTCTCGGAGCTGCACGGAGCTCCCACAGCCCCCCGGCCAGCACAACCCCCCGGCCTCTCAGAGCCCTCTCACAGCGCTCATGGCCATCACAGCCCCGCAGCCCCCTCACAGCTTCCCCACTAGCTCTTCCAGCCCCACGGCCATCATTGCCCCCCAGAACCCCCCGCGCAGTCCCATGGCCATCAGAGCCCCCCCACAGCCCCCTCATAGCCTCCCTCTGGTCCTCAGAGCCTCCGAAGCCTCCCCAGCCTGCACCCCCCGTAAGCCCCAAGGCCATCATTGCCCCAAGACCCCCACCCAAACCCACGGCAGCTCCCCCAGCCCTCCACAGTCCCTTCCCAGCCCCTGGAGCTCTCGGAGCCCTCCGAGCCCCCTGGCCCTGGCGGCCCGCGGGGTGAGGGGACCGTTACCCTCGGTGAGACACCCGGATGTCTGCTCGGCAAACTCCGAATTATTGTCTCCGACCCGCTCACGGCTGCCGCCTTTTTGCCTTCTTCTAAACGTATTTTATTTCTTCCCCCCGTTACACGATGAAATTAACTTTCACAGGTTTGTATCTCTTCCCCCGCATGTCTTTGCGGGGATTTTTTTTTTTTTTTGGGGTGGTTTTTAGGCTTAGTGGTTGTGAGGAAAGACTGAAGCTGCTCTTCCCCCTCAACGTGTGTTTTTTCCCTCACGTGAGGTTTTTTTTTCCAGCTCCTCACCCTTGGAAGGGAGCCGATTTTTTGGGTGACCCATCTCCTTAATTCCCTCCTTGAGCCACTGTTTTGCTTGGACAGTGGAACTCGTAGAACGCTCCACTGGTGCATCCTCAGAGTTGCTGAGCTTTGGGATATCTCTGGGAATCACACTGCTCCTTCCTCGGAGATCTCCTTGGAAATCACAGTGCAGTTACCCGAGGGGATTCCGTGGGTTTGGGGGAGTGAGAATCCATGTGAGCAGCTTTTTGAAGCTGGCACATCGGGTGGGAATGGGATTGCTTGGTAACTCCACAGTAAATTTCCTTTCCCCAAAGCAAAATGCCTTCAGCAGTGCTGTGTACAGGCACAGGTTTGGAATATGAGTGGAAAGTGTGCTGTGTTCCTCACAGCTCTTCCTAAGGGCAGTTTGTATTTTTTTATTAACTCAAGTGAAAGTTGAAAATTTACATCTTACAGATAGAGGACCAAAATAATAATTAAAAAGTCAGGTAAAAAAACCCCAACAAAACAAAATGTATTTTAAAAGAAGTGTATCCAGCTGTTGCTGTTACAAGTGCCTAAATAATAGAGAGATGCTGAGGTACCTGTGGGGATGTCTGTTTGTAACCTTGCTTTGTGTGACAGAGTTTTTGTGGTTTCCTTTGCCTGCTGTCACTTAAACACAGATGACATTTGCAGGCAGCAGAGGAAGGGGGAAGAACATCCACAGCCACAAAAAGTCAGGGTTTGATTGCAGTTGTAACAAGTGCATCAATTTTTAAACTTTGAATTGGCTGTGTTGACTCACTCCCTCTTCTCTCAGTCAGTTTGTCCTCCTTCTGCAAAACAGAGAGGATTTCTGGCTTTTAACCTGTTTTACTGTTCCATGGACCGTTAATTAAGGGATTTTCAGTATTAGGGGTTTTCAGTGAAGAGTCAGTTTGGAAATGTATGTGCCCAGTGAAACTGAGAACTCACGTAAATCAAGTGGAGGGGAAAAGGAGTGTTTGCCCATGTTGTAAAACTAGTGTGAAATGCACTTTATGATTTTTTGGCTTAGTGAAGTGTGCAATCTTAAGTTGGGGTTTTTTTATTTTTCCCTGTTTGCACCCCTCTCTTTTCAATTTTAACAGGAAAATACACCAGTAAAATCATTACTTAAGCTTATTTTCATGTACCACAGTAACTGCAGTTCCTGTTGTTACTTTGGCATAAGGTGACACAGAATTTTTTCCAAGTTTTTTCTGCTTTTCCAGGATAAACCTGGTAATGAACAAAGGATGTTTTCACCATTTTCTTGACGCTGTTGTTGTCTGACGTCAGCACCTTGTTAATGATGTTTCCTGACTTTGCTCCATCAAGTATTTTGTTGGTAAACAGATGGAAACTAAACTATTGTGGGGGATTAAATCAGCTTCCTTCTATTAAACTTATTGATAGCAGAACAGGTGCACATCCTTGCAGTTCAGAAAGAGGAATTTGTGGGCTTTGCAATGTTGAACCCTAATTTCAGTCATTCTTTTTGGATTTGGATGAAATTCAGACACCTTCCAGCCCAGTGTAATTAGCCGATGCTTAGAAAAGCCAGAATTTTCGGTGTCTAATTCCATTTGGCTAAAGCTCTTGCGACTCTGTGCTGTGTTTGGTGCCTTGCAGTGGGAGCGGGCGTCCCGGAGGATGGTGGTGCCCGGGAACGCCCCGCTGATCCAGCAGGACCCCGCTCTGGAGCCGGCCCTGGGCAGGGACGCCCCCGAGCACTCGGCCATGGGCCCGGAGCCCCCCGAGGACGTGGGCCCCGAGGTGCGGAAGCTGCGCGAGCTGGTCCGCAGGCTGGAGCTGGACAATCAGCACGCCAGGAGCAGGAGCAGCAGGACCCTGCTGGGGACAAACGTGCCCGGGGACATCCGTGCCGGGGTGGATAACCGCGAGCCCGGCCTCAACGGGATGGAGATCAACAACAGCATCAACGCCATTGCCGAGCAGCAGGAGCTGCAGCTGATGGCGGATCTGCACAGCCAGCTGAGCAAGATGAGGCAGGAGGAAGGGGAGAACAACTTCAGAAGAGCCCTGGATGCCCCAGTGCAGTGCAGCTGCACCAGCGCCCCCGAGGAGGTGTCTCCCAACGGGGGGCAGAGCCACAGCAATGGCCAGTGTCCCTCGCCTGTGCATACGAGTGACAGCGCCGAGCTCCTGGGCAGCCTGCTCATGGCAGGGATCCACACCCCAGCTGCGATCCATGAACAGAATCCCAGTGAAAAGGGTGCAGATCTAGAGGGGCTTCCGAGTCACGCGGATCTGGATGAAGTAAAAGTGTTAGAACTGGAAAATGGCCCTGAAGAGGAGGATTGCTGGTAGGTACCCCCAGGCCTGGGGGAGAGGGATGTGCTGTGGTTAGGTGAGCAACTCCTTTAAAGCTATAAACTGATTTCTGTACAGGACCCGGATTTTTAGGAGCAAGAATGCAGTTCTCATTAGTGACTGTTCTTATTTTTATGTCCATTGTGCAGACCATTATGTTTTAAAAAACAAGTTTACCTGTAGGTGCTGGTTTTTCCCTCTTCCTTACAGCCGCTGCTGCAGCTTCCTTTCCCTGTAAGTTTAGTTATATATAGCACATGCAGATGAATGAATAATGGAGCTTTTAAACCTTGTACACAACTGTCAAATACCATATTTTAATAACAATTTTGTCAATAAGAATCCTTAGACCATCTGGAATCTGTGGCTTTTGCTTGGACCTGAGGAGACAAACCATTCCCAGCTCCTGGAGGCTGTTTCTTTCCAGTTAAGCACCTCTTTTGTTCAGAGACATGAACTGAACCAGATCAATGATGTAATCCTTAACTGGCCCGACTCTCTGGGACTCTCCCCTCCACCACCAGCCTTGTTTAGAACTTGTTTTATGAATCAGTAGATTAACAACCTTTGGAAGGGCAAGGGAAATGTAAAATTTAAGGCTTATTCCAGCTCCTGCAATAACTGGGACTTGAGATTTTACCCGGAGTTGTTAATTTGTAAGACTTGGGAGGAAGAGCCTCAGGGCTCTGCAAATTGGGTTTCAAATTTGTGTAGCCAGATTAATCTGGCAGCAAGGACAGGGCTGCTGAACACAAACCAAACCTTCAGCTCCAAACATTCATTAGCTGTTAGAAGGGAAGGTAAAGTTTTTGTTAATGGAGTGGAGCTCAATGAGGTCATGGCATCAGCTCCAGCCTGAATTTGAGGTTGCATTTAAAACATGATTTTTTTTTTCTTTGCAAGTGTACTTTTAAAACCCAAATACTTGATCACTGGAACTCTTCAATATATCTAAACAGCATTTTGAGCAGATTTCTTATGACTATATAAGGGAATATATATAACAGGTTGCATATGGAAGATGAGCTTTATTATTTCCATGCTAATGGGAGCAGCCAGGTTTATATTCACATTTATAGAGCCTGTGACAGGAGATAGTCTTCAAATTCTGTTGAGTCTCAGAGGCTGAGATTTATCCAGGCAGGGGATGCTGCCCAGTGAATCAGGAGAGATTCTGTGCTCAGGAGTTCTCTTCTTTGACCTTTCCTTCAGTTGGTGGCCCCGTAAGGCCCTTCTTTCCCAGGTACCCTTCACTCTGCCCCTTGCAGGATCCTTGTGGCTTTGTTAGCTCTGTTTTATGCCAGATTTGGTTGGAACAGGGTAACCTGTGACAAAGAGGCCCCTGAGGAGCTGGGTAAGGGTGGTGATCCAGAGCACTTGTGCAAGTGCTGTTTCCATAAATTATCTTTGATTGTGCTGCATCACTTCCATCTGTTCCCTTTTCCTCTTGTCAAACAAACCTGCTGAAACAGGAAGCTGCTTTTAGTGGTGGCTTCTTGTTCTGGAGCTTGTTCTGAAAGTGGGGAATGAATCCTGTGTACAATCAGTAGTGCCTGTGCTCACTGCCAAATATCCCAAACTGTCTCCATAAACACATCCCACATGCAGCCCCTGCAGGTGTTTGTGCTTTCCCACAGCAAGAACCAGTAAACTGCTTGGAGGGGAGGGAGGGTTTTCTTAAAGCAAACAAGAAGAAAACCCAAGAAATACCCTTAATTCTCTGTGAATTTAGGATCAGCTCTAACAAGGTGGCTTTGCTGATGGGGGGAATTCAGCGCTGCCTGGATTGAGCAAATCCAGAGGGAATAGCGGAGTGTATTGTATATTTGCAATCCTTTTTAAAATATTGTACATCCTTCTTCCCTGGAAGGAGGATGGACTGTCAGAGGGTTTCTTGCTCTTCTGTGCAGGTGCAGGTGGAGTCTCAGTCCCTTCTTTATTTTGAAATTCTCTTTATTCAGCTGGAAGTTGCAGAAGTGTCTGTGCAGCTGTCGTGGTTCAGCAGCTCTGAGGTTGTGTTTTGGAGCTGTGTTTGCAGAGACTGAGCTGTGTGAAACCCGAGGCAGAGCCCACTCCCAGCTGCTGTAACTCTGCCCTGGCCTGCCTGGCCTCGGCTGCTCCCTCAGCTCCCTTTCTCAAATAGCTGCTCAAAATTGTAAATATCCTGGAGACCAATCCCATGGAGCTGGGCCCTGGCACTGAGGAGCTCAGTGATGCTCGCCTCGGACTCGAGCACAGGGCAGCTCCTGAGCTGTTTGGGAAGGCTTTTACCCAAATTCCCTCTTACCCAAGGAGCAAACCAGATCTGCTGCTGATAGCATTACATTGGTTGTGTTCCCCAGTGTTTGTCATTCTGGGGTTTTTCCATGGGGTGAGGAGAAGGAATCCCTGGCACTCAGGTGAATCCCTGAGTTGCTGCTCTCATTCCTAAAAGTCTCTCTCTCGACTGAAACTGGGTCATTCTGTCTTCTCTCAGTGTTGAGTTGTCTGCTGCCTGAATCCGTGCTCAGCACAGCAAGTGGGGCGCCCTCGAGTTGGTGTTTGCAGGGAGCAGGAGCGTGGTGTGCTCTCAGAAATGCCAGTGCAGGAGTTTCCTGGCTATGCAATTCTCAGCCTTAGCTCTGTGTCCAGTGACCTTCTTCTACATTCATGTTTAAGTCTTTAATTCAGTGTACTGGAGCAAATCATTGCTGCTTATACCATCAGAGATAGGGAGAGAAATTCTGGGGAAGTTCCACCGAGTGAGGATATGATGCTGCACAAAGTCCAGGAATTCTCCCAGAGCAGCACCTTGTGCCTCCAGCCTGGGGAGAAGGTTACTTACAGAGTGTCTCTGAGTAATCCATTTGTACCCTTCACAGGCTGTGCTGCAGCCTCCCTGGGATCTCTCCTGGTCACAGGGTGCTGCTGACAAGATCTACATGACTTAGACACGGCACTTTGCAAGGTCTTGTTCTCTCAGACTGATCATTTTATCAGGTGTTTTTACCTTTGTTGCATTAAATAATGCACAAGCGACTTCTCCAAACCTTTCCTGGTTTGAGGTGAGTGTTACCTGCTTGTGCTGGGTGACATCTGCCCTGCTGGGACATCTCTGGGTACAGGAGCTGCTTCAGAGCCCAGTGCAGCTCTGTGGGAGTGTCCCCAGCACGTCCCTGCTGGCAGAGCTGAAAGGCAGAACCTGCCTGGTGGTGACATCGCGTGCAGAGCTCGGCCTGGGAGGGAGCTGCTTCTGATGGCAGAGCCTGGCTTCCCCTGGCTGCGGCTGGGAGCGCTCCAGGCTGTGCCTCCTGCTCCTCACATTTCTGTGAAGTGAGGGGTGGGCAGGGAAATCCTCAGTGTCAGTGCCAGAGAGGTGGGGAGCAGGCTGGCCCTGCTGCAGGAGTGCTGCGGTGTCTGTGTGTCTGTCTGTGTCTGTGTGTGTGTCTGTCTGTGTCTGTGTGTGTGTCTGTGTGTGTCTGTGTGTGTGTCTGTGTGTGTCTGTGTGTGTGTCTGTCTGTGTCTGTGTGTGTGTCTGTCTGTGTCTGTGTGTGTGTCTGTCTGTGTCTGTGTGTGTGTCTGTGTCTGTGTGTGTGTCTGTCTGTGTCTGTGTGTGTGTCTGTGTCTGTGTGTGTGTCTGTCTGTGTCTGTGTGTGTGCTCACAGCAGCACTCTGAGCTGCACCCCAGCTGCCTTGTCATCACTATGGGCTGCTGGCTGGGTCAGGAGATTAATTGAACGTGAGCTTTGGAGCTGCTCTGACCTGGGGACTGATTTTTTGGTGTTTTGTTCAGCAGGATTGTCCCTAAATAGACATGAGAAAGTGTCTTTGCAGTGTCATTTTTTCCTCTCTTTGTAATTTCTTAGGAATAAAGCTCAGTCCTCTCCTTGGGCTAACAGCAGAATGTTTTTGTATGGAGTGTTCTCCACAGGATTTTCCCCATTTTTTCCTTTTATATTTCTGTCATTTCAGAACCTGGATATTATTGTTTCACTGTGGCTTTCTACTCCAGTCTTGTCTGTGGCAGGATTTCTGTTCAGCAGGAATGTTTAGATTTGTGATTAGCACAGCATAAGCAGAGTACTAAATCTGAAAATCAACTCTCTGAAGTCTGATATGTAAAGGAGAGGAAAATGAATTATTACCTGTTTGAAATCCATGCTTTGGAGAGGAATTCAGCTGCCTTTTAGCACTTGAAGGAGGTGTATGTCATACACCTGAATTGTTCTAAACCCTTTCAGCTGTTTGAGGTCTCCTTCTCCTTGCTGTGTTGTGTATAAGTCAAAGGTCTGCAAAGCAGTGCAGTGATTGCCATTTTTGGAGCTGCTGCAGACACTGGTGCCAAGTGCTTTGGAAGATGGATAATAACCCAAGCTGTGTCTTCAGAAATGGCCTTTGCTTTACGCTCAGTTTCATTTCCTAATGCACTGGTTCTAGAGCCTTCTGCAGCCTGAATTCTGCTCTTACAATTTATAGATTTCTGCTGCAGATCCTCTGCATGAGCAGGATCTAAAATTCCCAGGATTTCACTCTCAGAGCTGATCAGTTTTTCAGTGTGAGGATGCTTTTTCTCAGTGCATTGTGCAAGTTGAGAAAATTGTTGTGTTTCCTGCATTCTTGGGGTTTGGGTTTTTCTAAAGCAGGAGTTTCAAATCCAACAATAGTGCCCATTAACTCCTGTAAATCCTTCTGTGACATTGATTCCATAAGGGAAGTAGTGTCTCTGGAATATTCCTTGGTTTTAGTGCTGTGGATTATGTCAGAATAAAGTGCAGAGTGCATCACAAATTTATTTGTGAATGGCTGCAGCTTAATGAAAGAAAAATCCATGTGGCACTGGGTCCTTACCAGAGATGTTTGTCACAAAATACTCTGTTTTACAGGGTAAACACAAACATTAGTAAGCATAAAGATACTTTATTATTGAAGGGCTTCCTCTCAGGAGCTGAAGGAAATCTCATTTGTATTTAATAATTTATAAAACAAACCCCCAATACATCAAACTGGGAATATTTGCCCAACTATTTACTTTGTGCATTTTGTATGAGGCCTTGTAAGTATCTAAATAACCAATTTTCATTTGCAATTTGACAAAAGAAAACATTCAGAGACATTTAGAGGGAACACCCAAACTGTTGAGCAGGGTACAGACTGCAGGGTAAGGCTTGGTCCTGAGCAGGGCTGTGTTCAGCTCCGCCTGACTCTGGGGTGGCTCCTGCTTTTCCAGTGCTTCTGGGATTCAGTTCACCTGGCAAATCAAACAGCTTGGAGGCTGAAAGTACCAGAAAGAAAAATTCTGGGTGTTTTTAAACAAAGCCAAGAGTTTTTACCTTTTCACACCCCCCTTTTTCCAATGTTTTAGCTCCCTGGATATGAGGCTGGGTTAAGTCAGCCTCTGGTGGGTGACACTGGTCACTGGACTTTCCTGAGCCTAGGAAAATGTGACTTCTGACTCTTAATATGTCCAGAGAAATATTCACATTCACATATTTGAGGGGCTGGTGCTTTGATTTTAGTGCTGTGCCAGCACCTTTGGAGGAATCAGGGTGCTGAGCCCTTCCCAAAGCTCCTGCAGAAGGAAAATGGGAACCCTGGTGCTGTGAAATCAAACCACAATTCCTTTTGTTTTAGTAAGTTGCCTGTCAGTGCTCTGAAGGATTGAGCTGTGTTCACTTAATTGGGTTTGGGGAAATTGTGAGAGCCTCTCTTGCCAATGGATTTGTCAGCAGAAAAAATCAGAGTTCTCTGGCAGAGCCCGGGAGGCTCCACAGCCTCGCTCCATGTGGGAATGGAAATCCTCGTTTGCTTCGCTCCATGTGGGAATGGAAATCCTTATTTGCTTTGCTCCATGTGGGAATGGAAATCCTCGTTTGCTTTGCTCCATGTGGGAATGGCTCTGCCAGACAAACAAGTGTTGCCATCCTCAGCTGGGATGCTCCTGGGTGGGAGCAGGCAGGAGCTGGGCAGGATTCTCTCCCTGAACCTGGAATATGTGCAGAGCAGCCTGACCTGCCCTGAGGAGGCTCTGGCCTCTTTTTTGTCTGATGGTTTTACTGCTTCTTTTGTGGTCTGAGCTGTGCAATAAATCCAGGGAGAGGGAGCACTTTGCTGCCTGGGTTTGATTGGATTTGAGTGCTTGTAATGCTCATTTATCCATGCAGAAATGCAGTGAGATTGGCTGGGGGGTCTGCCCTGAGAGGTCCCTTTGGAGACTCAGGAATATTTGCATTCATTCCTCAGCATTTATTTTATCAATAACAGATTAGCCTTTGGATTTTTTTATTTGCGTTTGGGTTTGTGTAAACCTTGGTGGGGAAAAGCTTCTGTGTGAGTTGTGACTAAAGAGGCTGAGTCTATTCCCTGAAAAAGATGGCTCTGGCCAGAGGCAGGGCTGGCAAGTCAGGAGTGGTGTGTCAAAAACTAGGGAATAATGTCCTCTGCAGGTACCAAACAGTATTTTGAGAGCTGTTGCATGCAGTGGTGCTCCATCTCATAGCCCCAAAACCTGCCAGGTCTGGGGAGTGTTGCTTTCTGCATTCCCTGTTATCAGGGGCAGGGTCAGGACAGGAGCCAGGGCAGTAGGTCAGGCAGACCTCTACAATATTTTAAATATCCCAGCTGTTTGTGTTCTGTCTTGGCCAGGTGTTGGTGTTACAGCCAGGACACCTGACAGCTGAGAGTCTCACAGTGTTTCTCCTATTTTAAACCTAGGTTTTCAGGAATGAGTGTGATAATGACTGACATTCCTGCTGATTTCCAGCAGTTTTGTTGTGGAAATCAGTGTTCTATGGGTTGGATCTGAGCTGGCTGGGAGACAGTGAGCATAATTGGAGCAAAAAGGCTCTGTGTGCCTTGCTGCAGGAGTGGCAAAAGTTGGGAGAGAGAGGAGGAGGAAACTGAAGCATGGGCAGACATCTCTTGAAATCTTAACTCCACCCCCAGGGTTACTTTATGCTTAAATACTCGATTTTGGCCTGAGGAAGGTGAAATCCTCTGGATACATCAGTGGGGCCAGCTTTGGGAACACCATAAATGCTCAGGTGTGGCTGTAGGTGTTTGCTGGTGACCAGGAGGGTTCTTTGTCAGCTGGGAGCAGTTCCCGAGGCGAAGGAGCACCAGGAGCAGGAGGTGCTGCTGGGAAGGCAGCAGCTGTGGGATTGTGTGCTGGCCTAGGAGCTCCTGGAGCTGCTGCTGGGGATTTTCTGCTGCAGAGGGAGCAGCTGGAGGCTGTGCCAGCAGCTCCTCAGAGCCTCAGGAGAGGGGGAACCTGAGAGCCAAACCTGATGTCCACAAATCACAGAATCCCAGAAGGATTTGGGCTGCCTGGGACCTTGAGGACCATCGGGCTCCAGATCTGGGTCGAGGTCTCACTGCCCTCTGCACCAGGGTGTTCTCCAAGTGATCTGCAAGAATTAAAACAGTTTCAGTTTTGGAGGTACAGAGGACTGATTTTTCTTTCCCCTTACAAGTTTTGAATGTGTTGCTGAACAGCGAAAACATTAAAAAATAGGGGACTGCTTTTTGCTTTTAAAAATACAAATGTGGGATGTGTAAATAAAATACTCGACTTGCTTTTATAGCAAAGGCTCTTCCAGTTTTGACCTTTCCTCAGAGGAATGTTCTGCTTTGGAAATCTGGTGAAGATGTTGCTTTCCACCCAATCCCTTGTAAATAATCCAGGAATTTAGGATGAATAAATCTGTCTATCCACAAGGCTAATCTTGGGTGTCCATGCAAAGCATTGGAGGTGTCAGAGATGTGGCACACACTTAGGCTGGAGGAGAATTTATCTGACATTGCAGGGAAGATAAAGCACAGCAACACTTCCTGCCTGTCTGGGAATGTCTGAATCCTCCAGTGAAGGGGTTTTATCCCTGGAATCTGGGAATGCACCTTTGGCTGTCTCAGAGCTGCTGGGAGGGCACATCCAGAGGGTTTTAAACAAAAACCACAACTCCTGGAAGGAGATCACCCTGCAGCTCAAGTTAGGAGCACCTCACACCCTCACTGCCTCTGAGGGGGGTTTTGGAAGAGGGCAGTGGAGGGAGAGATCGGTGAGTATTCCAACTACTGCATTTCCAGCAGTGTTGCAACAGCCTAGGATGGCACCTTGCCTTGCAGAGCCTGTGGGTTTCTCTGTGAAGCCATTGATTTTCCTGTTGTGGCAGTAAATTTTCTTCCTGAGTCATAATGCAATTGAAACCTGAATTTTTAAATTTGGGTAACTGTTGGTTCCTCATGGCTACACTCCAGAAATGGCACTTTGGTAGCTGTGTGCTTTGAATTAACGAGCATTTCTTCCTGTCTCCTTTGAATCCTTGCAAAGGCTCTATGTGTCTCCAAGGAAATCCATGGATGAGAAAACAGCCTCCCCTCTGAAGTGGTGCCGGCAGGTGCTGGATAACCCCAGCCCCGAGATTGAGGCTGCCTGCAGAACCCTCATCAACAGGCTGGACCAAGGTAGGGCAGCTGCAGCCTCTGCTGCTCTGGGCTCCCTTGCAAATCTCACTCCAAGCAGGAAAATCGAGCTGAGTGTTGTTAGGCTCTTGAATTTTTAAGTTCTGTTAATATTTAAACATTTTTAAATGTAAAAATGGTGTAGAGGAAAAAATGTGCTGCTGGGGAGTGGGAAGGGAACCATGGCAAACTGTTCTTGCAGCTTCTTTCTGGTGCTGAGTGTTCCTAGTGGTGATGATTCCTCCTCTGGATATCCTACTGGATATTCCTGCTGGATCTTCCCAGCTGCTCTTACCTGGGTGAAGAAATTGTCTGCTGCTCAAAGCTTACAACAAGGAAATATTAAACTTGAAGAAGTGGTGTCACTTGAAAACTGGGTTTTTCCTCTGGTTTATCATCCCCTAAAAGCACTTCCAGCTGTGGGCTGTGTGAATCCTGAGGGGAGATCCCTGATTTCATCTGCCTGAAATAAAAACCTGGAATGTTGTGTGCAGTGGAGACATCTCTGATCACAGGCAGTGTTCAGAGGCCTGGCTTTGGGGCTTTGCTTTTCCACCTGGGCTTTCAGTGGTGGGACAGCTCTCACAACAGATGCAGTTCACAGGACAAAAATGAATTTATTCTGCTCTACCTCTGTCCTGCATCACCTGCAGTGCACCTGGTGCATATCCTGCCTGTGTCAGTCCAAATGGCCCCCAGGTTTCTGTAAAATGGGCTGGACACTGAGGTCCTGACAGCCTGGATCCTAAGGGATTGTGAAGGAATCAGGAACTATTTTTTACCTTCCCTAGGTTCCCTCTCATGCAGCTCTCCTGGTCAGGACTTGCTGCAGCTGCAGGTTTATTGCAGACATGTGCTGCAGCCTCCTCTGTCCAGCTGGACTCAGGAACCTTCAGACACAAAAGCTGTGTGTGGAGTAGTGACACTTCTGAGAGAGTCACTGTTTGGAAGCTCAAGGATATCCCTGAGCTCTGGAATCCAGCCCCAGCTGGGTCCCCACGTTGGTGTCTGAGGGTTTGTCTCCATAGGAATGCAGAAATTCTGATTTCACTTTAAGCAACAATTCGAGCCCTGTGGTTTGGAGTCTGAGGTCGCTGCTTTGGGGGTTGGTTTGGGTTATTTAGTTTTCAAACAGTGTTTGGCATTGCTTGAGATCTCAGGCTACTCTTGAGTTTAACCTTGGCATTCCTGATTGGAGATAACTGAATAGACTTTGAGAACAAACTTCATTTGCTTTCATAAACCATCTGTGCTTAGAAATTTGAATGAAATCTCTTTGATTACCTCTTTTCTCTCTGAACTGCATCAAGCTTCAGTTGTACTTAGTCTGACCTGGTAATATCTGTGGGAGAAATAAAAAAAGAAAACTTAATATGATGAATCTTCATTACATTCTTAGCTGATATTCTCACAGTAGGGAGAACTGAGTTCTGTGTGCAGTTGAGCAGCACCTTGAGTATCTCCAGATCATGGTGTGAGTAATTTCCTCAATGTTGTAGCTGCTTATTTCCACCTCCAGTAAGTATGGGGGCACTTGGCTTTGCTGCCTGCCTTATTTTTCACTCATTGTTCATTTGTGAGCATGTGAGTATGTGTGAGCTGAACGAGTTTAATTCAAAGAGTTGGTTTTTATTTATTTCATTTTATTGGATTGGCATAATTTCTGTGGTTTAACACTGTCTTTGTTCCATCACAAAAATTCAGAATAACACTCTTGTAACATAAAGTTCAGTGAGCTCTCTAAAATGAGGATATGTGGAAGTGGCAGATATTGATGGAGCTAGTCATCCGTCCAGCACTGGAACTCTGTGAAATGTTTGGCTTCTTCAAAGCCAGGCTTGTCAGGAGTTCCTCTTGGAGTTCTTCAGAGGGGACAAAAGCAGTTAAAGGACCCTAGTGGGGACTGGGCACTGCTGTGCTCCCTGCAACGTGGCAGGGAGCAGCAAATACCTCTGCCACAGAATTTAATCCTGTTCTTGATCTTGCTCTCTGTTTCCAAAATAATTTGCTAACCTTTGTGGCTTTTTTGTATTTTTCATTCTAGCCAGTAGATGGAAAAACCTGTATTGCAGCCCCCTGGCATCTCCCAGCGCACATAACCTGAATTCCGAGGCAGGCTCCTGTAGCAATGCACTAAACTCTCCTGGGCACCTCAAATCGACTAACAAAGCACTACTAACCTGTGGCAGCTCAGGTATGGCATGGCACTGCAGCACTGGGCTCTTTAAAATGCAAGGAGGGGTAGGGATTGGCACAGGGAAAAGTTTTCATGGCCACTCGTGGTGTTTTCCCCTTTTTGTTTGCTCCCTTCCTCACCCAGATTTCATTTGTGTGGGAGAAAACCTCCTTGCATTCTAAATGTCCTGTAGTTATTTCTTGGTTTGGGTTTCTCTACTTTCTCTCCCTATATATGTATTTATAAATTGTACTAATTTTAAATGACTTAAAATAGAAAGCAGCTGTTGGGGCAAAAATATATTGCATGTGAATGAAGTTGTAGAGTATAGATGTGATCTTTATAGAGTCACTTGGATTCAGTTTTCTGGGGAAGGTTTCTCTTGGGAATATTGATTAATGCAGGGAGCAAAAAGCTGTCAAAGTCTCCAGGGTAAAGCCTTCAATTGCCTGAGTGGGAAGCTAAAACAAAATACCAAAAGTTTTCCTTCAGCCTTAATTGTGTGTGGAGAGGATTCCCTACCTTAGAGGCAGCTCAGCCACGACTCTTGTTACAGCCTGATAATGAAACTCCTCCAAAATGCTGTGGCCTGCAGCCTCCCTGTGCCTGAGGAGGCAGGAATACCCTTCCAGGAGCTCCATTTGTTACCCTTGGTGCAGTTCCTGCTGTTCCCTGCACAAAGGCTTTGCCTCTTGGCTCTGTTATCAAAGGACTCATCCTTATTTGTTTGTTTTGTGTGGAAATTGCTAAACCCTACTTTGCATGTTTCAAAACACAAAGCATGTTTAACAGTCTCTGCCTCCAAACTTGATGTTCAATGAACGTTTTTTCCCTCTGAAAAAAGAAGAAGGTTGCCTGTGGCTGTTTTCACAGGTGCAGGTTTATTTCTGAGGTCTGATTTTCTACTATAAATAGAAATTAACACTTATCTCTGTTTTGCAAACAAAAGGATGCACGTAGGACTGAGGATTTTTGGCAGCTGAGCTCTGCAGGGAAACATCTCTAAGGCAATTTCTTGGTTTTCATATGAGGCTGGGGGGCAATCCAGGTGTCTGAGCACCTTTTCACCCAGGAGCAGCTCCTGATGAGTAAAACCAAAGTGTCTTCGGCTTCTGCAAATGTGCTGGGTGTAAGGGCAGGGCCAGGGCAGGCTCTGTCCTTTCAGACCATGATGAGTTCACTTCATCTCAGGTGCCTTCTCCCTGTGCCTTGTGCAGGTGCTAAGACGAGCTTAAAGTTTCCTGTCAACCTGACTGACCCAAATCTTATTTTATTTCCAAGAAAAAAACAGATTTTCTACCCTTCAAATGGAAAATGTTTAACTGACTTCCCTTGAAAACCAAACCAACCCCTTTGACAAAGCCCAGATGTGGTTTCTGTTTGAAAACCATCATCAGCTCAGCTTTACTGAAGGAAGAAGGAGCAGCTTTTTCCCCTCCTTGGCTATTTTTAACTAGACCTTCAATTTGAAATGCAACAGCCAAACTAAACAAAGTTGGATTGGGAGTTTTGCCTTTTAGAAAGCTGGTCTCAAGGTCCAGCTGGATTTTTAATCAGTGTTGAATGTGCTGTTAATTACAGCAGGAAACCTGTGCTTGTTCATTCCACCACATCTACAGGTGCAAGCCCAGCTCAGGATGGATTTACTTCAACTCTTACAGTCTTTTGCTGACACCAGGAGGAAAGAAATGGGATTTTATAGTGCAATATCTTGACTTGGAGTGTGTATTTGTGCAGCATACACCCAGCTGCACCTTTAAGGTACAGCCACACTTGTGTCACTGTATTATTTCAGCATCCTGAAGCTCACAGTTTTCCTGCCATGTTCTGAGAAGATTTGAAGGCAGGGCACCTCCTGAATACTGAGCAGTGATGTTAAAATAAACCATTTGCCAGCAAAGCTGAGCAGCCCTTTCCAACTGTGATCCAATGCAGCAGGCAGGGAAAAGCAGCAGGTTCCCAACATGATTTCTTCAGCCAGCTTGGAAGAGAACTAACTGCTGACATGGAAAACACAGGTGTGAAGTTCAGGTGTAAAATGAATTTCTTACATGGGCACTGACCAAGCTGCTTCCTGCCAGTCAGCCTCACATGCCTCGTTTGAAAAGCACCTGAAAACTGCAGGTTAAAAACTGAGCGTTGGAATTTCTAAATTCTTATTTCTCACAGCTGGACCTGAGGCTCCCAGCTGCACTGCTGAATTCCTGGGATAGATCCCTGCTGCTCCTGGTGGGTTTGTGACTGGGTTTGTGTCCCTCTCCCCCAGGGTACCTGAGCATGCACTCGGCCCTGAGCTCCCAGTCCTCCGTGGACAGCGAGCTCAGCACCTCGGACGACTCCATCTCCATGGGCTACAAACTGCAGGACCTCACTGATGTCCAGGTCATGGCACGGCTGCAGGAAGAGAGTAAGTTTTGTTTGGTTGGTTGGGGTGGTTGGGGTTTTTTGGGGGGTTTTATTTGAGCTTGGTGTTTGTTTTTTTTTTTTTAAGTTGCTTCTATATTGTCAGGCAGGAAAACGTCAATAAAGGCATAAGCTGGTGAGAAGCTGTAAATAACCCAGGTGCCACCCAGGCAGGTGTGTTCTCATGGGAGGCAGACTTGAAATCTTTGTTTCCACCTTTGAAATGCTGGTGGGTGCAGAATGAATTAAACTAAAAGATTGAACCTCTAAATGAGACTCCCATACCTGTAGATTAGACTCCTGTACCTGCTTAACCTGCTGGAGCTTGATGGCAATGTCCACAGTCTCAGGTGGGATTAGGGAGCACTGTGCAGGTCCCCTGAATGTTAACGGTGCTGTAATTAAGCAGTGCTGTAATTAGGCAGTGCTGATGCAGGTGATGCTGTTCCTGCTGATGGATTCTGGCGAGGACAGATGTTAGCCTGACTCTCCTTCCAGAGTGAAACAAATCACTCCCAAAGCATTGCTTTGGGGCTCGGGGTGTGTTGTTGGAATTGGTGCTGCCCGTGTCCCCCGTGTCCCCAGGCCTGCGGCAGGACTGCGCCTCCAGCTCCGCCTCCGTGTCCCGCCGCAGCTCCAGCGCCTCCTTGCACTCGCTGCGCCGCGGCACCTACAGCGACCAGGAATTCGACACCTACAGCCTGGAGGACGAGGACGACTGCGACTGCTCGCTGTCCTTGCGCAGCGCCCACCGCTACTCGCCGTCCCCGCTGAGCTCCCCGCGCTGCCAATCGCCCTCCTCGGGCGCCGAGCTGGGCAGGGCCGCGGCCTCGCGGCTGCGCGCCCCGCGCAGGGCGGTGCAGAGCCCCATGCAGGAGCGCCTCAAGTACGCCAACAGCGAAGGTGAGGGCGATCTGAGCCAGGGACGGGGCTTCTGGCACACACGGACCTCCCTGCAGGGCTTCGGGCTGGGAGTGATGCTGGGCAGGAAGGGAGCTGGCAGTGCTGGGTGTGAGGTCCCAGGGGTCCAGGATCGAGAGTAGGATGGCCACAGGACCAGGGCAGGGATTGGCCTCTCTGCTGGGCACACCTCCAGTGGTGTGTGCAGTTCTGAGCTCCTCACTCCAAAAAGGATATTGAGGGGCTGGAATTTGACCAGAGAAGGGAATGGGGCTGGAGCACCAGGAGTGGCCGAGGGAGCTGCAGTTGTGCAGTCTGGAGAAGAGCAGGCTCGGAGGAGACCTTACTGCTCTCTACAGCTCCTGACAGGAGGGTGCAGCTGGGTGGGGTTGGTCTCTTCTGCCGTGTCCCAAGTGAAAGGACAAGAGGAAATGTCTCAAGTTGCACCAGGGGAGGTCCAGGTTAGGTGTTAGAAGCAATTGTTTCCCTACAGAAGTGGTCAGGGCTTGCAATGAGTTGCTTCGGGAGGTAGTGGAGTCACCATCTCTGGATGTGGCACTTGGGGGTGTGGCTTAGGGGTGATCGTGGTGGTGCTGGGTTGATGGGATGATCTTAAATGTCTCTTCCAATCTCCTTATCCTGTGATCTCAAAATCACTGCTGTTTACTGGAAGCTAAGAACTAAGTACAGACTGCTCTGCTTTGAAGTGCATGGGTTTCTGCAGAGCCTTAGAGCAGCAGCGGGGGCTGAGGCTGTGTTTGCTTTCAGAGGAGCTGAGGCACAGCATGCCCAACCTGGCCCGCAGCAGCCTGCGCGCGCTCGAGGCCGTGCGCAGCAGCCGCAGCCTGGAGTCCGACCTGCAGGTGCCCAGCAGCCGCATCCCCAGGACTCAGCAGCGGTCAGCAGGTCAGTGCCACACCTCCCACACGCCTCCACTCCCTTCTCTCTTTAGCCAGCCCTCAGAGGTGCTCTTGTGTCCCTGCAGGTCTGACTCCCAGCAAGCTCAGGTATTCCTCGGGGGCCGCGCAGTCCCCGCTCACGGGGCGCCAGCCCAAGGCGGCCTCGGGAGCCAACTCCCTGCTGCCCGGCAGGCAGGTGGGGAAGCCCTGCAGCTACACGGCTCCTGTGCCCCCAGCCCGCAAGGCACAGCTCCACACGGGCTCTCCCAGCAGCAGTTGCACTTCCAGAAGCAGCACCATGGTCACTGTGGCCAAAGGCTCTGCCCTGAAAGCACGGCCGGGCGTGGGAGGGGTGGCCGTGCCCAAGGGAAGGGCACCGCCCCCGTCCAGGAGGTGAGAGGGGCTGCAGACCTCTTTGGCATTGTGGTAACTTCATGCCATGAAGTTCATGGGTGAAAGCAGAGCATGGGCAGTGGTGTAACAACACTGACATTTTTTGTTCTTGTTGCTGATTTTTTAACTGCTGTTTTGCTACAATTCATTGTTGAGGGAAATCAAATTGATTCAGAGTTATTATGACTGATACCAGACTAATAAGCAACCAGTGCTTGTTGATCTTTAATGTCTCATTAGAGCCTTACATTGAAATCTTTAAAAACATGAAAAAGGGAATTTTTAATCTCCTAATTTATATCAGAACTCCACATACCTGATTAATTTTCAT
This sequence comes from Diglossa brunneiventris, assembly GCA_019023105.1. Taxonomy (NCBI): domain Eukaryota; kingdom Metazoa; phylum Chordata; class Aves; order Passeriformes; family Thraupidae; genus Diglossa; species Diglossa brunneiventris. The sequence goes on from CM032357.1 coordinate 18,964,326, forward strand.
GCGTTCAGTTGTAGTTGCATGGAAACATATTTCTCTTGGACTCAGTCATGGGCTGAAGTCACAACAGCGTTAATTTGGCAGATATCAGTGTTTAAGCATCCAGTAACAGCCACTGAATTTCTTAAAGTGCCTCAAGTTGGTGTTTGCTGATGCTCAGGGTGTGACAGCAGCACTTCACCCATGGCAGGGGGGTGTTGGTAACCCAAGCCCCAAACCTGTGTCCACTACAGGGCTTTCCCTGGAGCTGTCCCTGATGAGTTCTTTTGTCCCCCCCAGGTTCCTCCAGGCAGCACAGACCCCCCAGGCCCCCGAGGACGACTCCTGGAAGGATGGGTGCTACTGACAGCCCGGAACACCTCTGTGGAGCAGATCCCAGCTGGCTGGGCATGACCTCACTGGGAGAGGCCCTGAGCCCCTGTCCCTGCAGACTGCTGTACATATCCCTCGTTCTGTGCTCTCCACACCTCCCACCTCCCTCTGCTCTGCCAGGAGCCGGGGCTGGGACACACAGCTCCCACCCTTCACTGAACCCTGAGTCTTCCCAGGAAGACTGGAAAAGCCTTATTTCATCCACCCCCCAGCTGCAGCCCTGGGGAAGGTCTGTCACCATCCTCTCCCAGGGATGCTGCAGAGCTGGGGGTGTCCCCTCAGTGCCAGAAGCAGCTCTGAGCTGGTGCTGTGGCAGAGCTCATGGGGAGTAGAAATAGTGACATAGGTGTTAGATTTGAGACTTTTTAAACCCAACCTGATGTACTCTAGTATTTGTCTGGAATTCAACTGGGTTTGGTTTGTTGGTTGGTTTGTTTTTTTTTTTTACTTCTGTATATAATGTATTTCTGCTACTTTTTATTGTTTGGTCTAGAGCTGCAGCAGGTTTTTATAACTGTAGAACACTGAGCTGTTGTATCCAGGTGTCAGCACAGGTCATGAGGAGCAGTACACAATATTTGTGTGGGGTGTGAACAGGCAGGGACAGGGATGCCAGTGAAAAACTGCTGGGCACCAGCACCTTACCTCAGCTGAGTCAGCTCAACACCACTTAAGAGTACATTTTCAAAAATCCCCTTCCCTCACAACTTTGTCTTGAAGTGTTGGAGATCTCAGCTGGTTCCCAACTGCCCTGACTTTTGTAGAAGTTTTCTACTGTCTCTTAAGGATTCTGTTCCAGTGTCCTTTTCCTCAGCAAGTGCTGGATGCTACAAATACAGTCTTAGTCCAGGAAATATGCACTGATAGCAATGTTCTCCCTGCCATCAATGTGACTTTGATAGTGTAGTTTAATAAAATGTTATGGTGCTGAAATCGATGTGCTTTATTCCAACAGTGAATTTTGTGCCATGAACGAGGCCTGTCCTGACAGGAAAGAGCTCTGCAAGGATAAACAGGGCTTCAATAAAGTCTGGTAGGATGCAAGGAGTGAGATTTACCTTTAATTCCTCAGAGATCAGGACAAGGCACTCAGTGTGTGCCATTTATGAAACATCCACACGTGCCCTGAGCAGAACCAAAGGCAGGAAGCAGCACAGGGGAAGTTCTCGCACCGCAGGGATCTCTTGTGATCCAGGAAAAGAGGAAGGGACGGTTGTGCCCCCAGTGCTGTGAGGGGCCCAGGAGGGTTCCTGTGCCACCACCCAGCCCCTGCCAGGCCAGGGCTGGCACCAGCAGCACTCACAGGGCAGAGAAGGGGCCCAGGAGGCTCAGCTGGAGCTGCTGCTCCATCCCTGGCTGTCACTCCCACCCTGATAAAGCTCCATGGGGTGCCAGCACTGCCCTGCTGAGGCTCTTCCCTCATCCAGAACGTTCTTTTCTGACACCTCTCCCTGCTGGCACAGCTGGACCCTGCTCACACTGATCTTCCCAGGGCACAGAAAGGTAAAAGAACAGCAACATCTGTCTGGTTTCTCTGTTACTGGAGGCTTCTCCTGTTGCCTTTTCTGTGCCCTGTGTTCCAAAGGGGATTTTCCAGGCACTGCCTTTTTCCACCTGAGTCAAGCACTGCTGCTCTTCCATGGACATGTAACAGTAGGTGAAGAACAGAAACTTCCTGAAAGAGTCAGATATTGTTAACTAGTTGAAGGCTACATCCCAGTTAAAGCCACTCAGGCACATGGGATTGTTTCCATGTTTTCCAGCCTGGCTGGCTGTGGAGATGCAGACCTGGATGCAGTTCCAGGCTGAGCAGAGCAGCAGGAATGTGCTGAGGTTGGATTTTGTTTGGATTCCCAGGTTTCCAGTACAAACCTGATGCTGACAGGCACTTGGGAGAGGCTGTCCCACTTCAGGAGGGAACACAGCACAGCTCTGACAGAACCAAGACACTCAGGAACTGTTAATTTAATTTTATCCTTTCATTATTCTGAGCTGTTCTCACACCAAGTGATCTCACTTCAGCTCCCAATATTCTCTGTCATCCCAAGCCCTGGCTGATACCATTAAGATGCAGCTTTGCCTCAAACTGAGATAACAATCAACAACTCCCAACAACTTCTGCAAGTCCAAGAGGAAATCCAACTCCCTCATCCCCAAGCATGAGCCTGCTTCCAAACCCCCCCTGCATCAGCACAGAGCATTCCTAAGGTAGGTGTTCCACAGAACCATGGAACTCTGCTTTCTGTACAGGAATTTTATTGAAATCAAGGTAATGTTTTTTTACACTAATGCCTCAGTGCATCTTGGAGAAGGAAAGGAAGGATTTTCTTTAAAAATTGTTTGTACATGAGACAAATCATCCAAATGAACATGATACAGCACAATCCCTAAAACATGCACAGCTGGACCTGGGGCTGCAGGAGCAGGAGCTGCAGGGAGGGGCTCCAGCTTCACATTCAGAACAGAAAGAGGTGCAGGTGCCAGTGGCCACTGGCACTTTGTGGATATCAAGATCCAATCACCCTTGGTGAAACTTCAGCCTAGCAGAAGACAAATCCAAAGGAGACACTGTTCCTAGGAGACTGTAACTCTTTACCTGGGCCCTGCTGGGAAGCTCCATGGTCAGTGCCACACGGGAAGGAGCAGCAGAGCCACCTCCCCACCCTGCCAGTGTCACCAGGACCTCGTGGCACCAGCTCCATGCTCCAGCTCAGGCACCAAAAGAAGCCTCCCCTTCCATCCCTCGACTTCCCTGGGCCAAAAGCAGATTCCCTCCCCCCTGAAGTGTGTTTCCATTTTTTCCCTGGGAAAGGAGCCCCTCAGCTCCAGGACAGAAGTGCCCCCAGCCCTTTCCCAGGCCCCAGCAGCTCCAGCTCCTCAGCCAGGCCTGGCCTGGGATGGAGATGTGCAGCTGGCACAGAAACAGCACCCCTGAGCCTGCATTTGGTTACCAGCCTTGGGTTTGGTTTGAAATCCTCCCACAGGAGAACGTTCATCCTCTGGCAGAGCCTTTCTCCCTCAGACCTTGGGGAAAGTCACCAGCCACCAACTCCACCACTTGTCTGTCCTCCAGTTTCAGTGCACACCTTCCAGGAGAAGCACAAGCAGCAGCTCCCTGGCACCTCAGCAAACCAGATTGGCCCCAAATTCACCGTAGCCAGTGCCAGAATTACACTCATTGCAGTCCAGCCTCCAAAGAAGAGCAGGAGAAATCATCTGTGAGGAAGCAGATCCTGAACCGTGTCCAACCAGCCCCGTTGCTGTGTCCGTTCAGCCTCCAGCCCAGGGGGACATGAGGAAGAAGTGAGGATGAAGAGGCAGCCATTGCACACCCTGAGGTGACCCCACACCCTCCTCCTGCCTGCAGGATCACTGCAGGAACAGGGAGGTGTCCCCAGCAGCAGCACCTCCACCTGTGAGTGCACAAAGCCCAGACCCCTTTTGTTCCTACCAGGGTGACACCGTGACCTCCCCATGGTGCAGCACTGGGAGCCACCAGATGTGGCCAGATGTGCAGGAGAGGCTCTGTGGGACCCCAAACCCACCTGTCCCCATGAGTTTGGCTCAGCCCACCCTGAACCTCCTCTGTGGGACAGCTCCATCCCAGGGGGGAGAGCTGCAGCCACTCCTGTCCCCAGCCAGGGGAAGCCACACGGACACGGGGCCAGCATGCACAGAACCCTCCACAGGGGTGGCATTGGGACAGCAAAAGGAACACAAAAATCCTTTCAAGTAATTAACCCAGCCCACTCTTGAGGTCACAGCTGCGGAGCAGCGACCAGCTGGGTCTGTCTGGGTGATAAGGCAAAAAGTCTGAAGTCCTGGAGGGATGGGAGGTGGAAGGTGGCAGTGGTGACAGGCAGGAGTCACTCTGGAGGTTCCTTCTTCACACTCGGCCTCATCTCCTGTGAGCAGCTCCGGCTCCAGTTACTTCCGCACACAGCTGGGCCAGGCCAGCCCACCACACACAGCTGACAGGATGATGTACCCGATCACCTGGGGAGGGAATTGGGGATTCCCAGCGTTCACTGACTGCCACAGCACAGACATGGAAACCCCAGATGATCAAAGCCTTGAAGAACCTGTCTAACACCCTCCTGTCCCTCCACACCCCTGCAGCTGAGAAGTCCCCATGGAGGTGACAAAGTGCTTCCCACCCTGACCCTGCAGTTGCTCCATCCACAGTCCTCACAGCTGGAGGGGAACTGTCACACCAAAAAAGCCACTTCAGAGTCACAGAACAAGATCCCACCAGGACTGAGAGCTCAAAAGCCACCCCAGCTCAAGCAGGGCACCTCAGCTGCTCCTGGGGCAAGCAGGGGCAGCTCCTGGACAGGGTGCCCCCATCTCCTCTCAGAGGGTCACAAAGGTTGGAAAAGACCTCCACAATCATAGAGTCCAACCTTTGATCAAATCCCCCCACATCCACTAAACCATGTCACAAAGTGCCACATCCACTCATTTTCTGAACCCCTCCATGGTGACCCCAGCACTGCCCTGGGCTGTCAGGGAAGGAATTTTTCCTAATATCCAACCTGACCCCCCCAATACAACGTGAGCCCATTTCCCCACTTGCCTAGGAGAAGAGGACAATCCCCACCCCATCACAACCTCCTTCCAGGTGCTTGTAGAGCCAGAAGGTCCCCCCTGAGCCTCCTGTTCTCCAGGCTGAGCCCCCCCAGGCACTCCCTGCAGTACTGATTGCCCAGGCCCTTCACCCTCCTCACAGAAGCCCATCAGGAGGCCCTGCCCTGGTTCTGCCCTCCCAGGCAGAGCTGGGCACACAGAGATCCCAGGACAGTGACAGGGGTCTGGAGTTTCCAGGGGCTCAGCCTGGCACAGCAGCTCCAGGCTCCACACTCACAATGGACACGATGATGATGACGATGGTGAGCTTGAGGTTCTTCATACACATGGCTCGGGCAAGGTTCCTGCTGGTGGTTTTGAAAGTCACTGACTGCAAGGGAAAACAAGGGAAATCCCAGGATGGATTGGGTTGGAAGGGATCTAAAGTTCATCCAGTGCCTCCCCTGCCATGGCAGGGACACCTCCCACTGTCCCAGGCTGCTCCAAGCCCCAATGTCCAGCCTGGCCTTGGGCACTGCCAGGGATCCAGGGGCAGCCCCAGCTGCTCTGGGTAACCTGTTATGGAAAGCTTGTCCCATCCCAAGTGTCCTCTCTGTACCTGCAATTTCATGCATTCAAAATAGGGTTTGGGCACCAAATGCCCCCAAAGCCCCCAGGCTGGGTCAGTGCAGCCATTCCCACACAGCTCAGGCAGGATGCACCTGCCCCCTGAGCCACTCCAGCAGCTCATCCCACTGGGCAGTGCCAGCTCTTCCTACAAACCGCCCTCCTGAGGCTGCAGCATCCCAGGGAGCTGCAGTTCTGCCTTGGGGCACATTCCCAAGGTGGGGAACACCAGCCCTGGCTCTCCAGGGATGCTTCCTCCCGGGCTGTGGGACATTCCCACTGCAGGACGTTCCATCCCTCCATCTCCCTGAACTTTCCAAAAGCCTGCACTCCCTGGGCCAGGTCCTCCATGAGCTCAGCCCAGCTGCTGAAGGAATTCCAGTCCCTTTCCCTAAAGCTTTACCTGAGCTTTCAGCCCTGCCATCACCTGAGGACGGGGGAAGGTTTGAACACCTGGGAGCTCCAGGACTGCTCCCTGCTGGATAAACTCCAGGCACCTCTGCTGCCCTGCAAAGCAGGAGGGCTCTGGGACAGCTCAGGGATGTTTGGATCCCTACAGTCACACACAGGAGCTCCTGGCACTCTGCCAGCCCGAGGATTGGATGCCACAGGAGCTGGGCACCAAGCCAGGATGCTGCAGAGGAGGATGCTGAGCCAGGGCCAGGGATTCCCAAAGGAAAGACAAAAAGCTTCCAGAGTGCACAGCACTTTGCTAGATAACTGTGCTTTATAATTACATTAATTTGGGGTTTTTTTAGTCTTCACTTCCTCAGAAACACTCCAAGAAGCTCTAGAGTCTTTAAAGATTATTTAGATGCAACAACTCAGCTTTTTTAATTTTAAATCAGCCACACTTTCCCTGCTGGTATCAGAACAACTCCACAGATGCACATTTTCCAGTTTATTTGTAGCCAGCTGCCTTCAGCCAGGCTGCCAGGGAAGTGTAAATTGTGATTTTATCTCTCCTATCACTGCAGGTAACGAGAGGGTTTTCCCCACCCTGGGCACAAGGGATGAGGACAGGGATGTGTCACCCTTGGCTGGCTGTGGCACACGGAGCAGGGGGAAGCTGGAGCTTTCCCAAACTGGGGAACAGCTTGGAGGGGAAACGATCCCCTGCAGGTCTCAATTCCTCTGTGTCCTTTAAGTGTCTCCAGGAGCTGTCTCCACCTCCCTGGTGCAGTGACACAACTTCCCCACTTCCAGGACTTCCCCAGACTCACCGAATCCACGAGATTCTCTGTTTTATCAATCAGCAGCTCCAGCTTCTCTCCTCTTTGTGCCACAAGGTCTGGAGAAAAGAGACAAAAAATTCAGCTCTGAAGGTGAAATCCCCAGGGCAAAAAGCTGCTCCCAACACCCAAACCCAAGTCAGAGCTCCTGGCTGCAGCTTCAGCCTTCCTGGGATAACCAGGGCCTTAGGGAACAGCCTGACATCACACAGGCTGCATTCTGGGACTGAATTCTGCTCAGCTCCAGATCTCACCCTCTATTTTGAGGGGCAGACTTGGCAACAGCCAAACCCCAAATGAAAGCAGGTGCAGAGAGCCTTTCCCAGGGAAGCAGTACCTATGTTCCGGACCATGATCCCTTTGAGTTCATCGATCTGCGCTTGTGTCTCTGCCACCTGGTCTGGGCCCTTGCTCTCTGAGTGGTATTTCTGCAACAGAGAACATCATGTTGTACTCCTTGAGCTTGGTCTTATGAGCCCTAAGAGGAATTTGTTACACTTGAAATAGCTCTGCTACTTGGAATGGTATAAAATTAGTAGGATGGTTTTTGAGGTTGTGTTGGAAACAGAAAAAGGTTTAATAAAAGGCAAAATAACAAAGATAATAAAAAGAATTTAATAAAGTTTAATAAAAGGCAAAATAAAATAACAAAAGGCAAAATAAACAAGTTTTTCTTACAGAGAAAAACTTGACTTAGGGGGTAAGAGGTTTGTACTCTTGTTAAAACACTCTATAAAAGCAATTATTTATTTTGTTTTCTTTTATTTTTTTAGTGAATTACTTAGGCAGGACCCCTTGGCTTCTGTCTAATTGGGTAGCTTTAGGTCTGAGGTGAAGTCTTAAAGGTCTTATGAGGTGTCTTTTTACTAAATTGAGGACAGAAACTTTTGGGCTTTTTAAGCAAAGAATAATTAGGTCACTCCGTCAACAGGGGGCACATTCCTGCAAGAACAGGCAGGGAAAACAGGAGCCTCAAAAACCAGGAGCCAGGGAAAACAGGAGCCTCAAAAACCAGGAGCCAGGGAAAACAGGAGCCTCAAGAAGCCAACAGTTTGGGAACAGCACACCAGATGTTGAAGGTGGCCAGTCTGAGTGGCCTGACTGCTCTCCCCAAAGGAATGGAGAGCCAGGAGCCATCCCATGTCCCAGAGCCACTCCTGTCACCTCCTGGGTACAGCTGAGCCCTCGCTGCCAGCTCTGCTGCTGCCAGCCCCTCTGGGGTTTATGCTGAGCACCATTCCTGTCATCCTCCCCCTCCATTCCCTCCACAAGTGACAGAGACTTCTCTCAGACTGTCCCCCCAGTCTGGGGATCCCAGGGATCCTCTGGTGACTGCACAGCTCGGGGTGGGTGAGAGCAGCACGAGCCAAGAGCAGCTGAAGGAGCCTGAGTGCTTGCAGGATCAGTCAGGCCCAGTCAGCATCAGGGAACTGAGCTCTGCTATTCCTGCAGGGATTTTAGTCACTGTTCACATCACAGCAGCTCTGCTCCATGAGCACCCACGTAGTTGCTTAAATCCTGATTTTGTTCTGGTTAAGAGTTCCATTTCTGACAGCACAGGGAGCCAGTCTGACACTGCCACCCCCACCTGGGCAGCCACAACTTGTGGTGACAGCACCAAATCCAGCAGCTCCTCCTCCACCTTCTCCTCAGGGGGAGATTCCCAGGAGGTTTCAGGCTGGCCACAGTCAAAGCTGGGCACTGGTTTTACTGGAAGCACGGCTTCCCTCTCCAGGATTATCTGAGGGCTGCACTTGAGCTGGGGCTGGATCTCTGCCTCACACAGGAACCTCCAGGAGAACATCCCAGCAGGGAATGTCAGCCCTCACGTGCCATGGGACCAGGGGAGGGAAGGGCTCTGTCAGCACTGAGCTCCCCTCAGCTGATCCTGCATCCCAGCAATGTGGAAAAGCTCAGGCAGGCAGCTCCTCCTGTGCTCAGGGAGATGGAAAAGTTGGGATTTTAGAGGAATATCAGCCCCATGGCTCCAAAGACAGCCTGGCTTTTCTGATAAGGCAATTCCAGCTTATTCCAGCCCTGAAGAGCTTATAAAGTGATGAGTCAGCACTCTGGGCAGTTTCAGTCTCCACACAGCAGAGCCTGGAGGAAAAGCTCCTTCCTCACACACAGGAAGTTAATCCTATTCATTTTGCACTGGCATTGCTATTCCTTGCTCTCCCCCTGCTGTGCAAGGCAAGGAGCAGCTCCTGGAATGAACTCCTGTGACTCTCCCTGCTCCAAACCACCTGCACCAGCCCCAGATTCCAGTGCAAACTTCAGGCAGGAGCAGCACAGCTGCAAATCCTCCCTCAGAGCTCTGGCCTCAGCCTGCAGCCACCACACAGCTGGTCCAGCTGGGACTGCTCCACAATTCCTACACTGGGGAGGGTTCTGCTGTGCCCACAAAGGGCCCCCTCCTCCTGCAGCTGTGACACCCCCAAACCTGGCCCTTCCATGGGATAAACAGCAAAAGAGCCAAGGCCTCCCTGGAGAACAGCCCCAGCAGAGTTCTGAGGGCCTGGGGACACAGACCACAGGCTGGGGACAGCCCTAAAGCCACCATTCCCAGGACACCTCCTCTTTAATCCAAGGGACACCTCAAACCCCCCTGTCCTGGATTGCCAAGCAAATTGTATCCTATTTGCCATCTCTATGGCAGTTGTCTTCTGTTCAGTGGGCAGTTTTCCTTATCTCTCCCACAGCCACTCTCCCTCAGGGCAGACACCTGCTGATAACAGCCATTGAGTGTCCCTGCATGGCTGATAAGAACTACAGCATCCCACTGGGAGATGTGAGCCCAGAGGGAGGAGCCAAGCATTGCAACGGGATATAATCTGAGATCTTGGGACAACAGCACTGGATTCTTGGGACAACAGCACTTCTCCACTGGATTCCCAGAGGAACAGCAGCTGCCTCTTCCCTGGATCTTCAGAGGCAGAGACTGCACCTTTCTCCAGGATCCCTGCTCCAGCAGAACCACCCCTGACACTGCAGGAGGGCTGAGCCACAACTCCTGTGGGACTGTCTGCCAGCACCCTGACCCACAGGGTGTGTCAGAATGTAGCTATGATATTTTTTGAAAAATCTTTTCTTTAAGATTTTTCCTCTTGAGAAGCTGAGAAGCTTCAAGAACAAAAGGTAACCAATGGTTATCTGCTGCTGTGGAATGCAACAGGTAGATCTGTGATTGGGCTCATGTGGTTGTTTCTAATTAATGGCCAATCACAGTCAGCTGGCTCGGACTCTCTGTCCCAGACACAAGCTTTTATCATCATTCTTTCTTTCTCTATTCTTAGCTAGCTTTCTGATGAAATCTTTCTTCTATTCCTTTAGTATAGTTTTATATAATATATATCATAAAATAATAAATCAGCCATCTGAAACATGGAGTCAGATCCTCGTGTCTTCCCTCTTCCTAAGACCCCTGTGAACACCGTCACATCAGGCTGTGTTCTGACTCTGTCAGCATTGTTTTAGTTTACTGCATTGTTTATTTTATCTTTTTATTTTCTTCCCTATTAAAGAACTGTTATTCCTGCTCTCTTATTTTTTGCCTGAGAGCCCCTTAATTTAAAATTCATAGCAATTTGGAGGGAGGGGGTTTACATTTCCCATGTCAGGGGAGGCTCCTGCCTTCCTTAGCAGACTCCTGGCCTTCCAAGCCAAGACACCCCCAAGCCCACCCGAGGAGGCTCTCTGGGGAGGCTGGGCTGCCAGGGAGCTCAGGGCCTCACCAGCTGTGCAGCCAGCACAGAGGAGAACTCGCTGTTCATGGCGTAGGGCAGGGCGGTCTGTGCCCGCGAGCCGTACGTGGTCTGGAACCGCTTCTTGATCTCGTTCAGGAACGTGAATGCTCGGGAGCGCTCAAAGTCCTGGCAGCAGAGAGCACACACAGTCACAACAGCAGCTGCACGGCTGGGGGCTGCAGCTCCAGCTCTGCCCGTGGCACCGCCAGCCCCAGGGCTGGGCCAGCTCCACTCCTGCATTCAGGGGGAGCATTTCCTGCAGCACCCCCAGAATTCAGGAGCACCAGGCAAATTCCACTGGCACTTGGAGTGGTCTCTGCACCACCAACCCACTGCCCTGAGACAGAAACTGGGCAAAGCCAAAAACTTCATCCCAGAACTCCCAACCCACAGGACTGGAAGGTCCCTCCCATGGCAGGGTTGGAATGGATGGTTTTGAAGGTCACTCCCAACCCAAACTATCCCATAACTCCAATCTGAGCTCTGGGCTGAGTTCAAAGCTGTAACTGAGGTTACAGCAGCTCCAGTGGGAGAAAAGGCACCTCAGAGCAGCCCTCACTAATAACTGCCACATCAAAACCAAAATTCCCCAATTTCCCAGGGCTGTAGCTGTGCCTCCATACTCACATCATCTGTGATGCACAGGTAAATGATCCTGTCCTGGCAGATGTAATGGAACAGGTAACTGCAGGGAATGGAAAGGAACAAACAAAACGTCATTGGAAGCTGCCACATTTCCAGAATCTCATTTTCCAGAAGCCAATACTGCCTGTGGGGCCTTTGGGGGCTGGCAAGAGAAAATCCCAGTTATTCTGTGGAGCTGGCACAGATAAACATGTCCAAGGTAAATGTCCAGGGAAGTGAGGCTGGAGCACAGGTCTCTGCCCTGAAGGTCTGCTGCTATAAAAGGTTCAAAAATCCTTGCACATCCACAACTCTCCCAGAAGGAGTGAGGTGAAACTTGTCTGGTACCACCCTGTAGATTCCTCAGAGGCCAAGAGCAGAGAGAGAGAAATCCAAGAATTCCTGATGCCAGAGGGCTGCTTTTCCTTGGAGATTTATACAAAAGACACAGAAGTTCTTAAAAACAAAAAGAACTCATTAATTGAATTTAAGGAGTTCAAAGTTCAAAGAAACTCAAGTTTTTCCTGTTTCAGAGCAGGATGAATTATCTTGGACAGAACCCAGGGAGTTTTTCAGCCTATAGGCTGTGAGGCAGAGGATCCCTGGGAGGCTCCAGACAGGAAACAACTCCAAGTGCTCATCGAGCTTCACAGCTCCCACATTCTGCCCAGTTACCCCCAAAAATGCACCACAGCACTCCTGAAATGCAGCTTTTCACTTGGCTGAACAGCACTCAAGGCAAAGTTATTTTAAAGGAATAACTTAAAATACTAAAATTTATCCTTAAAATTCCAGCAGGAGAGAAGAGCTGCAGCATCCAGGCATGTCAGACTCCAGAGCAGGCACTGCCTCCCAAACATCTCCACAGGGACTGGCTGTGCTCCTGAGCATGTGGGAAGCCCAGCCCAGTTCTGTATCCTCAGAACAGCTCTGACACAACAGCTTGGGCACCAGAGAGGATCCAGCCATGCTGCCAATTCCAAAAAAAGAGCTGGAATGGGCTCCAACACCTCTAAATCTGTTTTTTCCACAGTTGTTCCAGTTTGTTCCTATTGACTCACCCACTTCCCACGTGCAGGAAGTCACCGGTGATGAAGCTTCTGCTCTCTGTCCTACCATCACTGACCAAGGGTTCAGGGAGCTGGGAAAACCCTGGGAGAAGCCCCTCTGTCCTGCAGACTAGATCTGGGGCAGCTCAAGATGTGATCTGTGGGCACAGCCTCTCTCAAAGCCCCAGGAAGGGTGACAGTTTCACACAGAGCCATGTTCAAGCCTCAGAAAATCCAGGGGAAGCTTCCAGAAGCCAAACTCCAAAGATTCCACACCTGGGCACCCTCCAGCTCACTTTGGGATTGTATGAAAATGGAAAATTTGATTTTGTATCAACTGCTTTGTGCTGCTGCTGGAGCTGAACTCAAATCCTGGTTTTGCTGCAGAGTTCTGGGGGACACAAGTAGCTACTGAGCTGGTGGCACAGTCCATCAAATGGGAATTTGGATGCAAAAAACCTGCACAATCCCAGAAAAACCCCCAAACACACCCAGTTTGTCCCTGCCCTCATGCATCCCCACAAGGATGGGGGTTACTCACTTGCCATGGGAATAGGTCAGTTTGTTGTTCTCGGATGGGATTTTGGCCAGGATCTGCTCGGTGACCTCCAGGAAGTTGCCCCCACACCAGGCGTGCTTGGCCAGGATGGTGGTGCCCCTCGCCACCACTGCAAACAGGATGGCCATGGCTGCTCTCCTGCTGGGGACAAAACAGGGGGACATCAGCACTGGGGGCACCTGCAGGGTGCCACAGGGACCTGCACAGTGTCCCTGGGCAGAGAGAGCAGGCAGGACCTGCACAGTGTCCCTGGGCACAGGGAGCAGGACCTGCACAGTGTCCCCTGGCACAGCATCAGGACCTGCACAGTGTCCCTGGGCACAGGGACAGGACCTGCACAGTGTCCCTGGGCACAGCATCAGGACCTGCACAGTGTCCCTGGGCACAGGGAGCAGGACCTGCACAGTGTCCCTGGGCACAGGGAGCAGGACCTGCACAGTGTCCCTGGGCACAGGGAGCAGGACCTGCACAGTGTCCCCTGGCACAGCAGCAGGACCTGCACAGTGTCCCTGGCACAGGGAGCAGGACCTGCACAGTGTCCCCTGGCACAGACAGCAGGACCTGCACAGTGTCCCTGGCACAGGGAGCAGGACCTGAACAGTGTCCCTGGGCACAGACAGCAGGACCTGCACAGTGCCCCTGGGCACAGCATCAGGACCTGCACAGTGTCCCTGGCACAGCATCAGGACCTGCACAGTGTCCCTGGCACAGGGAGCAGGACGTGGCCAGGACTCAGCCAGGACACCACAAGCACAAAGTTCTCTCATTTCCCCTTTTAGCTCTGCTCCCAAGGGTACAAAACCCTCTAGAAGAAGGGGTTTTATCACCTCTGTGCCCTGTGAGGGTGGCAAAGCCTCCAGTTGTCCAGAGAAGCTGTGGAGCCAGCATCTCTGCCTGAAGAGAAACCAAGGTAGAAACCAGACCCTAGAAGTTTATGAGGATGAAAGAAAACTAAATCTTGGAAAAGTCACATTAAATGCTGCTCACAGCAGAGGGAAGGGCAACCCCCACAGCCAGAGCAGCTGGGGCTGCCCCTGGATCCCTGGCAGTGCCCAAGGCCAGGCTGGATCAGGCTTGGAGCCACCTGGGGTAGCAGAAGGTGCTGGGAGTTGGAACTGGATGAGCTTCAAGCTCCACTCCAACCCAAACCAGTGTGGATTCCCTAAGTCTCCAGAGCTGGAAAAGCATCCCTGCTGCCACAGAAAGGGACACTCTAAATCAGCTCAAGTATCAGCACATTAATCTATGGCCAGAGCCAGATCTAACACATGGAGCACATGCCAGAGCCCAGCTGGGCCAGCTGCCCTGCTCATCCTGCACATCCATAAGCCTCTTTTCTGCTCAGCAAGGACTTAGGATGACTTTGGACCCTGCAAAACCCAAAAATCTCATTTTTCACTTTGTACTTAGGCCCTACTTATTACCTGCTCTGTTCTGTGACAATCACAGACCTCTCCTGAACCCCCAGGAGAGCTCTCTGGGAACAGCCACAGAGCAGCAGGGCTGCCTGAGCTTCTGGATCCAGATTTTCCATCCCCCTGGCACTGCCTGGTGAGAATTAGGGATCTCTTCTGGATCAACAAGGCCATGAAGGGAGATCCAACCACCACCCCAGCAGGGCTCACCTGGCAGGCTGAGCCCCACAGACCCAGGCTTGGCCAGCACCAACCAGAGCTTCTCCAAACCTCCCACAGACCTGAGCCCAGTATTGGAGGGGAAAAGGATAAAGTCATGGATTTACTCACAGGACAGACTCCACACAACCACCTGGGAGCACTGCCAAGGGGAACAGAACCATGGAATGGCTGGGGTTGGAAGGGACCCCAAGACCATCCCCATGGCAGGGACACCTCCCACTGTCCCAGGCTGCTCCAAGCCTCATCCAGCCTGGCCTTGGGCACTGCCAGGGATCCAGGGGCAGCCCCAGCTGCTCTGGCTGTGGGGGCTGCCCTTCCCTCTGCTGTGAGCAGCATTTAATGTGACTTATCCAAGGTTTAGTTTTCTTTCACCCTCGTGAACTTGTAGGGTCTGGTTGCTGCCTTGGCTGCTCTTCAGGCAGAGATGCTGGCTCCTGCAGGAAGCTTCCAAGGAATTGCTTACTCCTTTATGTTTCAGCTCTGAGTAATCTCCACTTTGGCTCATTTTCAGGTTGAAATGCTCCTGTCTTAAGTAATACTGTGAGCCAACTCAGCCCAGGGAATTCACTGCACCCTCCTGTCCCCGCAGAGCCATTGGGCACAGAGGCTTTGGCCAGCCCAGGGCTGCCCCAGGCCCGTGGAGCAACACCAGGGCACAGCCTGGAATCACAAACACCTCTTGAGCAATCAGCTGAGTGTCCAGCACCAGGAAACCATAGTCTGCTCCTGCAGTCACCCAGGAGCCACAGAAAGGAGCAGCTGCAGCAGCAAACACATCCCAAACCCTCCCCTTGCCCTGCAGGGACAGCTGAGACTGAGGGTGCAGAGCCCCCACAGACACCTCAGTGCCCTGAGCAGAACAAATGCAGCCCCAGCTGAGGACTGGGAAGTGTTTAGCCAATTCCTGCAAATTTCTGCTCTTTTAACAGTGGATATTGGTGGAACCTGAGATGCCACCTCAGCAGCAGCAGTGAGGCACTGTAGGACCTCACAGTCCTCAACTCCCTGAGTTCCTGGCTCTCCCTCCCTGGGTACCCCCCCTCATCCCCCCGAGTTCACAGCCCTGACTCCCCAGATTCCTGGCCCTCGTTGTGCTCAGGACACAGGAGCTCTGTGCCTGGCAGGAACACCAGCCCCAGCTCTGAGCAGAAAGGGTTAAATGAAGTAGAAGAGATTAACCAGGAGCATTTTCCTCCCTGAGCTGCCTGTACCAGCCGTGTGTTACTCCTGCTAGAGACACAAATCTGTTAAACTGCCACAGAAGGTCCTTCCTCAGCAGTTACAGCAGTCAGGAATGAAATTCCTTCAAATCAACCCCTGTGCAGAGCTTTTTTCTATCTAAACTTACAACATTACACAGCTGGAAGCAGCCAAGACCAAACCTTCCAAAAAGACCCTGCAGGATGCACAAGCTGCTGCCTGAGGTCCCTCTGGGGACTGAACTGAGGGATCCTAGAAACACAGAAGGGTTTGGGTAAGAGGGACCTCAATCCCACCCAGTGCCACCCCTGCCATGGCAGGGACACCTCCCACTGTCCCAGGTGCTCCCAGCCCCAGTGTCCAGCCTGGCCTTGGGCACTGCCAGGGACCCAGGGGCAGCCACAGCTGCTCTGGGCACCTGTGCCAGGGCCTGCCCACCCTGCCAGGGAACAATTCCTGCCCAATGCAAGGGCACAGAAAAAAGGCACAGAAAAACCTCTTAAGGAACATCAGAAACACAGGCTCAGTCCCAGCATGATGTTTAGAACTCCTGTAAGGATGATTTTCTGTTTTCCAGCTGCTCTTCTGGCCCAGAAGATTCCCAGCTTAGTGCCAGTGAGCCATGGAAGGTCCCTGCCTGCACTTGCAGAAATCCTCTTAACAGAAAGCAAAGGGCACCACGCTGCTGTTCACCCACAGAACAAGGGAACAAGGGGAGGTGTTGCAACCCAGGGAGTTGCAAACTGCTGCAATAAAGAGATCGTTTGAGCAGGGTGAGCTCAGCAGAAAGCAGCCCGAGCTTCCCTTTAACCTCTGCTGGGCAGCTGGAAAAATCATTATTTCATTACAGAATATTCCACCGTGAAGTCCTGGGGCTCTCCTGCTCATTTTGAACCTGAGAATTGTAACATTTGTGCTCCAACTTATCCCAAGTTCGGCCTCCCTTCTGCACACAGAATTTACTTCTGCGCCCACTCACTACAGAAACAAATCACCAAGGGAAGCAATCCCCGTGCTCCTCCAGCCCCACCACCTTTCCCAGAGGCAGCATTGCAGGGGAGTGAGGACACACAACACCACGGTGATTGAGTAAGCAGCTCTCTAAAAAGGGAACACGTGCAGCCCAAAGCATGGAATCAGGGAATTGCTGAGGTTGGAAAAGCCCTCCAAGAGCACCAAGTCCAACCATCCCCCAGCACTGCCAAGGCCACCCCAACCCATGTCCCCAAGTGCCACATCCACATGGCTTTGAAACCCCTCCAGGGACAGGCACTCCAGTGCCCTGGGCAGCTGTGCCAGGCTGGACAGCCCTGTCCAGGCCAGAATGTTCCCAATATCCGCCCTGACCCTCCCTGGCACAGCCACATCCTGTTATCCTGCGGCTGCTCCCTGCCTGGGAGCAGGGCCCGACTCCCTCCAGCCTCCCTGCACCCCCCACCAGCACACCTGTGGTTAATTAATTAGCTAATTAAGCCATGCAGGGCTACATCCGCAACGCCGTCCACCCCCAGACACACCAGTAACACCTCAATAACACACTGGTAATACACGGGTAACACCCCAGTAACAAGCAAGTAACACACCAATAATACCCCAATAATAGGCCAGTAACACACTAATAACATCCCAACAACATACTGGTAACAGCCTCGGTAACTGGCCAGTAACACGGCAATAACACCCCAGTAACAGAGAGATATAACACCCCAGTAATACCCCAGTAACACAGAGATATAACACCCCAGTAACACCCCAGTAACATGCCGGTAACACCCCCGGTAACATCCCAGTAACATGCCAATAACACCCCAGTAACATGCCAATAACACCCCCAGTAACAGGCCAGTAACACATCAATAACACCCCAGTACCACACCAATAATACACCAGTACCAGGCCAGTAACACACCAGTAACACCCCAGTAACATGCCGGTAACGCCCCCGGTAACATCCCAGTAACACACCAGTAACACCCCAGTAATACGCCGGTAACGCCCCCGGTAACAGGCCAGTACCACACCAATAACACGCCAGTAACACATCAGTAACACCCCAGTATCACATCAATAGC
Organism: Diglossa brunneiventris; assembly: GCA_019023105.1. Lineage (NCBI taxonomy): Eukaryota > Metazoa > Chordata > Aves > Passeriformes > Thraupidae > Diglossa > Diglossa brunneiventris. The sequence goes on from CM032357.1 coordinate 18,982,007, forward strand.
GCACCAGTGCCAGGCCCGCAGCTCTCCCGTGACACGCCAATAACAGCCCGGTAATCCCCGGTCACCCGCCGCGCCCCCCGTGCCCGTGCCCCGCTCCCGGCGCCGAGCGCGGCCTCCTCCCGCCTGCGGCCCGCGGGGCCGGGGCTGTGCCCGGGCAGAACCCCCGCACCCAAACCCGCGGCCCGGCCCGGCCCGGCCCAGCCCGGCCCAGCTGGGGCTCCGGGCCGCCCCGGCCCCCCGCGCTCACCGGCGCTCCCGGGCCCCGCCGGCCCCGCTCGGCCCCGCCCGCCCCGACCCGGCCCCGACGCGTTTCCGGCCGCGGGGCCGCCGGGAGCCCGGAACCACCATGGCCGGCAGCGGCAGCGGGCCCGCGCTGGAAACCGTGAGGGGGCACCGGGAGCCGGGGGTGGGATCGGGGTCAGGGTCAGGGTCGGGATCGGGGGTCCCGCTCCCTCCCTTCCATGAGGTGGAGCGCGGGGCAGGCCCTGCTCCCGAGGAAAAGCAGCTTCACGTTGTGCCAGGGGAGAGTTAGATGGAATATTTGGGAAAATTCCTTCGTGGACAGGGCTGGCCGGCCCTGGCACAGCTGCCCAGGGCACTGGAGTGCCCGTCCCTGGAGGGATTTCAAAGCCGTGTGCATGTGGCACTTGGGGACATGGGTTGGGTGTCCTTGGCAGTGCTGGGGAATGCTTGGACTTGGTGCTCTTGCAGGGCTTTTCCAACCCAAATGGTTCCGTTCTTCCATGATTCTGTCGTTCCCAAGCCTGGCTTAGTGGTAGGGCACCCTCTCGTGTGGTGAGGTGGCATCGGCATCAGGACAAATCATGTCAGGGTGGCTCCAAGGGACACTCTGTCACCCTGTGCTGAACAGCAGCAGCTGGAGGTCAGGACTAACCCGGTTTAAAATTAGGTGGAATTTTGGAGCTTTCCCTCCTCTCTGAAGGTGTTTTGGTCCCACAGCAGCAGCAGAGGTGGGCCAGCGAGGCCTACAGCCCTCCCAGCTACTCTGGGACGCTGAGCACGGGAGCTGATCCTCACCCTTCAGGTGTCCCCGACCTCAGGGAGGTCACAGCTTCTCTCCTCTCCCACTGGTGACAGATCCAGGCGGATGGGACGGACGGGAACTGCGTCACGTTTGTGCTGCACGACGAGGATCACACCCTGGGCAACTCCCTGCGCTACATGGTCATGAAGAAGTGAGTGGGGCCTCTGAGGGACCTCTGTGCTCTGCTCTGGCCTTCTCCTTCCTGATCCACACCTCAGCTGTCCCTGGGATGAGACAAACCATCCCAAAGCCCCTCTGTGCACACCCTTCCAGCCTTTCTGTCACACATGGAGCTCTGCTCCCACCTGCTGCTCCTCCTTTTCCTTGGGCTGTGTCAGGACTCTGACAGCACCAACAGCCCTTAAAAGGCCTGACCAGCCCCTCGTGAGCCTCCCCCCACACCCTCCCCTGCCCAGGAACACGAGTTAAGCTCAGCCCAGGGCTTTCAGTCCCTCCTGAGCTGCTGGAGGAGTAACTGTGTCCTGGGCTCTGTTTGCTGCCCAGAGAGGCAGTGGATTTCCCATCCCTGGAACTGTCCCAGGCCAGGCTGGATCGGCCTTGGAGCACCCTGGGGCAGTGGAAGGTGTCCCTGCCCATGGCAGGGGCTGGGACTGGGTGGCCTTTAAGGTCCCTCTGATAAATCACTGTGATGACACAAAAGAAACTGCTGGCCGAAGCTGGGGGCAAAGCTCCAACGCTCAGCTCAGCTGGAGGGAGAGGCCCTGCAACATTTTGGGAGCTCCTCCAGTGCCTTGGACCACTCAGCCTCTGGCAGCAGCAGAGCAGCAGCAGGTTTGGTTACAGAGAGAATTGCAAGCATCCAGGATCCCATGTTTGGATCTGCAGAATCCCTCCTGGTCCCCTGGCACCGCTCTGGTTGTGGTGCTAGCCGTGTCTTTGCCCTGCAGAGCTCCAGCTCAGCTCAGAGAGAGATGGGTGTGAGGGAACAAGGACACACAGGGAGTTTCCCCTCAGCACATCCCTCCCCTAAGTCATTCTGGAAACATCCAGAGCCCCAGCAGGCCTGGCATGCCCTGAGTCTCCAACTTCCCTGGGATTTGCCATGGATTGGCCTGGGTCTCACTGCTCCCTCTCTGCCCTCCTGCAGCCCTGACGTGGAGTTCTGTGGCTACTGCATCACACACCCCTCAGAAAGCAAGATCAACTTCAGGATCCAGACCAGAGGTGAGCCTGGGGCTGTCCCTGCATGGCTGGGGCCCTGTTCTTATGGAATTCCCCCTGCTCATGCCAGCTTCCCAGGAGTCTGTTAAATAAAGGAAAGCCCTTTCTCCATGCCCTCTGCCAGGCACTGCAGTGCTGAGCCCCTTTGCTCAGCCTCAGAGGCTGCTCCCAGAATTCTGCTCCAGCTGCAGTGGGAAGCAGCATCCCTGGCTCCAGGCACCTGGGCTGGCTGGGAGCAGCCCTGGCACCCCAAGCTGTGGGGCTGGGGAGGGGGCACACCGCTGGGCAGGTAAGGACTGCCCTTGGGAAGCCACCTCCCATGTCCCTAATCCATCTTTTCCCAAAGGGGCCCTTCCTGCTGTGGAGCCATTCCGGAAAGGGCTGAATGACCTGATGGGTGTTTGCCAACACGTGCTCAACACCTTCGAGGTGAGACATTCCTGGAGAGCTCAGGGTCAATTCTGTCCCTTGGGCCATTCCTGGGGAGCTCAGGGTCAGTTCTGTCCCTTGGGCCATTCCTGGGGAGCTCAGGGTCAGTTCTGTCCCTTGGGCATTCCTGGGGAGCTCAGGGTCAGTTCTGTCCCTTGGGCATTCCTGGAGAGCTCAGGGTCAGTTCTGTCCCTTGGGGCATTCCTGGGGAGCTCAGGGTCAGTTCTGTCCCTTGGGCCATTCCTGGGGAGCTCAGGGTCAGTTCCATCCCTTGGGCCATTCCTGGAGAGCTCAGGGTCAGTTCCATCCCTTGGGCCATTCCTGGGGAGCTCAGGGTCAGTTCTGTCCCTTGGGCCATTCCTGGGGAGTTCAGGGTCAGTTCTGTCCCTTGATCCCAGAGTGGGAAGCTGAGGCCTGTGTTGGAGACACCTTTGGCAGGAGAACCTGGGAGGTTTTTTGTCCAGGCTCTGCCTGATCCATGGCATGGCCTGGCTCCCTTTCCCTTGGAGTGACTGTAAAGCTCAGTCACTTCCAAAAGCCCCTGGAGCTCTGTCAGAGCTTCCCAGCCTTTCCAGGCTGTGGCCAGAGCAGTCCCAGCACAGCAGGGTGGTGGCTCTGTGCCACCCCAGGGACAGGTTGGTGACATTTGTGCTTTGCTTTTGTTTCAGAGGAGCATGAAGGAGTTCAGGGCGCAGAAGGAGGAGGAGATGCAGTAGCCTTTGGGAATGGCATGGATGTGTAACCTCTGTGTGTTGAATTCCCTGTGTCCAAATGAGGTTTTTTTTTGTTGTTTTTTTATTACTTTGCTGCAAAATGTATTTTCTTTAATAATAAAGTTTATTAATTTAGATACTGCAGAGCTCATGATGTGTTCTGCTCAGCACAAGGATGAAAAGTCATAGAACATGGAGACGGGTTGCTCCACAGATTGGGAAATCTGGGAAAATTTTCCAAATTTGGGGAAATTTTTGCCCCACAGATTGGGAAAATGGGCTGTCTTGATATTCCTCAGTCTCTGTTTTCCTTGAAACCCATTTGTCTTTTATGATTTATTTGTAAAACATTTACATTTCAGTGAAAGTTAAGCTAAAAGCCCACCCCAACACCTGGAGAATGTTTTAATGTTGCAGGTCTCGTCTCTTCTCCCCTTTTCCTCTCTCCATTTTTTTCTATGACAAGGTAGAAGGGGCAAAGAAGGAAAAGAGAGTGAGGGAAAAGAGAGATGTGGGAAAACCAGCAAAGAATCATCAAAAACCTGATAAATACATCTTTTTCATGTAGTTTTTCTGAAGTTTTGGCAAGAACGTTAGAATGGAATCACATGGATTCTCAGTCACATGGAATCACATGGATTGCAGTCACAGACTGGTTTGGGTTGGGAGGGACCTCCACTCCCTCTCCTCCCACCCCTGCCATGGGCAGGGACTCCTTCCCCTATCCCAGGGTGTTCCAAGCCCTGTCCAACCTGGCCTTGGGAATCGCTGGCAGATCACCTGGGGGATGAATTGTTGCCAAAAATAAATTCGAGAGAGCCCTTTCCCATATTTTACTTTGCTCTAGTGGCTCTTCCAGCTGAGATTGGACCTTCTCCACTGCCTTTCCCACCTCCATATGACCACAAGGACATCTCTGTGCCTCACAGGGATTTATCCAGGCTTTGCTTGGCTTTTACAGCTGGGAATTGTCACTCTCCCTCTCCTCCTCACCCCACAGAGTGACCACCCCACCATTCCTTCCCTTCCCACACGCATCCCCCCGCCCCACGTTCCACCCCGAGGCAATGGCCACAAGTCCCTTGGTTCTCCTGTGAGGAATTGAAAAATCCTGTGAGGATGTGAATGCCCTTCCCTCTCCTGAGGGGACCTCTGGGGTAAGGGGCTGGGCTTGGAGCAGGTCCTGGGGAATGCTCCAGCTCCTTCCAGCTGGGTGAGGACACGAAGGCAAAGCAGATCCAGGCCCAGCCAGGAAGAGCCTGGGGGAGGATCGGAGGGGTCCTGCTGTCCCTGTGCCTTGTCCTGGACAGTGACACGGGTTTAGGAAGAGCTGTACTTGTTGCTCAGGCGGGAGCTGCTCCGGTCCAACCCCAGCTCCTGCCCCGTGGCTTTCCACTTCCCAACAGAGCCCTTCTCATCCGTGGGGGTGATGCTCAGGGCCGGCCTCTGGCACCAGCAGCACAGGCAGGACTGGGGAGACACAAGGGGGAGAGGTCACACGTGTGAGATATGGGAAAAGAGGAGGAAATATTCCCATAATGTGCCAGCAGGTGTCCCTGCACAGAGCCAGGCTGGGAGCTGCTGAGCCTTGCTGTCTTGCAGCTCTGCTGGGAGCAGGTTTTCCAAGGTACACCTGGTGAAGGTGGGAAATGAGGACACTGAAATTTGGGGCATTTTTTGTAATTGTGTGTTCTCGTCATTAGGGGACAGAAAATACAGGTGATGCTTAGCTTCCATCCCAACAGGTGGGCTCAGCTGCCATCCCATCCCATCCCATCCCATCCCATCCCATCCCATCCCATCCCATCCCATCCCATCCCATCCCATCCCATCCCATCCCATCCCATCCCAATCTCCTTCCCTTTCTTTCTCAGGGCTTCACTACTCCTGACAATTATCTCCCAACATCTTGGCTTCAATGTCTGCAGCAGCCCCAGCCCCATGTCTGATGGTTTGTGGGGATGTTCCTGTTTCAGAGTGACAGGGAGTTTTTGGGATTGTCCTAAATCCTGGCAAAAGGCTCTGGCAAAAGCCTCCCCCAGCAGGGCACTGAGCTCTGGTGTACTTGGAGAAGAGAGGTATCTAACAGGGAAAATTTGGGATGAGGAATTAGATCAGCCCCTGGGCCTGGGGGGTCATTCCTACCTGGAAGCAGTTCTTGAATTTCCGGCTGACAAAGTACAGAGCCACAGGGTTGATGCAGGAGTTGAGGGAGGCCATGTTGATCCCAAAATAATCCATCACCAGAAGGAAGCTGAGATGGGAAGGAGAGAACAGATGTGTCAGAAGCTCATGGAGAACAGAGGGAATTTCCAAACTGCCTGGCCTGGGATCCTACTTCTGTGGAGGAGCAGTGACTGATAACAGAGCTGAGCACAAATCCATCCTTCCCGAGAAAAAACACTTTTCCTTGCATGGAGCATTCCCTGAGGAAGCCAAGAGCAGGAGCTGTGATTTCTCCTGGTGCTCCTGATGTTCCCAAGCCCCAGCACAGCAGCAGCCCCTGGCCTGGGCTGGATTTTGGCTGGTGGGTGGAAGGGGAGGGAGAGGGGCACTTGGTGGAAAATGAGGAGCCCTCAGCCCTGCTGTGCCCAGAGACCTCAGCCTCACAGAGACATTCCAACATTTAATTTAACCCTTCTCATGTCCCCCTGCCCTCTCTGTGCCCATCAGGAGGGTGGTGCAGTCCGGGCAAGGAATTACTGAAAGCAGGAGGTGGAAGGCAGCTCCTCCAGTCTGCTCCCACCCAGCAGGGCCTGTGCTGGTGCCAGGGGGGCTCCCAGGCCAGTGTCCCCTGCTGGGGGCCCTACTGTGGGGATCTTTAGCTGGTCAGAGTGACCCTGAGATAAGTTAGAAAGTCTTTTCCCAGCCCGGTGCTTGAAGAAGCAGTCAGAGCTCTTCATTTCTCGCTCTCAAGGTTGTTTATTGTGTCTTATCTATAAAATTCTTTCTCCTGCCCTGCTGAGGTCTGTCCAGCAGGACAGTTCCAGGCACTCTGCCTGCCCCAGGGCAGTGTTATCTCTTTATACTAAAAACTACGTGTACAATGTTTACAATGACTTTCCAATACCTATCACCTATGTTAGACAGGGAGCTTCTACTCTAAACCAATCTGTGAGTGCCAACATCACAGCAGAAGATGGAGGCCAAGAAGAAGAAGGAGAAAGGCTGGACACACCCTGTTCCCTCCATCTTGCCTCCTGAGCCCCCATTCCAGAAACCCCAAAATCGACTTTTCCACCCCGTGAAAACTTCACTATTATTCTACCTAAACTGTTGTGGCTTGCTGATCTTCATGCAAGGTTGGTAATTTGCTCCACGGGTCATAATCAAACCCACAGGTGTTCTGGGCTCCGTGCCAGGGTCTCTGTGCCCCCTGGCAGGGCTCCTGGCCATCCTGGCCAGCCAGAGGGATGTTCTGGGTTCCCACACCCTACCTGAGCAGCTCGCAGCGGTTGGGGTCTGTCTGGTCGTAGATGGTCTTCTTGAGGATGCGGCTGAGGTGCAGGGGCAGCCAGCAGAGAGCAAAGATCACCACCAGGCAGAACACGGTCTTGGCCACCTCCCGGCGCTGCCAGACAGGGGCAGGGGGAGGATGAGCATGTGGAAGCAGGTCCCAAATCGTGGAATCGTGGAATGGTTTGGATTGGAGGGAACCTTAGGGACATTTCCCACTAGCCCAGGTTGCTCCTGGAGCCCTGCATGAGGTCCAGGCTGCAGAAAGGGGCAGGGCAGCAGCAGCTGCACCTGGACAGACCCCTCCCCGCCACTGCTCCTGGTGGCTCTGCTGGGATGGTGTTCCCTGGGACACGGGGCCTCCTCTGTCCACCCAGCACACTGCTAAGGTGACAACCAGCTGGAGCTCCTCAGGGAATCATTCCCAAAGCGTGGGAGGGCACAGTGAACTCTTCCCTGCACCCCTTGTCTGGGATTTGGCACATCCAGTGTGGTGTGGGCTGGGATAAATGACCAGGAGAGCTCTAATGAAGCCAGAAGGGTTTGGGGTCATCCTTAAGGCTGGAGATTATGGAGCTGAAGGCCCTTTTCCCTGGTGTAATCCCTGCACCAACGTGCCAAGATCCTCTGGGAGGCTCTGCCAACTCATCCTGTCCTTCAGAGGGGTGGGAAGTGTCCCCCTCCGAGAGCACTCCCTCCCCTTTGGGAATGCCAGCATTGCTCCCTGCTTCTCTCACCCGTTTCATGTGGTCATTCAGAGCGATCCTCATCCCGTTCCTCTTGCTCAGCATCTCACAGGACATGAGGGTGTAGAAGATGCCCGTGCACACCAAGGGCAGGCAGAAATAGAAGCCAAAAAGCCACCAGTCCTTCACATCCCGGTAGAACTGCGGGGGAAAGGGAGAGAGGGCAGCTGGGAATGGGGCCAGGGCAGCAGGGGGAACTTGGGATGTGCATGTACCTTCCTGGAGTGGGATTGGGATTGGGGTTGGGATTGGGGTTGGGATTGGGATTGGAGTTGGGATGCACACATACCCTCCTGAAGCAGGATTGGTATTAGAGTTGGGGTTGGGATGGGGATGCACATGTACCCTCATGAAGCAGGATTGGGGTTGGGGTTAGGATTGGGATTGGGATTGGGATTGGGGCTGGGATGGGGATGCACAGGTACCCTCATGAAGCGGGATTGGGGTTGGGATTGGGGCTGGGATTGGGATTGGGATTGGGATTGGGGTTGGGATGCACAGGTACCCTCATGAAGTGGGATTGGGGTTGGGATTGGGATTGGGATTGTGGTTGGGGCTGGGATGGGGATGCACAGGTACCCTCATGAAGTGGGATTGGGATTGGGGTTGGGATTGGGATTGGGATTGGGATTGGGGTTGGGGTTGGGGTTGGGATGGGGATGCACAGGTACCCTCATGAAGTGGGATTGGGATTGGGGTTGGGATTGGGGTTGGGATTGGGATTGGGGGATGCACAGGTACCCTCATGAAGCGGGATTGGGTTGGGGTTGGGATTGGGATTGGGGCTGGATGGGATGCACAGGTACCCTCATGAAGCGGGATTGGGGTTGGGGTTGGGATGGGGATGCACAGGTACCCTCATGAAGCGGGATTGGGGTTGGGGTTGGGATGGGGATGCACAGGTACCCTCATGAAGCGGGATTGGGGTTGGGGTTGGGTTGGGATTGGGGATGGGGATGCACAGGTACCCTCATGAAGCGGGATTGGGGTTGGGATTGGGGGGATTGGGGTTGGGATGCACAGGTACCCTCATGAAGCGGGATTTCTGCTCCGAGGCCAGCATGCACACCCACAGGTGCTGCTCCCAGTAGCTCAGCTCCACCATGTCGAAGGCGATGGCCTCGGGCACGGCCAGCACGATGGCCACTGCCCAGATCAGCAGCACTTCCACGGCCTTCCACATGGGGATCCCAATGCCCTGGATCCGGCTCCAGGACGCCACGGCTCGGTACCTGCCCAGTGTGGGAACGTGACAGGAGCAGATGGGAGTGAGAAAAGCAGCCGGGGAGGGGAGCAGAAGGTGCAGGTTAGAATTGTCCCCAAAGGTCCTTTCCCTCCACCTCTGAGCCTTCCCAGGTGTGGGAATGGGAAGCAGGGGCTCAGAGAATGGGTGGGATGGGGGCTGTCCTTGGCCCCCCTTCTTCACCACCCCACCCACACCATGATCCTCCCCTCAGCCTTTCCCAGCAGGATTTCAGCTCTGTCACCAGAGAGTTCCTGCTGGATTGCAGCTCCACATGAGAGCAGTCTGTCCCCATCTTGGCACTGGCCTGGGAATGAGCTCCTGCTTCTGCCTCTGGTCCAGCCAAGGCATGGGGCAGGGCAGGGGTGGCTGCTGTGTCTCACCTGTCGATGCTGAGGGCGCAGAGGCTGAGCACCGTGATGCCCACGGAGGCTTTCTGGATGAAGGGCACCAGCTTGCAGACCTGCACCCCGAAGGGCCAGTCCTTGGCCAGGAGCTGGGGAGGATCCACAGGTTACCAGGCTGCTTTGGGAACATCTCCCAGCTTCCTCCCTGTGGGTGCACCCACGGGGTGTGGGGAGCCCACAGAGAGCAGGGAGAGCTCCCTGAGCTTCCCACCACTGGGAATGGAGCACTTTCCCACGGTTTGCTGGCACTGGGAAACTTTCATTTCCCTGACTGGACACAGAGATGAAGGATGGTCCAGACACCAGCTCCTGACTCCAGACCCTGGGGGGTTTTGAATGGATCTGAGTCCTAAACTCCACACTAGGCTGCTTTGGATTGTTTTCAAAGTGAGAATGAAAGTCATGCTCTGACACAGCCAAAGTCCAGCATGGCCAGCTCCAGAGCTGTGTGTCCTAGACTCTGACCCCTGAGCACACAGGATGGGCTCTGTGGCCCCACACTCAGCTGTGACAAGCAGAGGTGGGGACGATGTGTCCTGACAGCTGGAGAAATCCAGGCCACTCATTCCAGAGGAGAATGAGGCTGAGTTCACAACCCTTCTGTCCCCCTGACCCCTGGAGCCCTTCCTGAGGCTACCCCAGAACCCATTCCAGCTCTTTCCTTGAGCCCCAGCAGCAACACAAACCATGGAACCCCAGAAGGGTTTCTGGGGCACCTCAAAGCCCAACCCATCCCATCCCATCCCATCCCATCCCATCCCACCCCATCCCATCCCATCCCATCCCATCCCATCCCATCCCATCCCATCCCATCCCATCCCATCCCATCCCATCCCATCCCATCCCATCCCATCCCATCCCATCCCATCCCATCCCAGGGACACCCTCCACCACCCCAGGCTGCTCCCAGCCCCATCCAGGCTGGCCTTGGGCACTTCCAGGGATCCAGGGGCAGCCACAGCCGGGGCAGGAGCTCCTCCCAGGCCCCCGAGGATGCAGAGCAGCCCCATGCCCGCCGTGCCAGGCGGGGCTGACCTTGTAGACGTTGATGGGCAGCGCGATGAGGATGTAGAGCAGGTCGCCCAGGGCCAGGCTGGCGATGAGCACGTTGGGGCCGTTCCTCATGCACTTGTTCTTGTAGATGATGCGCAGCAGCGTGGAGTTGCCGATGATGCCCACGACGAAGATGGTGCAGGACACGATGGTGTTGATGTACTTGAAGGCGTGGCGGATGTCGGCGGGCCGGGCGCACACGGGCAGCAGCGGCGGCTCCGAGGGACGGCTCCCGGCGGCGCCCGACGCGTTGGACACGACCTGCACCAGGCCGTGGGGCTGCTCCTGGCCCAGCTCCCCCAGGGGCACCGGGCTCTCCTGCACGGCCCCGGGGGTCTGGCTGTGAGCCCCAGAGAGGAGGCAGCTCAGGACAATGGCCAGGGCGGCGGGGAAGGGGACGGGTCCTGCTGAGGGGCAGACAGCGAGGCTGGGGGCTGCAGCAGTGCTCATGGTGCTTGTGGGGTGTCCTGGGGTCCTGCTGGGATCTGCCAGGGCAGAAAGGGAGCAGGGAGAGAAATTGTTTAGCAGAGGATGGAGAGATGGGATACTGGAGAGAAGGAAAGTTGCCCAGCCTGCAGAGGAGGAGGCTGAGGTTGGACCTCACTGGGGTCTGAAAGCTCCTCACAAGAGGCAGCTCTGATCTCTGCTGGCTGTGAGCAGGGACAGACCCAGGGAACAGCTGGAGCTGTGCCAGGGCAGGGTTAGGTGGGAGATCAGGAAAGGCTCTGCCCCAGAGGGTGCTGGCACTGCCCAGGGAATGGGCACGGCCCTGAGGCTGCCACAGCTCCAGGAGCCTTTGGACAGCGCTCCAGGGATGGACAGGGTGGGATTGTTGGGGGGTCTGGGCAGGGCCAGGGGCTGGGCTGGGTGATCCCTGGGGGTCCCTTCCAAACTGGGATATTCTATTTTATGGTTCAATTCCATTTATGAGTTGCTGGAGAGCTCCATCATCCCAGCAAACAAACGATGCCAGATCGGATCCCGCCAGGTCAGAGCTGCTGACCCTGAGGGTGGGGTTTGTGCTGCTAAATTTAAACAGTCCAGTAGAACAAAGTGGAAGGAGAACAAACTGTCCCTTGTGCCTCTGGCGTGGCCCTGTGGTGGCTGGGACACCTGTCAGTGCTCAGGGACTGTGGGAGCAGGGACTGCACCTCCTGCATTGCTGCTCCTGGACAGTCCCAATCCCCTCCTGTGCCCATCCCACCCCTCACTCAGAATCCCAGAGCCACTGACATTGGAAAAGCCCCCCAGGATCATCGAGTCCAAGCTGTGCCCAATCCCCACCTCCTCACCAGCCCAGAGCTGAGTCCAGGTGTTCCTTGCACACCTCCAGGGATGGGCACTCCAAACCTCCCTGGGCAGCCCCTGCCAAGGCCTGAGCCCCCTTTCCATGGGGAAATTCCTCCTGGTGCCCACCCTGACCTTCCCTGGCCCATCCTGAGGCTGTTCCCTCTGCTCCTGTCCCTGTTCCCTGGGAGCAGAGCCCGACCTCTCCCTCCTGTCAGGGAGCTGTAGGGTTTAGTTTTGGGGCATTTAGTTCCTGACAGGTTGAGGCTGCAGTTTTGGGGCACCTCTGTCAATCCCTGCCCATCTGGGCAGCTCTGCAGTCCCACCTCAGGCTCCAGAGAACCAGCAGAACTTTTCCAGCTCATTCCAGGGGGAGACTGAAGCCTCACCAACATCCCCCTGCCCAGCTGGTCCCACGGCTGCCCCTGCAAAGGGAGGGCTCAGCACAGCCCTGCTGGGAAAACGCTGCAGGGCTTTAGCAGCAGTGCCACACTGACTCCTGAGCTCTCAGCCATCGATGTGCAGCAGCACAGCCCCTCCCTGCCCTTCCTCACCCCATCAGCTGAGCCCCTTGCTCCCCACAGCCCTGCCTGCCCTGCCCAGGGCTGTAACTCTCCCTGGGCTCCTTCCAGCCCTGGCTGCTGACACGGGGAAAGGCCTCCAGGGCTGGAGCACCAGGGGATATCCCCAGGATGCTCAGCTCTGCTCAGCTCTGACCAGGCAGGAGGAGCCCAGGGCTGCCCCACAACCATGGGAGGAGCTGGGGGTGGTGGTGGTGGCTCCATCCCAGGGGTGGGATTGAGGAAGGGGCTCTGGGAGATCCAGGCTGAGAAATGAGCCCAGAGAAGGAGCAAACTCCAGCCTGCTCCTCAAGCAGGGATAAATCAGGGCCTCCTGGTTGGGGTGAATAAGGAACACTTTTGTCAAACTGTGAAACTTCCCAGCTCTGGAGGAAGAAGAAATTGCTGTGGCTGGACTGGGAGCTGGAGCCTTTGTGAGAGTCCCTGGGATTTCCCTGCTCCAGGGAACAAGCGAGGCAGGGACCAGGGAGCCTGACTGGGATCAGAGCAGGGGCTCAAGCTGTGCTCTGACTCCTCCAGGCAGAGCTGGGATCTGATCCCAAACCCGCTGCACCCCGGGAGCTGCTCCCAGTTCTGTAACTGTTCTATATCCCAGTTCTATACAACTGGGAGTGACAGCCAAGGCAGTCCCAGGTGTAGCAGGGCTCTCCCTGCCCATGGCAAGGGGAGTCCCGGGCCCAGCAGGGCTCCCACCCTGGCAGGAGGTGGCCAGGCCAGGCAGGAGCCCCCAGGTCTGACCACAGCTGCTGTGGACACGGCCGTGCCTCCCCGGGCTCAGCCTCTGTGGGAATGCCTGGGCTGGCTGGGAAGGGTGAAGAAAGAGAAGGAGAGATGGATAAATACCCCAAAGGATCACAAACCCGGGCACAACCCCTGCTCTGACCTGCTGCAGGGATCTCAGCCTCGCTGAACTCCCCCAGCCGTGCTGGGCACAGGTGCCCACTGGGGGTGTCCCAGGCTCTCCTGCCCACCGTGCCCGTGGGATTGCAGCTCTCAGGAGAGGGCAGACCCCGCTCAGAATTCCTGCCCGAGCTCCCTGAGGGCTCTCAGGGACAGCTTGGATGGCACAGCCGCTCATGGCTGGGGGACAGAGGTGGCACTGGCAGAAAGTGCCAGAGCAGCCCTGGGACAGGGAACATGCCCAGAGCCCCCCACAGCCCGGGGCTGCTTCATGAGCCCAGCCTGGCCTCCGAGCTCTGCCAAAGAAAAATGTAGAAGGACAAAAACCCCGGGGCTTGGCAGAGGAGCTCACGTGAGGGAGGATCACAGGACACGGCTCCTGCCCAGCCCCTCCGTGACACAACCACAAAGCACTGGAGAGGAAAAACACTTCCTCCCCAGCTCACCCTAAACTCAATCAAATCTTATCAAACCCAAAATTAGGCAATGAGAAACTGTTTCATCCTGTCCAACTGCTCATTTACTCCTTGCTCTTGCCATCTTGGAGTGCTTGGAAGCACGGCCCTTCCTCAGCTGAGGGAAACTGAGGCACGGGAACATCAAGAAGCTTGTTCAGATGGGAAACCAACACCAGCACGGTTAAACCCCAGATCCAGAACTGCTTTCACCCATCCCAGTGGGAATTTTAACTGTGCTGAGCCCAAATGGCAGCTGGAGGCACTGGAATGCTGCCATGGATCCAGGGAATCAGGGAGAGACTCCCAGAGAGGAACTCACACTGAAAACTGCAGAGCCTGATTCTGCCTGAAAGTGCCATGAGTGGCATTGGAATCCCTCTTCCCTGGGAGCCCAGGAGAGCCCAGCACCCCCATCCTCACATCCAGCAGCCTCTCCCTCCATCCTCCTCCTCCCTTGCAGAGCAGTTCCACCTCCCCAGACTCATCTCTGCAGACACCAAGCACGGCTTTTCTGTGGGTAAATATTGCAGCACAACCTCTGTGGATGGAGGAGAGGAGGGAGAGAGGTGACAGCAGCACATCCCACCCCCAGGGCTCCCTGCCCTGAGCACAGCCCGCCCCGGCAGCAGGAGCAGCTCCCACCCCAGGTGTGCTGGATTTCTCCTCTCCTGCCACATCCTGGACCTTGTCCAGGCACCGTGGTGCCTCCAGCACCTTCCCCAGAGGGGGCTGCAAAAATTCACCCAGACACAAGGAATCATTTTGTCTGCAGATTAATGCACAGAAGATCAAAGCTTTCCTCGGAGTTACCTTCCCGCTGACCCTGGAAGGTGGGAGCTGCTCCTCAGGGCTCCTTCCCCCTGCTGGGCATGTCCTGGGGGAGCTGCACTGCTTTGGATGCTGGACTTGGCTTTTGTGAGGGGCTGGAGCTGTGGAAAACGCTCCTTCCTGCCGTGGGTGGTTTTATAGAACATCCCAGGGCTCCCCCAGCACAGCCCCTGCGACCAATGGCTGAGGGCGGGATGGGGATGGAGGAGGGAAAAGCGAGAGAAACACGGGATAGCTCTGGGAAGGAGTGAAAATAATAAACAAATAAAGCTGCACAGGGGGTGGCACTGTCTGCTCCGTGAGTGACGGGATCCTCAGCTCAAGATTTGTTCAAAGTTGCTGATGAGAACTGGAGCAGCCTGGCTCTTCTCAGGGGTCAGGGTTTGTAAAGAGGGCAGAAATCATCTGTATAGCAGGAAAGCCAGGTTTAGTGGGAAGGACATGGAAATAAAGCCAGGTTTAGTGGGAAGGACATGGAAGTAAAGCCAGGTTTAGTGGGAAGGACATGAGGTAGAGCCAGGTTTAAGTGGGAAGGACAGCAGGAAAAGCCAGATTTGCTGGGCTGGGCTGGAAGGACACAGCCCATCCCTGGCCTTGCCTGGAGCACTCAGCTTTGTCCCATTTTGCCCAGCAATATCCAGAGACGTTTCCACCTTTTGTGTCCCAGAGCTGACTCCGGAGCTCAGTGGATCATTCCCGCACCTTGGTGCATTCCTGGGACTCTGGGGCTGGACTTTTGGTCTGGGAGCAAACAAGTCCATTGCCAGCTGGAGGCTCTGAAGGGCAGCAGGAGGTGACCTGGCCCTGTCCCCTCTGCCCTCTCCATCCCAGGCAGAGCAGGGAGAGCCCCTCAAAGGGCTCCTTTGCCTGGGGCAGAATCCATGGATTTAACCACCCTTTAACCCTTTGGCCTCTGTGAGGAGCTGCAGCTTTTCCTGGGCTCTCTTCCCAGAACAGAGGAGTTTGGGGTGTGCAGGGCCCTCCTCCTTGCCCCTGGGGGGGTCCTGCAGCCTATTCTGGGCCAGTCACGTTCCTGCACGGGACAGGGCATGAATGGCCCTCTCTGTTCTGCTGGGGACAAAGGATGGCTCCAAGCCCTGGGAGACCCCCAGGAAAACCCAGCCTTGCCCAGCCAGAGGGGCCCTGACACACCCTGGGCTCCCAGGCTGGTGCTGAGTCCCATCAATGGTGACAATGAAACCCCAAAGCCACACCACATCCTGTGCTTTGTGTCCCAGCAGGAAAGCAGGACATCTTCCAGGGATCCCTGAGGCCTGGGCAGAGCCACAGCCCAGGGCATCCGTCCCTCATGGCTGTGCCAGCTGTGGGAATGTGCCAATGGCTTTGTAGTCCAAGCCACAGGAACAGCTTTGCCAGGCAGGGGTTGGTGAAGGGGAATGGCTGCTGCTCCCAGCTGGAATCACGGGGTTTGACCTGCAGGGGACAGGTTGGAGCTGCCCCACAGAGGCTCAGCTGGGCTCTGCTTTGGGGTGAGGATATTGAGAGGAATCCGATTTACAGGTGTGGCCATGGAGCAGAGAAACATCTGGAGAATCCCTTGGGAGGTTCTCCTTTCCCCTCCCAACATCTGGGTGCTCACCCCATGGCAGGGGTAATGCAGCTGTGTGCCCTGGGATGTGCACAGGAGGGGATGGAGGTGCCTCCCAGACCTCCCACTAATTGCTCTAATTATGGCATTAATTATGGCACTAATTGCTCTTCACAGCCCTGACCCCCCCGCCCGGCCCGGACCCCGTCCCAGTTCAGCTGGAGGAGCCCCTGCCCAGGTGTGGGTCTGGGTTATCCCAGAGGCTGTGGGAAATCAGGGATGCCTGGCAGGAGGGAGCATCCCTGGAGGCACCACAAACAGCCTCTCCTCTGGGAGCTGAACAGGAGAGCTCAGAGACCGTCCCTCGGGAATTCAGGCAGGTAAAACATCACAGAGAAGCCACTGCTGGGGACCTGCGGGGACAAATCCTTCAGGAAGACGTTTTTCCAGGGTTGTCAGCTGGCAAATTCTGCTTTTGGGAGGCCTGGTGTCATCTGTCAGAAATGCTGGGTGTACTTCTGCTCAGGCATCCTCTGGGAATGCTGAAGTGGAAAGCTCAGGAGCTGCCTCCCAGCCCAACACCTCCGCTGGCATCACTTAAAATAAATAAATAGGAGATGGTGCCTGCATTTCTGGTCATGCTCCTCAAGTCCTGCTGCCAGCATTCACTTTGCCCTGCCTCGTATGCCAGAGGGGTCTGGAGAGCTGGAGAGCAGCTCTGGCATCTTTCCAGCAGTACTTTTCTGCTGCAAATATTTTCATTCACATCAAGTTCTGGTCTCTGAATTTCCCCTTCTCCTTCCCCCCTCCAGGCTGATATTCCCCGGTTTTAACTCCTGGAGCAACCCAGCAGTGCAGCAACGAAGAGCGAGGAGAGCAAGAGGTGGTGCCAGTTCCTGCCCTGCCCTCTGCTCCTTCCCTTTCCTATCCTATGGAGAGCTGAGCCTGAAGTCCCAGAGCCAGGAAAAATGTCCCAGTGGCTTGGGAAACATGGGAGCAGTGGGGTGCAAACCCCCATTTGTCCCCTATTGCTGCCCTGCTGCCCATCCTGCCCCAGCAGCCCAGGAGGAACTCCAGGAAATTCTCCCTGGATTTAACTCGGGAACCTCCAGCAGCTCCGGGCCGGATCCCCCAGCCCGGGAATGTTCAAAGCGCTGGCACACGGGGATTATTGCAGCGTGTGCAGGGTGTGCAGCCCGTCCCTGCCCGCAGCCGGGATGGGTGGGTGTCTCTGGGGGTGCGGGACGGGATTGTTCATCCCCACGGGACTCTCCCTTCCCGGGAGGAGGGGATGCCTCGGGAAGCGCAGCCACATCCCCGCTGTTCCCACGAGCCCGCGCTGACCCCGCAATTGAAGTTTTTTTTTTTTTCTGCTCATAACTTTCTTATCAGCCGGGGCCGAGCGGAGTCGAGTTCTCTGCAGCTGTTGGAGGGGACGGGGCGTTTGCAGCCCGGCCGGGACAGCGGGGGGGACACGGGACAGACGGAGGGACACGGGACAGCGGGGGGACACGGGACAGCGGGGGGGACACGGGACAGACGGAGGGACACGGGACAGCGGGGGGGACACGGGACAGACGGAGGGACGCGGGACAGCGAGGGGGACATGGGACAGTGGGGGGCACACGGGACAGACGGAGGGACACGGGACAGACGGAGGGACACGGGACAGACGGAGGGACACGAGCCGGCCGCTGCTGCCGCTGCCGGGGTCGCCCCTGCTGTCCCCGTGTCACCGCTCGGGGGTGGCCCTGCCTGGGCCATCGGGCACACCGGGGCTTCTGAGGGGCCTGGGGCTGTCTGCAGCTGGCCCTGGTGACAAGGATCAGAGGCTGAGCTGTGTCCCTCGGGGCGCAGGAGCCTTAAGGAGGTCGCAGGGGCTGGGGACAGCTCTGTGTCCCAAAGATGTGGAAACCAGCGGTGGGAGGATGTTGATCCTGGCCTGGTGGGGAGAGGAATTAACATCACAGAATCATGGAGCTGTTGAAGTGGAAAAGACCTTTTGGTCACCAAGTCCGACCATCAGCCACCACCATGAGCGCCACTAAACCTTGTCCCCAGCTGCCACATCCGTGTGGTTTTAACTCACTTCCAGGGATGGGAATTCCACCACTGCCCTGGGCAGCTGTGCCAGGCTGGACAGCCCTTCTGGTGAAGAGCCTTTCCCCAGTTTCCCATCCGAGCCTCCCCTGTTGGGGAAGATGAAACAGAAAAGCCTTACAAATATGATTGTCTGGCAAAAGATTTTGAGAATATAGAAACTATAAGCAAGATTAAAATGAAAGCAAGCTTTGAGATCCCTCAGTTACTGAACAACTGGAAAACAATGGTGTGGCCAGCTAAAGGTAATCTCCTTTTGATGGAACAACACCCTCTGCTTGCAGACAGGCCCAAGGGTCCAAGCAGACCCTGCCAGCTTGGCAGAAGGGGCCCAAAGAGGAGTTTTTAATGTTTAACATGTAATACAGTATGGCAATGTAATGATTCCTATAGGCTGTATGTAAATGCTGTAGGATTTGTATCTTGTACTAGATTGGTTAGTGAGAATTAGAGTATTCAACACAGAAGGTTTATTGTATTGTAAAAAGAACTTCGCCCTGGTACCCGTTTTACTCTCCTACCCCTTTTTTTACTCTCTTATGCTTTTGCTCTCTTGCCCTTTTACTCTCTTACCTTCTCATCCTCTCTCCCCCTCTCTTCTCTCAGCCTGCTCTGAGCTGTGTTTGGCAGCTCCCAGCAGGGCCCTGCCCCAGGCCCTCTGCAATAACCCACAAGTTCCAGACCTGGCTGCAGAGATCTCTCGTCTCCGATGCTCCGACATCCCCTGGCACAGCCTGAGGCCATTTCCTCCCATCCTGCCTCTTGTTCCCTGGGAGCAGAGCCCGTTCCCACCTGGCTGCTCCCTCAGGGGTTTTGCAGGAGCCCCACAAGTCCTGAGGGCTCTCCAGAGGCAGAGGGGAGGCACCTCCCAGGTATTCACAGGCTCGGGATTACTGCTCTCGAGGTGGTTGGTGGCTGCAGGTGACAGGGGATTCCCCCAAAGTGCTGGTGGAATTGTCCCTCCTCACCCTGAGCTCTGCCACGGCTCCCAAGAAGGTCCCTGCTCCCCTGGGTGTGCAATTGTGGCTCCTCAGGATCCATACGTTGCTCCACAGCTGATCTGGTGCCAGGCTGGACATGGGAGCGAGGCCCATGGACACAGAAATGGGATTTCTGCCAGGGTTTTGTGTGTCACAAGGTGCATTTCTCTGAGGTGTTTTGGGGAGGTCTCCCACAAACCTCCCTCCATTGGAAGCACTGATGCCATTTGCTAATGAGCTTGATTAAAGGCGGGCTACTGGCTCCTGCAGCAGAGTGGGATGTAATTATTACATTAATTTCTCTTTAGCAGGACTTTGACTGAATCCTAAATGCTGTGGCTTTTAAATCTGAGCAAACTCCCCTGCCCTGTGTAATTGTTCTAACCTTTAATTAATCCTTTGCTTATACACACCTATGTATGTAAGAAATATTGTTATTAATTGATAGAAAATGGGAGTGGATTTGGGCTTTTTAATTTCTGAATGCTGTTTATTATCTTCATTCATTTTGGTAAATCTACTTCATTTAAGTGGTTCAGCTCCAGAACTGTGAATATTTTGAATTCAGGGCCAAACTTCTTAAAAAATTTCAATAGAAGTAAATCCAAGCACTGTCAGTACTGGAGTGGACCCAGACACTTCCTGTGAAACCCACAAAGATCTGGGGAAATCTCCAGATCTTTCCAGTGGCTGAAGAGCTGGGGCAGGTCCTCGGTGGCTTTGGCAGCACCGGAGCTCCCACAGCCACACCGAGCCAGAAGCTCAGTGGGACATTCCCCGGATTATTTCCCACTGTCTCCCACCTTCCATTCCCTCCTTCTGCTTAACAAGCTTCTGAGAAAAGCTTGGACAAATGGGTTATTGCTCCTGAAATGATTGCAGATAATTATAGAGAGATTAATGGCCTCTCCTCGAAGAGCCACTGACGCCTTCAAGTGCTGTTGACCTTTCCAGGAAACGGGAATGAGGAAAGACAGCAGGAAACGGGCTGGATAAACAGTGTGGAATTTAGAGGCTTCAAAGTTCTGGGGAGGGCAGGACTGCTGAGACTCCCCATATTCAGCCCATGGAACCCCCTCAGTGCTCACCAGAGAAAGCTGGCAATGGGGAACTGAAAAATGCTTCATTGGCAGTGGGAAAAACGCCTTGGGAATGAGAGAAAGGAGAGGAAAGCACCAGTGGGGATCCCCTCCCTGGCATCTGGAAGAGGACCTGTCCTTCCCATGGTCTGGGCTTTGGTTATCCCTGGGGAAGGAGGGTGAAACAGCCAGGAGTTCCGGGCTGCCCTCACTCTGGGATTTGCCAGATCACTTCCACACCTTGGTGGCCAGCTAAGGGATGAGCCAGGAAAAACCAGAATTTAATACAGGTGGTGGCAAAATCACAACTGGGCACTGCTGAGTTCAGACTCACCCCTGAGCCTGGACCCTGTGGGAAGAGGAAAACATGGATGCCATCCAGGAAAAGGGAGAATCCCTGGCCCTGGGAGTCCCCACTGCCTAAAGAGGATCTGAGCCTTTTTTGAGTTTTGCAGTGGCACCTCCAGCAGGGACCTGGAGGAGGCTTGGAATGAACCAGCTGAGTTTTAGAGCTCTGCCCATTGGAGCCACCCAGAGAGACAATAAAGGAAGGGTGGGAGTTGCTTTAGGAGCATTGGAATCCTGCCAGGGGATGTCTCCTACTGGAGGTGAGAGCCCTGAAGTTTGGCAGCCCCACCACAGCCTGGGACATTTGTCTCTGGGTCAGGCTCTGGCTGTTGGGATCAGTGTGCCCAAAAACGCTCGGGGAAGACAAGAAGTGTCCCATCTTTAATTCCCTGGCAGCTTCAAGGGATCATGGAAGGAGAGGTGGGAAGAGCACGGAGTGCACATGTGCAGAGCTGGCTTTAGCGAGGAACCAGCAGCTAAAAGTCCAGCCCTGCACAGGAATCATCCCATCTCAGTGCCCCAGGGAGATCTTCCTGCCCTCAGCTGTTCCAGTCCAGGATTTATTGCCATGAACCTCTAATCTTCCGTCCTGCCTTCTGATGGGGAGGGGCATTCCAACCAGAGCGGGCAAATCTCCCTTCAGAAATGTGTTGGAGAGCATCCCAAGGAGGCCTAAGAGGTGGTGAAGGATGGAGGGGCAGCTCAGGAGCTGTGGCTGAGGTGACTTGAGGAGGCTGAGGCCAGACCTCATCAGGGTCTGGAACCTCCTCCTGAGGGGCAGCTCCAGGCTCTGCTCCCCATGAGCAGGAACAGGGATCAGGGAAGGGCTGGAGCTGTGCCAGGGCAGGGTCAGGTGGGAGATCAGGAAAGGCTCTGCCCCAGAGGGTGCTGGCACTGCCCAGGCTCCCCAGGGAATGGGCACGGCCCCGAGGCTGCCAGAGCTCCAGGAGCCTTTGGACAGCGCTCCAGGGATGAACAGGGTGGGATTTTGGGGGGTCTGGGCAGGGCCAGGGGCTGGACCCACAACCCTTGGGGTCCCTCCCAGGTCAGGACATTCCCGGATCCTCTGCAGAAGGGGATGTGCTGTGCTGGGGGGACAGTGTGGGGCTGAGCCCAGGGTGGGTCAGGTGACAGGAGGGGACAGAGGGCTCAGAGGGGTTTCCATCCTGCTGGAGTGGAGCTGGAGTGACACTGATGGAGAGGAGAAAACACCACGGGGAAGAGGAGTTGCCTTGTAAATCAAGGATGGCCTGGGGACAGGGGCAGTCACGCGTGCCAGGGCTGACTGGGCCATGTGAGGAGCCTCAATGGGGCTCTGTGAGGGGACACTGGGCCCTCTGTGAGGGCTGCACGTCCCCACGGGGCCGCTGGGTCACAAGCACCACATGTGACTGGACACTGCAGTCAAGGACAGGGTTTTGGGGAGCCCCTCCCTGCTCTGTGAATTAAGCTGGAGAGGCAGAGAGGGAATGGAAATGGAGTTTTTTTAGAGGATTTCATTATGAAAACACCCCCAATATCCCATTTTATGAAATGTTGGTTTCTGGGGAGCTTTGTGGGCTCCTGCACAGGAGCTCTGCTGCCATGGGCAGATGAGGACAAGGATTTCCTTGTGGAGACTCCTCATTTGTCATCCCCAGACCTCCTCTGGGAGTCAGGAAGGGAAAGCAGCATGTGGGCAGGAGCTGGTGCCCTCTGTCACCTGCTGACCACACCACAGAATGGTTTGGGTTGGGAGAGACCCTGGGGGTCACCCAGCTCCATCCCCCACCACGGGATGCCTCCACCAGACCTGGGAGGTTCCTGAGGGGTCTCTCCACCAATGAAAGCGCCCTGAAAACACTCCTGGGACACCCTGGAAGGAAGGAAGGAAGGAAGGAAGGAAGGAAGGAAGGAAGGAAGGAAGGAAGGAAGGAAGGAAGGAAGGAAGGAAGGAAGGAAGGAAGGAAGGAAGGAAGGAAGGAAGGAAGGAAGGAAGGACCGACCTCCTTCAGGGAGCTGGGGTGTCCTGAGAGCCTCACCACCCATCTGGAAGGTCAAAGGGAGGGGAGGAAGGAGCCCCACCTGAGAGCAGGGAAGTAGAAGGAGATGTCTCACTGCTGGGGGCTGAGATGAGCCCCAGAGCTTCCCACTTGAGGAGGGGAGAGCAAAAGTGGAATAACAACTCCAAATGAACGCCAGTCCCCCCACCCAAACAGGATGGGACAGGGTTTAAAGGCAAGGCTGCATCCTCCTGTTTATTTTAAGCTGGAAGCCAAGAGGCTCCTGCTGGTGACTTCAAAGAGAAGTTTGTTTCTGTGTTCTGCTAATTACCAGAACACCCAGACCCCGTCTCTGGGGCCTGGAGTGTTGCAAAAACATGGAAAGGTTAATTGAAGGCAAAGGGAAAAGGAGAATCCCAGCTTTAACCTTCCTGGGCCGCCCTTGTTACGCTGACAGCACGGTGCAGGCAGATTTAATGACTCCTCATTACCCTGCTACCTAATTAACCTCCTGCCCCAAGCACAGAGAGGCTGAGAAAGAGCTCCCTGCCCAGGAGCCCCTCTGCCAGCACCCCCAGGGCTAAAGGAGACATCTCCAGCAATGCCAGGCTCAAATCCTGCCGGGATTCCAGCTCACTCCTGTGACACAGAGAGGGGCAGTGCTGGGATCCCAGCTCTGTGCTGATTTTGGGAATCTCTTTGCCCATCATCCCAATGCCACTGAGCTGGCACCAGGCTTCCAGTGGGCCAGGGAAGACTCCAGCTGGTCATGGCAAGGATGCTGCAGGGCTGTGTGAGGGTCTGGAAGGTGGTTTGGGAGCACAGGCCTGGACAAACCTGCACCCTCCTGGCAGCTACAGCAGGATCATGAAATGTGTCAGGTTGGAAGGGACCACAGTGGATCCTCTGGCCCAACCTCCCTGCTCAAGCAGGGCCAGCATCTGCAATATCACTCCAGATGCTTGGGATTGTCCTGTATGGAACAGGAATCTGTCCCAGTTAATGGGGGAAAATGTTATGTGTTCTCTTTGCTGGGTCAGCTCCTGTTTTTCCTCTTACCTCAAATACTGGTGCAGGTGAAATCAAGGACTGGCCCTGTGATTTCACCTCCAGGAGGCTGGAGAGGTATTTCCCCTGAGGGCATGGAGGGACAGGACAAGGGGAATGCCTTAAGCTGAATGAGAACAGGGTTAGGTGGGATATTGGGAATGAGGAATTGTTCCCTGGCAGGGTGGGCAAGCCCTGGCACAGGTGCCCAGAGCAGCTGTGGCTGCCCCTGGATCCCTGGCAGTGCCCAAGGCCAGGTTGGACACTGGGGCTGGGAGCAGCCTGGGACAGTGGGAGGTGTCCCTGCCATGGCAGGGGTGGCACTGGGTGGGCTTTGAGCCCTTCCAACCCAAACCATTCCATGATTCCATGACCCCACTTCCAACAGAGCTGGTGGGAGCTGCCAGTGCTTGGTGGGACCTGGCCCTGCCTCTGAGAGGGGACAGTTCTGTCACCTGTGAGAGCTGAACCACCAACATGAGCCCAGTTGGGGCAGGTTGGGAATTTATCACAGGAATTGCAGTTTAATTTCTTGGTGTCACCGCCTGGAACAAGTCCACGAGTGCCAAGCGTGGGTAAGGAGCACAGATGCCATGGCCACAGTGTCCACTGGGAATGCTGAACATCTTGCTGCACTTCTAGGAGCAGCTGGGCACCCATGGAAGGCCTGGGGCCGAGGAGGGGCAGCAGAGAGAAAAGGAGCAGGGGCAGAGAAAAGGAGCAGAGACAGAGAAAAGGAGCAGGGGCAGAGAAAAGGAGCAGGGGCAGGGGCAGAAGCGTCTCCCTGGGCCTCGGCCACGTGATGGGCCAGAAATGCAGAGGCCAGAGCTGGAGGGAGATAAATCACCCCAAGCTCCCCTGGAGAGTGCAATGGTCTGCAAGGCTTATCTGGGCTTGGATGTGTCACTGAACTGTGCAGAAGAAGGGCCCGTGAGGAATTCACTCCCCAGGACATGAGCAGTGTCCGGGCTGTCACAGCCCCAGCCCGTGGGACATCGGGGCCATTGGCACGGCCTGGCCCGGCTGCAGCTCCCGGCCCTTTCTGGGGCTCCCTGGGGAGCTGGGGCAGCAGCTCAGCTCCTCCTGGCCTCCTCCTCTGCCCCTCCTTGGAAACTTTGGGACTGCTGCTGCTGGGCAAGGAGAAATTCACTCCTGGGTCTGAGTGCTTGGGGCGGTGGCAGCGGGCAGGGGGGACAGTGGGGCTCTGGGGTGCTCTCACAACCATCTGGGGTGGCCTTTCGGGGAGGTGGGTGTAGGATCTGTCCCAAACCACCAAACCATCACACAGCCACAGGGTTGGTACACCGTTTGTGTCCATTTATTCCCTTTCTTTAGGCACTGAGGATTTTTAGAATGGTTTGGATTAGAAGGGACCTTAAAGCTCATCCCATTCCATCATCCCAGGCTGCTCCAAGCCTCGTCCAACCCGGCCTTGGACACTGCCAGGGATCCAGGGGCAGCCACAGCTGCTCTGGGCAGTGCCAGAGTCTCCCCAGGCTCACAGGGAGGAGTTCCTTCCTTTCCCTATGCTCTTGCCAAGGTGAGCCATCCAATCCCACCTGCAGCTCATTCCCAGTGCCCCCAGCCTGTCTCAGGTGGGTGGATCACATCCCTTCCTTCATTTCTGCTGGAGTGCAAAGACAATTCCCTGGACTCCCCAGCACGGCCAGGGCTGCAGAGACAGAAATGCTGCAGGTCCTGCCCCAAACCCAGAGCAGGGGCTGGCCAGCAGCTCCAAAGGGAAGAGTCAATCCCAACCCTGCCCTTGCCATGGATAAGCTGAGGGATCCCCTGGAGTGCTTTCAAAGCCGTGTGCGTGTGACACTTGGGGACATGGGGCAGTGGTGGCTTTGGCACTGCTGGGGGAATGGTGGGACTCAGTGATTTTGAAGTTCTTTCCCAATCTAAAACGTTCTGGGATTCCAGGACTGCCGCCTCGGGCCGAGGGGCTGCTGCTGGCCAGAAGATGGTGCTGGTAGGAAGGTGATGAAGCCCTCGCTCCGCTCCGCTCCTGCCAGCAGAGGAGAGCTCCGATCTTTTCTTCTCTTCCCCTCCTTCTTCCTCGAAGAATCCCCGTGAAAATAACTGGGCACATTTAATGGTCCCAATCCCACCCCACAGCACCCACCGGGTTATTTATTGCATCCAGCGGGGTCCTGAGAGCTCAGCTGCAGTAACCTGAGACCCGGGAGGCTCCGGCAGCTTCTGGGCAGAGGGTTCTCTAATGGAAGCACAACGCTGATGGATAATGATTTTAAGCTGATTTATTTTTCCCCAGGATCCTTCTCAGAGCATCCTCCTGACAGGCTGGGCTGAGCCAGGCTGCCCCACAGCGGGGTAACTCTGGAGATTTCCCCCCAAAAGCAGCGCAGGGGGACACCTCACCCTGGGGAAGGGCTTTGGGGGGGTTTAAAGGGTTTGCCCTTCTGGCAAAGGCTGTGAAATGCAGGCGTTGCTTTACCCTGCTGCAGTTTGGGGCACTGAGAGGGACCAATCTTATTTTTATTTATGCCTCAATATATGTTATGTTTATATAGGGGCTGTCGCCGGGAAGGCTTCACCTGGCAGCCAACCAGGGCAGAGAAATCCTCCAGGATCAGGCTGGGAGCAGCACCCACCACATGTTGGTGATGCAAATCCCAGGTGCCCGCCAAAAAAGCCCACCAAAAATTCCTGCCAAAAAAAAAGTCTGCTAAAAAAGTGTGCCAAAAATTCCTACCAAAAATGTGTACCAAAAAGCCCGCCAAAAATTTCCACCAAAAAAAAAAAAACTCTGCTAAAAAAGTGTGCCAAAAATTCCTGCCAAAAATGTCCGCCAAAAATGTGCACCAAAAAGCCCACCAAAAATTCCTGCCAAAAAAGTCTGCTAGAAAAGCACACAAAAAAGCCCACCAAAACTTCCTGCCAAAAATGTGCACCAAAAAAAGTCCACCAAAAGTGTGCACCAAAAAGCCCACCAAAAATTCCCACCAGAAAAAGGTCTGCTTAAAAAGCCCACCAAAAATTCCTGCCAAAAAAAGTCTGCTAAAAAAGCACACCAAAAAGCCCACCAAAAATTCCTGCCAAAAAAAGTCCGCCAAAAATGTGCACCAAAAAAAGTCCGCCAAAAGTGTGCACCAAAAAGCTCACCAAAAATTCCTGCCAGAAAATGTCTACCAAAAATGTGTGCCAAAAAATGAGTGCCAAAAAAAAGCCCGCCAAAAACACCTGCTAAAAAAAGCCCACCAAAAACACCTGCTATAAAAAGCCCACCAAAAATGCCCTCTGGAAACACCTGCCAATAAAAGCCAGCCAGAAGTGCCCACGAAGCCGGGTGTGGGAGCAGAAACCAGGAGTGGGAGCAGCCTCAGCACACACACAGCCCGTGGCTGGAGCTGTTCATCTCTGGGCACCTGGGAGGGAGCAGTGTGGCAGTGCTCACTGGGGTTTTCAGGATGAAGGGAGAGACGTAGATCTGACTCCATATTTAGAAAGCTTGGTTTATTATTTTATGATATATATATATTACATTATAACTATACTAAAAAGAAAAAGAAAGGAAAGGTTTCCTCAGAATGCTAAGCTAAGCTAAGAATAGAATAGAAAGAATGATAACCAGGCTGCTCTCTTGGACTCTGTCTGAGAGAGCTCGGTCCTGGATTAGCCATTAATTATAAACATCCAAGATGGGCCAATCCAGACGGACCTGTTGCATTCCACAGCAGCAGATAACCATTGTTTACATCTGTTTCTGAGGCCACAGCTTCTCAGAAGGAAAAATCCTAAAGAAAAGATTTTTCATAAAGAGATGGCTGCCACAGAGCCGGGCTCACCTGTGGGGTCTGCTCAGCCCCTTCACCCCTCCTGTTCTCCTCCTCCCTGTGGCCCTGTCTGCACCTGGGGGAAGATGTGAGCTCGTGTCCTGCAGAGAATTGGATGGCTGACGGGATGGGATGGCTGCTAACCTTTGGGATGGGTCTGAATGTCTCTATGAGCTTCGGGTGGCAGGTTTGTTGCAGAGCCCACACAGTTTGGCTCCTGATAGAGTCAAGGGTCTGCACTTCTGAACTTTGGGGTGAACCAGCAGGTTCAAGGGGAGAATATGGGGTAGGCAGCTTGGGAAAGCTGCACCTTCCTGGTACCTCCCAGTGGGGGAAGGAAGAGGGCAACAAGTGGCCGGGAGTTTGGGATAAAAGGAGGCTGAGCCCTCCGAAACCCAGAGAGAGAAAACCCCACGGGTGTGTGCCCCGATGGACTCTCTCCCTTTGCCCAATAAAGTTGCAGGACTCCTCTGTGTCCTTTTTTGGACATGAACCTCTGGTTTGTGGATTCTCCTGATGGGAGGAGCAGCAGGCTGCTGCTGTTTGGAAATGGTGCCCAGCCCAGCACGGAGCCATGCGGACACACCGCGGTTCAGGGCATGCTCCGTCTGCCAGGCCAGGCTGACAGACAGACAGACAGACAGACAGACAGGCTTCTTCTGGGAACCTGTCCCTGCCTGCTGTTTCTTTCTCTGTGTCTCTTTTTCCCCTCTCTGCTCTTTTTTCCCGTCCCCCTTTAGCAGGAGCGCTTTGCCTTTTTCATCAATACGCAGCTCTCAGATATAATATTGCCATGTTTGTGTTTATTCTCATCCGAGCAATGGATCAAAAAGAATCCTTCCTAACTCCCCCTCTCACAGCAGAACGGGACAGGCACAGTCTGTCCTGGGGGTAACCCCCCCCTGGAGCCACAGGGGCTGTGGAGCCACTGGGGCATCTCTGGTGCCTCTGGAGCTGCTGCCCTTGGCCGCTCCCTGATTGCCCTGCCCGCAGAGCCTGGCAATCCCACAGGGACCCCCGTTCCCAGGGGAGGGGGGTGAGCTGCCCCAGTGCCAAGGAAAAAGGCCCCAAAGCCATCAAGCACCCCAGGGCAGCTCCTTCCCTCCCCCCAGCATCCTCCTGCTGGGCTTGGCAGCAGAGACTGGTGGGATGGTTTGGGTTGGGAATGACATCAGACATCCTCTGGTTCCATGGCAGGGACACCTCCCACTGTCCCAGGCTGCTCCCAGCCCCAGTGTCCAACCTGGCCCTGGGCACTGCCAGGGATCCAGGGGCAGCCACAGCTGCTCTGTGCCAGGGCCTGCCCACCCTCATAGTAAGAATATTTTTTCCTCATATTTAATATAATCTGGCCCTCTTTTAGTTTAAAATCATCACCCCATGCCCGAGGTGTGAGTGGGACAGGGGCTGAGATGTGCCCCAGGATCATGGGGAAGTGGCTTTGGGGTCTGAGCCCCCAGCTCCTGACCTGTGCAGCTGAGCAGGGATGCTGGAGGGGAAAGGCTGAGCTGAGCCAAACCTGGTTTGCTCCCTGCATATCCAGGAACCCCAATTCCCAATTCCCAAGGGCTTCTCCCCAGCCTGGGCAGTGCCAGCACTTGGGACTGTGCCCTTCCCATGGCTGGTTGCCCCCACAGTCCCACTGGAAGGGGGAGAGCAGGGGCTGAGGGGCGCTGACTCCTTGGGATGAGTGTTACAGAGTGGGCGGGAGCAGGCTGGAATTTATTCTGAGCTCGTCAGAGAATGAAATCATCCTCCTGTGGGGTGAGGATTGATGGCTGTGGCTCTCCAAGCCCTCGGCACTGGGCAGGTGAGTGGGTCCCAGGTGTTGTGTGACATCCAGGGCAGCAGCAGGGAGGGGATTGTCCCTCCCTGTGTCTCAGGGCTCCTGCAGGACCACTGTCCCTTCTGCAGGGGGGATACTCACTCTGGACATCCTTTCAGCTGCAAACCATCTCCACTGGGATCCCCGGGCCTATTATAGGCTGATTAAATATTAAAACAATTCATTTTGTACTTAAACTGTTCCGAAGGCTCCTGCTGACGAGGACTTTGAAGTCCGTGGTGCGAGGCTTTGCTCTCGTTTCCTCCCTGCTCCATCCCCTCCTTCCACACCTTTTCCCAGGCAGGGAGGGAGGGCAGGGCAGCCCTGGCTGGGTCTGGCTGTCCCAGGGGATGGGTCTGGCCTGAGGGTGGGGGGTGTGTTGGTCCTTGCATGGGAGCTCCATGGCGCTGCTGGAGCAGGAGGAAAGCTCTGGGTGCTCATTCCAGGGACCAGGGTGGACTTTGGGGAGAGCTCAGCAGCTGCCTGGACGTGGCTGCTCAAGGAGAAGGGGCAGTGAAGGCTTTCACCTGGTCCTGCTGGTGCCCTGGGAGCCCCCAGGAGCTGAGGGCAGCTTTCATGGCAGGGAGGTCCCTGCTGGTTTTCCTGTGCTGCTCTTTCCAGGCACTCCAGGAGTCATTTGATGCCTCCAGGACCTGAGTCTGGAGCATCCTAATTGTGGGTGCAAGGCCTTGGTGACCCCCAGGGTGACACCCCTGGGTCCTGCCCCTCAGTGCCCCGGGGTCCTGCAGGGAGGGACACCCACCTGCAAAGAGCATTCCAGGGTGGGGAGGCAGGATGGATGTGGAGAGCTGGTGCCTGCAGCAGAGGGAATGAGGATGGAAAGGGGAGAGGCCCCTGGGGTCCATGGCAATCCCTTCAAGGGATGGAGCTGAGTGAAGGAAGGGAAGGACAGCTCCTGGGAACGAGGGATTGCTCAGGGTCTGCTGGGGGCACAATCCAGGGTGGGACCCCACCAGAAGGATGTCTGAGCACCTCAGGGCTTCCCTTTCCAGCTTCCACCTCCCTGTTTGTGCGCCTGACCCCAGCTCAGGAGCCCGAGGTTCCCGAGGGCCTGAACTTCCTTCTGCAGAGGGAGGAAAATGGGAGTGGCGAATATTTCCCCTCCCCAGCAGGATCTGGCCTCCTTCCCGCTTCCCTCCCCCTTCCCCAGTCCCATCCTTTCCATCTGCAGGATGTGAGATGCAGCAAACTCTCAGCAGAGCTCATTACTCCGGGCCCGCTGCTCTGAGCGGGACTGAAAGGTCCTGCTCGTAATGATTGGAGGTGATTTGTATTTAAGGCACTTGGCTTTCAGATGCTGCCAGGGGGAGGGGAAATTAAATAATTGAAAGCTGTGGGGAAGGGAAGGAGAGAGCCCTGGATGGAGGGAGAGGACCAGAGTTTCTCCTGATCCAGAAATGTTTCGGTTCACCTGCATTGGTCGCATGGGTGCGGGTTTAAAAGGATTGAGGAAAATCTTTCTCTTGGCCATGCAGGGTCAGAACATGCTCCAGGGATTGATGGATGCCCCAGGGATTTTCCAGGGATGGCACAGCTGGCCAATGGGGCAAAAGGTCTGACCCGAGTGGGACAGGGGACCCTCTGCCCTCCGTGTCCTGGTGGGATGTGGCTGCCTTGGCCTGATCCTCTCCCCCGCTCCCTGCCTCTGGCACACTCCAGGCAAGAAGGGCACTTTTCCAGCCGGGCAGTGGGGGTGAGGAAGGCTGGAGCCCATGGTGATGTCCCCAGCTGGGCAGGACAGAGCTGGAGCCCCAAAGGCACCGACGGAAAACTCACAGCCAGAGCCTCAAGGTGTTTGTTAAGGTCTCAGAGCAAAAGAAAACCCCAGGCACACTCTGTGGGGTGGGTGGGGAAACTGAGACAGGAAGGGTGGAAATGAACTTCCTGGGAAAAGGGCAGGTGGGTTCTGTTGTTTACCTGGAAGTTCAAGCTGGGGAAACACAGCTCAAATTTATCTAAAACAATGTTGTTCCCCTTTCATACCCCAAAGATCCTTTCAGCCTAATTGCTTCTCTCCTTTTTTTGACCAAATTGTCAAAAAATCCACCAGTCTGGTCTGGTTCTACCTGAAATTAAATGAACCTGTACACTGCAGGGTTGTGGCTCCTGCTCCTCTTCCAGCTGATGCCAGAGCTTGGGGTCACCAGTGCTCCTGGGTGTTTGTGGGGTTTGACCCCAGCCTGTGGCTTCTGGACAGCAGAGCAGCCTCACAGAGCCCTCTGCACCTGAACTTGGAGTTTAAGCTCCAAAGCCCATCTTTAACCCTGACCCAAACTCGTGCCTGGCTGCCGGTGCTCGGGGGCAGCTGCTCCCAGGCTGGGGAACCCACGGGTGCTGCTGCCCTTGCCAGGCCCTAATGAGCTCCTGATGCTTCCAGGAGGGGACAGGCGGCCCATTAGGCTCGGTTTTAGGGCTGGGAAGGGGAATTTTCCTTTAGCCTGGTCAGTGAAGATCACAGAACCAGCTCAGCTTAGCCTGCTCTGGGGCTAATGAGCCAGGAGAGGGCTGTGGAATGAAGGTCAGGAATCAATAGCCTGGGAAGATCTGATGCTTTTCCACAAGCCCTTCATGTATTTCCCAGCTCTGTGCAGAAAGCAGGGAAGTCTTAGGAGCCTCCCCCAAAGCCTGGTGTTTAACCCTTGTGTGTTTTCCCCTCCAGCCCAGTTTTCCCTCCCAAGGTGAGATTCCCACAGTGCCACCCTCCCAGAGCATCACCTTTTCTCCCAAAAAAGAGGTGGAGGTGTGTGCCTGGCTCCCTTGTAGAGAGGGAATCTAAAAAAATTCATTTTTCTTAATTGCATTGTCACAAAATTCACTTCCAGGCTAAAGACACTGGGAGGGCAAAGGGCTGGGAGAGGTGATAATTCCCTAATGTTGGCAACACTGTACCCCAACACACCTTTCCTTGCAATCTCTTGGGAAAAACTCTCTCCTACTGATTTTGGAGTGAGGACAAACAGCATTTTGTTGTCCGTACCCCCACGTGGCTCTGTCTGTGGCTGGAACTGGCTGGTGCCCTCGAGCTCTCTGGCCATTCCTGCCTCCCTCCCTCCACCCCTCTCTCCCTGCAGCCTCTCCCCTTCCCTGCTGCATCCCTGCTGGATGTCCCTGATGGACCTGCAGGTCTCCCATTCCCACTGTGGATCACAGCCATGTAGAGAAGAGTGAGAGAAAAGTGTTTAGAGAAAATGCTTCCATGTTTTTATGTCTCCAGCAGTGGGAATTCTGGATCTCTGCTCCAAATGTGGGTCCTTTTCTTGTGATCCTCACATCCCATGACAACTCCCAGCCAGCATCTTTGGGGAGTGGGAAGGCAGTGTCTAATTAAAGCAGGTTTAATTAAACCTGCTGCCAGGCAAGTCACCCCCATCCATCCCATATCAGCTTCCCTGGGTGGTGAACTTGGAGCTTGTACTTGGAATTTGGGGTTAAAATCAGCCAGGGATGGAGAGAAATGACCCAGCACACCTGGAAGGGGAAGTGGGTGCCCTTCATGTGCTTCCTGATAACCCTTATTGCCCTAAATTTATTGGGAAAATAATTAGGTGATATGTAAAAATAATGACAATAACAACAGCAACGATAATAATAACAATAATATTAATAATATTATTAATAATAATAGAGACCCAGGGGGTTTACAGAGCATTGCATCTGTAAAAACATTTTCCTGAGGACCCAAATCCATGGTAAACACTCTATCACACAGCTCCACAAGAACAGCTGGAATGAGCCCTAAATATTTATTATTAATAGCAAAGCTGTTTATTTTTTACATATTAAATAGGTCATATCTCATCTAATAAAACCTCAGGGCTGGCTCTGCTCGCTGGAAGAAAGATTTTGCTTTGTGGTGTGAGCAGAAAGAGGGAACACAGGAGTTCCTGCTTGGGCTGGGCAAGCTGGGATCACATCCAAAGTTCCAGCCTTTGGATTTGCAGGAGGGCTGGAAGATTCCTGCCTGGGTAACTGCATGGCTGCCTCTGGCATCTCCCAGGACGTGGTCTAGAAATGTGACCAAGAGGTGGGGATGCAGGTCCAGCCCACCCAGGGATTCCCCGTGTCAGGATGGATAAACCACTTAAACCCTGGACTGGGCTGCAGTCTGGCAATGGGATTGCACCAAGCAGCCCTTGGGATCCTCCCAGTGACTGGGAGGCACATGGTGACAGCAAAAGCTCTTTCTCCCCTTCTGAGACGTCATTAAGCAAATATCTATGAACCTTCCCGAGCTCCAGAGCCTGAATTCCTGAAGTTTGCTGGATGCTTAAATGCATCAGGACTTAATTGCTGCCAAGTCCAGGTGTCGGGGGGAAATGAGTGTTGCACAACCCTCCATCCTTTCAGCCCCCTTCCAATGGCATTAACCCCACATCAATCTCCCCAGGCCTCCCAGGAGCTGGGAAAAGCTGGGTACCCCCATGGAATTTCCTTCCAAGTGCAGTGCAGCCCCTAATTCCTGACCTGGACGTGGATACAGCCACAGGCTCTGCCCTTCCCCACAGCTGGGGTGTGGAGCCACCCCTACAAAGCTGGGGAAGGAATTCCTTCCTGGGAGGGTGGGGACAGCCTGGTCCAGCAGCACCTGGGGTGGCCCCGACCAGGGACAGCAGGACCAGCCATCCTCACTCTGAGGGACCAGGAGTGAATGTGGTGCAACCACAAACGAGGGATTGACCCATTCCTGGGCTGGTTTGGGAGCAGAAATGTGTTCCAAAAGCCCAAATATCCCATTTTCAGGATCGTTGGAGATGCTCAAGAGCTTTCCCAGAGACTGTCAAACCCTTCCTGTAGGACAAGAGAAAATGGCCTCAAGTTGTGCCGGGGGGGTTTAGATTGGATTTAGGGTATTAGGGAAAAGATTTTCATGGGAAGAGCTGTGGAAGCATGGAAAGGTGTTCATGACCAGCCCTGGCACAGCTGCCCTGGGCAGTGTGGACTCCCCATCCCTGGGGCAATACCAGACCTTGGGGACAGGGGTTACTGGTGGCTTTGGCAGCGTTGGGAGAACAGTTGGACTGGATGGTCTTGGGGGGCTTTTCCAACCTGAAATCTTCTGTGATCCCATCAAAACCCCATTTCCCACCCGCCCGTGGTCCCACCATCACCAGCACTGGGAGAACAGTTGGACTGGATGGTCTTGGGGGGCTTTTCCAACCTGAAATCTTCCGTGATCCCATCAAAACCCCATTTCCCACCCGCCCGTGGTGCCACCGTCACCGGCTGCTCCACCGCGTGTGCAGACCCTGTCCAGGCTCCTTCCCTGCTCCTGCAAACTCTTCCTGGCACATTTCCATGGAATGCAGAGCCCCACGGAGCATTTCCATTTAAAACAAGCCTGGAAGCTCCATCAGGAGCCTCCCTCCGAGGGCCGCCGGAGCCTCGGCAGCATCATGTCAGTAATTTGTTCTACATTGGTGATAATAAGCAATAAGAACGTAAACACAGGCAGGGCTTTGTGTGGAGAAGTTTTTTTTCTCCTTTTTTTTTTCTTCTTTTCCCTTTTTTTTCCCCTAAAGGAACCTCTGAGGTGGGGGGGGGGGAAGAAAAAAAAAGACATGAATGATTCATCGATGTGAGGGGGGAAAAAGGCGGAGAGAGGGAGAGAAAAAGAGAGAGAGAGAGATTAAGAGAGAGGAGCTTCAAAGTGACTGGAGAGGATTTGAAGTGCTGAGCGTTCCTGGGCTGGGCAGAGCAGCAATTCACCAGAGAGGCCCCGTCAAGCTCCCTCCGCCCCGGCCTCATCCTGGCTGCCTCCTCCTCCTCCTCCTCTCCCGGAAAAAGCAGCCTCCAAATCACGGGTTCAAAGTTCAGCATCATCTAATGATGGGAAGGCCTCCCAGCCCCTCTGTGAGTGGCATCTGTTTATAGACATGGCCCTTCCCTGGTGGTTTAGCCTGGCTTAAAATAATTTTAAAAAGAAAATATTTATATATATATATATATATTAGAGGAGGAGGAAGTGCGGAATGAGATGCAGGGCTCCATTTTAAAAAGAAATTATAAAAGAATCTACTGGTGGTGAGGTGCCTTTGATTCTGAATATTAAAAAAGGCCGTTGGATTTCAATGTAATGAGAATATTAACACTGCTGCCTTGATTTGTATTCACCGGCCACCCCAGGCAGGCTGGGGAGCGGGGAGGGAGGCACAGCTCACTCCTGGCTGGAGCTGCCACCCTGGGCAGGGATGTGGGAGATGGAGGGACCAGCCCTGCCCTCCCCATCTCATGGAACAGGATGGGCACTTCCAGAGCCATCCCCGTGCTGGTGGAACTGGTGCTGTCACCGCCAGCACGGTCAGAACTCAATGTCCCTTCCCAGGGAAATTCAGGCGTTTTGGAACAGCACTTTGGGTTCATTCAAGGGGAGCGGGAGGCCAGGTTTAGAGAAGGTGGTAGTTGGGAATTAAAGAGGGGTTAGATGGGATTTGGGATGGAATTCCTGGCTGTGAGGGTGGGCAGGCCCTGGCACAGGGTGCCCAGAGCAGCTGTGGCTGCCCCTGGATCCCTGGCAGTGCCCAAGGCCAGGCTGGACACTGGGGCTGGGAGCAGCCTGGGACAGTGGGAGGTGTCCCTGCCATGGCAGGGGTGGCACTGGGTCAGCTTTGAGATCACTTCCAAGCCAAACCATTCCGTGATTCCACAACTCTCTGACTTCCTTGTCCGTGGAATTCAAGTCTTGAAACAATTAATTTCTTTTTAATTTCGTCCAAAGAGCCATTTGGTTCCTGCTCCCCCAGTTGCCATTGAACTGAGCACCCGTGCACTGAGATAAATCTGAGAGAGGGACAAGTGACATTCACGAGTCCTGCAAGACCCATTATGGCTCCTGTGTCACGAAGTAAATGGCCCAATGATGAATGGCTAATTAGCAATTCAGTCTATTTTATTAATCAAAGGCCGTGCCATTCAGTGGCCTAATGAAAGAGTTTGATGTTTTAATATTTCTGGAAAAGGAAAAAAAGGAAAGATCTCAGGACTAATTAGAGGAGAAGCTGGTTTTAGAAGAAACATCTTAAATTATTGCTTGACTGAAATAAGGGTCTCAAACACTGCAAATCTCCCAATTTGGGAATGAAAAGAACAGAAAATAAAATCAGAGGCTTGAAAATAAAGTAAAAAAAAAAGTACAGTTGTCCATTCTGTCATATCAGA
The DNA here is from genome assembly GCA_019023105.1 of Diglossa brunneiventris. Classification (NCBI taxonomy): domain Eukaryota; kingdom Metazoa; phylum Chordata; class Aves; order Passeriformes; family Thraupidae; genus Diglossa; species Diglossa brunneiventris. The sequence continues at coordinate 19,018,221 of CM032357.1, forward strand.
ATATGTCAAAACACGTCATCAGAAGTCACAAGCAATGTGTATGTACAGCTCTGAACAAAACAGAAAGGAATTGTATTGAACAAATAATTCCACCGCAAATATTCCACCACAGCCAATATTTAATTAATAATAAGGTGGACTTTCAGGGATTTCTAACTTATTTGTGGGAAGTGCAATATTCTAAAGACTTGGATAGGCTTTCCCAACCCAACCCATTCCATGAAACATTCCACACCCTCCTAAACTGGAAATGCCGAGAGGGGGATCAAGCACGGCCCTTCTCCTGTTTTGTCAGAAGTCCCTTAAAAATCTCATCTCCATGTGACAAACAATGACCCAGGACTGATGGAAAACCAATTTTATCAACTCCCAACTCCTCATTGCCAGAGTCTGGGTGAAGCCACAGCCTTTAGCAGAGGGAAGGGAAGCTCTGGAAGTGGATGAATTCCATGGGGCTCCAGCTGGGAGCCTGGGCAGGGGTGTTGCCATTGTAATGGGATTTCCCCCAGAGGAAAATTCCCCCTGCAATGCCCAGACACAGCAGAAAACACAATTAACTCCACTGGAGGAGCCTTTAGCCCACTTTCCCTGAGTGTTGTGTAATTAAAACCTCAGCCTTGTTAATACATTAGTGAGATGTTTGCATATAATTCATCAAATGTTTATGAAAATGCGTAACAAATAATCCTGACAAACAAGTTGCTTAATTGAGAGAAGGGCTGGGAAGCCTTGTGAATTTTTAATAAAAAGGGGGAAGGAAGCACACTACATTAATCAGACAAAGTTATCTCATTCAATATTTTCAAGTGGCTTCTCCGGCACACATTTTATTTCATGTATTGCACAAAAGGAACGTCTTGGTCCTCCAGTGAGATTTGCAGAGCAAACCCTGCCTTGCTCCAAACGGGCCCTTGGCTGGAGGCATTCCCTCTGTTACTGATCAAAATCCCAATTTTGCATTCTCAGATAACAGCACTGAAGCCTGGCTGGGATTTTTCACTTTGTGTGTGGGAAGAGGAACCTGTGTGTCTTTCTGCAGGTTGCAGAGAACCAGAGATGATGTCAGAACTCACAGCACAGAGCTCCCATCCAACCCTGCCCTGCTGCAGCCACTCTGCCTCGTCCTGTCACTCCATGCTCCTGTAAAGTGTCCATCTCTCCTGTAGGATTCTTTCCCCCCACGTCCATCTCCTCTTGGAGCGAGAGGTTGTGAGTCCACAGCTCCTCAGGTCTCCCCATCAGCACAAGAAATCTCCCCCAGGGAGGGAGGTGGGCCATGAGGAGAGAGGGTCTGACCCCAGAGCAGCCTGGCATCCAGGGCTGATCTGATCCCATTGTTTCCTCCAGCTCCTCACAATCCACTGGGATCCCACAAACCTTTAACCTGGATCTCTTGTTCAGAAGTGCAGCATCCATGGGTCAGCCTGAGCCTCCTCAGCTTCCTCAAACATTGGCTTGGTGAAAGCTTGTATGGACAGGAGAAAGAGCAAGGCTGGGAGTGGAGGGGAGAGAAAAAGTGGAACAGAAGAAGGGATGGAAAAGGAGGGTTTGGGATGGGAGAGGTGGAGTTTCACTGTGGGTGTTAACAGGAGGCAGCCCAGGGGTGGATCACAGCACCAACACCGTGCCTTGCTTTGGTCTCCTGGCACATCCTCATCTCCTCCAAGGTTTTCCTCCAGCCCCAGCTCCTGCCCTGCCTGGTTCCACCCCGCTCCTCGTGGCTCCTTCCATCGTGGCTGGAAGCAGGCAGGAAAAGCTGCAATTGGGAACCTGAGGTGAAAATTGCTCAGCCCCAACAAAGCTCACCCTGGCACGTTTGACTGCACTCCCAAAGTGCTCCCACTGAGCAAGTGAGGGATGAAGAACCAGAGACTCCGTGGTTTAAAAAGCTCCCAGCCCAGAGTCAGCATTTCTGCCCTGCCCTGCCTCATGGATTATTCAGCAGGGGACTTGTTGATGCACACTTATATTCTGCTCCCAGTGGAGTTGATGATCTTCCTTCCTCAGAACGGCCTCTGCTCTCTGCCCACCACGGGGGGACACGGCTGGAGCAGGGCTGGGCTGGGCTCTGGCACGTCCAGGATGGGGATGGAGCACGGAGCTCGTGGCCACGGCTGCTGCTGGTGGCAGGGCCTGGGGGGCAGCAATGGGAGAGGGGTCTATGGGAGAGAGAAAAGTGGGAGAAGTGCAGTGGGAAGTGAGTGGTGTTAATGAAATATTCAGCAGTGGTGGGCCTGAACGCATTGCCGAAATTGCAGAAGCAGGGATGATTAATATTTCACAGGGTAAGCTGCCACTTGGCTGCTTTCTGCACACAGATTCCACCCCCACATGCACACACACCCCTTCCTCCTCCTCCCCACCCTCCTCTGCTCCCCCAAACTCTGCCTCCACCACTGCCCTGGCTCCAGCTGATGGCTCCCACCACGGCCCCTCCATGAGTTCTGCCCAAGGGACACCAGGTCCCAGAGTTGCCTGGTGGGAAAAGCACCAGCAGGAGGGGGGAGGGAGTCGAGGGAAAGCACATAATTTATTTTTCATGGGGATGGGAGAGCAGGTTGTCCTATTTAGTCACATTAGATGCTCTGTTAACACAACAGGAAGGAAAAAAAGAAAAGGGGATGAATAAATGCTTGGAGCTGAGGAAGGCTGCTCCTGGGTTCTCTGGGAAAAGGGGCCTGGCTTTCAGCAGTTAAGTGTTTTGGCTCTGGATGAGTCTCCCATGGGGTGTCCCATGTAGAGGATGGGCAGTTAAGAAGTCAGGGAATGTGAGGCTCTCCATCAGCTGGTTTGGTGCAGGTGCAATGGCACAGGGGTGGTGTTTGGGACATTGCCACCCGTCTGGTGTGGAGACAGGGGAGTCCCAGCACATGGAGGAGCTCACTATAAACATCCTCAGAAGAAGCTGAGTGCTTGACCTCTTGCAAACAAGAAGCTTTGGGGTGACCTTATCATGGAGCTTGAGGGGCTCCAAGAAAAATGGAGAGAGACTTTGTACAAGGGATGGAGGGATAGGCCACAGGGAATGGCTCCCACTGCCAGAGGGCAGGGATGGATGGGATATTGGGAAGGAATTCCTGGCTGGGAGGGTGGGCAGGCCCTGGCACAGGGTGCCCAGAGCAGCTGTGGCTGCCCCTGGATCCCTGGCAGTGCCCAAGGCCAGGCTGGACACTGGGGCTGGGAGCACCTGGGACGGTGGGAGGTGTCCCTGCCATGGCAGGGGGTGGGAGATGGGCTTTGAGGTCCTTCCAAGCCAAACCATTCCATGGCTCTGGGATTCTCCCTGCCCTGGTGGATTCCTGTTGTACCCACCCAGCCTGGCAGGGGCACAGAGCCCATCCCAGCCACCCCTCCTGGAGTGCTGCCCCGCTGGGACCAGGGTCACTCAGGACAGATGCAGCTCCTGAAAGCTGAGGTGGGCAAAGGCAGGAGGAGGAACCCTGTGCAGAGCCCCGGTCTGGGGAGAGCAGACGCCTGGATTTCCATTGTGTAAGGGGGATTTGTCCAGGATGGTGGAGGAACAACTCAGATTAGAAAGGAATAAAAAGTGAATTCTTCCTTCATCCCAGGAGCGTTCCCTGCAGGGCAAAGGTCAAGTGCATTGTGTGGCAGTGTTTGGATTCAGAATAAAATAAGTGACAAGGGCGCAAACCTGGGGCATGCACAGGGACTGAATAAAGAGGAGTGTGGGTGAGGCAGCAGAAAGCAGCCCCTCACCCTGGGGGTCATTAACATGTGCAGGAGGTGACCTGGTGACATGGTACAGGGGACAGGGACACCGATGCAAGGCATTTAAATGCTGCCCTGAGCATATTCAGCTATTGATAAGAGCAGATTTCTGAGCACAGCTGTAGGGGAAGTGACCAGCTCCTCTGGAGAAGGGAGCCTGTTCTCAGAGAGTTGGCTGGGATTTACTCTCAGCTCTGTTCTCCACTTCTCCGTGGAAATTGGGGGCTTTGTTGGTTTCTCCCTTCAGATTGTCTCCCCATCCCATATGGATTCTTTAGGCAGAGTTCAGTTCCTGAAGAGGGCTCAGCATAAAGCCCAAAATGCTGGTTGAGGTGGGATTTGTCCACAGCTTCTGTAGAGGAAGGACCTCCTAACTCAGTGGAATTCTGGTGAATGATGCTGATGACCTCAGGAAGTTCATTCTTTGTTGTGAAGCTGGATCAAACCTAAACCACAGCCAGCTAAAGATCTGTGCTTTGGGGTCTCCCACCTTCCCCACCCCTGTGCCCAGCTCGGCTCAGGGCTGGTGCCCAGCTGGATCCCAGACCCTGCACAGCCTGGCACGGAGGCTTCAGGCTCGAGTCTGAAGAGTTCCTTAGACTATTGACTGATTGCATTGATTCATTTAAGGTCAAGAGCTTTTTTGAGGTTCTCTCTTGAACTCAGATTGAGAGACATTTTCTTAGAGCTCAGGTTTATTGGGGCTGCTCAATAGCAAAACCAGGCTTGAGCAGCAGGCCCTGGCCTGGGGAGGGATCTGGGTTTGGGATTTTAGTTTGGAACTCTTCCATGCTGTGACACAGCTGCTCCTGGAAAATTGGAGATGGTCTTTGGACATGTGCAGGAGAAATCTGATGGAATAAATAATATGAGAGAGTTTCACCCACGTGCCTCAAAGCCGGAAATATTTGGTGTCAGGGCAGGTGAGCTGGGTCTAAACAGCACCAAAACTCCTCAACTCAACCATGACCTCACTCAAATTCCTCACCCTTCCTTTTGATTGCATCCTGAGACCTTCTGTTCATGTTTCCTGTCTGTAATGCCATCGATTCCCTTGAAGACTGTTCAGTGGCTGTGGAAAAAAACCCAAAATTCTGCTCAGGGGGTTTTCCTCCTGCCTGGGGTGAGCTGCAGCCCCAGAGGGAGCAGGTGGGTCTTGGTTTGGAATCCTCATGCCCAGATTTTATCAGAACTCCTTGAATCAGGCTTCTTGGAGACCTTCATGGGGAGAAGCCCCAGGCAAAGCCTGACAGAAAGCCCCGGGTTAACCACGGCACCAGGGAATGTTTGAGAGCAGCAGAGGAGCTTTTCCACCAAGGCCAGCTCCGAGTGCCAGGCCTGGCAGCCAAGGATCAGTGGGGGATTGTCCCAGCCACTGCCAGCTGTGAGGGGAGCTCAGCTCCCTGCTCAGATCACTGAGAGCCCGAGGTACTGATCCTGAGAGCGACCTCCCTCGCCACAGGAGGGGCCACACCCGCCCGTGCTGCTGTGACACCGGGCTGGGACACCAACTGTGACACCGGGCTGGGACACCAACTGTGACACCGGGCTGGGACACTGGGCTGGGACACCGGGCTGGGACACCAACTGTGACACTGGGCTGTGACACCGGGCTGGAACACCGAGCTGGGACACCAACTGTGACACCAACTGTGACACTGGGCTGTGACACCGGGCTGGGACACAGGGCTGGGACACCAACTGTGACACCAACTGTGACACCGGGCTGGGACACTGGGCTGGGACACTGGGCTGGGACACCAACTGTGACACCGGGCTGTGACACCGGGCTGTGACACCGGGCTGTGACACCAACTGTGACACCGGGCTGTGACACCGGGCTGTGACACCGGGCTGGGACACTGGGCTGTGACACCGGGCTGTGACACCGGGCTGTGACACCGGGCTGGGACACCGGGCTGTGACACCGGGCTGTGACACCAAGCTTCCTCCTCCTCTGCTCCAGTGACAGCCCTGCTGTGCCACTGGACTGGGGACATTGTCCTTTTCCCCCCAGGAGTTCTGCCAGCCTGGCAGCTCAGTGCTGGTGTCACAGTTTGCTCTCATGGCTTCTCCTGAGGGAGCCACAAGAACATCTTTGGAGGAGGAAGAGGAGCAAGGTTTGATCTTATTGATGGAATCACAGATCATGGAATTCCAGGATGGTTGGCTTGGAAGAGACTTTAAAGCTCATCTCCTTCCTTGCCATGGGCAGGACACCTTCCACCATCCCAGGCTGCTCCAAACCCCATCCAGCCTGGCCTTGGGCACTGCCAGGGATCCAGGGACACCCACAGCTGCTCTGGGCACCCTGTGCCAGGGCCTCCCACCCTCCCTGACAGGAATTCCATCCTGACAGACCCACGGAGCCTCTGGCTCTCCACAAGCCTGGCTGCCTGCCATGAGCAGCACAGTGATTTCCAGAAATCCAGGAAATATCAGCAATCCGAGCTCTGTCAGGTGGTGAGGGAGGAAATCCAATCATTTGACACTGGGCAGTGAGTGAGGATAGGGGTGTGTCAATAATTGGCTTTAATTAAGTCAAAGTTGTTTCATTAGTATAATTTTAAATGGATTCCGTGCAAATCCTGCCTGGGGAAGGTCAGGGTTGGGAGAGGCTGATTATACTGCAGTGTAACTGAGGAGGGGCTGGGATCCCAACACAGGAGAGGGAAAACCACCAGGACCAGGTGAAACCAGGTGAAATATCCAACTGCTCTGCCTTTTCCTCCTGGGAATCTGGCTCTTCCCTGTCAGGGCTTGGGGAGTTACAAAAACCCCAACCAGAGATCTCTGTCACCCCAGAGGTTTCTGTCCGGAAACTACAAGGAATAAATTACTTATTTCAACCAAGAACTGGATGCTGTTTCCTGGTTTTCCCTCGGCAGGGTCAGGGATCACACTGGAAAAGCTGCACTATCCCCAAGCCCAGGCTCTGATCCAGGAAATGCCTTTTCTTCCTGACCAAGCTGGGAGTTTGAACTTGTCTAATCCCAACCAGCTGACGTGAGCTCCTGGGTGACACCAAACCCCTGAGTGCCATTCCCCATCCCTGGAATTAGCCAAGGCCAGGTTGGACACTGGGGCTGGGAGCAGCCTGGGACAGTGGGAGGTGTCCCTGCCATGGCAGGGGTGGGATGGGATGAGCTTTAAGGTCCCTTCCAAACCAGCCATTATGGGCTTCTGTTTGGGTTTCAATTATTTCTTTTCCATTTCTTTTCTGACCCAAGTGGCAAAGGCTGCATGACTTGCAGAGCACAGGGCTGAGGTGTGTGGGAATCCCATTCCTCACTGTTGGCTGGGACAGCCCAGCCGTGGGAATTCCCCACTGACCTTTGCCCAGTTTTAATCTCCTCTTTTATCAGGCCACCCCATCCCTTTGAAGTCCCTTTGGTTGTTTCTAGAGCTGAATATCTACAAACAAGTCCCGTTTTCTCCCTTCTCACTCACACCCACAATCCAAATGTTCCATCACCTCGTCCCCAGCCGTTTGCCTTTCTATTTGTGTCTTCTTGGATTAAAAACAAACCAAGAGGTTCCTGCAACGAGACTCCTGCCCTGGAAACCACCACCAACCAAACCATAAACTCCTCCTTGCTTGGAGCCACTTGATGCTGGAATGATGCTCACCCCAATTTGAATTCTGGTAAATAATTTAAATTTTTGCTCCTACTCTTTTGTTTATTTTTAAAAATAACAACTTAAAAATTAACCAAATCAGGTTGCTGGGCTCCTGTTCCAGATTGCAAGGCAAGATGTATTCCATTACCATCTGTATGGCCGTTGTCTTTTGTCAAGTGGGCAGTTTGCCTTATCTCTCTCTTTGAGTGACCACAGTCACTCCTCCCTGGGGAGGGGACATCTGCTGATAACAGAGTATTGAATGTCCCTGCATGGCTGATAAGAACTACAGCATCCCGTTGTGAGATGCTCCGCCCAGGGGGAGGAGCCAAGCATTCCTACCTGGATATAATCCAGAGGTTTTGAGACACCAGCACGGCTTTCTCCACGGGACTCCCCAGAGGAACAGCAGCTGCCTCTTCTTCCACTGGATGTTCGAAGGAAGAATACATCCCTCTGTACAGGACTCCCCTGCTCCAGCAGAACCACCCCTGACACTGCAGGAGGACTGCAGCCACATTTCCAATGGGACTGTCACCAACACCCTGACCCACAGGGTGTCAGCTTGGGTTCTGACTCTGTCAGTGTTGTTCTAGTGTACTGCATTGTTTATTTTATCCTTTTTTTTTTTTCATTTTCCCTATTAAAGAACTGTTCTTTCCTGCTCCCATATTTTTTGCCTGAGAGCCCCTTAATTTAAAATTTATAGCAATTCGGAGGGGTGGGGAGGGTTTACATTCTCCATTTCAGGGAGGCTCCTGCCTTCCTTAGCAGACTCCTGTCTTTCCAAACCAAGACAGCTCCCCAGTGAGGCAGGAAAAAACAAGTGTAAATAAGGATGTGAGGGGAGATTGGGGTGAGGATGTGAGGGGAGATTGGGGTGAGGATGTGAGCGGAGATTGGGGTGAGGATGTGCTCTGCCCTGGGGTGGCTGCAGAACGTGAGGAGGGGCCATCAGGAGATTCCTGCATTTCCACTCCCACACCCTGCTGTAGATGGAGCCTTTGGCATTTTGTCAGGACAGGACCAACCCCACTGAGTCCTGTGGATCAGGGAATGTGCAGTTTGTTGAAATTGTGCTTCAGCCAAACTCTAACTGTGGGACTGCTCAGGGGCAGCCCTATGGTCTGTGGGGCAGAAAAGCCTGGGGTATCTCCCAGTTCCTGGGAAATCCAGGCTTTTGTTGCAATTCCTGGAAGAACAACCCTTTTGGCAGGTGTTTCCCATCTGTCTCACGCTTCAGTCCAGGGCGAGTGAATCAGCTCTGGGCAGCACTGCTGTCCCTCTCCATGGGACAAAGGGATGCTTGGGCTCAGGTATCTCAGTTTTGGGTGAATGGAGCTGTGGGAGGCCTCAGGGAAGGGCTCTGTCCTGCAGCCTCAGTGTTGGAATCGATTGGGAAGGTGCTTGGTGACACCAGGATTCTGACCTGTCCCAGTAGGTGAAGCCACCTGGCCATCCTGAGAAGCAGGTGAGACACCTGTGCCATGCTCAGAACAAGAGGTTGGGGTCACTGCCAGAGCCAGGATGTCCTCAGCCCTTCCTTCCCTTTGGCTCTCTGTGGAGTTTGGCCATTTCTCACCTCAATTCCCTTTAACCACCTGTAAAACCCCCCTGCCCCTCATGATGCTTTCCTTCCATCATCTCCTGGCACATCTGTCACACCTGGCGACTCCTCCTGTTCCCACCAGCAGTATGAGCTCCAGCCAGGTGCTCATCCATGGTCTGCTCACCTGTCTGGGCCACTCTCCAAAAAGTATGGGCTGGTGGCAAACAGATGGACCAGGGCTCGTGCTGGAGGTCAGGTGTGGGATGTGCTGGGTCAGGGCAGGTGTGGGATGTGCTGGGTCAGAGGTGTGGGATGTGCTGGGTCAGGGCAGGTGTGGGATGAGCTGGGTCAGGGCAGGTGTGGGATGTGCTGGGTCAGGTGTGGGATGAGCTGGGTCAGGTGTGGGATGAGCTGGGTCAGGGCAGGTGTGGGATGTGCTGGGTCAGGTGTGGGATGAGCTGGGTCAGGGCAGGTGTGGGATGTGCTGGGTCAGGTGTGGGATGTACTGGGTCAGAGGTGTGGGATGTGCTGGGTCAGGGCAGGTGTGGGATGTGCTGGGTCAGGTGTGGGATGTGCTGGATCAGGTGTGGGATGTGCTGGGTCAGGTGTGGGATGTGCTGGGTCAGGTCAGGTGTGGGATGTACTGGGTCAGGTGTGGGATGTGCTGGGTCAGGGCAGGTGTGGGATGTGCTGGGTCAGGGCAGGTGTGGGATGTGCTGGATCAGGTGTGGGATGTGCTGGGTCAGGTGTGGGATGTACTGGGTCAGGTGTGGGATGTGCTGGGTCGGGTGTGGGATGTACTGGGTCAGGTGTGGGATGTGCTGGGTCAGGGCAGGTGTGGAATGTGCTGGTTTCAGCCTTCTTTCTCCTGGTGCTGCAGGTCAAGGTGAGGCAGAGGGCTCCCTCAGCCCTCTGGGTGCTCCTGGAATGCCTCACTTTGCCAAGGGCTCCCACGGCAAACCCTGGAGAGCCCCTGACCCTGGGCATGTGCCCCCCACCCCAGAGGTGCCCTCTCCCCCCAGCCCTGCCCGGGGCACTGACCACCTCTCCTGCTGGAAGCCGCTGGATTTTGGTTCCTGCAAGGGAAAGCAAAGCCTTTTTCTTTCCCCTTCTTCTCCTCCTGCTGCATTTTGATGGGGCTGGAGATCTCTCGGAGGAAGATGCTCTTCCCTTTTTATCAATTAGGAGCACACACGCGGCTCCCTGGCTCTCTCCCACCCCTGCTCTGCTTTCCTCCCAGCTCCCCTTGGCTGCAGACAAAGATGTGTGCGTTCTTTGATCTGCCTGGCAGCCCCCACTGGGGGATTGGCTCCGGGGTTAATTACACACAGCCCGGCTCGGCTGTGGCACGGAGCCGTTCGGCTGGAGAGGGAGCTGTCCCTTCTCCCCCCCAGCTACAAACTTCAAGGGGACAGGAGGGCAAGGAAGGTACCACTGAAACCCCTTTTGATATGACAAACGGGCTCCTTGCTTGGCTCTCTGGTTCTTGTTTTGTTTGTCTAACTGGTGTTTGAAATATGGATGAGCTCTCAGTCCTGAGGGTGCAGCCACCGTCTCAACAAAACCTTGTCTTCTCCCGCCACTCCCCGTCCCTGCCTGGAGTTCAGCTCTGTCCATCTGTCTGTCTGTCACTCCCGCCCGTGTGTCCTTGGCCAGGAGCCCTCTGGCTCAGCCCATTCCCGAGGGGATGCTGAGGCTGGACCCTCTCTCATCCCACACTGAGTGCTCTGCAGCAGTGACAGACCAGGGACACTCCACCACCAGAGGAACATCTTGGGAGCCGATGGCTCAAAAGTGGGAGCTTTGTATTCCCTCCCTCTCCCTGTGCCTGCCTTGCTCTGGGATTATCTTCTTGATTTCCTCTTTTCTTCCTTTTAAGCTACTTAAATCCCTCTGTGCCTCAGTTTCCATCTCCCTGATAAAGGCAAGGAACATTTATCCCCTCCTCAGGGCTGGATTGAGGCTGATTGATTTGCTTGTCCAACATGCCGAGCGAAGCAGCGCCGTGGAGGAGAGCTCCTGACCTAATCCCCCTGCATTAGGAAAATCCTTCCCAAAAGGAGCTCACACAGCTGCTCCAGGGCAGGATGTGCTTGCATTTAGTGGTTTCCATGGGCTCACCAGGCCCTCTCCTGCCTCCTGGGCTTCCTCACCATGTCCAAGAGTGGGACAGTGGGAATGTTGGGCAGTGAGGTCAGCCTTCAGTGGGATCAGAGCTGGGCAGTACTTTGTGTCCTCGGTGCTGCCACCACACAGAGCGCAGCACATGAGGCCTTCAGAGCAGGTTTAGGGCAAGGTCTGAATTCCACACATAAAATGCTTTTCTGCTGACATCCAGAACCAGCTCCACTTCCTGTCAATGGAGAAAAATTCATGGTTTGGGGTAAAACTTGCCTGACTTGAGGATTTGGACAAGGCCAACACATGGGAAAGGTGACAGAGCCAGGGGCCAAGCAAGCTGAGGACACAGAGCTGCGTTTCTCCTGGGCAGGAGGAAGTTCAGTTGGCTTCTGCATGGACCCTTGGATGGATCCCAAGCCTTCCCACACCACAATGGCCTTTGGACTTCTTCTTAGACACCACTTTGCACAGGAGACATTGTTCTTCTTGGATGAACCACCAAGGAGCTGTAGCTCATCCTCCTTCTCCTCACCACTCACACACTGCTGGGTGGAGACAAGGCTCAGCTCTTTCTCCATCCATCCATCCATCATCCATCCATCATCCATCCATCCATGGGTTCCTCCATCCATCCATCCATCCATCCATCCATCCATCCATCCATCCATCCATCCATCATCCATCCATCCATCCATCCATCCATCCATCCATCCATCCATCCATCCATCATCCATCCATCCATCCATCCATCCATCCATCCATCCATCCATCCATCATCCATCCATCATCCATCCATCATCCATCCATCCATCCATCATCCATCCATCATCCATCCATCCATCCATCATCCATCCATCATCCATCCATCCATCATCCATCCATCCATCCATCCATCCATCCATCCATCATCCATCCATCCATCCATCCATCCATCCATCCATCTATCCATCATCCATCCATCCATCCATCATCCATCCATCATCCATCATCCTTCCATCCATCCATCCATCATCCATCCATCATCCATCCATCATCCATCCATCCATCCATCCATCCATCCATCCATCCATCCATCCATCCATCCATCCATCCATCATCCATCCATCACCTCATCCATCCATCCATCATCCATCCATCCATCCATCCATCCATCCATCCATCCATCATCCATCCATCCATCCATCATCCATCATCCATCCATCTATCCACCCATCATCCATCCATCCATCATCCATCCACCCATCATCCATCATCCATCCATCCATCATCCATCCATCATCCATCCATCCATCATCCATCCATCCATCCATCCACCCATCATCCATCCATCCATCATCCATCCATCATCCATCCATCCATGGGTTCCTCCATCCATCCATCCATCCATCCATCCATCCATCCATCCATCCATCCATCCATCCATCATCCATCCATCCATCCATCCATCCATCCATCATCCATCCATCATCCATCCATCCATCCATCCATCCATCCATCCATCCATCCATCCATCCATCATCCATCCATCATCCATCCATCATCCATCCATCCATCCATCATCCATCCATCATCCATCCATCCATCCATCATCCATCCATCATCCATCCATCCATCATCCATCCATCCATCCATCCATCCATCCATCCATCATCCATCCATCCATCCATCCATCATCCATCCATCCATCCATCATCCATCCATCCATCCATCATCCATCCATCATCCATCATCCTCCATCCATCCATCCATCATCCATCCATCATCCATCCATCATCCATCCATCCATCCATCCATCCATCCATCCATCCATCCATCCATCCATCCATCCATCCATCCACCCATCATCCATCATCCATCCATCCATCATCCATCCATCCATCCATCATCCATCCATCCATCCATCCATCATCCATCCATCATGCATCCATCCATCATCCATCCATCATCCATCCATCATCCATCCATCCATCCATCATCCATCCATCCATCCATCCATCCATCCATCCATCCATCCATCCATCCATCCATCCCACCCTCCTCACCATCAGTGTTGCTGTCCCCAAGCTCCCATGTCCCTTTGACAAGCTGCTCTCTGGGCAGGGGACTCATCTGGAGATGGCACCTGAGGGGTGGCAGCCGCCCCTGGGGCCCTCTCTTCTCTTTCCCAGAATGTCAAAGGCCTGGGCAGACCCAGAGCCTCAGAGGAAGCTCCTTCCCCTGCTCAGTCCTGTCCCTGCTCGTGGTGTCACCACCTGCTGTCCCCCTCTGCCTCCTGGCACCCTCCCCAGCCACCCCACAACAGAGAAAATGAGAGGAGCTTCCTGTCAAACTTTGCTGGTGCAAGAGAGGGAAAAGATTCCTTCAGGGATATTTTTCCAGCATCAAGTTCACATCACACTTCCTTGTGGGACTTTTTTTAATCTTGGATCACCTTAACCCATCTCCTGCTGGCACTGAAGGGAGATGCTGCAGTATGAGGGGATACAGCGTGTCAGGAAATGAAAATTCACAGCAGAGAAGAGTTTGGCTCTCTCAAACAGCTTTAGGAGAAGTGGAGTCTCCCCCAGAACCTGTTAAACACTCACTCGCTGTCCGAAGGGGCTTTTCCCTCTCCGCTTTCTGTGGGACCATTCCACAACCCAAACCCAAACCTCCTGCCCCTCCCTGGCTGTGGGGACACATCTGGGGCAGGAGTGCTCTGGGCTGACCACTTTTTTTTGGGCAGGTCCTGCCGGGGTGGTGGAGTCTCCCAGAGCCTGCAGGACCCGCAGCTGCCCCAGCATCCCTCAGAGGGTCACTGCTCACCCAGACTCAGCCAGGTGCTTTTACTCATTTCCTCCTTGAATGTTTCTCCTCGAGTCAGCTGTAAATGAAACAAGGCATCTAAAAAGTTGATTTTTAGTGGGGTTTTTACTCATTTGCTTGACTTTTACACATTTTACATGGCCAGGGACCTCTCTGCCCAGCTCTGGGGGAGCAGGGGCAGGGAGGCAGAGAGGGATCTGAGAAGTCACCTCAGAGCTCAGTGCTTGGGGTGAGCCATATGAGAGCAGGTCCCCAGGGCTTGGCTATGTGCATGGGAGGCCATGGCCACCAAAATGGGGACACGGGAGATCAGCAGTGCCCACAGCAGCAGCTGGGTTATGCCAAAACAGTCCTGGAAGCTGCTCTTGTGAGACACCACCAGGCTGTTCCTGGGGCTGCCTTCCCTGGAAGGAGCTGGAGCCTCTCCCTCACACTCTCCCAAGCCTCAGCTTGTGCTCAGTGGTGTCTCAGCACCCCCAGGCACTGCTGCACCGCCTCTGTGATGGGGAGACAGGAGCTGGGGACCCCCTGAGCAGCAGCACTCCTGGGCAGGTGCCACCCAGGGAGGCAAGGGTTAATCTCCTGAAGCCTCCAGCCCTGGTGGGCTTTTCCCCTGGAATAACGAGGAGCAGAGTGTGCACATGGCAGTGTGATTATTACCTGTTTATTTTTTCATGAGGCTCCTCCACTGTGTGTCACTCTCGTGTCACCGTCCGTAAACACATTGATCCCACATTCCCGGGAACGGCGCTGCTGCTCCTCGCTGGATCCCTGTCCCCGGGGCCCTGCAGTGACGGCGGGCTCGGAGCTCATCCCCAGGCTCTGCTCCTCTCCTCCCGCAGGATCCACCCTCCTGTCCCGCCTCTCTTTCCTCTCCTCTTCTGCCTTGCCCATCCCGTGCTCCATCTCCCCCTCCCACGGAGTTTTCTGGCCCCTGCCCAGAGGAGCAGGTGAGGAATGTCACAGCTGTCCCAGCCCAAACATCCCCTGACCTGCAGCCCCTCCATCGGACACCTCCTGCTCGAGGAGCATCCCTGCCACCCTCCAGGCACAGGGATGCTCCTCAGGGAGCTCTCCTGCTCGAGGAGCATCCCTGCATCCCTCCAGGCACAGGGATGCTCCTCAGGGAGCTCTCCTGCTCGAGGAGCATCCCTGCATCCCTCCAGGCACAGGGATGCTCCTCAGGGAGCTCTCCTGCAGGAGCTTCCAGCCCACAGCAGTGGCAAGAGGCGGCCGTGCCCTGGGGGTGTGCACCTGCAGGGTGGGATTTGCCTCTTCTCCCCTGAAGGTGTGTAGGAAATAAAACCTGCTTTTCCTGGCGTCAGCTGAGGAAGCAGCCACTGCAGGGACACCCCGGGGAGCTCCCTGGGGAGCTGTGTCTCCCTGGATGAGAAGGGAAGCAGCCACCTGGGAGCCCTCACCGTTAACCACAGGAGGGGAACAATTCCCTGGGGACCCGCTGGGCGTCACCTGGGCACTGCCCTGTGCCAGGAGCAGCCCAGAATGGGAATCAGGTACCACTCTGAGTCTGGAATCCACAGATTTGCGGGCTCAGGGAAGCTCTGAGTGTGATCACACAGGTGTTGGCAGAGTTCACCTGCTCTGAGGGGACCTTCCATTTCGGGATTCTGGGATATAACCTTGGAAGGTGCAAGAATGAAGGGAATAAGGATGGAGATGGATTTAGGGCTTCACTTGGGATGCAGACAGGAATTCCAGGGCACACAGCCTCCCTGCCCAGGAGCATTGTGAATGTTGAGGAGCAATGGCAGGATCCTCCTGGGACCTCCAAGCTCATGTGGAAACAGGGCTGAGGGACACAAAGAGCTCAGAGAGTTCCTTCAGAGCTGAGGAATGGGCAGGAAAGGTCCTGTCTGCCATTCCTGCCCAAGGGAAGGGACCCTGGGCACGTTCATGGAGAGAAAATGCAAGGCTGAGCTGCTCTTGGAGAACAGCGGATGGATGGATGAAGGATGGATGGATGGATGGATGGATGGATGGATGGATGGATGGATGGATGGATGGATGATGGATGGATGGATGGATGGATGGATGATGGATGGATGAATGGATGGATGATGGATGGATGGATGATGGATGGATGGATGGATGATGGATGGATGGATGGATGATGATGGACGGATGGATGGATGAAGGATGGATGGATGGATGGATGGATGGATGGATGACGGATGGATGATGGATGGATGGATGATGGATGGATGGATGGATGGATGGATGGATGGACGGATGGATGATGGATGGATGGATGGATGGATGGATGGATGGATGGATGATGGATGGATGGATGGATGGATGGACGGATGGATGATGGATGGATGATGGATGGATGGATGGATGGATGGATGGATGGATGGATGGATGGATGATGGATGGATGGATGGATGGATGGATGGATGGATGGATGATGGATGGATGGATGGATGGATGGATGGATGGATGGATGATGGATGATGATGGATGGATGGATGGATGGATGGATGATGGATGATGATGGATGGATGGATGGGATGGATGGATGATGGATGGATGGATGGATGGATGGATGGATGGATGGATGGATGGATGGATGATGGATGGATGGATGGATGGATGGATGGATGATGGATGGATGGATGGATGGATGGATGGATGGAGGGATGGATGATGGATGGATGATGGATGGATGGATGGATGGATGTCACTCTTGCACTGAGAATGACACAGGAACAGACGAGAGGGAATATTGTGGAAAGAGAAAAGAAGATTTATTTGAGAGAACCACATGGTTTATATAGGGTGATGCGATACATTCCATTTGACTGGCTAGTTAACAAAAACACCTTTAGAAAAACACCACCTGCAGATTGTTTATACTAACAAGTTACAACATCCTTACAACTCCCGGAAAGTTCTCACAAGCTGCTGTGAGAAACGCTTGCCTTTTCTCTCTCTGTCCCATGGCATCCACGGATGGATGGATGGATGGATGATGGATGGATGATGGATGGATGATGGATGGATGGATGGATGATGGATGGATGGATGGATGATGGATGGATGATGGATGGATGATGGATGGATGGATGATGGATGATGGATGGATGGATGGATGATGATGGATGATGGATGGATGGATGGATGGATGGATGGATGGATGGATGGATGGATGGATGATGGATGGATGATGGATGGATGGATGGATGGATGGATGATGGATGGATGGATGGATGGATGGATGGATGGATGGATGGATGGAGGGATGGATGGATGGATGGATGATGGATGGATGGATGGATGGATGGATGGATGGATGGATGGATGGATGGATGATGCCCCTGGCACCAACCTCCCATGGTGCTGCCAAGGTCAATGACCACACCAGGGTCTCACACTGTGCACCGGACAACCTCCATGGACAAGGGGCACTGGGAGGGGGAATACCAAGAGCAGGATGTGGGAGAGGAAAGAGGACAGGGAAGTGATGGAGGAAAGGAAGAGGATGCAGAAAGGAGAAGGAAGAAGGGAAAGCAGGACGCAGACTGAGAATCCACACTGGAATCCAGAATTGAATTTTTTTGTCCCAGAATCCTCCCAGTTTTTAGCAAAGTCCTTTTCTGTCTTTAATGAATTCTGGTTCCCTTCCCCCTGCTGACCCCGGCGACGATGGAACATTTCCAAGAGCAGGAGGGAGGCAGCGGCACGAGGGGCTTGGAAATCAAATTTAAAGGAGAAAAAAAAAAATACTCCTCTTTAAAAGTCACTTTGCATCCCCTCCCCGAGCGGGAAGGGAGCACGGGTCATGTCAGAGCCCTCCGCCGCTGAGCCTCGCCTTTGCCGCCGCGCTAATGACACTGGGACTATGCTAAGGAGCTGCCTGCGAGGGGCTTTTCTAATGCGGTCACTTCCTGGGACCTCAAAGAGGCTTTAATTGCCGGGCTCGGCGCTGGCAGGTGTGCTTGTCATGTCTAATCAGCGCGCCCGGCGCACGGCGCGCCAAAGGGCGATGCTGCCGCTCCCCCGCACCCCCAGCTCTTCAACCATTGCACACCTGTCAAAATGATTATGGGAATGAGTCTCCATCACGGGCAGACAGAGCAGATTTGAAGGAAATCCTCTTTCTCCCTCGCTCTCGCCCTTTCTTTTTTGTGTGTGGTTTTTATTCTGGTGCTCGCGTTCGCTCGGCTCGGGAGGGATTAGGGGAAGGGGGGGAAATCCCCCTGGTAAATGGACCCTAAACACGCATTGTTGTCAGTGGTTTTTTGTTTTTTTTTTTTCCTGTGGTACATTCTGGAGTCAGGGCAAGGTTTCCACGCCAGGAGCTCCTGGATGAAGCTGTAAGGAAGGAAACGAGGCAGCCCCTGTGCTAAGCAGCGGGTTCCTGGTACATCACAGCCCTTGCACACCCAAAAATGCCCGCAGAGCACAGCCAGTCACCGTGCAGACCCCCAGCCCTGCCACACACACACCCTCACCAGGCAGAGCTGCAGTGGGCTGTGTCCCTGCGGCTCAAGCACACCCACAGTGCCACCTGCACACACTCACTGCCACTCACACCCCTCAGCACCCCCAGCCCTGTGCACAGACCCTCTCCCAGCAGAAACCCTAGTTCAGCCCCTGTCCTAGGATCAGACACTGGTGGGGCTGGACTGGACCTCCAAGATCACCCAGTTCCACCGTGCCATGGCAGGGACACCTTTCACTGCCCCACATTGCTCCAGCCTGGCCTTGGACACTTCCAGGGATGGCACAGCCACAGCTGCTCCCAACCTCAGGGCTTCCCCACCCTCACAGGGGACAATTTACCCCTAATATCCAACCCAAAGCTGTTCCCTGTCCGTTTGGAGCCATGTACCTGCCACCACAGAGCTCTCCTCACACTTTGGTGATTTTAGCACGAGCTGATGATGCTGTCTCATTAAATCCTTGCTGAGCAGCACTCAGCAGTGAGCTGAGCACTCAGGATGTGCCCAAGAGCTCTCCAGAAGGAGCCTGAGCTCAGCCATGTCCCCACCTCACTGCCACCGCCCTCCCAGGGGCTCCCAGCCAAGGGTCAGGGAGGAATTCAGGCTGGAGGGAACCTCCTGAGGTCTCCAGTCCAAACTCTTGCTCAAAAGAGCTCAGCAAAGACCCTCAGGGCTCCATCCAGGCAGTGTTGGGTTCAGCTTTTCTGGGGAACCTTAAGGTGATTTTTACAGAATCATGGAACTGTTGAGGTTGGAGAAGCCCCCTGAGATCTCAGAGTCCAACCATTCCCCAGCTCTGCCAGCCCCACCACTGCCCATGTCCCCAGGGGCCACAGCCACAAGTTTTTCCTGCATTTCCAGTGATGGTGACCTCACCACTGCCCTGGGCACTCTGTGCCAGGGCTGGAAAATTTTGGAGAAGAATTTGTTGTTAATAACCAGTCTAAACCTTAGGCCCAGTCTGAACTTCTCTTGTTCCACCTCATTCCATCCGTCTCTTGTCCTTTTCCAGTGGAAAAACAAAAGAGGATTTTGATGGGAAGCTTTAGGCACATTTTCCTGCTGAGTGGCCCAGGTCACCATTTAACCCCACACCTCTCACCAGTCCCAGGAGCAGAAGAAAAGAGGAAAAAGGAAGGAAAATAGAATCTGCCCATGCCTGAGGAAAACAAAAATGGGGAAAAGAGAGAGAAAGTACAAGTGAGGAGAGAAAAGCTCATTTTGCCTATTGAAAAGATTCGTTTAATAAAAAATTGATGATATTTTAGTGACCGTTCCCCTTAAAATGATTCCCATCCCTCTGCTTTTCATCTCACTTGGCTCCTTTTGGATAATCAATCAAGAGTTCCCTGGGACCCACCAGAGGCTCCTGCACGTAGCCCCTTTTGAAGTGGGAGGGAAGGGTTTGTCCTAAATAAATAACAAATAAACGAAATTCTTTCTTTGTTCTGTTCCTATAAGGAATAATGCAAAGGGTTTCAAAGGAGAGGGAGAGGGAGAAGGAGCAAAGAGAACAAAGAGTGTCAGCTCCATCCCGAGGGCACAGACACAAAACTGCCCCAGGTCAGCCCCGTGCCAGGGCCTGCCCACCCTCCCGGGGAGGAATTTCTCCTCGAGCTTGAGGCCATGTTCACCTGACTGGTTCCAGCCCTCACCCTCAGCCCAACAGAAGCAGGTTTGCTTGGGCCCCCAGCTATCCCAGATTTTGAAGGAAGAGAAATCCTGGGCAAAGTGGGGAATGCAGGCACATGTGCAGGCCTCCAGCACCTCCATGCCCAAGGGAAGCACTGAGCCCACATCCCCCAGTCCTACTCCAACCTGCTCTGTCCAGGGGAGCCAGCAAACCCATCAGGATCAGAGAAAACTCCCAGATCTGATCCCACAAACTGATTTCTGCAGCTGTGCCACCCTCTTGTCAACACCTGCCTTGTTCTTGCCCTTCTGGATCAACCAACCCCTTGGGAAGTCCTTCCTGGCTGCTCTCACTGGAGCTCCACAGGGTGGGAGTGGGGGAAAGCACAGCCCAAAGGTTCTTCAGCCAGGCCTCACCTGTGATTTATTTAAAAGCAGCTTGGGAAATATCTGCAGCCAACGCCTGTCCCCAAACTGCACCTCTCAGCCATTCAGCTGAAAGATGCCTCATCCCACGCATGTCATCCTGCCCTTCAAATTTTAATCACAACTATCAGAAAACAGGAGCTCAGAGAACTGAAATAAAAGTCACCAGCCCCGGTTAACTCCATAGCAAGGCCCTGGTGCCATCCTTGGGAAGTTCACTTGGATGTTCTTCTCTGCCAACAGCATCCTTAAAATGCCAGAGGGTGGGATGAAGGGATATAGCAGAGCATGAAGCAGGAAGTGTCCCTTGCTCTGCTGGGAGCAGCTCCTGGCTCCAGGCAGCTCAGCTGTGCTTTCATTGGGATGTCAGGGGGTGAAGGGAGCCCAGATTAATCCTGAGACTCATTGGGGCATCCTGAGAGGGTGAAGAGCTGATGTTTGTGAGCCCATCCCATGGAATGAGATGTGGCAACCTGCTGACCCCATGTGAGGGCAAGGGCAGGGGGAGCTGTTGGACTAGTGGCTGGTCATGGAACCTGGAATCATGGAGTGCTTTGGGTTGGAAGAACCTCACAGCCCACCCAGTGCCACCCCTGCCATGGCAGGGATACCTCCCACTGCCCCAGGTGCTCCCAGCCCTGTCCAGCCTGGCCTGGGCACTGCCAGGGATCCAGGGGCAGCCACAGCTGCTCTGGGCACCCTGTGCCAGGGCTGCCCACCCTGCCAGGGAACAATTCCTAATTCCCAATCTCCCATCCATCCCTGCCCTCTGGCACTGGGAGCCATTCCCTGGGTCCTGTCCCTCCATCCTTGTCCCCAGTCCCTCTCCAGCTCTCCTGGAGCCCCTTTAGACACCAGGGGGGCTCTGGGCTCTCCCTAGAACCAGGCTGGGCAATCCCAGCTCTCCCAGCCTTTGCTCATGGCAGAGCTGCTCCATCCCTCTGGTCAAACCTGGGCTCTCCCCCACAGCTCCGGCTCCTTCCTGTGCTGGGCCCCAGGGCTGGGGCAGCTCTGCAGGTGGGGTCTCACCTGCATGGACACCCTGGCAACAGCTGGAGCCATGGGAGGAGCAGCCCCAGCACTGGAACTCCTGTGCTGAGTCGAGCTCTGAACCCCAAAGCTCTCCCCTCACCCTGCTGGCACCCCCAGGCTGGCGCTCGCATCGAGGGGTGCAGCCACAGCAGGCTCCAAGGCAAGGTCTGTGTAGACTGCTCCATACAAATCTCTAACAACCCAGCGCAAGACAACAACTAAATAAACTATTTAGTGCAATACAACAGGTCTGGACCATTCCAGAAGGAAGAAATGCCTGGGAAGGACTTTCCAGCTGCTCTGGGGGCAATGGCAGGGAAGGGCTGGGAGAAGAGGGCGGCCCTGGTGCAAGGAGAGCCCAGTGCTGAGGGCAGGGCTGGTTTTCTGCAGCAGAGAGCAGCGCTGCAGGCTGAGCCCAACTGCAGAGAGGTGTTGGCAGCGTGTCAGGGCTGCAGGAAATCAGCAGAGGTTAAGATCCTGTTAATTTGTACACACACAGGGGATCGGGAGCCCTGGAAGCAGGGCAGGGAGAGAGGGAGGGAGGAGGAAAAGAGGAGGAGGGAGAGGACTTGCACACGAAAATGTTGGGTTTATGTGTGTGGGGGGGTCCATTTCCAAAGCAAGAATACAAATGATCCCAACAAAGCCCAAGCTGTCCTGAAACCCTGTAGCCAATTAGTGCACATCAATAATTAATCAGCTCTCGCTATTGTGCAGCCCGGCCTGTGCTACCCCAGCCCCTGCCACACTCACTCTTTCCCATCACAGACACACTGTTATGACACATAATGATATTGTCCATGAATAATTTAGAGCAGTTTTTCTCCTCTCCTCTCTCTGTCTCACTCTCTCCCTGTGCCCTTATTAGCAGAAAATGTGGAACACATTCTGGGAGGAGGCGAGCCAGGAGCTCCTTCCATGAGGAGCAGCCCAGTCCCTGCTTGGTCAGGAGCTGGAGCCAGGAGCAGCCCAGTCCCTGCTTGGTCAGGAGCTGGAGCCAGTGCCCAGAGCTCCCAGCACGGCTGGTTTGGCTGCCCTTGCTGGAGGGGCTGGCCTGACAGGGGGCTTGCCTTGGAAAAGCCCCTGCAAGCAAAGACTGAACCTTCTCCAGTGTCAGGGATGAGCTGCACCTGCAGCCCATCCAGGTTGGGCTGGGCCTCCATCCATTCCAGGCTGGGCTTTATCTCCATCCATTCCAGGCTGGGCTTTATCTCCATCCATTCCAGGCTGAGCTTTACCTCCATCCATTCCAGGCTGGGCTTTACCTCCATCCATTCCAGACTGAGCTTTATCTCCATCCATTCCAGGCTGAGCTTCACCTCCATCCATTTCAGGCTGAGCTTCACCTCCATCCATTCCAGGCTGGGCTTTACCTCCATCCATTCCAGGCTGAGCTTTACCTCCACCCCTACCAGCTGGAACTCCACCTCCATTCCCATTAATCAAGGTGTTAATTATTGCAACTGACTGATCCTTGTGCTGAGCCCTCCATAAGGTTATGGGACGAAGAGTGGTGGAAGCACAGATCTCAAACTGGCATTTTTTTAGACTGAACTGTGTCTAATCAGGGCAGTGAATTTGAACTGGTTTTCTGCTGGCTCCACTCTCTCTTGTCCTCATGTCTGGCAGGCTCTGCCCTTCTCATCAGAGACTTCTGGGCCTCTTGGCTGAAGTCAGGCTCATGGGTGAGGAATTTTAGGGATTATAATGTTCCTGTGGAATAAAGATGAATATGGAGGGGGACTGAGTTAGCACCTGTTTTGTGGGAATGGTGGAATGAGATTAATGCAGCTCCTGGCTGTCCTTGCCACAGACGACAAGGGGAGGATTAATTAAACCTATCAGTTATTCTTCTGAAATTTGCACAAGGATTTCTTCCAGCATTTCTGTCCCCAAAAGCAGAGATTGTTTGGCTAAAATGAATTTGGGGAAAGAAAGGTTTGTTCTGAATTCAAGCACTGGAGTGTAGGAAATTCAGTTGCCCTCTGCCATGGGACCTGATGCAGCCATGATCCCTCCATGGTCAATAATCCAAACATCCCGTCCTGCCTTTGTCACCTGAGTTTGGATGCCACTGTGGGCTCCAGCCACCTGCTCTGTGCTGCACACCTGGCTCCAGCCTGGAATGCTGCTCTCCTTGGGAATGGAGCTGGGAGCCAAGCTGCACAGGGGCCTGTCCTGGTGCTCCTCCAAGGCTCTCCACAGGTGATGATCTGGTACCTTCAGGTCTGGAGCTTCCAGGCCTAAAAGTTTTCTTTAGGAACTGAACTCGACCTGAGCTGTTTGAAATTAAAATCCAGAACCAGCCTATCCTTCTGGAAATAAGGCAGCCCTGAGCCTGGGACATTCCATGGGACATCTGGCAGGACTTTGGGAAGTTTGATTTCCAAAGCCTGGAGAACTCAGAGTGCCCCCAGCACTCGAGGTGTCCCAGCAGTGCCAGCACAGGGGACAATCCTGCCCTGAGCAGGAAAAGATGTGGTCACACTATTTTTGGTACAGAAATCTCTCTTGTCACGTGCTGTCACAACATCCAGGTGGTCCCTGTGGCCCCTGTGCCCCGTGGGCACTGTTTGGTTTTATTTCCATGCTCCAAACCCAAACTCTGTTGTATCCATGGGGTTCCATCCCCTGGATTTGTGGTTCTGGAACAATCCCAGCAGCTCTATCCCCCCCTCCACATGCCCAGCGCAGCATCAAGGATCCTCCATCCACTCCTGAGATCATTACTATTGGCAAAATAATTGCAACAACAAAACGAGGACTAAAAGCCTTGTTTGCTCCCCTTTCATCTCAGCTCTGCCTTCCTAATGCGGATTTTAAAGGGGAGAGGAAGAAGGGGAAGGAATCCAACCCCTCTCCATGTCTTCAGCAGGGCTTTACTGGCCATTTTCACGCTATAAAGCACCAACATTCTTTGAGTTCAGGGGGATTTTGAAAGTTTCTTTCTGAAGCAATGACTGTCAAAGTTGGTTATTGATTGAGGCTGCGGGATCTGAGGGCTGCGTGAGGAAACCTGGCTGATTATTCCACCCCTTCCTCTCTTCTTTCCCTTTCTTTCCTTTGCACCAGGACTGGATTGATCGACCCTGTCTTCATTGTCTTCCCTTCTCCTTTTTCTCTCCTGGTTCCTACTGGGGATTCCTGATTAAACTATGGCAGGGCTCAATTGATCCTCTGCAACTCTCCTGCTCCTCACAAGGAGGAAAAACTGCCCGGCTGCATAATTCAGAAAGCAAACACAGAGAGGAGAGGCAGGGAGGAAAAATCAATACAGCTACAACAGATCCTGCAGATAAATTAGAGGGAGGATCCCTGGCAGCAGCTCAGGGAAAGTTCAGCGACTCTGGAATGGGCTCAAGAAGCAATGGAGCATCTTGGAGCCCCTTGGAGTGGGGCAGGAAGGGAGGGATCCCCTGGTTCTTTTAGCAAATGGGGGCTGAGAAGGAGAGACCCTCTGCAGTGTCTGCAAGAGGGGAATAAATGTTCTTGTCCTCATCTCCCTGCCCAGACTCCAGGGATCCTCCTTCCCAGCCCCAGCTGGGCTGGTCCTGTGGGGGATTTCCTCTGTGAGCCAGGGAAGTGGGAAATGAAGTGGAAATGGGATTCCCTGTCTCTCCAGCCCTGCAGGGGAGCAGAATCGCAGTAACTCCCTGAATCCTGAGGAAAGCAGGGCTGAGCCCCAGTCCTGCCCCTGGGGTCACTGCAATGGCTCACCCTGACTCCTCAGGGAGCAGCAGCCAAGCAGGTTTGTCCCAGGAAATCAGAACAGAAACCCAGCAGGATCGGGGCAAAACAGCAAAACAGGTAAAACAGATCATAAAATCCCCAATGGGCTGGGTTGGAGGGGACCTTCAAGCTCATCCAGTGCCACCCCTGCCATGGCAGGGACACCTCCCACTGTCCCAGGTGCCTCCAGCCCCAGTGTCCAACCTGGCCCTGGGCACTGCCAGGGATCCAGGGGCAGCCACAGCTGCTCTGGGCACCTGTGCCAGGGCCTGCCCACCCTGCCAGGAACAATTCCTAATTCCCAATATCCCATCCATCCCTGCCCTCTGGCACTGGGAGCCATTCCCTGTGTCCTGTCCCTCCATCCTTGTCCCCAGTCCCTCTGCAGCTCTCCTGGAGCCCCTTCAGGCCCTGGCAGGGCTCTGGGGTCTTGCTGGAATCTTCTCCTCTCCAGGCTGGGCATTCCCAGCTCTCTGACAACAGCCAAGAGTTCCAGCTGCCGGCAAAGGGAAGGTGGCCTAGAGACACCCTCCTGTCCCTGGATAGAGGGAGCTGTCCTTGGGTCCTCCCAACATTCCCAGTTCACCCCCAAACTCCTCTCTCCAAGGGCACATGGCAAACTGGGAGAATTGGAGATTCTGGGCTCCAAAGCAAAGCCTGGGTGTGTATGGCAGGCCCAGGGCCATTGCAGCCAGGCCCTGCCTGGCAAGCAGGATCTGGGCACGTCCCCCTCTGAGGTGCATTTGCCAGCTGAGCCATCCATCCCTGTGCTTGAGCAGCTCAGCCAACACAAACACTGCCCCAGCCACGGGGACCCGGGGCACTGGGTGACAAACCCTCCCTGGGCTCAGCGCAGCCCCGGGAGCACCGGGGATGACGTGGGGGGAACTCCGGGACTGTCCCAGAGCGGGTCCCTGTCAGGCAGGGCCCGGCCCTCCCCTGGCCGCTGATGGATCCCCAGGAAGCCCCGGGCTGGTGTCGAGCTCTGCTGAGGTTTCCTGCAGCACGGGAGAGCAAAGGCTTTTAAACCAATATTGCTCCGTATTTTAAGATGATTTAAGATCCCAAGGACCAGCCCAGCTCCGGCTCTGCCAGCAGAGGGGATGGATCGTTCCCTTAAAAGCTTTTAAGTGCGTGTGATAGAAAGGGGAAGTGCAGCTGCCTGGCTGAAAGGATTGCAGTGGCTCCAGCTTCCAGCCTGCCCACACATCACTTTAACTCTGCCTGGGAGCTGAGAGACACTTTCCTTCCACACTGGGATCTTCAGGGATCCCAGGAGAGCCAGGCACCCAGGAGAGGCATTTCAGAAGGACCTGGGGAACAAGAGAAGATGGAGAGGTTTTAGTGCTCCTTAGACTTCGAGGTGCCTGAGTGAATTCAGACATTCAGGATGCAGCACCCCTGGGCAAACCCTGCCTTTCCCACTCTGCTCGGGCTGTTGTGAGGTGACCTCCCCCATTCTGGGTTTGCCAGAGGAAGCACAGAGCCCCTGCTCCCTGCAGACAGAGCTGTGCTGACGCTGCACCCACCCAGGCTCCAGGGAGATCCCGGTGCTGTGGAGCCTGGAGCCAGCTGAGCCTGGAGGCTGGGGGGGCACCAGCACCCCACAAGGGATGGATGACTCAGATCCTCTGGGATTCAGGCTTCTCCTCACCCTCCCTTGGCCCTCAGAGCCCTCCCAGCTCCAGGGCTCCTTTTGGAGCAGGGCATGGATGGGGTGCCCATCCTGCGTGCCCAGACTCTGCCCCAGCTGCAGCACTGCCCTGAACGAGCTCCCTGCTCCTCTGCCCGTGCCAGGCACTTTGCACAGAGGAATGTCCAATTTTCTGCTCTGCTAAGGCTTGCAGCAGGGATGCAGACACCTTCCATTCCGTTTTCCCTCGTGTCTCAGGAAAACCTGTGCACATCCCAGCTGTTCTGCATCACAGCCATCTGCATCCCGGCTGCTGCCTTTAGAGCCATTTGCCTTCTCCTAGGAATCACAGAGCAGCAGCTGTCCTGACCCTTCTGGTCCCAGGAACTGCTGGACCAGTGGAAAGGGACAACCACAAGTCCTTGGTGAAGAGGAAGAGTTCCCAGACCCAGCCAAGCCCTTTCCCTGTGGGGTTACTGGCGCAGCTCGGATGCTGGGAAAGGCTCCCTGGGCCTGGCATCTTGGTTCACTACCAATTGCCAGCCCTCCCTAATGGACTCAGATGGTGTGGATAGAGTGGGAAGGAGCTGTAGACCTGCAGCCCAGATCCAAATTCCAGCAATTGTTGGTGTTCCCGGGTGTCCCTTGGCCCCCTGCCCACCACTGGCCCTTGGGAGACTCAGAGCCAGCTCTGGAGCATCAATGGCTCTGAGGAATCCTGCTCAAGGCTCCTGGGAACCATTATCCACTTTATCCTGCACGTCAGGGATGGACTCGGCGCCCCCTGAAGGTCCCATCAAACCCCAGCTGTTCTGTGATCCTCTGATCCACCCAGCAGCGTTCCTTGCCAGCAAAGCTCGTGGCTTTCCCTACACTGAATTTCTTGTCTGCTCTGTGCTGCCTCTCTCTTCCTCCCCTCCAGGGATGGCTTTTGTCTTCTGCTGCTGTGCTACACGGAAACTTTTGTCATCCCTGATCGCCCGAGGCAGTGGAGGTGACCTTGCTGCTGAGCTTTGTTTCCCTCTCACACTGAAGCTTCTCCTCCTTTGAGCCGAGCCAGAGCCCCGCTCTGAAGCTCCTTTTCCATCTTGTCAGAGCAAGGCTCATTCAGGCAGGACTCAGCCATGAAAGGCACCTGTGAGAGGCTCCTGGAGCTCCCACCTTTGGGATGGAGCTCTGCAGGGTCAGGGGCTGGACTCCACAGCCCTGATTCCTCCCAGCTCGGGATATTCTGTGTTTCCATGGGATCAGTATCTCCCACCTGGCCTGGATCTGTCTTGGAGGAAGTGAGGATGGTCTGCCAGGCCTGAGCCCAGCTCCAGGACCAGCACAAACCCCCTCCCAAACCTCCTTCCAGCTCACTCCTCCTCACGGGGTCCCTTCTGCCCCTAAATCCCCTGAGCTGGGTTCAGATGGGTTCCAGGGGGTAAAACGGATGAGCACAGGGGAGTTGTCACAGGGAGAAGGGACAGGGAGAGAGGTGCAGGGTTTGGGCAGCTGCAGAGGAGAAGTGGGAGGATTTGTGGCCCAAATATTCCTCAGAGTTACTAAAACTCTGAAGTGATGGCACCTGAATTGCCTTAGGCAAGAGAGCCTCGTGTACCTCCAGCCACCTTTGTCACCCGCCTGTTCCTGCCCTCATTCTGCCAGGACCTCCTCTAGAACAGGGCTGAGGAGTGAAGTGCCTTCAAGGAAAGAAAAGGTTTGAGCTGATGCTCAGAGGCTTTCAGCATCTTCCCTCCTCCTGTGGACTTTGGTGCAGAGCCCTGAGCACCCTCTGGCCAGGCCAGAATTGCTCTCGTGGCAGTGATGGGCAGGGGTCTGGATGGATGGATGGATGGATGGATGGATGGATGGATGGATGGATGGATGGATGGATGGATGATGATGGATGATGGATGGATGGATGGATGGATGGATGGATGGATGGATGATGGATGGATGATGGATGGATGGATGGATGGATGGATGGATGGATGATGGATGGATGGATGGATGGACGGACGGACGGACGGATGGATGGATGGATGGATGGATGGATGGATGGATGGATGATGGATGGATGGATGGATGGATGGATGGATGGATGGATGGATGATGGATGGATGGATGGATGATGGATGATGGATGGATGGATGGATGGATGGATGGATGGATGGATGGATGGATGATGGATGGATGGATGGATGGATGGATGGATGGATGGATGATGGATGGATGATGGATGGATGATGGATGGATGGATGGATGGATGGATGGATGGATCGATGGATGGATGGATGGATGGATGGATCGATGGATGGATGGATGGATGGATGGATGGATGGATGATGGATGGATGGATGGATGGATGGATGGATGGATGGAATGTCCCAACAGAACCTTTCCTAAACACCTCCCAGGGTAACTCATTTTTGGAGTCAGGGTGACTCATTCTTGGAGCTCTTCCTTGCTCCTTGATTTTGCCTGGGCCTGGAGGAGGGACAGGAGAGGTGGCTGGAACATAGTCCATGGGGAATGTGGGATTTGGGTCGGCCAAATCCCTGCATTGCCCAGGGAGTTGACGCCCCATCCCTGCATGTGTCCAAGGCTGGGTTGGATGTGGGGCTGGAAGCAAGCTGGGACAGTGGAAGGTGCTCCTGCCCATGGCACAGGTGGGGTGAGATGGTCCTGAGGGTTCCTCCCAACCCAAAGCATTCCCTGATCCATTGGTTCCATAATTCCCAAGGACAGCCTGTACCATCCTCTCCTTAGACCATAAGCAGCTCAGAGAGTCACATAATTGCATTGTGGGGAGACTAAAAGTTTTCCAGGGCTTCTTGACTTCTCCAAATTGGATTTGTGATGCCCATTTGCTCCCAAAGTGTGCAACAGGACACGCACACAACTCATTATTCCATTTCAAAATCCATCGGTGCTTTCAGCCTCCCATGGGTGCGGAGCTCTGAGCTTTCCAATCCAAATTCCTGCAGGATCCCAGCTGCAGGCCACAACCAGAATTCCCAGACTGCAGCAGGTGCTGGGCCAGCACATCATGCAAAGGAGAGAGAAAGGGAGCCTTGATCTGAAAGTGAAAAATGTCACTTGGAGGCATTTGATGGGGTTTTTGGAATTAAGCCACGCTTGCCACCCATGCCGAGACACTTGAGGTGAAGATCTCTGGAATGTTTGAGCTCCCAGTTTTCCTGCTGTGAGCCCCGAGAGCTGCTTGCTGCCTCCCAGCAGATCCTGCTGCTCCTGCTGCCCCCTCTCTGCAGAGCAGCCCTTCAGCCTCCATCGGGATCACGTTATGGGGCTTCCCGTGCTCCAGGGATCCCCACCCTTCATCCCAGCCTGTTCCCTCCTGCTCTTCCTCGGGCATGTCCTTCCCACACTCCCCCGCTCCCTGGAGCAACATTTCATGGATAACCGGAGGGACACAACCGTGGCTTTCCTGCAGAGACCCTCGGAGTGATTTTGCCACTGGGATCTGTTCCCTGACAGTGACAGATGAGAGAAAAGGGAGAGGAGCAAAAGCAAGTTTAGCCCACAGACAAATTCATCCTCCTCCCGAAACTGTTGCACCTGAACGTTTTCCCGGCATATTTCATGGAGAGGAAAATTGATGGATCCTGAAAACCTGCAAAGCGGATGGAAGGACTCTTCCTCCTTCAGCCGGAGTCCGGCGATCCCGATGTTCAGGTGCGCGGGACTTTTCAGCAATTCCTTTTGATCCGGCAGCCAGGAGAGGGAGCTCGGCATCCTAATGCCAGGCTCCACTGGCCGGAGAGCTCTGGAGACAATGCTGATGATTCTTTTGTTCGACAAATAAAAGAAGTGGCCCGCGAGGGAGCCGTTTTGGCAGCTGCTTTATGAGGGCTGCGGGGAATTGTGGAAAATCGATGTTTGCCAAAGGCGGAATGGACAGAACTGGTGGAAGAAAACAGAAGCAACTCTCGGGCTTCGGAAGGATTATTGCAGGCACAGGATCTTGGCAAAGTGGGGTGGCTTCGGCCCCCCTGCAGCAGGAGCAGGGGATCTGTGGGACCAGGAGCAGGGGGAATTCACGAGCTGGACCTGTGACATTGGACTTTGGCCACCAAAGCCACAGGAAAGTCCTCTCAGTAAAAATTCCCCTCCCAGAGCACCAAGGACTTGCAGGTCCCACCCACCTCGTGGGGAGCAGTAGAATATTCAGGAATTTTTGTATTTTGGTGTTTGAGCAGGGGCTGTCACCGAGCTGCAGGTGTCACAGGGAGAACGCTCGGAGAATCGCAATGCAAAGGGATTCCCAAATGTCCTGAACATCAGTGGAAAGAGACACTTTAAAAATGGATAATTATCCCATGCCAGACTGCCAACGAGGCCAGAAATTCACTAGGATTGGAAGGGAGACATTTATTAAAATATAAAGAGTCCCACAGTCCTATCTCAAAACCTCCTGAGTTTAATGATGTCAACTCATCCAGTTCTGATGAGCAGTGTCACGGTTCCTGGACTTCCTGAAAGTCCTGTTTCTTTCTTTCCTTTGGATGTTTAACATCCTGGGAAGAGCAGATTGTGGACCTGGCTTGGCCAGCCTGTGGATGGATGCAAAGACGTCGCCTCAAGAACTTTGGAGATGCTCCTCAGTCACAGGATCCCAGAATCCCTGAGGTTGGGAAAGTCCCCCAGGATCATCGAGTCCAAGCTGTGCCCAATGCCCACCTTGTCCCCAGCCCAGAGCACTGAGTGCCACGTCCAGGCCTTCCTTAGACACCTCCAAGGATGGGGACTCCACCACTTCCCTTGAAATGTTCTTCTTCAAGGCCCCAGAAACCACAACAGGCCAATTTCAATCCCTATGTGCTGCTGGGATCCCCTAATCCAAAGATGCCTGAGCACGAGGAGCTGCTGCTCTTGGTGATTCCCTTCATAGTGTCACTTTTTCCCTGTTGCTCCTGGAAATACCATATCTGGGCATCTTTTCCTCCTGCTCAGTGTGACACCCCTGTCACATGAGCTGCAGCTGTAGGCACGGGGAAGGAAACGCTCTGTGTTGGGAAATCGAAGAGTTCAATTCCCCGGCCATGGGATCATTCATGAGCCATCCCAGCCCCTGCCAGAGCTGCTGTAACCACTCAGCACCGACAGATCCATGCCTGGATCTACTGCCCAGTCTGGCTTTTGGAGAGACCCAAGGGATGGAGCTGAGACAGGAAGGCTGCAGCCTTTCCCTGTGTCCTTCCAAATCCTCTTTGGGTAAGGACAGTGCCTGCAGGGAAACTGGAATAGAATCATGGAGTGATAGGATGGTTTGGGGTGGAAAGGACCTCACAGCCCACCAGTGCCATCCCTGCCATGGCAGGGACACCTCCCACTGTCCCAGGCTGCTCCCAGCCCCAATGTCCAGCCTGGCCTTGGGCACTGCCAGGGATCCAGGGGCAGCCACAGCTGCTCTGGGCACCCTGTGCCAGGGCCTGCCCACCCTCACAGGGAATAATTTCCTTCTGTCTTCCTATTCCTCACCTGACAGATGCATTTTTCCTCGGGCTAGAGTGGAGAAAGGTTATTTGGGGAGTGCCAGCTGGGCTATGGAGCCTCCTGAACAGCAGCTGCCACTGGAATATCCTCCTGGATTAGTGGCTGCTGGCACCCAACAGGCTGAAACCTGTGCTGAGCTGCAGATCCCAGCTGGCTGCTGAAGCCCCCTGACCATGGTGGGGACAGCAGTGTCCCTGGCCATGGCAGGGGATTGGCACCAGGGGGTCTTTATGGACCCTTCCAACCCAAACCAGGCTGGGATTCTCTGATAGCAAAATGTGCAGGTCTCGGTTCTGCAGACAGCTCTTGAGAGCTCCTGTTACAGGTGGGGACTGGAAGAGTCTTGGGTCTGGTTTAGAGTGAGCCAAAGCCTCTGTTCTCTGAAAATGTCCTGTGCAGGGAGAGAACACTTCCCAGCAGGAAAAGCCCGGGATGTCACTGTCCTGCCCTGTGCCTGGTGAACGCTGCCTGGCAGGGCTGGCATTTCTTCACCAGTGCCTCAGTTGGTGATGCCCCTCCAGCCCTTGGAGCATCCCCAGCTCCTCTCCAGCGCCCTTCTCTGCCCACATGGGTCTCAGTGACACCAAAAATGATCTTTGAGCATCACCATCCCCTGCTGCCCCTTCTCAGGGAATCACAGAACAGCTGGGCTTGGGGGAACCTTAAACACCACCAAGCCCAACCATTCCCCCAGCGCTGCCAAGGCCACCACTGACCCGTGTCCCCAAGAGCCACGTGCACACGGCTTGGGGAACCCTCCAGGAATGATGATTCCCCCCTGCCCAGTTTGTCTCCTGGCTGCAGGGATGCCCTCCCTGCCCCGCTGCCCGTTCAAACACACAATGAAGTGTTTCATGTTTTCTGGGACCATTCCCACATTGACTTTGAAATTTATTTCCCGCAAACATTTGTCCTCAAAATCCAATCTCTCTGACGGCTGAAGAAAGCAACATAAAAGAAGCAGGGCATTTATTCATAATTGAAAGTCCCTGGCTCTGCTGACCAGAGGTGCCAATTAGAGCCTGCTGGATGCGGATGGAGGCACCTCCTCCCCTCCCCAGCTCACCCCAGACAGGAGAGCAGCAGGTATTTGCTGTGCTGGGTCAAGATTGGACCTCCAAGCAGGAATTCCATGGCTCCAGCTCCCCTGTCCTGGAGCCAGCCAGGCCCCAGAACATTTAGAAACTGAAAGGCTGGATGAAAGCATCAAACACCAGGACAGTTTGCAGGAATATCAACCAGACAAAAAAAAAAACAAACCTAAACCCCCAAAAATCCAATTGTACCGAAACCATTGCTGGGCACAGAAAGCTCCAGATTTTGTAGCTTCCAGACAAAGTCAGCAGCAACCGTCAGAATCTGTGTTTCAAGTCTGACCTTCTGCTTTTATCTATATTTTAAACCCCACACAAGGTATACAAGGCGAATGTTGCTGTTACAGTCAGAAAAGCCTAAATAATGGATGAAGAACAGAGGCTGCACGGGGGGGGGGGGGGGGGGGAAGAAAAAGAAAAGAGGGAAAAAGAAAAAAGGAGAAAGAGAAAAGCTGGAGGAAAAGGAAAAGGGAAAAAAAAAAAGACAAGAGAGAAAGAAAGTCAAGAGCCCTCCAAAATGAGAAGGGGCTGACACCTCTGAGCTGAGGCTGGAAGTGGGAATGTGATCCCTTCCATGGATGGGGTAGGAACTGGTCAGGGGCTGCTGCTGGAGCTGTTGTATTTGCGGCTCTCAGCCCAACTCAAAATCGGGCAGTTTCTGCTCTGCCTCTGCCCACCATCCAAGCTCCTCTCCCAGAGTGAGAGATCCTCCAGGGAAGGAGCCAGGAGAGGTCTGGAGCTGGGTGTGGTGTGGTGAGAGGAGGTGTTGGGCAGGGCTGTGCTGTCCTTGGAGCTGCCAAAATATTGCCAGGACTGGATCCTCCTGCAGGGGGTGAGGATGAGATTTATCCATGGAAGGTGCCTGGATGGAAACACTTGCTGGATGCTTTCTTATTTCCATGAACATTTATCCTGGAGGCAGCACTGTGATTTTGCAGCAGGGCTGGGAGCACCAAGGGCAGGTAACATCCATTGCCAGGATAGCCCACAGCAGAGCTGAGAGCTCTGAAGGGCAGAGTTTCCCCCGAGTTAAATATTCGGAGGGGCTTGCAGGAGGCCTCCCCTCCTTGCCTGCCCCCATCCCTCCCTGCCAGCCCTGCAAGGAGCTGGCTCCAGGCTGCAGGGCTTCAGAGCCCTAAGAAGGAGAATGAAGCCATCAAGGCTTGGCATGGAGGCAAACTGCATTTCATTCCCTGCAAACTGCATTTCATTGCCTGCCAAGTGCCCAGTCACTGCTGCTCAGCTCCCTCCTGCTCCCCTCTGAGAGGGTTCCTGTGCTCCCTGGGCCTTTCCAGGTGTGTTTTAACTGGAGTGCAAGGCTGTGCTGGGAGCAGGGCACAGCTCCTGGGCAGATTCCCTCTCCTCCACACATCCACCTCTGGAGAGATGCCCAGAGCAGCTTTGCATTGGATCCTCTCTGGGGTGACCGTGTCCAGGGGGCTGCCTGGCTCCAGCCCCATCCAGGAGGAGTGGGATGCACTGCAGGCTGTGCTCAGCCACCAACCCCTGCGTGTGACAGGGCCCAGAAAAGGGCAGGCAAGAGGCTTCCTTCCCACCTCCCCTCTCCCCCTGTCACAGCCCCTGGCACTGTCCCAGGGTGGTATTACTGCATCGCTTTCATAAAATTTCATCATTTCATATAATTTCATCATTTCATTTCTCTCCTTTCATAAACTCCCACAACAATTTGGGTGAGAAGGGACCTTAAAGCTTATCTCATTCCAGCTAGAACTGGGGGACAGAGTGCCCCATTCTGGGGACTTTTCCTCTAAACCAGGCTGCTCCAAGCCCTGTCCAACCTGGCCCTGGACACTTCCAGGGATCCAGAGGCAGCCACAGCTGCTCTGGGCACCCTGTGCAGGTCCTCAGCACCCCCACAGGGAAGAAACTTTTCCATATATCTAATCCTAAATCTAATCCTTCCTTGTATCCACCCTCTGCTGTTTAAAGCCTGAGGTCTCACCCTGGGATGACCCTGGCCATGCTTCCAGGGTTGTTATTCCCAGAAACTTTGGTGTTTGGGCAGTTGAGTGCTCAGCTGTGTCAGACACTTGTACCAGTCACAAATGGCACAGCCAGAAGTGGGGAAGGTGGGCCTGGAGGCACAACTGTGGGGCAGGGACCCCAGCTCCATGGGCAAGTCCATCCCCAGTCCCAGTCCATGGCCTGAGTCCCCTGCAGATGTTCCCACCTCATCTCGTGGTGTAGGGCTAAACTTTTCCCAGCCAGCATTTTCCTGGCAGCAGAAGGAGCAAGGGAACAGCAAGGTTGGCAAAACATGTAGGAGTGAAAGTTGTTCTGGAAAGGTCATTCACTGATCCACCAGCCAGGGGAGGGAGATGTTCCTCACTCACGGGTAGCACAGAGCCAGGTCACGGTGATCCCTCGGTGACACGTGGTGGCAGGATGGGAAGAGGCAGAGACACAGGAAAGGCTCCAAAGCCAGTCCAGCTCTGTCAGTCAGCCCCTCTGACAAGGCCTCAAAGGGAATCCAGGGCATGCCAAGATCCCTGCGGGTTCCTGCAGCCATCCCAGGAAAAGCAGTGTGGGAGGGGGGTTCTGCTTCACCAACCAGATCCAGTTCTTCTGAACAGCAAGAGAGGACCCAAAGTCCCCTGTGATTGCAGCCCTGGGTCACCAGGACACCTCAGGAAGGTCCCAGCATCAAGGGGTGACGGATGTGGGAGCTCTGGGAGCTGTGGGAGCTCTGGGAGCTCTGGGAGCTGTGGGAGCTGTGGGAGCTGTGCTGTGGGAGCTGTGGGAGTTGTGGGAGCTGTGGGAGCTGTGGGAGATGTGGGAGCTGTGGGAGCTGTGCTGTGGGAGCTCTGGGAGCTGTGGGAGCTGTGGGAGCTGTGGGAGCTGTGGGAGCTGTGGGAGCTGTGGGAGCTGTGGGAGCTGTGCTGTGGGAGCTCTGGGAGCTGTGGGAGCTCTGGGAGCTGTGGGAGCTCTGGGAGCTCTGGGAGCTGTGGGAGCTGTGGGAGCTCTGGGAGCTGTGGGAGCTGTGGGAGCTGTGGGAGCTCTGGGAGCTGTGGGAGCTGTGGGAGCTGTGGGAGCTGTGGGAGCTCTGGGAGCTGTGGGAGCTCTGGGAGCTCTGGGAGCTGTGGGAGCTGTGGGAGCTGTGGGAGCTGTGGGAGCTGTGGGAGCTGTGGGAGCTGTGGGAGCTGTGGGAGCTGTGGGAGCTGTGGGAGCTGTGGGAGCTGTGGGAGCTGTGGGAGCTGTGGGAGCTGTGGGAGCTGTGGGAGCTGTGGGAGCTGTGGGAGCTGTGCTGTGGGAGCTGTGGGAGCTGTGGGAGCTGTGGGAGCTGTGCTGTGGGTGCTGCCCCTCCACTCCTTCACCCAAGGCTCCAAGGCATGCCATGTTTGCAGGGTGGTGAGACTGACCCGGTGAAAGAGGTTTCTTTAGAGCTGGGTTAGATTTGATGATCTGAAAGGTCTTTTCCAACCTAAATGATTTCAAGAATGAGGAAGAAAAGAGTCTGGGAGTGAACTGGCCTGTTAACAGATGAATTCAGTGATCCTAGAGGTGTCCACCTGGGGGATCCTGTGATTCCATGACCTGCACAGCCTCTCTTGGGCTCTCTGCAGGCTCAGGGGGACTCCACAGAACCTGCTTTGAAGTCACAGAGCCACGGAATGGTTTGGGTGGGGAGGGAACTCAGAGCTCATCTTGCTCCAACCCCCTGCCATGGGCAGGGAAACTTCCATCAGTCCAAGTCTTCTTGGAAAACACTTGACTGGGAATTTTCCTGCTGGAAACACGAAGCTGAGCCGTTGGATTGCTCCCCACACTGCCGTGGCTCCGATAATCGCAGGCCACGGCAGAGGCCACAGCACCTGAGCTCTGCTTGAACCTTTGCTCCCAGCGAGGCCCGAGGAGCAGCACCCTACACAGGGAGCTTTCAGGTTCCCTTCATTTAACCAAAACACCCTGCAGCCCACTTAACAGCACATTATGAAATTTTCTCATGAATAATTAACCCTGAACTGCGATTGACATCATGAAGCATGTGGCTGGCTCGGGCAGTGCCTTCCAGCAGCCAGTGGCTCACAGGGGGATGCGCAGCCAGCACGGCAGAAATCTGCACTTCCCCAGCAAGAGCAGGGCCTGCTGCAGCTGCTGCTGGGCAGGGCAGGGCAGGCAGCTGCTCCCCAGTGCTCCTCCAGACATGAGACTGGGAGGGCAGGACGGCCAAGCCCAAGAGCAGGGTGGGTTTGGGGTGGCAAGAGCTCTGGCCAGGGCTGGTCCATCACAAGAAGTTCAGAGCTGTGTCTGAGGCCTCTGGGCTGTCAGCAGGGTTGTTGTGATGGGGAAGCAGCTCCTGGTGCAAGGAAAAGCTGCTTTTGTCAGCACTGCAGTCCCTGACAGCTCCTGGCAGCCCGTGCAGGACGGCGAGGCTGGAGATCCCTGCCAGACCCGGGATCGCTCCCTGCTCCCAGGGACGGCACAGCCCTGGGTGCTGCACTCCCATGGCAGGCATGGGCACCCCCAGAGGCTCCAATTTCGGCACTGTCAGTCCTCCTGCCTGCTGGGATTTTCTCAGCCTCCAGGTATCTGAGAACAAAACTTGACCCAGGGCTCAAAGTTTCCCAAGGGAAAGCTCCTCTTCAGGAGTCGGTGTCACGAGAGCCCGCCGGCTTTGCATCCCTCTCACAGAGCTGGGCTGCTCAGGAGCCACAGGGAATCCCAGCACAGCCTCTCCAGCAGCCGGGCCACCAGCCCCTCGGGGACATGTCCCTGTCTGCCCACCTGCCTTCACACCCGAGGGGACACAGCCCCGGGGGAGCGAGCAGAGGGGCTGCCCTCGGCGATGAATTAGTCACGGCCAGAGAGGTGACCCCGTGTCCTGCTGGCTGTACCGCGCAGCTGTCGGCGGCTGGGAACAGTTGTGGAGCAGAAGATTCCCATGGTTTTGGCTGCAGAGTGAATCCAGAGCCGATCCACCCCCTCTCCCTCAGCCCCCTCCTTAAACTGTGTGTTTTAATAAAGACATCCAGGCAGCGCGCTCGGAAAGCTCGCTTAGATCTGAACTAAAGAGCACAGCCAGGGTGGGAAAAAATCCATGCGAGAAGCCGGAGGAAGTCGGCATCGCATGTGCTGAGCGGGGAGAGCCGGGCACGGCGATGGCAGCGCCCGGACAGCGCCGTCAGGAGCCACTGCCCGAGCGGGAGGCAGCGCTGGGGGCTCCCGGGGAGCGGCTGCAGCCCGGGGCTCCGTCCGGTCCCTCTGCCCGGGGCTCCGTCCGGTCCCTCTGCCCGGGGTTCTGTCCCGGTCCCTCTGTCCGGGGCTCCGTCCGGTCCCTCTGCCCGGGGCTCCGTCCGGTCCCTCTGCCCGGGGCTCCGCCCGGTCCGTCTGTCCGGGGTTCGGTCCCGGTTCCTCTGCCCGGGGCTCCGTCCGGTTCCTCTGCCCGGGGCTCCGTCCGGTCCCTCTGCCCGGGGCTCCGTCCGGTCCCTCTGCCCGGGGTTCTGTCCCGGTTCCTCTGCCCGGGGTTCTGTCCCGGTTCCTCTGCCCGGGGCTCCGTCCGGTCCCTCTGCCCGGGGCTCCGTCCGGTTCCTCTGCCCGGGGTTCTGTCCCGGTCCCTCTGCCCGGGGTTCGGTCCCGGTTCCTCTGCCCGGGGTTCTGTCCCGGTCCCTCTGCCCGGGGCTCTGTCCCGGTTCCTCTGCCCGGGGTTCTGTCCCGGTCCCTCTGCCCGGGGTTCTGTCCCGGTCCCTCTGCCCGGGGTTCTGTCCCGGTCCCTCTGCCCGGGGTTCGGTCCCGGTTCCTCTGCCCGGGGTTCGGTCCCGGTTCCTCTGCCCGGGGTTCGGTCCCGGTTCTTCTGCCCGGAGTTCTGTCCCGGTCCGTCTGTCCGGGGTTCGGTCCCGGTCCGTCTGCCCGAGCTCCTACGCTGGGGGCGCTGGGGGAGCGGAGCAGGGCCCGGGCACACCCAGCACCACCGAGAGCAGCTCAGCTCTGCCTGCAGGGCCCCTCTGGAGGAGCCACGGCCCTTCCTGCAGGAGGGAACCCCACAGGAGAGAGCCCCCCGTGCCAGGGGCCGGCAGAGAGGGAAGGAGGAAAGGAGCCGTGCTCAGCCTGGCACACGCGGCCACAATCCCCCGTGGAATGGGCTGGTCCAGAGCCCGGGCACTGCAGAAGCTGGGCTGGACCAGTTGTGAGAGGGTCCTTGAGCAGCTGGGCGGGACCAGGTGTGAGGACAGACTGCCCAGACAGACAGACAGAGCTGCCTGGGAACGAGGGAGGAGGGAAGAGCAGGAGAGATGGTGGAGGGGCTGAAGGGAGAAGGTGAATGGGGAAGGTACAAGAGGGAACAGACTCACTCCTGGTGTGACTCAGGGTGAGGGAAGGGGCCTCCCAAAAAATACCGACTGATTTGGGTGATGCCATGAGTGCAGCATTGCTGCCCTGAACCCCCACTGCCACCAGTGACACCCTGACCCAGCCCTGCATCCATTTCAGTGGCTGAAAAGGGATGATGATTTTGTCCTTCCTAATCTGAGGGTCTGGAATGCTGATCTCTTTGGACATGGTGCAAATATTGATAAACAATGGGAAAATTCTGCCCTGAAGATCTCTCTTGGTGATGGGAGTTTTTTCCAAGCCTGGATAGATCACAGATCCAGTGTGGTGGATATTCTCCCGTGCTGTTGCAAGGCCAGCGGGTGTTTCCTCTGCTTTGCAGAAGAGGCAAACACGGCCCTGCTCCACAATTTATCCTGGAAGTGCATCCTGGAGCTGGGGAGGGATGAGGCAGTGTTCCCTGAGCCGAGGCTGCTCCCCTGGAACACCTCTGGAGCAGCTCCCTGTGACTGCCAGGCAGCAGCTGGAAGTGGCAGAGTGGTGGAGCAGGATTCCAGACACACACACGGATTTTTCCTTGTGTGAACCCAAACCCTTCCCGTGCCTGACATAAATAAAACACAGTCCTTAGCTGACAACTTCACATCACTCAGAGAGCCCCAATTTTCCTACAGCTGCTGGACGTGTTGGCGAGGTGCTGCAGATGAAATGGAGATTGTACCTCTGATCCCTCTATCTCCAGGATCCCAAAGTTCCTGGAATTGCCTGTGAGTTTCCCTGCTCTTGGATTTCCCCAAAGATCCGAAGCCAAATCCTACAGCACCTCCTTAGGGTTTATGGCCAAAAACAAGGGGCTGTTCCTGCAGGGCTCTGGGAAGGCTGATGGGGCACGAGGCTGTTTCTGTAGGTGAAGGATGGGGAGATAAAGGCCTCTGGAAAAGCACAAGCTTAAAGCTATGGAAGAATTTCTTTAACACAGATGAAAACAAGCCAAATTATTAGAAAACAACCAACAAAAAAAAAAAAAAAAAAACAAAAAAACCCCCCCACACACAAACAAACAAAAGCTCAAAGTAAAAAACCCTCACAAATTTGTAAATTTATTAGGGTCTCTCATTTCCCACTGCCACTGGGATGAGCAGGGAGCTCTGGTTTTGCACAGCCAAGGGTTGGAGCAGCTCCCAGGGCTTGGTCCTTGTGCAGGGTGACAGATCCACTGGGGAAAGGGATAATGGCTGCTCCTTTTCCCTGGGATTGTGGGATCGTGGAATGGCTCCGATTGGAAAAGCCCTCCAGCTGTTCCCTCAGCACTGCCAAGGCCACACTGCCCCGTGTCCCCAAGTGCCACATCCACACAACAGGGATGGCATCCCCACTACCACCATGGGCAGCTGTGCCAGGGCTGGACAGCCCTTTCCATGAAGAAATTTCCCCAAAATCCCACCTAAACCTCCCCGGGGCTATTTCCTCTTGCCCTACCCTGCAGCCAGCTGTCAGGTGTGTCCCATGGAATGCCCTGCTCCATTTCCCAAGCTCTTTCCCAAGCCTTTTCCTGAGTTCCCCCTACCCTGGCTGTCCTCCCCCCTGCTCAGTGAAATCTAATGATGGTTTTACTCCTTTTTTCCCTGTAGAGGAACAGAGCCAACCTCAAGCATCTTTAAAAATACATCTGCTCTGCACTGCACTAAAACACATGGAATAATAGAAGAAAGTCTGAAGTGGGCGCAGCCCGGACCTGCCCAGCTTTCAAAGGCAGGGATCCTTTAAAGAACACGGAGCCTTCTCTCTGCTCCTGACCCAAAGATGGGACGTGCCAGTAATATCTGAGCAGGGATCCTTGCATCCCTCCCCTTGGCCTGGATCCCTCTGGGATGAGGCAGTGCCTGCTGCCGTCCCTGCTGCTGCTGCTGCAGCCTCCCCACGCCTCTGAGAGCTCTCTGTGAGCACCCTGAGCTCCCTGGATGGCCAGATGGGACCCACTGATGGTCCCCAGACAGGCTGGGAGTTCCTGCCCTTGTTTCCAATGGGGAAATCACCCCTTGAGCGTGGGATTTAGCAGGACACAGGGGTTGGGGTGGAACCAGTCGCTGTCACCCTGCTGCCCGGGGAGCACAGATGGGCCCTGTGCCTGTGAGACCGAGTGGGGCAAAGGGATCTAGAGCAGCTTTACAGCCTAAAGAATGCACCATCCCAAAGGATAAAAGAGGGGCAGGGCTTCTCCAGAGATTTCTTCAAACACATCTGCATTTGTTCACACATACTCCACCTCAGCAGAGCGTGGATAGCTTTAAACACATCCCTGAACACTCTGGTGGTGGTGGCACAGCCACACTGGCCTGGACCATGTCTCTGTCACATCTCAGCACAATGGGTTTAGATGCCCGAATTCTTGGAGGGTCTTTGCTTTTATAGCAGGAAGAAGTGGCACAAAAGAGCGAGACATGGAGGGAAACAGCTTGGAGCAAGAACTGGATTGCAAGAGAGATCCTGGCTGAAAGAGAGCACCAGTGGCCAGGAGAGCTCCAGGAACTGGTGTTTGACAGCTCCACCAGCCCAGAACGGGTGGGCAGCTTTCCTTGGGAAGCCTTTGCAGCACCAGGGGTGGGACTCAGCTGTCACATCCCCATTTATTGGTGTCTCTGCCTGAGCTGGCCATTCAGAGCCCTTGCAGGCTGGAAGGTGAGGAAGGTGCCTCTAAGCCCTGAGCCAGATCAGAGGTTGATATCAGAGCTGAACTGCAACAGAGGCTCCTTGGTCCCTCTCCAGTGCCCCTCACTGGAGCCTCCACTCATCTGTGCATCCCTGCTCTGAAGGTCCCCAAAGCATCTTTATCCAATCCCTGGTGAATTGGTGGTGCTGATATTTCTGAGTTCTCAGGGTGCCCCTGGGGAAGGGGTAGGACCTGGCCCACACCCTCAGTCCCACCAGCCTGGAGGTCGATGAGGACTCAGGTCCTCAAAGGTGGCTGGAGCTGAGCTCCTCCTGAAGGAGCTCTGGGCCAGCTCAGGGC
Source organism: Diglossa brunneiventris (assembly GCA_019023105.1). NCBI lineage: Eukaryota > Metazoa > Chordata > Aves > Passeriformes > Thraupidae > Diglossa > Diglossa brunneiventris. The sequence goes on from CM032357.1 coordinate 19,060,861, forward strand.
TGGATTAGCAGGTGCCTGTAAAGGAGGGGCTGCTGCTGAAGCAAAAGAGCTGAAACATCTCAAACATTGCTCATGCATCAAACCTCAGATGAAAAGCCAGGGTGAGAGTGGAGGGTCTATTCCAGTCAATATTCCCTTCCTTTAATGCTCTTTTGGGTCCAGTGTCAGGCTCAGGGGTGTCCTGGGAGCAGGGAGTGCCCGTGGCACCCCTGTGTGTGTCTGTTTTCCTTCCCCACCTCACCCTGTGCCAGGTGCTCTGCAGAGAGCCTGGATTTGGAGGGATTTGGGTCCTTTTGGGTCCCCAGCTGGGGCCCTGGTGCAGGAGGAGAGACCCTCAGGAGAACAGGGGATGAACACAGCACCTGAGACACCAGACCAGGGCTGGGACCTGCTCCCAGGTGTGTCCTGGCTGCCAGAGCTGCAGGAAGGAGCAGCAGCTTCTCCCTGAGCTGTGCCCAGCAGTGGCTGCTCGGGAGCAGGGGGCGGGGGAAGCGCAGGGGGCCCTTCTGCACCTCCTGCCAGGCTTCTCCCTGAGGATCCTGGAGGCTCACGCTGGCCTGGGCGTAGTGGGAACTGCTGGAGCAGGAGCAGAAAGAGGAGTAGGAGCAGGAGCTGGAGCAGGAGCAGGAGGAGCAGGAAAAAGAGCAGGAGCAAGGGCAGGAGTAGGAGTAGGAGTAGGAGTAGGAGTAGGAGTAGGAGTAGGAGTAGGAGTAGGAGTAGGAGTAGGGGGAGGAACAGGAACCGAGGTAGGAATGGGAGCAGAAACAGGAGTAGGAGCTGGAGCAGGGGCAGGAGCTGGAGCAGGGGTAATAGCAGGACCAAGACAAGGAGGAGCAGCGGCAGCAGGAGCAGCGGCAGCAGCAGGATCACTCCCCAGCCCCGGCTGTGATGAGCTCTCCGGGCCTCAGCCCCGCTCCCGGCTCTCTGCCCGCCCCTCCCGGCCTCCAGCCCCTGCTCCTCGCCCGGAGCTGCCCATCCTTCGCTCGGATCTCGCCTTACCTGGCGGCCGCGGGGGCCGGGGGGTCCCCGGGCGGCCCCGCTCCGGCTCCCCGGCGCAGCGCTTTGCGTTTGTGCCTGGGAAATACCCGGCCGGCGTTTTATCGGCGCGGCTGATAAATATTGCATCGGCCCTGAACTTGGCGGAGCGGGGGCACCGCGGCACCGGCCCCGGCACCGGGCACGGGCCGGGAGGGGCGCGGGGGAGCCTCGGGAGCGGCTCCGGCTGCGGGGGGAGCCGCGGCAAGGGGGGGCCGGGCCCCGCTAATGCTGCGCGGAGCCGGGCCGGGCCCCCCCGGGCAGCACTCAGCATCCCGCCTCATTAAAGTTTCATCGGCAGCGCTCGGCCAAGGTCTATTTATGAAAATGCGCTTTTCGCTGCATGGAGAAAACAGGGACGGAGCGCAAGAACAAAGGGATGGGCTTTGGGAAGCGCCCGGGAATAAAGAGGGATGTGCGGGACGGGGTGCGGGAATGCCGGGGTGCGGGAATGCCGGGGTGCGGGAATGCCGGGGTGCGGGCAGGGCTCTGCGGCCACCGCCGAGCTGGCCCCGCTCGCCCAGGGGCAGCAACTCCTCCGACTGCTATTTCGGGCGCCGCACAACCCGCACAATTTCCCCTCTTTTCTTTCTTTCTTTCTTTCTTTCTTGGTGGGTTTTTTGGTTTTGGTTTGGTTTTTTTTCTTTGCTTTTTGTTTGTTTTTCTTACTTCTTTGTGGAGTTTTAGGGGTTTGTTTGTTTGTAATTTTGTTTGGTTGTTTTATGGTTTTTGTTTCCTTGTTTGGTTTTGGTTTTATTTTATTTCACTTCATTTCATTAGTTCACTTTCATTCATTTTACTTCGTTTTATTTTATTTCACTTTATCGTGTTTCATTTCCTTTTATTTTTATTTCATTTAATTTTATTCTACTTTAATTTTTCTTGTTCTTCTTTGGTTTTCCCCTGTAAAAGCCGCAGGGTCCCCGCTGTCGGGCTTCAACACCACGACGCGCGTTTGATTATTTTTTCCCCCCGAATAAGTTATAAAACAAAACAAAACAAAACAACAATAAAAAACCACCCACAAACAAAAACCCAAGCAAACAACAACAACAAAAAAAAAACTAAAACAAAAACACCCCAAACAAAGAAAACCAACAAAAACCGCTTGGTTTTAGCCCTTTTCCCTGCGTGTCCCGGGAACGGAGCGGACCCCAGGTTCTGATCCAGGAGGACAGAGGGGACCCCCCCGGTCCCACCCGCCGGGAGTTGAAGCGCGTTTGGGGAGCGGAGCCGGGAGAGGGCGAATGGCCCTTTCGGAGCCGGGGGGTGGCAGGGGCACCGGGGGTGGCAGGGGCACCCGGGGGTGGCAGGGGCACCCGGGGGTGGCAGGGGCACCCGGGGGTGTCCCCCCGCGGGCTGCGGGCTCAGGCGGGCAGCTCCCGGTGCTGCGGGCAGCGCCGCAACGACCCCGGGCCGCGGGAGCGACCCCCGGGCGGGGAAGGGCCCAAACGGCCGCGATGGCCGGAGGGGAGCCAGGACCCCCCGGCTCTGCCCCCCGGGCCGCTCTGTCCGTGCCCATCCCCGCGGGGCACCGGCGAAAGGAGCCCCGGGCTCCCCGGAGCCGCAGTAAGTGCAGGAGGCAGGAGGGTGAGGTAAAACGTGCATGATTTATTTGAAATGCTGCAGCGTACACAGACACCAAAATTTCATTCAGCACACACACAGCGGAACGAAATCTCCTTTAATTCATAAAATAAAATTAAAAAAAAAAGAAAAGGAAAAAAAAAACAAAAGGAGGCAATTTTCTCTATTAAATATGCAAAGGAAAGGGGGGAAAAATAAGAGTTTTCTTGCCTTCGAAAGTGCAGAGTTCCCTACGCGCAGAGGCAGCCGCCCCGAGGCCGGGCCGGGCTCCGTCCCCGCTGCCTCGGGCCGCTCCCGCCGCTCCGCTGAGCCCCAAGGACGTGATTGTCGAAGCTTAGCATTTCATACAGTGAAAACCATATAGAAATCGAACGGTTGGAGTGAAACCAACGCAAAATAAATCTCCGTTTCCCGAACAAACCGCGACTCCAGGGACGGGCCAATTTTTTTTTTTTTTCTTTTTTAATATTTTCTCCTTTTTTTATCCTTTTAATTTTTTTTTTTTCAATTTAGCCGATGAGGTAGAAACAGAAATGGTACTGCAAAAACGCGATGGGTTTGCGGGGGGCAGGGGAAAGAACAAAACCATGCAGGTGCGTGTGTGTGCGTGGGTGTGCAGGGACCCTGGCGGCGGGGAGCACCCCGGCTTTACAGCTGGCTTCCAGCTCGTTTCCTTGCTCATTTCTTTTCCTTGTTTTAATTTTTTTTTCTTTTTTTTTTTTTTTTAAGAAGAGGAGCGGACACAGAGGAGTGAGCGGCGCCACGGCCCCCAAGCCGGGAGGGGCTGTGACAAAGACCCACCGGGCTCTCGCTGCTGCTGCCCCGACTCCGGGCACCCCCAAACTTCCCCCTTGGCCTTTTCGTTTTGTCTTTTTCCTTTTTCTCCATCTTTTTTTTTTTCCTCCAGTTTTATCTACAAAAGCAGTCTGTACCAGTCAGAACAGCGGGGCCACTTTGCCCAGGGGTGAGGAGCAGGCACCAAACTGTTCACTTTGCTTTGGGCGCGTTTCCCTTTATTTTAAAGTTTATTTTTTCCTTTTTTTTTTTTTTTTTTTTTTTGGTTGGTTGGTTGGTTGGTTTTTTTCCCAATTTTTTAACCCAAAAAAAAAAAAAAAAAGCCGACAACCCCAAGCCCTGTTTGGAAGGGCCGGGGGGGCGGTCGGGAGGGCAGCACCCCCCGCCTCCCCAGCCCCCTCCTCAGTAGGTGGCAGAAAATTTCATCCTTTTCTGCTTCTGTCTCTGATTGCAAAACCAGACCCGCACCACGTTCTTCTTCAAGTCTAACTTCTCGGCGATGGCGGCGATTTTCTCGGAGGAGGGCCGGGGCTGCACTGCGAAATAGGCCTCGAGCGAGCGCTTCTCGGGGGCGGCGATGGACGTGCGCTTGCGCTTCTTGTCCCCCCCCGTGTAGATCTCGGGTTTGGTCATTTTCTCCCGCTGCGCCCTCTCCGCCTCCTCCAGCCACGCTTCCAGGATGGGCTTGAGGGCCACCATGTTGTTGTGGGACAAGGTGAGCGACTCGAACCTGCAGATGGTGCTTTGGCTAAGGCAGCCCACCCCCGGGATCTTTAGGTTGGCCAGCGCGGAGCCCACGTCCGCCTGGGTGACCCCCAGCTTGATCCTCCGCTGCTTGAAGCGCTCGGCGAAGGACTCGAGCTCCCGCGGGTCCGTCTCCGTCTCGGGGCCGGAGATGACGGCGTGGGACGCGAGGCCGTGGGGGTGGGACATGTTCATGGGCTGCGAGTGGTGGGCCATGTGGTTGATGGCCGACATGTGGGAGTGCGGGTGCGAAGGCGTGGAGCCCACGTCGGGGCCCGGCACCCCCCCGAGCGGCAGGGCGGAGTTGAGGTGGTCCAGCAGCTCCCCGTCCAGGCCCTGCGAGGGCTGGTGGTGGTGGTGGTGGGGGTGGTGCGTGCTCAGCACGGACGGGTGGTGCAGGTGCACGGAGGACGAGGTAGGAGTGCAGGACACGCTGCTCATGGTGTGGTAGGTGGCGTCCGGCTTGAAGGGGTGCGTTTTCTGCGACACGATATCCACGGCGGCCAGAGCCTCGGCGCCCCGCAGCAGCGTCTCGTCAAAGCCCGCAAAGATGTTCCCCTGGATCTGCACGGAGGGGCGGGGAGGGGGGAGAAAAGCGGGAGCGAAAACAAACCCAGAGAGCGGGAGAGGATTAAAGGGGAGCGGCGTGACGGAGATCCCGCTCTGCCCCACGGGCGCTGCCGGGGACAGGTAACGCGAACCGAGCGCTTCCCGACCCCCGGATAAAAGCACCGCGGTGCCGGACACCGAGCGCTCTCCCTCCGAGCCGGACACCCGCTCTGCCCTCCGGGGCGAGCTCCCAAAACAGCGGCAGAGGCCGGAGCCGTCGGGGGTCCCGCAGCCCGCGCTGCTGCAGCGGCCGCACGGAGCGGGGCGGGACGGCCGGGGCCCCCCCAGCTCCCCGGCCCCAGAGCCCCCCGCCCGGGAACAGCCCCCGCCCGCCGGGCCCGGAGGGGGCGGGACGGGCAGGACGGACCCCCCAAACCCAGCCGCAACCCAGATGCAAAGGGAAAGCAGAGTAAGTTGGCGGGGGACGGCGGGCACGGAACCTCCCGACAGCCGCGCTGGGCTTACCTGGGGGGCGGGCAGGCAGGCTCTGCGGATGGCTTCGGAGCTGGTGTGCAGGTGCGGGTACTTGGGCTCGTGCAGGATGGGGTGCATGCTGAACGCCTGCTTGCTGTTCATGGACATCATGGTGGGAGCGGAGCGGGGCCGGCCGGGGCAGGGCAGGGCAGGGCAGGGCGCTCCGGGCACCCGGCTCGGGGGCGCGGTATTGTCTGGCTCCGCCGCCCGGCATCAATGGCATTATAGTCCGGCCCCCCCGCCCCCCGCCCACCGGGAGGGGCCGGGGAGGTCCCTCCCAGCGCCCGCCCCCGGGCACTGAGCTCGCCCCCCTCAAAGCGGGGCTCAGCCCCCCTCCGCCCGCGGTACTCCCTCCCTAGATCGGGCCTCCCCCGATCCGGTTGTAACCCCCCAAAACCAGAGCTCCCCACCTGTCGGTGAGCCCCCCCAAACCGGGCTCAGCCCCCCATCTCCGCCCCTGCCCGGCTCTGCTCATTCCGCAGGTGCGCCCCTCTCCCTGTCACCCCTCGTCGCGTCTGCTCGGGGGGGCATCACCTCCCGTCCAGCCCTGCCCGCCCTGCCCGCGGCTCCGGGCTGGTCCCCCGGGGGGATCTGGGGAGCAGAGCAGCCCGGAGCCCGGGGCTCAATGGGAGCCGTTCCCCTTCTCCCTCTGAAGGGAAGACCCTTGGGTCAAAAATCATAAAAACAAAGAAATCAAGAAAAGTTTCACCAACTTTCCTTTTCCCTGCTTCAGTGAATCTCCCTGGCTCGTTCCCCAAATCCTCCCGTGCGGAGTCCCCCGGGCTCCACGCCTGTCTGTGCAGCCTCTCCATCCTCCAGCTAATCGCTGCCCCTGCACTCACCCGTCCATGCGAATTTCCCCACAGCCCGCGGCGTTTCCTTCCCCTTTCCCTCCCTGCCACCAAGGCCAGCTCCTGCACCACTGCAGTGCAGTTTGGTTGCACTGCTGGATCAGGGGTGGGGGGCTGCAGCCCCCCCAGAAGCTCTCAAAGGTGCATGAGGAGCATGGCAGCCCCGAGCAGGGGCTGCCGAGGAGCAATCCCAGTGCCTGGGCTGATGGGGGACAGGAGGGTCCCATGCTCAGAGCAAACTGCTCCAGAGAGCCAGGTGTGCTTCTCCAGCCCCAAAACCCAGCCTCGATGGCTTTGGTGCACGGAGCAGCTGTTCCAGAGTCAGGGGCCGGATCTGTTTCCTGCTCCCTTTGCCACTCTTCTCCACAGAGCCTGAGCACAGCACCCTCTGAGTCCCTTCTCCTGGGGATCCTGCCAGGTGTCTTGGGACAGACATGGCCAGCGAGTGTCACAGGGAAAGGAAAATCCTGACCTGACCCCATGACCTGATCCCCACCTTACCTGAGAGGCTGAACTGCCCCCAAAAAGATCACAGAGTGGGTTGGGCTGGGAGGGACCTGAAAGATCATCCAGTTCCAGCCCCCTGCCGTGGGCAGGGACACGAGGGAACCACCAGAGACATTTCCTTGGTGCTGGACCTGCCCAGGGGAAGGTCAGATCCAGTGACAGGAGACTGAAAGGCACAATCACTGTGTCTGGTGATGCCCAAACTCGGGCACAGCCACCAATCCCACCATGGAAGTCCCCAGAACCAGCCCTGTGCAGCCCTTGGCTCATGCAGAGGGGTGGGGGAGAGTCCCCAGGGCTGAATCCTGACTCCAGAAAAATCCTCCTGCAGCAGCATCAAGGTGCTGCCAGGGAGGCCCTGTCACCTGTCCCTGGTGGCCTGAGACCCTGCCAGCCCTTCCTGGAGCATCCCCCAGTGCCAGGGACAGCAGGCCCTGCCAGGACGCTCCGGCTCTCCGGAGGCAGCAGCTCAGGAGCCTCTTCCCTTCTCCTGCTGCCAGCACAGCTGAGCCACGGCCTCCACTCTGCTCCTGGAGAGCTGCAGGATCAGCTGATGGCCAGAGGAGTCTGGAGGCTGGAAAGCTCCACTGAGGCCCCAGCAGAATTCCTCAGGAGGGGAATTGTCCCTTCCAGGCGCTCTGTGGCAGGATCTCTCCCCTCCAGCTGGGTTTGTGAATTCTCTCTCGACTCTGGGAACTTTTGTCTCAGGATATTCCACAGTTCCTTTGCTGGGCTCTTCCTGGTGGCCCCTCTACCCCACTTTTCCTCATTTTCTGCATTTCAGCAGCTCAGAGAAGGTTGGACAGAGCAGTTCAGCTCCTGGCCCTGGATTTCACTCTCCCCAAGGAAGCAAACCTGTGCCAAGCTGCATTTCGCTGCTGCTCATGTAGGAAAATTGGATCAGTTGAAGTAAACAGCGTTCCCTCCTTCCCATTCCTCTGTGTGCCAGCAGACTTTTCCAAACCACTGAGCCTTTGCTCTTTTCCTGTGGCAGCCCTGAGCATCCTGCCCTGCACTTTGTCCTGACAATGAACGTTTTGAGCAAGGAACACTCAGGGAGGATCCCTGAACGCACCTCTGGGCACCCTGGCACTGACACTAAAACACAGGGACACCACAGGGACATCAAGAACCCCCTCCCAGCCCCATTCCATGGATGAGCTCGTCCTCCCACCACCTCCTACACTGTGGATCTGTGGGCTGCTCCCAGAGGGGAGGAGAGCAGTGCCTCCATATCAAATCTCTGTGTTGAGTCGGGATTTATCAGGCTCCTCCTGGGCAGGGAAAAACAAGGAAAACCCTCCTGTCTTTGTGCAAAGATGTGGAAACACCACACAAGGAGAGGTTTCTACAGCAGTGATAATCACAAACATCTCAAACACTTCCACAGTTGTTGCTTTAGCCCTGGCCAGCTGAGTATTGGCGCTTCCATTGAGTGAGATGAACTTCCAGGGGACTGCCAGTGCTCTGCTCTGGCTTTCTAGACTAAGATGGGACAGCTCTGCAATCCTCCTTGTAGCCTTTTAACTTCTGTTCCAGCTTTCCTCCCTAGCTGATCCAAAAACTGGAATAGTCCAGACCCACCTCTCCCACCCATCCATACCAGCAACCCCTGTGAAGCAGGAAATGCTTCACTGGAATCAGAATTAAATAGAGGAAAGTCAGGATCCTTCCTATGAAAACAAATAAAAGCACTGAACAAAGACCCTCAAGATCTGAGTCTTTGGAAAACAAATTCCTCCCAGGGTGATTCCAGCTTCCAGGCTAAGAGCTGGGACCCCAACCTGGTCAGTGGCTTTGGAGACCCTTTCTGAAATAAATCCCAGTGGAGAAATGAAGAGCCAGGAGTCTCCTCGCATTGTGTGCTGTGGTTCTGTGCCATGGAACGGCAAACGAGCCAACAGGGCAAGAATATTTTGGGATTCATGACCCCTACAGCCAGTGCCCGGGGGCTCTGACTTCTCATTCCCACTGGAAAAACAATCCTGGACAAACTCTCCAGCGAGGTGTGAGCTCGAGGAGCTCCAGCTCTCCGTTGCCTTTTGAGGGTGCCCCATCATTTCCCGGGCTGGCTCCCTGCCCGCAGCTCCGCCCGCTCCCGGTGTTTTCCATCGCAGCCCTGCCATGTGCCTCGCTGCCTCAGGCACTTGCCTGCAGACTCCAGCTGTTTTTATTACCTAAGTGGGTTTGATTGCTCCTTCGTTTGTGCCTGAACGAGAGCCCTTGGCACCCTCGTGGGCTTTAATGGGGTCTGTGTGTTCTCGCTCCCAATTAAACCCACGGGCGGCGATTAACAGCTCCCAGCAACCCAGAGCGGAGCGGGGGGGACGCGGCTTTCCAGGGCTCCGCGAGAGGATCCTGCAAAAGGGACACGGCTTGGTGCATCCCGAGCAGACAGCTGGGCTGGCTGGAAGTGGCTCTGCCCCCAGTGACCGCCGCCGCTTCTGCTCGCCAGGGGAGGCTCGGCTCAGCCGCCCCAGCCTGGCACGGACGCGTTCTCCAGCAGTGGGGGACAGTGCTGGGGGGCGGCCAGGGCAGGTGTCACCCCAGACATTAAGGACAGCTCCCCACCTGCCCTGGCTGTCGGGGCTGCTCCTGGAAAACCTCATGTGGGGTGATACAGAGATCAGGGCATGGACAACCTTGCCCCACTTGGTCCTTCCCTCCCCTCTCTTTTCCTTATGCTCCTGCCCAGGGCCTGAGCAGGTGGAAGAAGCTAAAACTGGGGAATTCCTGGTGCACTTGGAATTTTCAGCCCTGAGTTCTGACTCCGGGAACCATCCCAGCCCCTGGAGCTGCTCTGCCAGGATGGTCCCAGCTGTCCCGGACCGAGGCTCCGATGAGCACATCACATCCCCCACGACCCACAGCCTTCTGTGGGAGCCCCAGGGAGGAGCCATCCGTCACAATTAAGATGTTGGGGGATTAAATGCTTCGATCTCATTGGAACTGGTGTTTTCTGATGAAAATTGGCTCTGTCAGGAAATGGGGAAGTGGCACTACCTGCCAGAGGCCTGTGCGCTGGGACTGGGGGTGGCTGGAGTCGGCTGATGGAGTGCAGGAATGGAATGGAAAATCCAGGCCCAGGAGCTTTTCAACTCAGTTAAAGTCTGGCTCGCTCCTGAGACAAGCCCATGGCACCGGAAAGAACATTCCTCCCACACTGAGCTAATTGTGGTGTGGGGTCAAGAACAGGACCTCGACAGGCTGAAGTGACACCTGAGGTGACAGATGGTGGCGTTATGGAAAACTCAACAGAGACCAAATTCTGCGTTGGAATCAGGAGCAGACATCACAGAACCATGGAATGATTGAGGTGGGAAAAATCCTCTCAGATCCTTGAGACCAACCACCCCTCAGCATTGTCCCATGTCCCCAGCTGCCACATCCACACAGCTCCTGAACCCCTCCAGCCATGGTGCCAAGGCGTGGTCTGAAAAACCACACTTCCAAAATGCCTCTTTCTGGAGGAAAATGCAGGAATAGCTCCTAATGAGGATGAGATCCCAGCCAGAAGAGCAGGGCGTTTAATACAGGTCTTGCACTTGAGGTGTAAGAGAAAGATGATCCGTGCTGGCCAACAGATCCAGCTTGTAAAAATCCTTATTAAAACCCCACTGAGCCTAATCAGGAAAGATGGCTTTTAATTAAAAAGTGCAACCATTCAGCCAACTTTTATAGGAGATTGCTGTGACCCCAGGAGATGCCAACCAGCAATAGACTCAACTCCTTCCGGAGGGAGGGATCCCTCCCGTCCTTTGTTAGCTGGAACGTCTCTGCCGCTTTTAAATGGGCAACTTCACAGCTTTCCTGAGTGTGGTTTCTTCCATTAGGAAATGGGAATCTTCTAACAGCTCACCCAGGCAGCAAAATTCCTGCACTCCATCTCCTGCATTAGGAACCTGGAGTCCGCGGAGCGGGAGAGAGAGAGGGAGAAAAGAAAATCCAGATGGGGCAAAGTGTAGCTCGACTTTTTAATACTAAATTATTTACAGTAAGTAAAATCGTGTGTGTCAATTGTGAAAAGAGTCCAATTTGTTTGATTTACATTGCAGGGGGGTGCCCTGGGGTAGGGGGTGTTTAACTATCTCCTCTAATGTAATTGCCTATGGCAGCCCAGTAAATATTTGATGGGCTGCCTGAGCGAGGGAAGGAGCTGGGGCTGATGCTCCCGCAGCCCTCACAGGGTATCAAATGCAGCTGCAGCCAGGCACTACCTGAGCCCTTCCCATTGTGTAACTGGGCTGGCTTTAGCCCACTTTCAGGGTGGGAATGTGCACTTTCTGCTGGAAAACGGGTTTGTGCCCCGTGCTGTGGGTTTGTTTTATATAAGAAGCCCAAACTTCTCTGTTGGTGCCTCAAAGGGAGTGTTTTCCTCAGCTTTTCAGCAGGAAAAGAAGGTTTTGCTCTTGTCAAGGATGTTTCCATGGCTTGGAGGTGCTGGCCCCAACTAGCAGGGATTGTCCCTCTGTCACAGGAGGGTCAGACCTTGGCTGAGGATGGTGAGGGGATGCGGATGGACAGGATTGGGAAGGACACAGAGGGGCTCCAGCAGCAGAGGTGACTGCAAAGAATTCATAGTCCCAGCTCATGCAGCCTCTCACGGTTTTCTCCATTTTTAGTGTTTCAAGCAGCACCAGGAAAGGTTCAAGTCGGACACCAGGAGGAATTTCTTCATGGAAAGGGTGGTCAGGCATTGGAAGGGGCTGCCCAGGGAGGTGGTGGAGTCCCCATCTCTGGAGGTGTGCAAGGAAGGCCTGGACGTGGCACTCAGAGCTCTGGGCTGGGTGACAAGGTGGGCATTGGGCACAGCTTGGACTCAGTGATCCTGGAGGTCTTTTCCAACCTCAATGATCCTGGGGTCCCGTGCCAAGATGGGCACACTCAGTACCCTGGGAATGGCCCCTGTGACCTGGGGACAAGGTTCTGCTGCTCAGATAAGGCTGGGACAGAGCCCTGCTCCTCTCTGGGCAACCCTGCCAGTCTGTAGGAATTCCTGGAGGGTAGGAGGTGTCACATCACCCGCCTGGGACGGTAAATATTTAACAAGGGGAACACCCCCTGCCTTTCCCCCTGCCCTCCTCATCCATATTCAGCTCCTGCAGCTCTTCCAGCCCTGCGGGAAGCACAGAGACCCCTGGGAAGAGGGAATTCACTGGGGGGCTGTGTCTGCAGGTCCTTCGCCCTCCAAAGGGGTTTGGAGTACCAGATTTGGGGACGGGAAGTCAATGAGCTGTGAGGTCCCTTCAAAACCAAAGCATCCATGGGTTCTGTGGTTTGGAAGGGATACATGAGGCCTCCAGGCCAATTCCCTGTTTGGAGCAGGGCCAGTCAGAGCAGGTTTGTGCAGTGGAGTTTGAATCTTTCCAAGGATGGAGACACCAAAGTCTCCCTGGGCTCCCAGACAATGAGCAGGCAGAGGCTGCCCAAGATCTTCATCCACAAAGTCAAACCAAAGTTGGGTGGGGATGCTGCACCCCCCTGGTTTGGCACGGAAAGCCCTCGGGGCTGTGGATGGAGGAACTGGGCTCGGATGGCACCAGCAGCTGGGCAGGGAGGGACAAGTGGGACCCACACCAAGCTCCACAGAGGGCCCCATGAACCCACTGGGGTTTCTCCAAGGGTTTCTTGGGGTGAGATCTGTGGCTGGGAGGCAGGAGCAGTCAGGATGGAATGGAGGAGGGATGGAGCTGTGGAGCAGGATGAGAGGCCTGCTGGGCTCCTGGGATGCAGGGCGAGGTTTTCCATGGAGTGGATGGTCCCGGTGCCCCGGGGGTCCCAGCCTGCTCCTGCCAGGACACTTCCTGTGGTTGTCCATGCCTTGCTTGCTCCAGCGCTTACAGAAACCAGCTCTATTAATATCCCAGCTCTTCCTCTCGGCCCATTACTCTCCTGATGGCCCAAATTTCCAGTTAGCTCCTCTCCAAATTTAAATGATGGCTTCCCCCTGTGTTCTCCACCCCCAGCCTTCCGAGAGATGCCGTCACTGATGACCCACATTCTCCTGCCTCCGAGTGCCTGGCGCCGGGGCCATTAGATCCCTCTGCTGGGCTGGGACTGGCTGACAGCCAGTCCCGACCTCACAAGCAACCACGGCCATTCACCGGGAGAGGGAAGCTCCAGCCCTGCCAGCAGCCTTGGAGAACGGCACAGGAAGGAAGGATGGAGATGGATGGAGCCTCCTCCTGCCCAGGGGGTGTTCCCAGGGAAGGGAGGAAGGAGAGCTGCCAATGAATGAACAGCTTCGAGGGAGGGAAGCAACCCTGGGAAGGGTCCTCCCTGTCCTACCTGCTCTGAGGGTCTGCCAGGAGCTGGCAGGTGGGATCCCACGGAATGCTGGTGGGATTGGGACGCATGGACTGCTGTGGGATTGGGACACCACGGACTCCTGATGTAGTGGGGACACCATGGACTGCTGGTGAGATTGAGATCCCATGGGCTGCTGGTGGAATTAGGACACCATGGACTGCTGATGGAACAGAGGCCACCTTGGACTGCTGGTGGGATTGGGGTATCATGGACTGCTGGTGGGATTGGGATATCATGGACTGCTGGTGGGATTGGGACTCATGGGCTGCTGGTGGGATTGGGATCTCATGGGCTGCTGGTGGGATTGGGATATCATGGACTGCTGGTGGGATTGGGGTATCATGGACTGCTGGTGGGATTGGGATCTCATGGACTGCTGGCGGGATTGCTTTGACCCATCCTCTGCCCCATCTTGCAGTCCCTGTGAGTCCTAAGGCACTGCAGACTCTTGGTGGGACCTGCACTGAGAACACAGGGGGGACCAGCACTGTGACATGTGTGTCACTGTGTGGGCCCATCCCCAAGCCTGCAGAGCCCTGAAGTGCTGCCTTGAGCAGTTCCTCTTGTTCCTCGAGGCCTCCAAGCTCCATATCAAAAGCCAGCGAGTTTCTGCCCAGAGGAAAATTCTTTCAGTTCTGGTTTTGATCCAGTGCAGAACCTCACTCCACATTTGAGCCAGTGCAGAGGCCAAAATTCCATCAGTCTGAGGAGGAGAAATCCGTGAGCAGCTGGAAGGAGACCTTGCAAAGAGGAGCAGGAAAGAGGACAGTGTCCCCTGTGCTGCCCACGGCTCTTGCCAAGGCAGCCCTTTCCCAAAGCCTTCCTGAGAGTCTCCTCTGGCTCTTCCCATCCCCGGTGAGCCCCAGGCTCAGGAAAAGCCTCCAGGAGCCTTTGGTCCCACCTGGAGCTGGCGGGCTCGGGACTGGGTTGGTATGGAATGAGAGAGGGAGAGGAAGGGAAGAGAGGTCCCTTGCCTTCCTCCAGCCTTGCTCATCACCATCATCTCTGCCTTGTGGCCCTGTCCTGCATCCTTCCAGCTCTCCAGTCCGCTGCTAATCCCAGCTGCTCCTTGAGGAGACATCCCCAGGCAGATCCCAGCACCCCCAACGCCTCCTGCCCCCTGCCCAGCCCATCCCAACCAGCTCCCACTCCTGACCTGGGCAAAGGAACGGCCAGGCAGGCAGGAAAGGCATCCCAAAGAGCAGCTGTGGCATCAGCTTCTCCCAAACAAGCAGTGTTGGGCTGGCAGATGAGTTTTTGGCTGGATGATCCAAAATCTCACTGCCACAGCACCTCCAGGACACCTGGTCCCACCATCCCAAGCCCTTTCAAAGGGATCCAGCAGCTCCAGGGCATGAACAGGGACAGGATCTCCTCATCCAAAGGAGGTTCCTCCTGGCCCTCATCTTGGCTCATTCAGCAAAGTGAGTTCCCTGGAAATGAGTGTGGGGAGGGTTTCCAGCAAGAGGAAGAAGGTGAAAGAAAGAATAAGAAATAAATGCTAAGAAAATAAAAAGAAAGAAAGAACAGGAAGAAAATGAGGAGAGAAAGAGAGGAAAAATAAGGAAGGAAAGAGAGAGTCTTGGTTTTCTGAGTTAGAAGCAAAATTATCTTGATTTCCATTTGAATAATTCATGTTTGCCACGGGCCATGTATTCCTGAGCTTGGGTGTCAAGTGTTTATTGAATATATCTCTTGACAGGGCACTTGTGTGATATTCAGCCATTGCCAGAGTGTGAAAAAAACACACACAACAAATGGAAAAAGAGGGGGAAAAAGGAAACGCCAGAATGACGGCTTCCTCCGCCTCAGTTTGAGAATAATTGGCCCAAATGAAGCCCCTTTCCTTGGCATCAAGTCCCCCCTGCCCCTCCCTCCATGGGGATCCAGCACGGGTGGCTGGGATGCTGTCCCTGCACCCAGAGGGGGAAGCTCTGGGATCATCCTCAGGATGAGCCCAGCAGGTGCTGCAGGAACTGGAGCTTTTGCCACTTCCTCAGCTTTTGCCAGGACATGGAGATGTGACCCTGAGGACTTAGAGGGGTCTTATCCCAGAAGTTCCCACCCTGGAGTGAACCCCAGGCATGGTGTGAGCCAGGGGGCCCAGGAGTGGCTGCTGGATGGTGTGGACCACTCACCTCCAGCTCCCATCTGGAGAGCCCTGGCTCCACCAGCCAGTGGGAAAAGCTGGAAAAGGACATCTCCTGTTTCTGGGTGAACCAGAGGAGAGCAGGGAGCTGCAGCCATGCCCAGTGTTATCCCTGGGATCAGAAGGAATGGAAGCCCCCCCAGCACTGACCACGTACCCAGTGCAGGACAGAGAGAGGCACTGGAGGCAGATGTGGTTCCAGGGCAGTGAGTGGGGGAGGATTTGCCTCTGTGCTGTACAGTCCAGTTCCCATTCCTCAGAGGATTCAGGGGAAAGCTCCCACCCTGCCACCCCAGCTCTCACACAGACCTTTCTCTTCATGCAGCTCTTGAAGGCAGGGTTGGAAGGGACTCTGCTGGCCACATCCACCCCAAACTCCTCCCCAGGGCAGGAGTGTCTCTGAGGGGTGGCTCAATGGTTCTAAGCCCAGGACACAGGGATTGCAGCTGGGAGCAAGGGCCTGCTGTGCCAGCACCCCGGGCAGGGCCTGTCAGCCCCTGTGGGACACACAGACACTCTGTGGGACATGCAGACATTCCGTGGGACACACAGACACTCTGTGGGACACGCAGACATTCCGTGCTTCCCCGTGTGCTCGTTCAGCTCAGGCAGGAGGGGGTGGAAGCCTGGTTGCTGCCCAGCAGGTCCCCCTGAGGTGGGGGGGTCACATGTGGAGCTGGGCACGGTGGTGCTTCACCCTGTGGGGGATCTGGCTTCAGAATCCAGATGTGTCCAGATGTCCGTGTGTCCATGTGAGGGCTCCCCGTGGGGTACCTGAGGTGCATTCCCAGCCCCACTGCTGTTCCCTGCCCCGCTCAGCCCTCGGCAGTGCCCAGAGCTGCAGTGCCAGGAGCACCCTGGAAGGGACACGGCTCCCTCTGTGTCCCCGCAGCTCCTGCACCCCACAGGGGCTCAGGGACCCCCAGGACACAGTGGGGAACACCTTGGGGGGAACACAGGCGGTTCTGCGGGTCTGCAGCGTGCCGAGTTCACTTGCAGAGTGTCTGCTGATGGGAAGCAGGGGCCCATCCCCTGGCTGGCTGCTGGCAGGGGCCCGTCCCACCAAAACCCACACCGGGGACCCCAAATCCCGCAGCAGAGCTGCCCCTGGCAGGAGGAGGGGGCAGAGCAGCCGGGCTGGCAGCGGGGGAGGCCAACACCGCCACAAGGGAGCCGGGGGAAAGGAGGAGGCAGCAATGCCTTCTGAACAGACCTGGATATCCCTGCAGGACCCCGGATCCCCCTTCAGAACCCCAAATCCCCCTGCAGAACCCCGGATCCGCCTGCAGAGCCCCGGATCCCCCTGCAGAGCCCCAGATACCTCTGCAGAACCCCAAATCCCCCTGCAGAACCCCAGATCTCCCTGCAGGACCCCGGATCCCCCTGCAGAACTCCAAATCCCACTGCAGAACCCCGGATCCCACTGCAGAACCCCAAATCCCACTGCAGAGCCCCAGATCCCACTGCAGAGCCCCGGATCCCACTGCAGAGCCCCGGCTCGCCCAGCAGCGGCTCCCAGACAGCAGCGAGAGCCCGAAGCCTCCCTCAGAGGAGTCATTTGGAGCCCGCGGGGGCAGGGGGAGCAGCCAGACAGGGAGACGGGGCCGGTCCCCGCCCGCTGCCCCCAGCACCCAGTTCCCAGCTGGTGCAGCAGCAGGGAGCCCTGCCCGGCCATATGCTCTGCGTGCTGCTTCAATTACCCCGCCAGGAGCGCGGCTCGCTCAGCTCCTGGGAGCGGCCCGAGGGGCCCGCGGGGGGAGCGAGGCCACGCCGGGGCTGCCAAAAACCCGAGCAGGGTGGAAGGGCTTAAATCAGAGCAACTTGGCTCCGTGGGGGACACCCCTGGTGCTCCCACACACGGCTTTGTGTCCCGGAGCATCCCTCGTGTCCAGGAGTGTCCCTTGTGTTGTCCAGGAGCATCCCTCGTGTCCAGGAGTGTCCCTTGTGTCCAGGAGCATCCCTCGTGTCCAGGAGCGTCCCTTGTGTCCCAGAGCATCCCCAGTTTAACAACCCCATCAGGGCTGGGAGCTCCTCTGCCCCTTCTGGGGGTGGGTCCGTCTCCTGAACCTCCAAGCCAGGACTCAGCTCCTGGCATTAAGGGTCCATTCCCAGCCCTAAAGACGGCCAAAATATCCCAAGTCCTCTCTCCAGAAAGCTGATTCCTCCCAAACTGAGCCCCCAAAGAAATCGTGTAAATGGGAAATTTAAAAAAAATTCATTACAGCTTTTATTTTCACAAAAAATAGCCTAGCGATTGCACAGAAGTGTTCATGGAAAACATTTCAGGTCCTTGAAAAATTTCTTTGTCTACTGGAAAACCAAGAAACTAAAACCTAAACCCAAATTTTCTTCTCATTTTCTTACCTCCTTTTAGCTTTTTTTCCGAAATAACCTGTGTTTGTGTTTCTAATGACTCAAGGAGTGTCAATTTTTGATTATCTGATGGAAGAAAAAATAATTTGATTTTCCTGAGTTCTATTACTGGATTACTCCTGATATCTCTAAGAATGGACTGTTTCTGAGAAGGTTTAATTTGTGTTGTTCCCTAAACTTGAGAACCTGAGGAAAGATCTTTACATGAGCAATATTTGTTGCTCTGGTGCTCATTAGACAGATCACCCTGGTCATTTTCTGGACCAAAATATCTCCACCTTCTACAGAATTTTTGTTCCCTTGAGCTGGAATCAGACTCTCTGCTCCTCAGGAATACTGGCAGGGTTTGAGTTGTTGGCTTTTCTTTTTTTTTTTTTTTTTTCAGAATTTTCTCTAAGTCTCTAAACGGATTTTTTTTTAAAAAAGGCAAGCTAAAATTAAGTGGGGAAAAAAAGTGCATGAAATCATCAAGGATTGATGTGAAGTTTAGCTGGTGATCCTGGAACTCACCACCTTAGTTTCAACTTTTTGCAGCTATTGGCCAGACTGCCCTGGGCACTGCCAGGGATCCAGGGGCAGCCACAGCTTCTCTGGGTGCCCTGTGCCAGGGCCTGCCCAGCCTCCCAGGAATTGGGAATTCCTTCCCAATATCCAGCCTAAATCAACCCCACTGCGGCTTAAAACCATTCAGCCTTGTCCTCGCAAAGCATTTGTCCCCATGGAGCCTGGAGGGGCTGGCTGGGAGCAGAGGCTCTCTCTGACCTCACACAAGAACAGCAGCTCCTCAATCCCGACCCTCCCGGAGCAGGGAAGGGAAATTAGCAAAAAGCAAATCAAGGAATAATTCCAAGTGTCAAAGCCACTTGATGAAATTGTTTCGCTTCTGGGAGACCCGCGGGCAGAAAAGCTTGCCTGAATAAATGAGTCTGAGGCAGCAGCGTCAGACACAGCCGTGACTGGGGGCTGTGGCTGCGCCTGGGCCGCGCTGTCCCCGCTGTCCCCGGCACTCCTGCCACCCCCAGTGGCACTGCCAGCTCCCCTCCAGCCCTGCTCCTGCTCTCACACTCCGGAGGAGAGAGCCCGTCCTGCTGCTCTGCCGGCCGAGAGGGGCAGCGAGGGCACCGGGAGCGTGCAGAGGGCAGCGACAGCCCCGGTGGGACACGGGAGGGGACCCCGGCCCCGGGCAGCCCCGGTGGGACACGGGAGGGGACCCCGGCCCCGGGCAGCCCCGGTGGGACACGGGAGGGACCCCGGCCCCGGGCAGCCCCGGTGGGACACGGGAGGGGACCCCGGCCCCGGGCAGCCCCGGTGGGACACGGGAGGGGACCCCGGCCCCGGGCAGCCCCGGTGGGACACGGGAGGGGACCCCGGCCCCGGGCAGCCCCGGTGGGACACGGGAGGGGACCCCGGCCCCGGGCAGCCCTGGTGGGACACGGGAGGGACCCCGGCCCCGGGCAGCCCTGGTGACAGCAGTGGCAGCTGCTCCGTGCGCCTGGGTTTGTTCTGGGCCAAAGAAGGGCGCTGGGGCAGGGCTCAGCCCGGCTCTCCCGGCGGGCACAAACCCGGGTGAGGCCGGGCAGGAGGTTCGGAGCAGCCGGGAGCGCTCGCAGGGCGGTCTGGTGACAGCAGCGAGCTTTGTCCCGGCTCCTCCGGGGACAGCGAGCGCAGGGCTCAGCGGAGCAGCCAGAGCAGGGACGGAATTCCCGTCAGCAGTTTCTGTCCTTCCAGAGCAGACACAGCTGCGCTCTGCCAGCGCCCGCATCTCCCGGGAGTGGGATCACAGCCACCCCGTGGCTCAGGTTATTTCTAACCCCATCTTCCCGTCCTCCCAGTGCCCTCCTTGGGGTCTGGCCACTCAGAGCTGTGGCCAGGGCCTTTCCTCCCCTCGGAGCTGGCAGGTGAGCAGCCCAGATGTCACTGCCCATCCCCAAGCCCATGCGAGGGGAGCTTGGCCTGGGGAGAAGCAATCAAAGCTTGGAAGGAGCCCCTGAGATGGGCTCAGTTCTCACACCTGGCGTGGCTTCCTGGCTGTCCTGGTCAGCAGCCACGTGCTGGAGCCACGGGGCTCATGCCAGGAGGGTCATTCCAGCCAAAGGGGGATGGATGGCCAACCCCACTGTCCCCAGGCTTGGACACAAGGCTGGTTTCAAACTTCCCACCAAAACAGCAGGAACAAGAAGGTGTCAAATCCCTCTGGACGCACCTGCAGCCAGAGGAGAGGACAATGTCTGATAGGAGAGCATGTAAAAAACCCTCTAGGAGAAATTCCCCCCACTTTTTCAGGGACAGGATGAGGGAATATCTGGGTGGGAAGGTTTACTTGACCTTCATGCATGAATCGTTGCTGTCCTTCCTAACAGGCAGAATTCTTCCAGGCAGGCCCTGGTGGGGAAAGGGTTAAGAACCCTCCAGGCCATGGGCTGACCCACAGACCTTCCCATATTGTCCCCTCTTATCTGCTGTCCCTGGGGACATCAGCCACCAGCAGATTGCCCTGGGCTGTGCCCTGGGGGCACTTGGAGCTGAAGGGCCCAGGAAAGAGAGGCTGATCCTTGGATCCTGAAATGCAGGAGAAGGGCTGGAGGGGGAAGAGGCCCGGAGGGCTGGAAGATGCACAGAGACAGGGGGAGGACCAGCCAGCCCTGCTGGGGGAGCAGAGCTCCAGCCCTTGGAGCTCCTCTGTTCCCGAGGGCAGCAGCAGCCTCAGAGCAGCAAGGCACCCCTGGGGAGGGGCAGAGTCCTTGGGATGGGACTGTGGGGACAAACCTGGAGCTGCCCTGGCTGGACTGGCCGAGGTGGGGACAGCAAGGGCTCACCCCAAGCCGTGTGTGAGTCTGGCCGTGCCCAGCAGAGTGTGAGGGGCTGAACCCTCCCTGAGCCACAGCTGGGGGCCCTGGGGAGTGCCCTGAGCGATGCATTAACCCCGGGGTGCAGCTGAGCCCCCAGAGCTGGGCTCCACGGGCAGCAGCTGCGGGGACAGTGAGAAGGGAGATTTCAGGAACTCTGTGATTTGGGGTTTTCTTTCCTAAATCTGAAAAGCTCCCAAGTGATGTGAGAACAGCCTGGCCAGGCCGAGCAGGGGGTGTCAGGAGAGCAAGGCAGGGTGGCAGGGCTCAGGTACGTGCTGCTCACAAGGGCAGCAATGACAGAAGGTAATTTTTCCTGATGGAGAGCTCCAGGATCCCGGGGGAAGCCTTGAGCATGATTCCCATCACCTCCTGAAGGGACTCACAGTCAGGTCACTGCTGCCAGAGCTAAATCCTGACCTGGGGCTATTCTGGAACTCTTCATCCTTCACTGGGCAGGGAACAATTCCATATCCACACTGGTGTGGGGGTGATTGCGACTCAAAATGTTGGAGAGAACCAGAGATGGAACAATGGGTTTGGAACTGGACAAGCCTGATACTACTGGGGAAAACTTTCAAGCTCCATATTTATCCATCAGCTCCAGGCAGAGTGGCCAACAACCTGTAGAGACTTTCACAAGGATTTCAGAGGTATTTAGGGGAATATCCATTATTTGAATGGGGATAAAGCCCCCTGACTGGGGCAGAGCTTGTGCAAAAGGAGGGATCCAGACCTACTGAGTGGGGCTGCTTCCAGGATGATGAATTGGTGTCACCCCAGAAGCTGCAGGTAAGAGCTGAGCAGAGCAAGGACAATATCTTGGATTCCCTGTGCACCCTTGGGGTGTGAGTTCAGCCAGACCTCACCTGCCAAGGAGCCCTTTACTCCCAGCTCCACCTTCCCCAGTGCATCCCAAGGTATTTAAGCTGAAACCTGGTTTCATTGATCCAGGCCTGAAATCAATGGGCAGCAGAGGGCTGAGCCACCGTCCAAATAAAGATAATACAAACAGCAATAAAATAGCACCATTGATTTTAAAACTCCCCATCTAAGGCTTTATAAAGTATTCATTAAATATCTATTAGGATAAATTGAAAGCATTAGGAACACGGGGAACTGGTTATGCAGATTTGCAAGTGTTTTTGGTTAATTTATAAATGCTGCATCCGCATGGACAGAGCAGGAGACATTGATAATAATTACTCTGATCCGTTTTGTTACTCTCTGTAGAACTCAAAGTTGTGGATAGCAGAGGCAGAAAGGGCTCCATGTCCTTCTCTCCTGGATTTGGAGGAGGTCAAGAAGCTGAGGAAGGCCAGTGAATTTTCCATCCCCGAGGAGGCACAAAGCCACTTTTAGCGAGCCCTTTCTGTGGCGGGGGGAGCGGCACCGCTGCATCAGGCGGCTCCTGACGGCTGCTGATTACACGGTCCTTGAGATGCTCGGGAGGGTCACAGCTCCCCAGCACATGCTGACTTATATCGTTTTCACCCTGGCGAGGAGAGGCTGCCGAGGTGACAGTGGGAGCTGTGTCCCCTCTCCGTAGGGCACCGCGGGACATTTAATGGTCGTCAATCAACCCCGGAGCCGGGACGGGGCTGTGCCCCCGCAGCAGAGGCTGGAAATGGGATCGGGACACATCCCTGGGGGCTGGGACACGAGCATTGCCCACTGCGAGCAGGGAAGGCAGCCCGGGCTGCCTGCTGTGCAGACAGAGCTGGGATTCCCTTCCCACAGCACCAGTGCCCAGTTCCAAACTGGCTGCCTGGGCTCTCCCTGGGTACACATCAGGTGGCAGTGCCAGAGCAGGATTTGTGTTGAGGGTCCCAGTATAAAATAGAGTTGGAGCTGCTGGAGGGAGTCCAAAGGAGGCCATGGAGCTGCTGCAGGGCTGGAGCCCCTCTGGAGCCAGGCTGGGAGAGCTGGGGGTGCTCACCTGGAGAGGAGAAGCTCCAAGGAGAGCTCAGAGCCCTGCCAGGGCCTGAAGGGGCTCCAGGAGAGCTGGAGAGGGACTGGGGACAAGGATGGAGGGACAGGACCCAGGGAATGGCTCCCACTGCCAGAGGGCAGGGATGGATGGGATATTGGGAATTGGGAATTGTTCCCTGTGAGGGTGGGCAGGCCCTGGCACAGGTGCCCAGAGCAGCTGGGGCTGCCCCTGGATCCCTGGCAGTGCCCAAGGCCAGGCTGGACACTGGGGCTGGGAGCACCTGGGACAGTGGGAGGTGTCCCTGCCATGGCAGGGGTGGCACTGGGTGGGTTTAAGGCGCCTCCCAACCCAAACCTTTCTGTGAATCTCTGACTCAAGCTCTGATCCCCTCCCCAGGAGTCACAGAGGGACACCCAGCAGTCACCTCCAGGCCTTGTTCCTCACAGGCAGCTCCAGGAGATGGATTCTCTGTGCCTCCAAGCCCTGGCCAGCCCTGGAGAAGCTGCTCCCTGAATGGGACCGTTTGTCACAGCCTCCCACACAAACAAAGCTCAGAGGCACCATGGAGTGCCCAGCTCCAGGAGGCTCAGGGAGGTCTCCTGCTCCTGGGTGCTGAAGTCCTTACCTGAATCGCAAACCACCTGTCATGAAGAATTACATCTATTAAACGTAAATATCCTAAATGAGTCCTTTCCCAGGCCATGTAAAGTGTGTGCATGGATTTACAGAGCATTACCTTCCCCACTGCAGCACCAGAGGGAGAGTCTGAAACATCTGAAAGGAGGGTGGAGTGGAGGGTGGGAACAAAAACCTTTTCCTCATGGACTGGTCCCTCTTGCAGGGCAGGTTGGTCAGAGACCAGCCACCTCAGTGGGGTCCAGAAATCCTGGTATTTGAGAGAGACATGGTCCAAACATCCAGGAGAGGGAGTCAGGAGTCCTGGAGGTCTTCCTAGGGCTGCTTTTGGGTGACATCAGCATCCTGGAGCTCAGCTTTCCCACTATGAATCCCAAAGGAAATCCCACCCCAGCAGATGGGTGCTATGGAGATGTACAAACAGAGAAGCCCAGAATGGTTTGGGCTGGAAGGGCCCTCAAACCCCCCAGTCCCAGCCCCCTGCCATCCTTCCACTGGACCAGGGACACAAATGATGCTGAATGAGCCTTGGGAGAACAGCATCACACGGCCCATAATGCTCCATCTTGCCTTTTATCCCCTTTTCTCAGTGTTCCTGGATTTCCTTCCTTCCCCACTCCCTGCTTCTCTTCCCTCTGAATGCTCTGGAAATACCTGGTTTGGTCGCTTTGTGAATTATTAGAGGCATTTACCATAGGCCCTCTCATTAATTATTCACAGCTGTTTTGTTCTGGGGCTCAGATGTAATTAATGGCTCAATTAATATTTAAATATTAACTATTTTTAAAAACCCAAGACATCTCTGTTAAGCTTGTCCATTGAGAAATAAAAGGCACGGCCAGCGAGGCTCGGCCAGGGAAGTTGCAGAGCACAAAGTGGAGTGAGAGACTTGTGGCAGCACAGACCCATGGGGGGAGAAATTCTGGGAGCAGGAGCCTGGGAAAGGGGAACTGGAGGGGGACAGAGCCTACAGAGCTCACCAGAGGAGAGGAGAGGAGAGGAGAGGAGAGGAGAGGAGAGGAGAGGAGAGGAGAGGAGAGGAGAGGAGAGGAGAGGAGAGGAGAGGAGAGGAGAGGAGAGGAGAGGAGAGGAGAGGAGAAGGTTTGGCGTTGTTTGATCCTTGGGGAATAACCACTGATACCCAAAGTGGGAATTTCTCTGTGGACTTGCTGATTCAGAAACTCCCTGGATCCTGGTTCTGCCCAGGATTTCAGATTTAAAATCGGTCAAAGCTGGGAATCTTGCTGGTGTTCCCATCACCCTCTCCTGCTCCACATGCCAACTGCCAAGGGAAGGAGATGGAGGAAAATGGAACTTGGAAGATGCACTGATCCAACCCAGAACTTGGATGGCACAAACTGGGAATTCGTGAGATGTTATTCCACAGGTGGGGATGCTGGACACCCCCACCTGCACAGAACTCTGATGGGGTTTATGGTTTTGCCACTTGGGACATTTAATTTACAGGTGCATTGGTGAGAGACAGGAGCAATGCAGGAACTTGGAACTCTGATGGAAAAGGCTGAGACTGGGTTTTATTGGAAAATACGGCATTTGGAGAAAGGCAGTGTGGGAGCCTGGCTTGTGCTGAATGGGATATTCCAGTTTTATTGGTCTGTAATGCTTGTGTTTTCACTGGATTATTTATAAAAAGAGAGAAAACTGTAAAAGCAAAGTGACTTTAATGAATTAGAATGAAGCTGATGTGAAACCAAAATAAAATACTTAGCTGTGACTGTAATAAACCCCAACTTCACCGCCATCAACTCTGCTCACTTTCATTTGCCTGCCGGTTTCCCTACTGAAATTCCATCGGAACGGATTTCTCCCACCAACCCCAAGTGTCAGCAAAACAGCGTTTGCCCTCAAAAGACTCAACCCAGGGGGAATTTTTTTCCACCTTCAGTGCGGGAATATTTCCTTTCGCTCTGCCCCGGGCGTTTCTCATTCCCTGAACGTCTGCGGGTGCCCGGCGCGGACAGCCGGGAGCCTGGAATGGTGCTCGGAACAAAGAGCCACGGCCAAGACCCTCGGCTGCTCCCTCCTCGCGGCTCTGCCGAGCACGGAGCCTCCCGGGATGGGGTTTATGGCGCCGATCGGTTTTTTGCCTCCGGTTGAGCGGGCGGTCGGGAGGTCAGAGCCCCGTCCCGCAGTCTGACCCACGGGAGGTTCCCCACGGCCGGCGGCGCGGGCGGGAAGCCGCCGCTTCCCTCTGACGGGAATTCGCAGCGTGGCTTTCACTGGTGCTAAATAAAGCTTTCCTGGAGCCAGGTACCTCCGGGTGGTTTCCGCCTGCTCCCGCTCGCATCCTGCTCGTCCCCGGGCTGATTTACAGCACCAGCCCCGGCTCGGGCGCTGCAGGGCCCAGCTGCTCCGGCAGGCGCAGGGCTCAGCTCCTCACCCCGACATCTACGGTAGCACAGCGGCTGAATAATGCATGGCCGGGGCTTTGTGGAGGTGCCGTAACCCGATCCGCAGCGCAGGGACACACGGACACAACCGCGGCGGGGAAGCCGCCCGATAATGCGAGCCGCGGCCACCCGATCCGCGTCCCTCGAGCACGGGCTGGTGCCCGGCCAATGGTGTCTGCGGGGACGAAACGAGAGCCCGGCCGCTGGGGCACCGGCTGGCACTCGCTCCCCCCCGGCGGCTCTCCCGGAGCGCTGGGCCAAGGGGAGATGCTGCAGGAGCCTCCCGCTGCCTCCCTGCTCCTCCCGGCCCCGGGCCGCGCTCTGCAGCTGGAGGGCTCCGGGCTGTCCCGCTGTGCTCGGCATCCCGCAGGGAACCAGGCACCCAAACCTCACCAGCACGGCCAGAGCCGCCAGCACACCTTGCCCCGTTGCATTACCCACGGCCTGTCTGGCTCCGCCGGGTCCTGTCCCTTCAAGGAGCTCGCTCCAAACGCCAGCTCCTTCCCAAGGCTCCAGGGCCCTCCAGCTGCATCCTCCTGCCTCCCCCTCACGAAAGCAGGCACAGCTTCTCTGCAGCTCCGAGCTGAGAGGAATTCCCTGCTGCCAAGGTTCACGGTGAAAAGTCTCCATACTTTCATTTCCTTGGGAACCTCACCCTCCATGCAGACCCCTGGGACTTCCAGCTCCCCCTTGGCCTTTCCCCGTGTTGCAGAGGCCACATGTCCCGTCTGGCTCTGTGCCACCCCGGCAGGGTCACCGAGGCACCCTGGGCACCAAACTGCTCCCGGCACCACGCACGGCAAGGGCTCCGTGCCAGCCTGGAGTGCTCCCAAAGCCGTGGGATTGTATCAGCACGGCAGGAAATGCGCGGGACCGATGGAATAATGATGGGATAAGCCCTGGTGTGGGATTGTCCCCGTGCCCGTGACCCTGGTGACGGGGCAGCGGTGGCCGTGCACGTCCCCGCCTGGCCCCGAATGCTGCTCACAGCTCGGGAGAGGCTCCCGGAGCCGGAGCCTCTCACCTCCAACCCCACCGGGAGCGAACTTCGGTGAGGTTGGAATAAAAATCAGTGCGGGTGGCTGGGAGGCAGAGAGAGGGGTCATCTCCCCCGGGAGCTGGGGGAGAGCAGGGAAAGGCTTCAACGACAGCGGTCACTGCTCCTGCCGCTGCCTCCTCACACTGAATCCCGAGCGAGCCTCGGATCCTTTGGCAGCGCTTTAACCCGGGAACCCGTGCAGGGCAAGCTGGATCTGATCAATTTAACCCGGGAACCTGTGCAGGGCAAACTGGATCTGATCAATTTAATCCAGGAACCCGTGCAGGGAAAGCTGGATCTGATCAATTTAATACGGTAAGCCTTGCAGGCAAAGCTGGATCTGATAAATTGAAGCCAGGATCCTGCGCAGGGCAAGCTGGATCTGATCAATTTAACCGGGAACCCGTGCAGGGAAAGCTGGATCTGATCAATTTAACCGGGAACCCGTGCAGGGCAAGCTGGATCTGATCAATTTAATCCAGGAACCCGTGCAGGGAAAGCTGGATCTGATCAATTTAACCGGGAACCAGTGCAGGGCAAGCTGGATCTGATCAATTTAACCGGGAACCCGTGCAGGGCAAGCTGGATCTGATCAATTTAATCCAGGAACCTGTGCAGGGAAAGCTGGATCTGATCAATTTAACCGGGAACCCGTGCAGGGCAAGCTGGATCTGATCAATTTAACCGGGAGCCCGTGCAGGGAAAGCTGGACCCAGCGCATCTGGAGCCTCCAGCCGCACGGAATTCCATCTGCCGCTGGCTCGGAGCTGCAGCGCTGCTGCCGGCGGCTTCCACCTCGGAGTAATCCCGGTGTAGAGCTATTCCTCCCCCCGCAAAGCCGACAGCCGGCAGCTGGGCCGGCCCGGCCCGGGCTTGAAAAGCCGTGGTGGGGCGGGCGGCCGCTCCCAGCGCCCACGGCCCGGCCCGGAGCCGCCAGGCGGGCGCGGGGCTCGGCCCGCGGGGTCACCGGAGCCGGCGTCAGCTGTCAGGCACAGGCACAGAGCCACCCCGGCTGCTGGGGGCTGCTGGGGGCTGCGGTGGCCGCGGGGCACACGCAGACGGCGGGGCCGGGCACAGCGAGGGGCTGAGAGCGGGGATGGGCGGGAGGCGGAAAAACCGCAGCTCCTGCCCCAGCCTGCACCAGCAGAGAATCCCACTGAGTCACCGGAGGAAGAAATCGGTTTGGATGCACAGCGAGGCTTTCTTTTTTCTCTCCATCTGGCGGAAAAAAAAATATTAAAAAGTGCAACACAAATACTCACACACACACCCCGATGCTTTACCCTATTTCTTCCCAAGACATTCCATGCAGCAGCTATTTGGACGTCAGCTTTAACCTGTTTGCACTTGTCATTGCTCATTTTAGAACTGTTTAAGAACAAAATCACCATTTAGAAGCCCCAAAAAAACCCAGCTTCCCCAAAATCATTACACTCAAACATTTTCTAATAATTCCCCACTTTTGCCTCTCTTTTGCCTTGGGTTTATTGAACAGTTTCAGTTCTGTTCAGGTGAGCTGGCTTATTAAATTCAAGCTGACTTAAAGCTTTGGAGAAGCTTGGAGAGAGGGAAAAGAAAGAAGAAAAACCTGGCTTGAAACAGAATTTGTTGTCTTTTATTCCAGTAAATGCTCCATAATATTTTCTAAAGTAAATAGTTCTGTACAACGTTGCTGTTTAATTAAAAGGCTCAGAAAAGCTGATTGTTAATCGAGTAGGAGGAGATCTCTAATGGACTTTGTTTTTCCTGCTCAGAAGCAGAAATCCCAAATCTTCCCTGCTCTTTGTGGCTCTGGAACAAAATCTTGGAGGTTGAATTGAAGGCTTGTAAGGGATGAAGGATCTCTGGTTTCCATCTCTGTTTACCACCTGGACTGCTCGTCCTCGGCAGGTGACAGCAAAGGCTGAGGTGAGAAAGAAAGCACAGCCCGAGAGGGGTGCTGGGGACCGCCCTGGGGGGGCTGGAGACTGGAGGGGGATCTTCCAGAGGGGTCTCACATGGGGTGGCACTGGGGCTTTGGTCCCCCTCCTCAGCACTCACGGCCACCTCTCCAGGGCAGTCCCAGGGACACAGGGGACACTGTTCCCACGCTCACCTGCCTTTCCCCACCTGTTTGGACTTGGCTTTGATTCTTGACCATGGTTTTTACAGGGCAGCATCAGCCTTGGCATTGATTTTCCCTCTTAGGTCCCGTCAGGCTTCACTCAGCGTCCCCAGGGGGGCTGGGCAAACAAGGGGTTAAAACAGGGGCGGTGTGCAGGGATGAGGGAACAGAGACGGTTTAGGGGGAAATTTGGGGAATGTCCCGAAGGAACCATTTTAGTGGGGTCACGCTCTTGCAAAGGTTGGGTGGTTCAAAGGAGGGAAGGGCTGGGTGCGAGCTGTGCATGGCTGGGAGGGAGAAGGAGGAGGAGGAGGAGGAGGAGCGGCGGGGCCGGGCTGTGTCCCTGCAGGAAGGATTCCCAGGACACCCCTCATTGTCCACACGCTGTTCCCAGCTGCTGCCCGGCCCATCTCCGTAACGGGAGCTGACACGGCTCCGGCGGGGAAACGTGGGAGTGAAACCCCTCCCTGCACAGCCTCTAATTGGAGTTAACTTTTGCCCTGGGAGCGACTCCATTACCCGGGAACCCCGCGGAGGGGCCGCGGTGAGTGGGGTTTGATGGGGCCAGACAAAAGTCGTTTTCCGAGGCTCCCCTCAGCTTCACACCAGACTTTCTCCTGCCCTTTTTCCTCCCACCTCCGCTCCAGATCAGCTGCTCTCTGACTGGTAAAATGTTTACACTCCATGCAGGTCCAGAAATCAATTAGAGACACATTTAGCTGACATATGGCCTCTCTAAACCCATGGCCCTGGTAGATCCAGCCAGAGGAAATAAAGGAGCTGGGCTGGAGACCCTGTGCACCACCCTTATGGCCACCGACCCTTTTTAACGACCCTTTAAATCAGTTCTGCTCCAGGGGTAGGGGCCAAAGCCATTATTCCCTGACATTTATGACCCGAACTCGCCGCCTGCTCTGTCCCTGGTTTTACCCATCAGGAAATTGGTAATTCTTCTCTTCCCCAAACATCAGCTGGGCTGGGAGGTCTCAATCTGCCGGCTCTGGAGAGGGCAGCAAACACAGGGATCAGGGATTGCTGCCAGGGAAGGGGAGGGAGGGAAGGACTTTGGCGTTGCTTTGATGGCTCCTTCTCCCATTGCTCCATTTTTCCTTCCCATGGGCAAGGCCCAGCAGCCCCCAGAGCTGGTCCTCACCTGCCCAGGTGGCCATAGAGCCATGGGAGCCATGGGAACTGCTCCACAAGAACTCCAGCTAAAGCCAGCCTCTGCCCTTTGATTGAGAGGAAAAGGTCCTTTAAACACTGAACTGATGTCCTGCAGAGGGTCTCCCTCCTCTGTGCCCACCTGACTTGGTTCTCCATTAACAGATCAACTGATAACATCCCAGAAAGGATTCCTGCAATGCTTCCACAGGCTCCGGTGGCAGGTGATGGAAGTGCTCAGCTGCTAGAACAGAGAGGGAAGAGCTGGGTGCGTGGGGATGATGGCCACGGAGCCATGGAAGGTGGGAGCAGGCAGAGCAAGGGGACAGTGGCCCCTTTGGGCCACCATGCTGCCCGCTGGGTTTGATGTAAATCCTAAGTTTTAAACATGAAACTGTGCACCACAACGAGAGCAGTCACACCAAGACATTTCTGAGCCACCCAGGATCCAGGGGGAGAGATTTGTCACATCCCATCAAGTGTCCAAGGCCAGGCTGGACCTGCAATGGCGGCAGGTGTCCCTGCCCACGGCAGGGGCTGGGATGAGCTTTAAGATCCCTTCCAACTCAAAACATCCTATGATTTTCCACTGGCCAGGGACAATCCCTGGGATGCAGCAGCCTGGCCCCGAACCCACCCCATCCACGAGGATTTCCCTCTGGACACACAGCCAGCAGCAGAACACCCGTGTTTCCTTCAGCTCCCCGGGAATGCCGTGGTGGGGTTTGCATCCCCCGAAGGAGTCTCGGGTGTGGAAACACCGGACCCTGCAGGTGCCGGGCTGAGCGGAGCCGCCCCCGTGAGCCGGGAGGCGCAGCCGGCTCGGGGCTGCAGCGCTGCCGCATCGCCCCATCTAGTGGCAGCGGGTGGCCAGAGGGACCTTCTGCGGCCCATTAAGGCGCAGGGATCAATGAGCGGCTGCCCCTCGCTGGGTATTTTTAGAGTGCAAATGTTGCAGGCTGTAATCCATCTCCCCCGGTCGGGGCCGAGCACGGCTCCATTTCCTCCCAGCATTACGAGGATGCCGCTGCAGCCAGACTGACTAGAGCCTGGTTGGAATTATTGCACCAGGAACCACAGGGATGGGGCTGCGTGGAGGGCTGGGGGCTCTGCTGGTTCCAGTAAAGGTACAACGGTTTAAGTGGAAATGACTGCTATTGATCCTGGCAGGCAGAGACCAGCAGAAGTAAAAATAAGCTGCTCTCAATTAACCCGCATTGATCTGAATTAAAAGAAAAATGGATCAGCCCTAAATAAAATACCAACCTCTCCAGGCAGGGAGGCTGGTGCTGGGTGGCTTTTTAGCAGAAGCAGGTGTTGGAGACAGGAAAGGAAAGGCCTGGGTTTGAGGGGCAGTTCTGGTTAGAAAAGCAGCAGCACAAATGGGACGTTCCTCAGGTTTTTCCCCTCTCCCTCAGTTTGCAGGTACAAAGGGCTCTTTGTCCAGAAGGCATTTTCCATGAGCTCCCCAGGAATGTGTCCCAGAGCAGGAGGCTGGGGAAGAGCCACAGGGGATGGGTGGGAGTTACTCAGCCTTGGTGCAAACCTATGGGCAGAACCAGAGGAAGAGCAACAGACCTTCATTCACAGACCAAAGGGAAATTATTGAAGTGAAAATGATGGAGAAACCCCAGAAAAGAAAAGCCCAAGTCCTGCTCTTTCTCTCTGGGTGATGCTGGGACTGCCAGGAGTGGTCCAGCTCTCCAAGGCTGTGCTGGATCCTCCTCCTCTCCTCCCGGACCTCAAGGCTAAAAGCTCATTTGCATCAGACTAATCAGCAGAGCTGACACAGGAGCTGTGAAAGACAACATTATCTTCCCCTGAGG
Organism: Diglossa brunneiventris; assembly: GCA_019023105.1. NCBI lineage: Eukaryota > Metazoa > Chordata > Aves > Passeriformes > Thraupidae > Diglossa > Diglossa brunneiventris. The sequence goes on from CM032357.1 coordinate 19,092,250, forward strand.
AATTGATAACACATTGCACAACTCCTGGAGGGCCCCGGGCTGCCAGCAGACACGGTCCCTGCTCCTCCGCGGGGCCACCGAGACAGGCAGGAGGGGAGCGAGGATGCAGCCGAGACTTGGGGAGCAGGGGAATCCTCCACTGCACCTTCCTGCTCCGGGCTGGAGCCCGGCTCAGCTGGAACCCTCCCGCCGGTGCCGTGAGGAATTTGGGTGGGGAAGGAACGGGAGGAGCCGATGCAGGGAGCAGATCCCGGTGGGCAATGATGCAGAGACCTCTGCAGTCGGGGCTGTTGTACCTGAACGCTCCCACTCATCTCCCACATCACCTCCCGAGAAGTGCAGACGGAGCTTGGCTCTGATTCTCCAAAGGCTTTCCTCAGCTGCCACAAAGGAGCAGCATCCTTGGCCCTGTCCCTTTCCCCCTCAGCACCTTCTGCTCCACATCCCCAAATTTCCCAGTGCTTGGAGGTCCCACAGCAGCCTCTCCTCCTCCTGTTCTCTCCCAGTTCTCTAAGCTGGGTTTAACTCCATCTCCTGCCCCGTCAGCTCCAGCAGAACGGCTCCTCAGCAGTCATGGGGATGTGAGCAAGGAAAGGCCCTCCCTAGGCCGTTTGTCATGACTGATCTCAGATACTGAGTCCCTCCCTTGCTGCTCTGCCAGAGCTGTCACTCAGCTGTCACCTCCCCGTGAACCGCCAGCCACCAACGTATAAACAAGGATGTTTCTTGTTTAGTAAAAAATGCAAACTTAAAATTCTTGTTTCTCCTTAGTAAGAAATGTATAAGTATCTAATAAGAAATATAAACTGGAAAAAGTCAAGAGATAAAGAAAAAATGTCTAGGAAAAAACTTGTGTGGGCAAAAGAGACAAGACCTGAGAGGAGATGCATTGTGTGCTTAAATCAGAGAATCATGGAATGGTTGGGCTTGCAAAGGACCCTAAAGACCCTAAAATCATCCCCACCTTCCATGGGCAGGGACACCTTCCACTATCCCAGGGTGCTCCAAGCCCCAGCCAACCTGGCCTTGGACACTTCCAAGGATGGAGCAGCCAAAGTGCTCCTGCAGAGAGAGGAAACAGCCCTTGGAGGGCAGGAGGAGAAACCCTGGATCCAAAGAGCGTCCAGGAGCCCCGAGGTTACCCAGGCTGGGAAACTGAGGCACGGAGAAGGAGCTGCAGAGAAGGAAGGAGCAGAGGAACGGGAACTATTCCCTGGAGCTCACAGCTGCTGGTGCTGCTGTGCCCTGGGACAGACTTGTTAATGGGCACTAATGAGCCCTAATGATCCCCCGGAAGGCCGGGAGGGATTTGTGGCAAGGAGGAAAGCTGGCATTGCCCCTCACGCGGATCCGTGTGCCCAGCCCCTGCCCGGGTCTGCAATCCCAGCTTTCCTCAGCAGGATTCCTGACTGGAGAGCAGCACAGCCTCGGGCAGCAAAGAGGGAGACACGGATGGGATGAGATCCCTGGCTGAGCAGAGCACCCAGACTCTGGAGGAGTGACACTTGGATGTACTGACATTCCCAAATGATCTGGTTTTGCAAGGAAAGTCACAGCTCCCTGAGGTTTCAACACTCAATCTGCCCCTCCCCAAGTTCCACTGCTTCCCTGTAATCTCCAATCATTCCGCTCATCTTCTTCTGCTGCCTCTTTTTGATTAAGTTTAGGCACAGATCTAATTTCACCAAAGGATGCTGAGCTCAGCTCGTGGAAAGATCCAGACCCAGCTGAAGGTGAGCACCCACCTGCCCAGACTGGCTCGGCCTGTGAGCTCTTCCTGTGCTCTCCGAGGTTTGGTGCTCACTGCCTTGGGCTTTCTTGGCCTGTACTGTTCTCCTCTCTCCTCTTCTTCCTTTGCTTTTCCTTGCTATTCCCAAAAAAATCCTCACACTTCCCTGCCAGGGAATCTCCCAGTCCCACAATGTCCCTGGCACAGGGATTATGCCAAAAACTGAGCCACGGCCCCACCCCGGCCTCACCAAGGCAGTCAAACCTTAAATCCCCTCAGTGAGATCCCATGAAGAGACAAATCTCCTGTGCAGGCAACATTCCTTGGTGAATTCATGGACTCGTGGAATCATTTACACAGGAAAAGCTCTCTAGGGTCATCCAATCCAAACATTCCCCAGCACTTCCAAGGCCACCACTGACCCGTGTCCACAAGTGCCACATCCACATGACTTTTAGATCCCTCCAGGGATGGGGACTCCAAACCTCCCTGGACAGTCCCTCCCCATGCCTGACAATCTTTTCCACAAGGAAATTCCTGCTGATGTCCCCCCTGACCTCCCCTGGCCCAGCCTGGGGCCGTTCCCTCTCCCCCTGTCCCTGTTCCCTGGGAGCACAGCCCGACCCCCCCGGCTGTCCCCTCCTGTCAGGAGCTGTGCAGAGCCACAAGGGCCCCCTGAGCCTCCGTTTCTCCAGCTGAGCCACCAGGGAATCAATGTCCCTGAGAGCAGGGGCTGCTGTGGAGCTCCCACCCTCTGCTCCCAAGGCAAACTGGGCTCCGGTGCTATTCCCAGCTCCCACTGACATTCCCAGTGAACCAAACCCTCACCTGGGCGCACACAGAAACCCCCCAGCCCCTAGAACTCTTGGAGATGGCCAGAGGACACAAATCATCCCTGGCCTACCCAAGGAGGAGCCCAAGGCAGTTAAGGACCTCCTGAGAGCAGCACAAAGCTGCTGCTCCACGCTGTGCTCTGTTTCCAGGCAGTGCCTACACAAAGTTCTGGGTTCTCTGGATTGCAAAGAGACACAGAGTCTCACTCACATCCTGGCACCTCGCTCACATTGATTTCAGATTGGAGCTGGGTGCCAGGAGAGGAGCAGGAGGGAGCCCAAGCAGTCTTTGGGCTGAATTGCTGCCGCTTCCCCAAATGGCTGCTGCCTCCCCATCCAGGCTGCATCTATTCCAGGCACTCATTCCAGTCCTGGGTGGAGGGTAAGTGGTAAATGCTGGGAAAAGGGTGGCCTGAGAGCCTGGATGTAGGAAAAGGGCTGTTCTCTTGAGCAAAGGGGATGGATGGATGGAGGGATGGATGGATGGATGGACGGATGGATGGATGGGTGGATGGATGGATGGATGGATGGATGGATGGATGGATGGATGGACGGACGGACGGACGGACGGATGGATGGATGGATGGATGGATGGATGGATGGATGGATGGATGAATGGATTGATGGATGGATGGATGGATGAAGAGCAAGGTGACAAGAAAGTCACCGCTGCTCTGGAGTTTCAACCTATCAGTAAAATCAGGAGAATTTCCCAGGCAAATTCACCTGCTGGACACCCAAATTCGTGTATAAATTTGCATGTTTTCCTGCTGTAGCTTAGTGTCAGGAGCAGCCAGAGGTGCAAGGGTGCAGCAATGGATGTCCATTCCCAGAACTTCCAGGGGCCAGCACTGCCCATCCAGGGCTCAGCCAGCAGGACAGCTCCTGGCCCCACACTGCTGCCTCAGGTTGGGTTCCTGAGCTGGGCTTGGAGCCTTTTTTTCTCCCTTTTGCTTTTGGACAGCACATTTATTAGGGAAGCCCTTTAATTTTTCCATTTTGGAAGAACCCCAAATGGGCTTCCCGGCAAAACTAATGTGCAGGCACTGGGCATTAAGCACTGAGTAATCCTGGAAGTACAGACCTGATGTCTCTACAGGCAGCAATAAACTTTTCAGCACAATATTGTAACCTCAACTCTTCCTCCTTTAATGGCTTTTCTCTGTGCCATTAACATCCCTGCAGAACTTCCCAGCTGTGCCGTGAGCAGGTCTTGGGAGTCAGGGCTCAGGTGCAGCCCTTTCTCCAGGCTCCCTGGGTTGGGAATGCTGCCTGCAGGGTAAACACAAATGGAAATCCTGGCCATGCCTTTATTCTTCATCCAAGGCTAGGCTGGAGGGAGCTCTGAACCATCTGGTCTAGTGGAAGGTGTCCCTGCCCATCAGGGGTTGGAATGGGATGAGATTTAAGGTCCCTTCCAACCCAAACCATTCCATGATTCTGTGACTTGCAGGATGCCTTGTGCCAGACTGGGAGCAGAGAATGAGGATGACAAAATCCTCCAGGGACTTGTCTGGGGCCAGAGACAGCTGTGGAAGGGTGGTGGAATTTCAGGAAGGAGAGCAGATTTTGCTCAGCTGATGCCAACAGGTTGTCCAGGATGGACCCCAGCTCCTGCCAAAGTACAGGAGCCTGGGCAGGAGCAGGATTTGGGAATGCAGTGATATCTCTCACATGTCTTGTGACATCTCTCACAGCAGCACTGGAGAAGGAGGACTCACTTCCAGTAAGAGGACAAAGAGAAGGTCTGGAAAACCAACTACAGAAGTGTGGGAACATTCCCAGAGAGGAGCCAGCTCAATTCCCTGTCCTGCTTTCCTGCTGCTCTGCCCTGGTTGTTCAGACAGTTACCAAGGCGAGTCTGGGGCTCTGGAGAGCTCCAAGCTGAGCCAGCTCCACCAGGCAATTAAAAAGCACTAAAGCTTGGCAGGGAGGCCCAGCCAGCAGCAGAACCTGGTGCAAATTGATGTGAGGAGGAAGAGGAATTGCTGCCACTCATCATCCTGAATTGCTGCCACTCAGCATCCCCAGCACCCTCAGCTGAGAAGGGGCTGGGGCTGGGCTGGCTCTGCCCCCTCTAAATTGCCCCACATGAGGCTGGGGGAGATGCCCTGGGCTGGGCAGCACAGGCAGGGCCGGGGGCAGGCCCAGACCCCCATCCTCAGCTGTCAGCATCTTCTTGAGAAGATTTTGAGTGACACTTCCCCCATCTCCAGGGGAAAGTCAGGGATCCTGCACCAGCAAGTTCCAGCTCTTCTTCTTCACAAAATTAAAGATGTAACAGTTCCCTCTGAAACCAGGCAGAGTTTTCTGTCTTAAATAATCAAAAACATTTAAGTTTAAAAAAAGGCAAATTTCTTCCTGGAACAGATTCCCAAGGCCAACTGGCAATGTTCAGGCCTATGTGAGACAGAATATGCTTTTGGACATTTCAGAAAAAGGCCAGCGAGGCCTTGGACACTTCCAGGGATCCAGGGGCAGCCACAGCTTCTCTGGGCACCTGGGCCAGGGCCTTCCCACCCTTACTGTAATAAACAACTTCATTTTCTTCAGTGAAAACCCCTCATGTAGCTCCAGTGCAGGGACCCTCCCTTCCTTTCCCTCCCTGCCCGTTGCCTCGGCCTCTCTCTGCTCTCAGCCAGGGAGGGGATGGACCCAGGGAGGGGATGGATCCAGGTCCCACTCCTGTCCCCCAGCAGAGCCAGGAACCTCCATTCCTGTGAGGATGGATCCTGGCACCTGGAGCCACCCGTGGCAGTGGCAGGCAGGGTTTCTCTTCACTTTGGAGCAAGTAAATAAATAAAGAAATAAGTCATCCCCAGAGCTCTCCCAAGGTGCCATTAAGGAGCTGAGAGTCGGTGATTAGTGGCAACAGGAAAGGGGGAAAAAATTATAAACAAAGAAGTCATCGTGTTGTCCGTGGGGAGAGCACTTCTAAAAATCCTTTAACAGGCCTCATTAAATATTCATGGCCTCGGTGGCTGGCTATACATCCTGATTAGCCTGACTTCAGCTCCTGCAGGCCAGGGTGCTGCTGCTCCTCAGCACGGAGAAGGCCAGCAGGGTGGCCATGGAGGGGCCTGGCACAGGCCGTGGGCAGGGCGGCCATGGAGGGGCCTGGCACAAGCCGTGGGCAGGGCGGCCATGGAGGGGCCTGGCACAGGCCGTGGGCTGCAGGGCCATGGAGGGGCCTGGCACAGGCTGTGGGCTGCAGGGCCATGGAGGGGCCTGGCACAGGCCGTGGGCTGCAGGGTAGCCATGGAGGGGCCTGGCACAGGCTGTGGGCAGGGCGGCCATGGAGGGGCCCGGCACAGGCCGTGGGCTGCAGGGCCATGGAGGGGCCTGGCACAGACCTTGGCTGCAGGGCCATGGAGGGGCCTGGCACAGACCTTGGCTGCAGAGCCATGGAGGGGCCTGGTACAGGCCTTGGGCTGCAGGGCAGCCATGGAGGGGCCTGGCACAGGCCGTGGGCAGGGCAGCCATGGAGGGGCCTGGCACAGACCTTGGCTGCAGGGCCATGGAGGGGCCTGGCACAGACCTTGGCTGCAGGGCCATGGAGGGGCCTGGCACAGGCCGTGGGCAGGGCAGCCATGGAGGGGCCTGGCACAGACCTTGGCTGCAGGGCAGCCATGGAGGGGCCTGGCACAGGCCGTGGGCTGCAGGGCCATGGAGGGGCCTGGCACAGGCCGTGGGCTGCAGGGCCATGGATAGGCCTGGCACAGGCCGTGGGCTGCAGGGCCATGGAGGGGCCTGGCACAGGCTGTGGGCTGCAGGGCCATGGAGGGGCCTGGCACAGGCCGGGGGCTGCAGGGCCATGGAGGGGCCTGGCACAGGCTGTGGGCTGCAGGGCACAGCCTGCTACTCACCCTGTGTGCGAGCACAGAGGGAGGAGAGGAAGTACCAACAGGGACGTGGTTTCCTCTCGGGTTTCTGTGGTTGAGATGACTCTTGAGGTATTAGAAAGTCTCTTTTTTATCAGCCCCACAACAGAAGAAGAAGTTGAGATTTGTTGGTTCTGCTTTTCAAGGTTGTCTATTTTTCCTTATCTATTCCATTCTTTCTCCGACCTGCTGAGATCTGTCCAGCAGGTCGGGTTGTGGCGCAGCATCTGCCTTTGGGGTGGCGTTAACTTTTTATACTAAGAACTCCATGTACTTTATTTACAATAATTTCAATATCTATTGCCTATGTTAGACAGTCTGTCTCTACTTTAATCAAAAAGTGTCAGTATTCCAGTAGAAGATGGAGAACAAGAACAAGAAGAAGGAGAAGAAGGACAGGACATACCTAGATTTTTTTTTTTTACCTTGTGACAAATTAATTATCATTCTACTCAAACTCTTGTGGCTTGTAAATCTTCACACAAAGTTGGTAATTTTCAGACAAGCCCAGGCACATTCCATATGGTAATATTGGGATAATATTCCAATATCCATGGACTAAAGTCAAAGGCACAGGTGTTTTTGACTCCGTGCCAAGGTCTCTGAGCCCCCTGCCAGGGTCTCGAACCACCCAGGGCAGCCAGAGGAATGTCCTGGGTCCCAACAGTTTCCCTCTGTGCCTGGCAGGCAGTGCCTCCGCACGAGGCTCAGGGAAGGGGAACCTTTGGGAAGCAGGGGCTGCTCTATCCCAGTCTGTGGGGCACGGCAGGCCAGCGGCTGCAGGACAGTGACAGCTCAGCAGGGCCAGGGGACAGCTCAAGATCAGTGTCCCCTCAAGATCAGTGTCACCCTCTGCCCCCACCCTCCCCTGCCGGAGAACACAGCTCTCCCACTGCCTCAGCCACAGGAGCAGCCCCAGGCCCTCTCTTTTCCCCCTCTCCTTTAATGATATGAATATTTTGTTAGGTTCCATTGGAGGAAATATGCAAATGAATGTGTGTGGGAAGGCCCTGGAGCCTCCCAGTGTTAACCAAACAAGAAACATGGATTGTCCTGCTTGTGGAGTGTGTTAACACCACACAGGGATGTTCTGCAATCCAAAACCTCACAGGGAACGCGGGGATGGAGCCACTTTTGCCACAGGAACTCACAGTGGCACTGAAAGGTTTTGGCTTTGCTGATCTGATTTTAGTTTTCCAAGCAATAGAAGGATTTTTGTCAAATGTTTCAGAAGGATCAGAGAAAGCTGGGGCTGCACAGGGTGTTAGGGCTGGAATGGATCCATTCCTGGGAGCTGTCCTGTGGTAAGGAAAGTGTTTGCTTCTGTGAACACTTCCAGGGATGAGGAAGTGTCTTAAATAATCAAAAATGCTCTCCATGTGATTCCAGTTCTTCCCACAGATATCTTCCATGGCCTCGTGCTAATTGACACATTTTATGAGGGGTCCATGATGGGTTGGCAGAAAAGGAGAGAAAAACAGGAGTGTGACATGAGAAAAGAGAGGAAAACCTTCCAAGTCAGGTTGGACAGGGCTTAGAGCAACCTGGTGCAGTGGAAGATGTCCCTGTCCATGGCAGGGCCTGGGCTGGATGAGGTTTAAGATCCCACCCCACCCAAATCCTTCTGGGATTCTGTGGAATGTCACTAATTCCAAGTTGGAAATTTCCAAGAGCAGCTGGAGGCTGGAGCAGGCTGGGAGTTGGGGGTCCATCAGGATTTCTGAATTTGATTTCTTTGGGTGCTCAGGGTGTGAGGAAATCAGCTCCCAAGGTCCTGCTGCACCTCCCCACTAATCACAGCACTGCCAGATTCCTCCTGCTTTGCTGCTTTTTTCCAAATTCCTTCTTGTTTCACTCATCAGTCACAGAACTTTGACCATGAAAGGTGGGAATTCTGCCTGGAAATGCTGTTTGTGGGGTTCTGTCTGAGCAGCACCATCTGCACAGAGCAGAGGGGAGCCCCAGGTCCAGCCCCATGACCAAGCCCATCTGTTCCCGGCTCCGAGTCCCACGATTCCCTCAATCACTTCCACAAACATCCCCCTTGGAATCAGCAGCCTGTTTTTCTCACTGCTGAGCCCATCCTGGGCCAGTGGGCAGAGTAATTATGTAAATTCTGCCATCAGAATGATTAGCCATTCCATCTCAGCCAAGAAAACGCTGGAAACTGGCTCATGATTTATTCTGCATTCCCATTTCATCTCATCCTTCCGCCACCATGCCGGGGTCTCCCTGCAGCTCTCCAGCCAATTAGTGCCATCAAAGGAGACCCATGGAAAGGCAGGTCCCAAACACAGGTCTAGGGATGGCTCCACTCCCCAGGAGCTGTGGAAGAGACATCTCCCTCTCCCAGGGATCCCCCACCAGCCTGGACTCTTCTCCTCCATGTCCTCCTTGGGGACGGGCAGCTCTGGAGCTCAGGAGCTGCTCCGGGACTTGGAGAATCTCTGAGCTCAGCCCAAAGGAGAAAGAGTTTGCTCTTTCCAACGTAAAATAGTGATAAAACTGCTGAGGCAGGAACTCTGCTCCCAGCTGGAGGGAACCAGTGGCTGCTGAGCCTGGAAATGTCCACATTCCCTCCCTCCTCCCTACTCCTGGCTGTCCTGGATGCCAAGGCATGTTCCCTTCATTTCTCTCCAGTGCTCTCCATGGGATTCCAGTGCTCCAGGGACATCTTCCATGGCCTGGCACATCCCTCTCTGCCAAGACATTCCCTGGGCACTTTGTTTCCAGTTCAGAGCCCCATCTTTCCCTGCTGCATTCCCTTTATGCCTGGACGTGTTCTTCCCTCCCTGCACACCCGTTTTGCTGGGTCACAATTCCCTGCGTTGTCTATCCAGAGATGCTCCCACTGCTGCCACCCATCCCTGCCCTGCCTTGATTTTTATCCTGATGTTTTAGACCTTCAGACACTTCCCGTATATGAGAGCTCCATGAAACATTCATATGGTTTTCCTGGAGCTGAGCAGAGCCAGGGCATCTCTTCTCTGCTGTGTCACCTGCCTTGTGTCACCTGCTGTGTGTCACATCTCTGGGGAAAGGTGTCCCTGCCCATGCCAGGGGTTGGGATTAGATGTTCTTTAAGCTCCCCTCCAACCCAAACCATTCCCTGAGGCTGTGATTCATCCTCACAGCTCGGATCCACCCGAGCCCCTTCGCTGCCAGCACAGCCGTGTTATGGGATGGGACACAGGTTATGGGATGGGACACGTCCCTGCCAGCAGGAGCTCAGCCGTGACCCCGAGGCTGATTTGTCTCCTGCTGACCTGTCTGGGACCCGTCTCCTCCTGCAGAGTCCTAAGTGGAAGTGACTCGGGAGCGCTGGCGGAGCCACGTCCCCATTTATCTCCATGAGAGCGGTGACACCCCGGACAGTGATGCATGAGCCGAGTCCCCGGCCCGGGCACGGTGACACCGCCGGGCTCCGCTCTGCTGCCTCTCCCGCGAGGCGATGTCACTGCAGGGTGACATTGCTGCCTGCTCCGGTGGCAGCCAGGGTTCCGGAGAAAAGCCTTTGTTCGCACTTTGCTTCAGAGAAATAAAAGAAAGCAGAACTCGTCTTGGACGTGCCTGAGGTGCCAATGGCTGCTCGGAACTTTCTGCTTTGCTCCTCTCCGGGTTTCTCCGGAGTCCCCGGTGCTCCCGAGTGATCTGGGGAACAGGGAAAGGGCACCACTGTCCAGCTGCCCGGGGGACACAGAGCAGCCCCACCAAAGTCAGCTCACAGCTCACGGGTCACGCCTGGGGCTTGGGGACAGGTGACACCACACAGGAAATTTGGGATGGGGGGCAGGTGTTCCAAACTCCAGACTGGGATTTTATCCATGAACCTGAGAGAATTACTGTCCTGTGTGTCAGCTGAAAGGTCTGGATGATGCTTGGTGCCTCTTCCCTATCCTTGACCTCAGCAAGTTCTCCAAAAAACACTGAAAAACAGAGTCAGATTTTCCAGAAGATCCCAGCTTCCATGACTCCATGATGCTAAATTACTCTTGCAGCCTTTCATCAGGAAGGTTTCCTCTCCATGGAGTGAATGATGGGGATTTGGGGCTGATCTGATCAGCAACGTTTTTCCCAAACTGAAATCCTACAGGATGGAGGAGAGGTGGAGGGAGCACCATCCCTCTGCTCCATGCTCTGCCCAGCTCTAGAATCAGGAGCTAGCAATCACCAGGAAGAGACTTTGTTCACAAACAGTTTCCATTTTGGTTTTATGTTTGGAGTGGGACCAGAGTGATCCACAGCCCCATGAGCTGCTCTGCTCTCCCACAGAGCGCTTGGAATCTCAGCCTTTTTTCCCTCTGCTTTCCCATTGAGGGGCAGCTCTGAAGCAAAGCCAGGGAGGCTCCTTGGTGGTCAGGATCATCCCCAGGCCCGAGCCAGAGGCTAACAGTGTAGTTGGTGCCCAGGAATTGCTTCTCCACGTTCTCATTTCCCACTGGCAGGAGGAAGGAGCAGAGAAGTCTCACAGGGAGTCCAGCTGCTGCCTTCAATGGGACCCATGGGGATGGAGCTGGATTCCCAGAGGTTTCCTGCTGAGCAGTGGGACACCGAGCTCCTGATGGGGACGTCAATTCCTGCAGCAGAAGCCGAATCAGGCAGGTTTAGGCTGGAGATCAGGAAAGGTTCTTCCCCCAGAGGGTGCTGGCACTGCCCAGGGAATGGGCACAGCCCCGAGGCTGCCAGAGCTCCAGGAGCCTTTGGACAGCGCTCCAGGGATGGACAGGGTGGGATTGCTGGGGGGTCTGGGCAGGGCCGGGGGCTGGGCTGGATGATCCCTGTGGGTCCCTTCCAGCTCAGGGTATCCGGTGATTCCGATCCCCATCGTCCTTCCCGGCCGCCTCGCTGCATTCGCAGCTCGTGTCACAAGATGGAGCAATTGCCCCGTTTGTCGCTCCCGCCTGGGCTCCGCCGGCCGCTCCTGGCCTGTCTTGGGGTGGTTTTGCAGCCTGCGTGAGTGGGTTTTCCTTTCCCGGGTCCCAGGTCGCTGTCCCAGGGGATGCCTGAATCCAGATCTGCTCCTCAAATTCTCCCAGCGGCACCACATTCCCTGCACAGGCAACGTGAGAGCCAAAGGGGCAGCGGGACCACCCTGTGCCTCCTGCACCCACATCCCACAGCCTGTCCTGCGCTCTGTCCCCCCACGGGGCTCTCTGCACCCAGAAATCTGCCCACAGAACCCAGGTCTCGGCAAAACCTCTGGGGATGAGCTTTGGCAGTGCAGCAGCGCTTCAGATCCTCATGCCAGGATCCCATCTGGGATGCAGAACTCCCCTTGAGAACCACCCGGGTCCCAGCCTGGTGTTTTGGGGTGCGGCTGCACCTCGGAACTCTCCAGGAGCATCGTGGACAGAGGAAGAGCTGCCCCAGAGGTTTGATGGGCCCCCTGAAGGCAGCGGGGCAGGGAGGACAGGAAAGGTGGAGGAGCCAGGAGGCAAACAGGAGTAGGGATCTGCCCTTGGGAAAGGCGGAGGAGCAGTGGAAGAGGTGAACAAAGGGGTGGACTCTTGAGGAATGAAATAAAACAGGGAAAATGCCCCTTTTCCAGAACACTGGCCCAGCTGGAGAGGTGGAGCAGTGCCAGGGAGGCGCAGCACTGATGGTCCGGACATGGAAAAGTGGCTCTCTGTGCCTGTGCCTGGGGACTTCCTGTCCTTGTCCCAGCCAGGACCTCCTCAAACAAACCGCTGCCATCCCAAAATGATGACTCCCTTGAACTGGAGCTGTTCCACGCCTCCAGATCTCTCCTCATTGAAAACATGTTTGGAAGAGGTTGAAACGTCCCATTTTTCCACAGCCTCATTTTCCTTGGGACAGCTTTTCCTTCCTGAAGCTCTCTCTGAAGTTGATTGGGACAACAAAACAGCCTCTTCGGAGAGACCAGCTCCAGAGGAGTCATTTGGCCTCTCGCTTCCCAAATGCTTTCATCAGGATGGGAAAGCTGAGAGAGCTTGGGGAGAAATCCTTTCCCAGCAGCTCCATCCCTCAGAGGCCAGGCCAGACATTTCCCTGATCCCCACCCAAGCCAGCAGCCCCAGCCACGGCTGCAGGGACCCCGCGCCCCCCACACCAAACATTTCATGTGAGTTCAGGGCCACCCAGCACAAAGCAAACAGGGTGAAGCCACAGCTGTACAAACATCTGAGTCCCCAGGATCCCTGGGAGCTCTCAGCATGCGTGTGGCGACCGAGGGAGAGCAGCTCCAGCCTCAGCCCTGTCTCCAACGAGGGAGCAGCTCCAGGTCCTCTCCCATGGAGCTGCAGCAAAGCCTCGAGTTTTCAAGTAGCCCTTGTGTTCATAAAATCATGGAATGGTTTGTGTTGGAAGGGTCCTTAAAATCACCTGGTTCCAGCTCCACACCTGGGTGTAATTCCAGGCTCATGCCTAGATGAACCCTCTCATCCAATCCCAGACTGGTTTGGGTGGGAAGGGGCCTTCAAGCTCATCCCATTCCACCCCTGCCATGGCAGGGACACCTTGAGGTGTGCACCTGTCCCAGGCTGCTCCAGCCCCGTCCTTGGACACTTCCAGGGATCCAGGGGCAGCCACAGCTGTGCCAGGCAGGGCAGGGCAGTCTCATCCTCTCCCTCCGTGGGACATTGCTGCTTGGGAGGGCACAAGAGGTGAATTTCCCCATTTCCTCAGCTGAGAGGGAGCAAATGAAGCTGAATGACCCTCACAACAAGAGCAGCACCACAAACCCCATCAACAACCCCCCAGAAATTCCCTGCTGGTCCTTCCCAGTTCCCCAGCCACCCCAGCTGGCCTGGCTGCTCATTCCAGGCATGTTTCTCATGGCTGTCAGAGGAATGCAAAGCCCTGGGGTGCTCAGGGAGACCAGCAGCAGATCCCTGCCCAAAAGGGACAGCGGGCTGATGTCAGCGGAAACTTATTTTTATCCGCATTCGAATGAAAAGGAAACGACCCAGAGGAAATGCATCAAAAAAAAAAAAAATAAAAAGAAGCCTCCTGACAATGAAAAGTCCAGCTTTGCTTTCAAGTTTTACTTTTCCCAGGACACTGGCTCCCTCCTGCCCTCGGCCAAGAGGGACAAGAGCGAGCGAGGGAGCGAGAAGGCTCCGCACACCCCACAAACAGGAAGCCCGGGTTATATACAGCCTGGGGCTGGGTCAGGAGCCAGGGGGCAGGACACGGGATGTGACATCCACCTGGGCCACCCGTGCCTGCAGATGGGCACGTTACCCCTTCTAGTGATGCCTTCCCGCTGCCAGGGGGCAGGGTGAGGTGGGATAGTGGGAAGGAATTGTTCCTTATGAGGCTGGGGAGGCTCTGGCAAAGGGTGCCCAGAGAACCTATGGCTGCCCCTGGATCCCTGGAAGTGTCCAAGTTGGAGCACCCTGGAATAGTGCAAGGTGTCCCTGCCCATGGCAGGGAGTGGAACTGGATGAGCTGGAGTGTCCCTTCAAACCCAAACCGTTCTGTGGGTCCAACCATCCCTGCAGGATGCTGCCTGTGCCTGCAGGAATAGCACTGCTTTAAGAGAACAAACCCATCAGCACCCCGAAACTGCCCCTCCTGTCCCCCAGCCAGCCTGGCAGCGCCAGGGGGTCTCAGCCCGCCCAGGACACCGTCCCTGCCCACTCCAGAGCCGGGCTGTGTGCAGGGGATCCAGGCTCGGAGCCTCTGCGGTGCCCTGACAGCTGATGGATGGCAGAGGAAGGAGATTCAGCAGCCCAGCCGTGCCCCCTCGCCCTCCACTCCCCTGAACCCATCCGTTCCCATCCAGCAGCCCTGGGAAGAGCCTTTTGTTGAAGGCTCTGCCAGAGAAGCTCATTAACGCGTTTAATATCCCATTTCCTGGAAGGCAGGAGACTCCTGGGGACAGAGAGGGAGGGGAAGCAGAGGGGCAGCCATGGAGGGGGCAGAGGTGGCACCTCCGTGAGGATCGTGCCCGGGGCTCACAGCACCACGGGCTCTGAGCATCCCCAAAACCTCATCGCCCCGGGGGGCTGGCAGTGGATGTGCCCACCCCCTCCTCCAGGTGCATCCAAAAGGCAGGGATGAGACCCAGGAGTGCCCAGGATGTCCCACAGGGGACTCCGGGAATATTCCAGGTGTGAATCTCCAACCACCCCCGTGCTGTGTCCTGGGATCTGGGATCTGCGCGGGGCTGAGCCCTGAGCAGCTCGGTGGGCATCACCTCTGGGTGCAGATGGGATCCCCAGAGCCCGGCTGGGCATCACCTCTGGGTGCAGATGGGATCCCCAGAGCCCGGCACCGCTCCATCCCGGCAAGGGGGGGTCACATTTGTCCTCAGGGACAGCTGGAACAGCCTGGCATCCCCGGGTCACTCCTCCAGGGGCACTGACTGCCTCTTCTTCACTTCATTTCCCCTCCAGGGCTGAGCTCCAGCCCAGAAGCTCTTGCCCAGACCTGCGCACGGGTTATTTTTAGGCACCGCGGGGGCCAAGAAGAGCTTGGACCCGGCTGCAGGAAAGCGGCGCTTCGGAAGGCAGGAAAGAACAGGAGGGTGGGTCTGAGGAGCCCTCCCTGCCCGCAGCCACCGCGGCTCCTTCCTCCGTCTGTCGGTCCGTCTGTCCGTCCGGAGAGGAGAGGAGAGGAGAGGAGAGGAGAGGAGAGGAGAGGAGAGGAGAGGAGAGGAGAGGAGAGGAGAGGAGAGGAGAGGAGAGGAGAGGAGAGGAGAGAGGAGAGGAGAGGAGAGGAGAGGAGAGGAGAGGAGAGGAGAGGAGAGGGAGAGGAGAGGAGAGGAGAGGGAGAGGAGAGGAGAGGAGAGGAGAGGAGAGGAGAGGAGAGGAGAGGAGAGGGAGAGGAGAGGAGAGGAGAGGAGAGGAGAGGAGAGGAGAGGAGAGGAGAGGAGAGGAGAGGAGAGGAAGAGGAGAGGAGAGGAGAGGAGAGGAGAGGAGAGGAGAGGAGAGGAGAGGAGAGGAGAGGAGAGGAGAGGAGAGGAGAGGAGAGGAGAGGAGAGGAGAGGAGAGGAGAGGAGAGGAGAGGAGAGGAGAGAGAGGAGAGGAGAGGAGAGAGAGAGGAGAGGAGAGGAGAGGAGAGGAGAGGAGAGGAGAGGAGAGGAGAGGAGAGGAGAGGAGAGGAGAGGAGAGGAGAGGAGAGGAGAGGAGAGGAGAGGAGAGGAGAGGAGAGGAGAGGAATGGAATTTTTGGCCCCAGCCACTGCTGGGAGCGGTGGGAGGTCGGGGACGCAAGGGGAGGAGGGTTGGCTTGGAGAGGGGCTGGAAGGGACCACTGGGGAGGCTGAGCAGCCCCGCTGCAGCCGGACAAGCAGGATGGCCCTGAATTTCCCTAATTAGCAGGCTGGAAAGGGTGTGCACCCCCAGGTGCTCCCTGTCCCCTGCTGGAGGAGGCTCTGGGGTCCCATCCTCCCTGGCTGCCCCAGAGCTGCTCCCCCAGCAGCACCCAGTGCCTCTGGGATGCCTGGGCAGGCGGCCAGCCTGGGGACAGGACTGAGAGCTCTGCTCTGCTCTGCTGGCACCTGGGGGCCGCTCCTTCAGCTGGGAAATGTGAGAGGAGAGGAGTAAAACAAGAAAAGCTCCAAGGGGCAGATGCCAGGCTTTAAGGAAAACCCTGGGAGCAAGAGGCTGATCTCAGGCTGTCACCTGCAGGTTCTCTGTATGTCTGTGGGGTGGTGTCCCCACTCAGAGCAGCAGCAAGAGGAGATGCTGCACAGCCCCAGCCCCTTGGATGGCAAAGAGGGACATTTCACATGGACATGGAGTGACAGGACCAGGGAAACAGCTTTAAGATGAAGAAGGGAAGATTTATATGAGATATTGGGAAGACATTCCTCCCTGGTGGGTGGGCAGGCCCTGGCACAGGTGCCCAGAGCAGCTGTGGCTGCCCCTGGATCCCTGGCAGTGCCCAAGGCCAGGTTGGACACGGGGGCTTGGAGCAGCCTGGGACAGTGGGAGGTGTCCCTGCCAGGGCAGGGGTGTGAGGGGTTGATTTTAAGGTCCCTTCTATGAAAAATGTGGGCAGCACCCCCCCTCCTGCTCAGCTGTGGCCACGGAGCAGAGAGGATGATGAGGGGCCAACCTGTGCATTCCTGACCCCCACCTGCCCAGGAACACGAGTCCCATGGGGTTTATTTGTGTTTCAGGAGGATTCCTTCTTCCTTGCTTCACATTTTTGGGAAAGCCGGTTTGCCCCAGGTCTGGCTGCCTCCAAGAGGATGTGCTGTGTGCCTGACATCCCTGGGACCTGCTGCTAGGTTTATGGAATCCTGGAATCATTTCGGGTGGAAAAGACCTGTAATTATCAAGTCCAACCATTAACCCAGCCTTGCTGCTGGTTTAGGGAGGGAGATCTCCAGCTTCACCTGCAGATCCATTCCTCCCTGGCACAACTTCCCAGCCTCACACTTCACCCAAGCAAATGCCAAGTCTTGCTGCAGAGAAACTGTTTCTACATTTGGGCCAGTGAATTCCTTGAGTCTCGTGGGTCTGGGAAAGTGCAGCTCGTTTTGGGAGAAGAGGGAAAAGGGAAAAGCAGCAGGGCCAGAGGTTTGGAGGTTTTCTCCCTGAGGCACTCCCTCTGTCCAGGCTGCCCGCAGGTATTCCCACAGCCGCCAGCTTTGATGGACAACTTCCTTCACGCTGAGTGACACTCGGGGACCCTCGGGGCTGTGTGAGGGGTTCCGAGGACGCCTGACCCGGTCTCCGCCCTGCCGCAGCCACAAGAATGAGCCCGTGCCCCTCCCTCGCCCGGCCCGGCCCGCGGCGGAGCGGAGCCCGTGAACCCTGTCCCTGACCCGTGGGACACCGAGGGGCTGCGGGGATCCCCCGGGGCCCGGGGCCACCCCCAGCACTCGCCGGCCGCATTGAGGGGCGCTGGGGACGGCCCCGAACCGCGGCGCGCTCAAAGCCGCCTTTGTTGCGGGGCTGTCACCCGGGGCAGAGGCGTCCTGGCCTCTGGTTGCCAGGACAACGAGAGGAGGAGGAGGAGGGTGGGCTGGTGGCGAGGAAGGGGAGAGGCGGCAGCAGCAAGGTCTGGGCAGTGCGGGTAAAAGCGAATCCCAAAGAAGCGGCTCCGGGGGGCTCCGGAGGCACCATCGGGAGGGGAGATGTCAAAGCTGAGCCCTGAATTGCTCCAAGCCCCCACTGGGTCAATTGAAAGCAGACAAAAAGGAGAAGGGTTTTGTGATGAGGGTGGGCAGGTCCTGGCACAGGTGCCCAGAGCAGCTGTGGCTGCCCCTGGATCCCTGGCAGTGCCCAAGGCCAGGTTGGACACTGGGGCTGGGAGCAGCCTGGGATAGTGGGAGGTGTCCCTGCCATGGCAGGGGGTAAAAATTAGAAGATCTTTAAGCTCCCTTCCAACCCAAAGTATTCTAGGGTTCTACCATTCCGTGAAATGTATTTTTTGGCCAATATTTATGGTTTGTCCCTTTGCAGCTCTGCCGTTCCACCAGATTTCAGGGGACTTCAAAGGTGTTTTCCTGCCTCCTCTGAGCCCTGGGCTATTTATAACTGTCAGATGTTGGCAGCCCAGCTCTCACAGACAACTGTATGGTGACAGTGTGCACATGGAAATGGCTCATTCCTGGTGAGTAATTCCAGGGCCAGCCAGGATCCTGCAGAGTGATGGGGTTTGTGTACAAGACAGTCAGAAAGGGGGGGCTGGGAAGAGAACTGAGACTCTCCTTTAGGCTCAGTATGAGAGGAAAGGAGAAGATTGAATTTTCCAGGGAGATCTCTCACCTTTCGGGGTTCTCCTCGGGGAGAACGATGCTAATCCTGCCCCATGGGCTATTTCAAGCCAGGGTGGCCTAGTTGCCAGAGCTGTCCTTGCTGATTCCAGCTCTGGGGATGCTCTTATCCTTCCATAGGTGCTCAGGAAAGGACGAATCTCACCGTGGCACAGCACCAATGCTGCTCAAAGCCCTCACTGACCCAGATGCCTCCACAGCGTCTGGTGCCAAAGCCCCTCAGGTGCCCATATATGGCCCCCAAGCTCCTAAAAGACTACCTCTGGCTGGGACTCGGGGAAAAGTGACCCCAAAAGTCACTTCTGACATAGCCCCAGCAGGAAAATGGCAACCCAGGGCAGAGGCTCCCCATCTCTGGAGGGATTTAGAATTGCATGGTTGTGACACTTGGGGACACGTTTTGGTGTGGCCTTGGCAGGGCTGAGGGAATGGTTTGACTCTGTGACCTGAGAGGGCTTTTCCAACTGCTACAATCCCATGTTTCTATGGAAAAGAACCTCCTGCAGAAATCAGGAGCCTTGGTTGCATTTCTGGTGCGCTGTATTTTTCCACAGGTGAATATCCCACGTCGCTGGGGGAGTGGAGAAGGGCGAGGCAGGAATTCCAAAGTTCCAGTGAGCAGGGTCTCACATCCCAGTAAATGCCCGTGTTTACAAGCTGCAGGAACGGCCCAGGAGCAGGGATCTCCACATCTCCACCAGAGGGGCTGCGTGGGGCTGTGCAGCCGGACACACGGACGGGCTCCAGCCCATCCCGGACCTGACTGGATGTTCTCCACTCCTGCTGGAAGCTCCTGCCCTCCTCACCCCCCGCTGCCGAGGCACCACTATCATCTCCTGCATCTCCCAAGCGCTTCCCTGCTCCAGCCGAGGGCAGGAAGAGGAGAAGGACACCACGAGCACACAGGAACTCGCAGAGAGCTGGAAAAGAGCTCTGGGGGCTGGCCAGCCTCCAGGGCAGAGGGACACAGCCCTGCTCGGGAGCAGAGCCACAGAGCCCTGCACGGCCACCCCGTTTCACCCCACAGCAGCCCCGTTTCACATCCCGCTGGAGCAGAACCACTTCACCTTCCCGGTTTTTGCACTCACTCCCCTCTCCCTTCACCATCAGCTGCCGGCAGATGGGAGTGTGGTGGATTATTTAGGGAAAACGCCCAATAACATCACAATTACTTACCATAAAAGCCTGGTGCTTCCAACAATAGCCTAATGTTCCAGGCACCTGTCCAACAGAGCTCTCCTACCTGCCCACTGCAGGGTCTGTATCCATCACGCTCCCCTACAGGCATCTCGAGGTGCCACTGCCCCTCTGCCAGGCTTGGGCAGGCAGCAGGGACAGGGCTGGGGACCTGTCACCCCCACAGTGCCATCCCTTGGAGTCTGCAGAGGGTTGTAAACAGCAACTGGCGGGGAAGAGTCAATGCCAAACCAGGAATTCACCTACAAACCAACACTGCCATCCCTGGAAATGTCCAAGGCCAGGCTGGAAGGGGCTTGGAGCACCTTGGGCTAGTGGAAGGTGTCCCTGCCCATGGGGGTAGAACGAGGTTGGTTTTAAGGTCCTTCCCAACCCAAACCATCCTGTGGTTCCAGGATCTGCCAGGCTTTGGCAGCTGCTGCAGCTCCAGGCTGGCCCCACCTCTCCTGCCCATGGCAGGTGACAGCAGCGGGGCCCAGTGAGCCCAGATGCCACTCTCACCTCTTGACACGGTCACCCTGATGCTGGAATGAGGCGGAAAGGGACAAATGGTGCAGGAACAAAAGGGCTCAGAACTGTTTTTCTTGGTCAGATCCCACGAGCCCCATCAGCGACATCCGCGATGGCTTTTCCAGACCAGGCTGGGCAGCCAGATTTTGCTCAAGTGTTCCCAGGGAACAACAACAACAACAACAAAAAAAACTCCATCATGAACATGTGTCTTGCTGCACAGTCTGGCTGATATGAACCCAGGATTGTCCAGCAGCAAAGTTCTTTGTGGGCTTGGGAAAGAGTGGAGGAGCGGCGGAGATGGTGTAACAGGATGTGGGCATCTCATCTCCCCGGAGCAGGAGACAGCCAGAAGCACTGGCACTCACCCAGCACTCAGCTCCAATTTGTTTGCACACAGGCTTTGCTGGAAAATTGCATCCAGCCGGCCAGTTAATAAAAATCATCCTCCCAGAGCTCACCGGCAGCATTTGCTGAATGAGAGATGGATGCTAAATTATTCACTCTGCGCCATCGGAGCCGCGGCGCTGGGAGAGGGAGGAAGATTTCGTGTTGTGCTGTCAGTTCTGGAGCACTTCATTCTCAGGGCTCTGAGGCTGCCATCTGCTACTAAATTCTCCACGAGGAACGGGGTGGGGGGAAGCAGGCAGCGCTTTCAGGCAGTGACTGCTCATCATACAGCAGCTCTAGAACACATTTTCGAGCAGTCATGAGAAGGAGAAATCCAGGGGGAAGTGCAGAGTGGAAGGGATAATGTGTCACTTACAGAATTCCACCTACACAGATGGAGGAGAAACATCTGAAGGCACAAAATGCCATCCTGCCTCTCCTGTCTGCCACAGCTGAGTGGTCAAGGGCGAGGGCAGACGTAGCACAACCTTCTGGATGTGTAATTGGCCTTCACAGCCAGAAATTTCCCCATTTCTCCAAGTATCCAGCTGTTTTCTTTGTCTAGTGAGCTACCTCTCAATCCCCCCCCAAATTTTCTTTAAAAAACTCAGAAAAAAAATTTAAACTAAAACCTTGATAAGGTGCTCAGCAGGGAGATGCTTGTTCTCTTACACTCTAGAAACACTCTGAGAGGAAATTTTGGGAAATTGCTGTGGGAGACATCCATGGCCAGGTGCTGTGGTGGAAGTGTGCTGGTGGAAGTGCGTGGTCACGAGGCTCTGGATGCCTGGTCCGTGTTTGGGAGCTCATCCAGCCATGCTGAGCAGTTTGTTTTATCAGGAACCAGACAGAGGAGACACAGCAGAGCCAAGCAAGGCCCTGCAGGCAGTGATGGAGAGGGAGATAGAGCACCTTGGCTGGGCATGAAAGGCTCTGGGAGAGCAGGAGAGGAGGAATCAAAAAAAAATCAGCCAGGAAAACAAGCTCCCTGATTTGTTCCAAGACTCTCAGCATTGAACACCACAGATCTGGGGATTCAGTGAAGCTGCAGCAGAGGCCACCATGGGATTCCCCTGTCTCTCATATGGTCCAGACATGAGAGGGATGAGGATGCAGCCTGTGGGTTCCCACAGAGCATCCCAACACTGGGAAGAACCCAAACAACCACGGGAAAGCCATGAACTGAAAGTTTCTTCCCTTTCATGCCTTTTTCCCCCAGGCCATGTGCCTTTCCCTCCAGCAGGACTCTGGGATCAGAGAGGATGAGGGAGATGAAAAATCATGCTTAAGTTCATCAGCCTGTGCCTCGGGCTTGAAGCATCCACATGCTCAGGAATCCACATGCTCAGGAGTCTGCAGCCTCCCTGCCCATCCAGGCTCTGGGAAGTTGGGTTCCCATGAAACACAGGATGCCCTCTGTGTCCCTCCCCAGAGCTCCCAGACTGGGGCTCTGGGGATGGCTATGGTGGGTCTGCTCTGGGAGACAAATGTAGGCTATAAAGCAGCCTCCATCCAGCAGGGAAAGCTCCACAGATTCCCTTGTCCTTCACTGCATCCCTGACAGGCTCCATTCCGCTCCTTTAGCACAGCCTGGAGCTGTGCATCACAAACATGACCAAAGTCAGGAGAGGGAAGGGCATGAGAGGCAGGAAACGCCCTGATGGATAAGGACTGGGACACACAGTCCCTCAGGAGTCTGTCTCTCTGGGGCCCCAAAGGAAGAGCTGGAGTTTCCTGTGTGGAATGTAGCTCAGGAGTTGGCCTTTGCAATGGACTGTGAGGTGAGGAGAACAGCTGGAAAAAACACCTGACTTTGGGAGGAGATGCTCAG
Source organism: Diglossa brunneiventris (assembly GCA_019023105.1). Lineage (NCBI taxonomy): Eukaryota > Metazoa > Chordata > Aves > Passeriformes > Thraupidae > Diglossa > Diglossa brunneiventris. The sequence continues at coordinate 19,114,315 of CM032357.1, forward strand.
TGTGGTACCAAGGCCACAACCCTCACCAGGACGTGACCCAGGCACGGCGTTCCATGACCTTTACGGATGAAGCTGTTGATTTCCTTATCCTTGTGCACCACATTTCCCCCCAGGAGCCCCTGGACACAGGAAGGACCCACTGATGGGAGGGCAGGAGGTGGTTCCCTCCCCTCAGCCCCTGTCAGGAGTGCCTTGCCCACTGGATTGGCCCTTGGGACACTGTGGCTCAGGGAAAAGGCCTCTGACACAAGCTTGGATTTCCAGCTGTCTTGGACCCTTCCACCTCTCCCGCTGTCAGGGTACCTGGTGCTGATTCCTCGACTTCTGGGACTCAGGCTGGGCCCTCCTGGAGGGGGAGACCCTCCTGGAGTGGTTTTGTGTCAGGAAAGAGAGATGCACTGGATTTTTTCAGTCTTCAGGTTCTTGTTTATTATTATCTTATCGAAAGTTTTGCATGCTGTCCACATCAGGGTCAGCACACTGGAAAAGCACCACAAAAATGGCCAACAATCTCTCGTTACAAAGTCTTTTAAGACTAAAGTATCCAATTAAGAACTGACACCTGGATTATTTTCTCTTTTAACCCAATAGCTGATCCCTGGAAGCCCACAATGAGGACTTTTCTGCCCAATTACAAAATGCCACCCAAACCCATGAGGAAGGAGGAAGAAGAAGCATGAAGAAGAAACCCAGGACAACACCCTGTGCCCTGCATCTTGCTTCCACCCACAACACACTAAAAATCCCAAAACCTAAATTTCTCACCAAGTGACACACCTGCACTGCTCTCTATAATCTATTTCTCACTTTTGTGGATTCCAGTCTATCTTGAAGTCCAGGAAACTTTCTCCATGAATGAGGGTCAAAGTCAGTGCTGCCCTGGGGATCAGGGCACCTCAGAGCAGATACAGAAATATTCCCAGAGCCCTGGGTTTCCACATCCCACCTCATCCTACTCTGGAGCATGGACTGCTGATGCTGCTTCCTTTGTATCCTTGCCACTTTCCTGGTGGAGAAGGGATGCTCCTGCACAGCCAGAGGTTCACTCTCCACCTCTCTCCCTTTCCAAAGGTGGCCCTTCTGTCCTTCAGGAGCTGAGGGACATGCAACAGGGAGGTGAAACCCCACAAAATTCTACCTGATTGAGCCCATGGAGCCACTCTGCAGGTGAGGCTCTCCTGCTGTCCCCCCTGGGACAAGCAAGGACATTCTCCTGTTGGTTATTCCCCAGCACATCCATCTCACCCAGCCCACTTCTGTCCCTCAGAAGCACGGTGGGATTTCATCCCCAGCCTCGGGGCTGTTGATTTTTAATGCCTGCGTATTTCTTTTGGCCATTGCCCTGACCATTGCAGACCCCGCTTTATCCCCGGCGCTCTCTGACCCCCGCGTGTCAGGAGTTCAATCTGGGACGTTCCACTCTTTGCCCCCACTTAATTCTTTTCGAGCTGCTCGGCCTTTGAAACCTGGTGCCATATGCCAGTCCCAAAGAGTCCTGATCAATACTGGGGGACCACGTCCCTGTGACCTTGCAACCTGCCCCAAAAAGGGCAGAGGGCAGAGCCCAGGGTTGGCCATGTTTTCATTACAGGGTTGGTTGGAGGGGGAGGGAGAGCTTTTCTTTCTTGCTTTCTTTCTGTCTTTCTTTTCACAGACATGGACCAGCTGGGACGCTCCTGGCTGCCCATCCCCTCCTCTGCCTCATTTAATGACAGCAAGTGCCAGAACCACCAAAAATCAGGAGAACTGATGAGATAAATTAGAAAAATCAAGAGCACATGTTGCTGTAAGAAAGGAATTGCTCCTGCCTGTGCCTTTCAGAGAGCTGGTGTGTTTGGGGGTGTAAAGTCTCACTGCAATGGAGGGACCCATCAAAGGCCCCGAAGAGCCCTGACAGGAGGGCTCAGGGCACCTGGTTTCTCTCCCCAAAGCTCAACCCCTTGTGGGAGCAAGTTTTATTCCAAGGAAGGGGTCCCCAGTGAGGTGCAGCCCTGTTCTGCCCCAGGTGACAGGGAGTGCTGGGGATCCTTCAGCCCCCTGCTAGGGCTGTGTGAGCTGGGATGTCTCCAGGCCCTTCAATTTGAAGGCCACTCTTTTTTTGGGCCCAGACCTTCCCCATGCCATTTATTTTCTCCTTTTCTCTGTTCAAAAGGTACAGCGCCTGCTTTCCGTCCTGGCTGCTTTCATCTTTGGAACAAGGAGAACAGATGAAAAGGGAAAAGCAGGTGGTGTCTCCTTGGGACAGAAGGGCTTTGATGGGGCTGCTCCCAAAGGGAGATTTGACCCAGCGTCCCTTTGCCAGGGAGGAAAACCAGCAGTGAGGTTCAAGCCAAACCGTTCCCCTGGGAATGGGCAGGGACCAGATGTCCGCAGGATCTTCTCCAGTTGCTGCTGTGGGTCCCGTCCCCACGGTCCTGGCAGAGCAATGGCAGGGCCAAGGTGATGGTGCCAATGTCCCTGTCTGCAAGTCACCAGGACACCTGTTCCCTTGGGGGGACACAGTTCCACAGGCACAGACCCTTTCCCTCAGGAAGACACTGTTTCCTGTGGGCAGAGATCTTGCCTCATGCTGATATCCATAGCCAGGATAAATCTGCTCCCCAGCACAAGCCCAGCCCTCCAGAGGGTGCAGAACAGAGTGTGGCATTGCCACTGTCACCCCTCTGCTTGCCTGGGCCCCTGGGCCCTGAGCTCATCAGCCAAATCCCTTCCAATCTCCTGACTCAGGGAATGGTCCCAGCCCCAAGGCTGCCAGAGCCCGGGAGAGTTTGGACAACGCTCCCAAGGATGGTGGGTGGGATTGTTGGGGTGTCTGTGCAGGGCCAGGAGTTCAATCAATGATCCTTGTGGGTCCTTCCAGCTCAGGGTACCCTAGGATTCCATGGTTCTGGGATGTCCCCTTGCCCAGGTCTGCAGGGGGAAGCTGTGACCCTGGCTCAGCAATGGAGAGGCCAGTGGGTGATCTGGGATTTGCTGCATTTTGGCTCCTGTTGCTGGTTTGACCTCAGGGTTATGTTGGCAGGGCTCTGCACACCAGACCTCCCACAAGCTCCTTTCTCCTCACCTTTGCTTCCAGCTCTCCACAGGAGCAGGGACTGCCCAGATCAGGCTCTGCAGCAGCTCAATCCCATCAGGAAGAAAAGCACTTTTGAACAACTCTTGCAGTTTGGGGTCAGTGGCTTCTGCAGGACCCTCTTAGAGGAATTTTGGGGCGTTTTTGAGCTTAGATGATCTGATGACTCACCCTGAATCCTAATGACCCAAAACCTGTGGGGTGAGCAGCACACCCTGGCATGTCTGGGGCTGGAGAAGCAAGAAAACCCCTCTTGCACTGGTCTGTGCCCCGAGGGCTGCCCAAGGACAGGACTGATGGGGCACCTCATCCTCAGCGTTCCTGGTGGTAGTGGCAAGGGCAGGCGATCCCCAGATGGAGGGCACTGCCATGCACCATCCAATTAACCCTTCTAGCAGCTTCCATTAAAAATAAAGGGGCCTCCAGGTCCCTGCTGGAGTGGCCTATTTTACATGAGCATCTCCTTGGTTTTGCCTCGGCGGACGGAGTTCGGGAGGCAGTTATTTCAGGAAAGGGACGCTATAGATAACTGATCTGCCAGCCAGGTGTCATGTTCCTTCATTTATTTTCAATTACTTTGTCTCTGGAGCTCCACTGAGAATTGCCTGGTGTCAATTCATTTGGTCACCTCCGTGCCTGCCGCGCGCCTCCGGAGGCACTCCCGCGTGGTGTGATCCGTCCCCAGGGGAGGCTGTTACAAAACAGCTCCGCTTCTCTTTCAGCTCACTCAGCCTCCGGGCCACCCCAGCTCTGTGCCCCTGCTCAGGGTCGCCGGGGGCTCTGGGAGCAGTGGGGTGAGCAGGCAAAGAGAGGTGCATGGATGGAAGATTCCTTCTGCTCCTCAGGGTGCCGTGATGGTGACAGTGCCCAGCCCCTCCCCTGCAAAGGTCTCCTGCACAGCCCCTTCCCAAGTGCAGCTGCCTGTCCTTGCATGCAGGTGACAAGGACCTGAACCTCCTTGTCCCTTGGCTCATTGCTCTGAAATCCATTTGCCCCCTCAGCTGCTGAAGGTTGGGCCGATCATGGAATCATGGAATGGGCTGGGCTGGAAGGGGGCTTGAGGATCATCTAATTCCCCCCCTGCCATGGCCAGGGACACCTTCCAGTGTCTCAGGTTGCTCCAAACTGGAACATTCCCAGGGATCCAGGGGCAGCCACAGCTGCCTGGGCACCCTGTGCCAGGGCCGGCCCACCCTCACAGGGAACAATTCCTTCCCAATATCCCATCCAGCCCTGCCCTCTGTTTAAAGCAGTTTAAAGGCATTCTCCTTGTCCTGTTGTTCCATGTCCTTGTAAAGAGTCCCTCTCTCCCCTCAGGGTTCACCACCTTTAGGGCAGACTGTCTTCACTCTTGCTTTCACTTTGGGCACTTTTTACCTGCCTGAGCTGCTCTCCAAGCGTGATCCGAGCCATTCCTGGTGAGTCCCTGCTCCTGCTGGCACCGCTGAGCTGGCAGGGCTGGTGACAGGGACTTGTTGTCAGCAGCAGGGCAAGCTCAGCGCTGGCAGTGACAACAGCGGGGACCAAGAAGGGCATGATGTCATTTTCAGATCCGCTGGGAAGTTTTCAGCAGGCACGTCTGGAAAAAAACATCATTTCCCCGTGAAAAAAGGGCACATTTGCTCTGGTTTCAATGAGAAAGAAATAAATAGAAAGCCTGGGAGTGACTGTCCTTAATTGATTAGTCATTTCTGCAGATGATAATTGCACATCAAAAGACTGAGATCCTACTGTACCATGCAAATGTCTTCATGGAGAGCAGCAAGGCACAGGGGAAGTGGATACAGGAAATAAATCGTTTAGAAGCTCTCCAGGAGGAATTTGAGTTCCACATCAGGAAAACAGTTTTGTTCTAGATGTGCCTTGAAGAAATATCCTGAACCTCAGGCACATCCTAGGAGCAGAACACAGAGAGGAAGGAGGCCAGGGAACACCCTGGAGAGGGGGTGTCCAGCCAGGGGAAAGCATTCCCACTTCAGACACCAGTGGAGAGCTTTGCAATCTCTGCAGCTGCTGGCCCAGGGAGCCCAGGGTGCCCCTCAGCCCCGTGGCCCCGAGCGCCGGCGCCGCTGAGGCCTAGGGGAGGAGGCCGGAGGAAGGAGCTGCCAGTGACCGGGCCAAAGAGAGAAGACGGACCTCCCATCCCTGCTGGGTGCTGGGCAGCGTCCCCAGCTGAGGGTCCTTGGCCATTTTGTGCGCAGCTGGTGCGTGCCGGGGGTGCCCGGGCTGGCCCAGCTGGCCCAGCCCCGCTGCGGCCCGCGGGAGGATCCGCGCTCGCCCCACGGCCCGCGAGCTGCCAGCCCTGCTGTCTGGCAGAGGAGGCTTGTGAGCATGACTCAGTCAGCCTCCAAAAGCAGCAGCGAAAAACAAGAATCTGCTGTGAGCTGCATCTTGATTTTTGAGCCAATCTCGTGATGTTTTGCGGGGCCGGAGTGTGGCTCTGTGATACCCGGGCAGTGTTGAAACCTGCAGGCATTTTGGATTTTTTGAGGGTGCAAATTGTCCTTTTTGTACACACTGGGGTCCTGGAGACCTTCCTTCCTGCAGGAAGCAAATCCCTCACGTCCCCAGGGCTGCAATCACAGCACAGGTCACCTTTCTGAGGGGGTCATTTCTTGAGGGAAATATTCCAAAGGCTCCTGGCTGCCCTCAGAGCTGCCCCCCGAACCTTGTGATGCCTCCAGGGATTCCTAAACCACACTGAGCAGCTCTGAACAGTGGTGGGCCAACATAAGAATGGCCCCTTGTCTCTGCCCAGAGCAGTCTTGGCTTTGTGAGGCCAGAGGTGTGAGAGCAGAGGTGCCCTCAGCCCTACCCAGAGCACAGCCACGGCCAGGCAGGAAAGGGCTTCAGATGGTGGAGAAGCCATTGTGCAAATCCCTCCAGCCTGAACTCCTGTCCCCTGGTCCCTACAGCCGAGGATGACAGCAGGGAACTGGGCTGGACCCTCTGCCTGTTCCTCTGGGCTCTGCACACCCAGGTTCCTACAGGCATCACCTTCAGCACGAGTCAAAACCCACCCGTGTTTAATTAATCCTCCATCTCCTCATCAGCATCCCTGAGGAAGTAGCTCTGAGGATGCCTGGGGAGGCTGAATTCCCTGCTGAGCAGGGCACATCCAGAGGCAGGCTCGGATCCGCTCCCCTCGGCTCTGCAGGCGGGGGGACGGCGGGAGGGAGCTCCTTCCCTCTTTGTAGTCAGCGCGGAGAAATCGGCACTTTCAGGGCATGAGTCATCTGACCTATTTAGCCATCTTAGGAAGAGATGAATGACTCCTTCTGAGGGCTCCTCTCTCTCTCCTGTCTAGACAGCCAAGCTCTGACTGCAAACACCTTCCCGGCTCTCCTGAGCCCGCCAGGCACCTTCCCGGGATGCGAGGGATGCTCCAGCAGGCGCGGGCTGCATCACACCTGGGCATCCTCAGGGGCATCTGAGCTTGGCCTGACTCTGCTTGCTCCGGGCAAGGGGAGATTTCAACACCAGGAAGGTGGAAATGCACTTTTGGAAAACGTGGTCCGTGTCTGAGAGGAGTTTCATGGAGCTGAGCTCACTCGGGCTGTGCTGGTCCTGGGACAGGACAGAACAGGACATTTCAGCTCTGAGCAACCCCTGCCAGCCAAGGACAGCAGGGGTTTTATTCCAGGCTAAATCCTCTGGGGGCTCAGAGCCCCAGTTCACATGGGGTAGGTGCCATGGGGTGTTCGAGCCTCTCCTTGTCCTCACATGGATGCAAAACAGAAAATGGCTGTGTAGTTCAAAGAATCACCCTAATCTTAGGGGAAAAAAAAAAAAAAAACCGAACAATTTTTGCAGGTTTTTGTCATTCCTGGGACAATTGTGACTTCCTTCACACAGGAGAAAAATGTTCAAGTGAGCAATTGACATCTGTTTCAGATTACCATGGTCTGTAGGTCACTGTCTCATGCTGCAGTTCAGCTCCTGAGCCTTCCTCCATGGGACCACGGGAGAGTGACCCAGAGATGCCAGGGGATTTGGTGGCATGAGGACAGGGAAGGCTTGGGAAGGTGGCACTACAGGCACCAAGAGGGCTCTAACACAGTTAACAGAAAGCTGCACATCTGGGAATGAAAGTGCTTGGCTCTGCCCAAAGGAGAGGGACTTTGGCACTGAAAGGAGCCAATGGGTGACAAATGGCCCGGAGCCATCTTTTGTTTGAAAAGCAGGGGAAGAGTGAGTCACAGCAGGGATTGGACTCACATCTGTGCTCCAGAGCCCTCAGGCAGATCCTGGATGCTGGGGATGAGGCACTGGAACCGATTTTGGAAAGCAGGCTCCGATACCAGCAACGCCACAGCCAGGGACGAACAGGGAACCAGCCTGGGAAAAGGGTTTGTGATGAGAAATGTGCAGAGTGAGTGGGTTTAATTCAGCACAAGGGTCAGGAAGGCTCTTCAGCACAAGTTCTTCAGCACAAGTCTGGCCTAGGGACACCCTCCTAGGAAAGGAGGGACTCTTGCAGAGAGAGGAAACAGGTTCAGCCCAAGTTGAGGGGTAGGCACTGAAGCCAACAAATGAAAGAGGAATAAGGGGGGTGCCACCAACCATGGGATTCATCAGCCACCAAATCTGTGTGCAAGGACCTCGGGCTCTGGAGCTGCTGGGAGAAAGCTCCACCAGCTATGTGAGAGAAGAGCTCTCGGCGAGCAGAGAGCCCTCAGGATGAGGATGTCTGCACTCTGGACGGGCAGGGCTTTGGGATCCACAGCTCTGGGATGTGCACAGGGAGCAGAGGCACCAGCCTGGCCCAGGAGCTGCTGGGCTGTGGCCCGAATTCCTCCTGGTTTGGGCTAAACCCACTGTCAGGGTGCCTTCAGCAGCTGCTGGGGAAGGAGCCGGGTGGCAGCTGCAGCTCCTCCTGCAGAGCACACCCACGGCCCTGTGGCATCACCCCCTCTCCTCTGGCACCGGGAGGGGCTTTGGGAGCACGTTGGGATCTCGGGGGGGTGACTGAAAGCCCCCAAGCACTCAGGAATTCCTTACCTAAGTCTGCCCTTCTTTGCTCCTGCCCCTTGCCGCCGGAGCCAGCCCTTCCTCAGGGATCTGGGGCAGCTGCAGCAGGGAAGCCCACACTGTATTTTGGAGGTCTGAGCATCAGAAGACTCCCAGGGGAGACCTCACGGAGGCCAGGATAATCCCCCCAGTTCTCAGTCCCTGCCCCGCCATCCGGCACCCCAGGCAAAGCCTGAGCCATGCCCCGGCCACCATGGAGACAAGAACAAGACCACATTCAAAATTAATATATATTTTTATTGAATAGTTGCTCTAAGTGGGCTTGTGAAGCCACCCATAGAATCACTTCTTTCACCTCAGCAGTGGTTCTGTAACAGTTATCAGCTTTGCAAGAGAAGAAAACCAAACAGAAGAGGGTGCAGTAAAATAAATAGGTTTTTTTTTTTCTTATCTTTAAAATAAACTTTTCAAATAAATACTTTGGTTTTTTAATTTTTTCCTCTTAAAAGGTACAAGAGTATTGTCAAAAAAAACAGCCATCGGGTTATAAACATATATTATACCTTAAAGAAAGGAACTGGAATGGAGAGAGCAGGGGAGGGATCTTTACAGGCTGTACAGAAGGGCTTTGTACCCAGAAACTCGGGATGGGAGCCTTGGGATCCTGGGCCTGTCCTGGGGAGCCCAGGGGGATCTTCCAAGGAGAGCTTTGTGCTGAGGACACCAGGGGAGGAGGAGGATGAGGAGCTGCTGCTAGGAGAGCATCCCAGTGGAAAGGGAGAAAGGGGCAAGGTGGGGACGGGCCAGGCTTGGGGCTTGGGGTGACCTTGGCACAGAGGTGGGAGCTCCTCTCCCAAGCCCAGCTCTGGGGTGGGATTGGTCCTGCTCGTGACGAAGCCGTTTGGGCACAGCAGGAGAGGGACCCAGAGCCTCCCTTGCTCATTCCCGCTGCCCTGGAGGGCTGTGAGCCCTTCCCATCCACCCAAACCCCTCCTGCCTGCAGTGCCCCTCCGAGGAACCCTCAGGAGATATTTCTGCAACATCACCCCAAGCAGGAGAACAGATCCCAGCTCCACTCCCAGTGTGACTCCAGGATCCTGGTGTTCATGGGGAAATACCCAAAGCCAGCTGAGCCCAGGAGGTCCCAGCTCAGGGTGGTTTGAGCCAACTGGATCAGTGAGCATCCCATGGGCTCCATGGGTTCCTCGGAGGAGCCAAGGCTGAACTGGATCCTGTTAAAGACCAAGAGTGAGCTTCAGGGTGGGGGTCAGCCCTTGTCACATCCCTGTCACAAACATTTGACCTCCCAGTGTCTGAGCACTCCCAGCTTTCTCCAGCCTCGGAACAGCCCAGGAAAGAGTGCCAGCAGCGGTGCTGGGAGCAGGAGTTTAGGGCACAGTGGGCTCCTTTCCTGTGCCAATCCCACAGCAGCTCCCTCAAACCTGGCTCATCCCTCTCTACCACACTTCAGAGCCGTTCCTAATCTCTGATTCCAGGCTTTGGCATCTGTTGGTCAATGGCATTTGTCCTCCCTCCATCAGGGTTCACCCCTCGGGATGGGCAGGAGTGAATTCAGTGGGATTTTATGGGAATCTGTGAGTCACAAAGAGCTTCCCCCTGCTCTTTGAGGCACTGATGTTTCTCAAGGATGAGTGAACAGCAGCCCAAGGACCTCTTTGGCCCTTTTTACCAGGAGTGGTGGGGGTGGGATGGGAGGGACACTCCAGCCTGGTCCCCAAAACTCCTCCCCACCTTTGCTGAGACTGATTTGCCGGTGGGGAAAAAGGGGAGTGGGACCAAGGGAAGCCTTGGAGGAAGCAAAAAGCATCAGAGGTTCTTGCATGGATGGAGCTTTGGACACCTGGGTGGGAAAAGGAGGCTCTGGATGGGGAGCAGAGCAGGGGGAGCTCAGGTCCTGCTCAGCAGCTCCTGCTTCCTGCTCCTTTGGCACCTGAATCTCTTTCCCTGCTCCAATCTGCCCCCAGCCCTGCAAAGGGGGCAAATGTTCCCTGGCAAAAGGAAGAGAAGAGCCCAGGAACGCTCCCTCGCAATGCGGATCCATCCCTGCAGGAGAGCAGAGGGCTCCACATGTGACGCTCCCAAAAGAAAACCAAAAAAGACACGTCAGGACAGAGAGAAAGCCCAAGTGCTGGGACAGGCAGCTGCAGACAAACACCCCGAGCAGATGGGATCTGACTCACGGAGGGTGGGGCAGGAAAGGGGCTCCCAACCCCAACCAGAACCAGGGCCCTCTCCGTGGGCAAACCCAACAGCCTGGCAGCCGAGCTGGGGATGGAGCAGGATGGATCTGGTCAGAGAAGGCTGGGAAAAGCTCAGGGAAAGAATCTGAGGCTGCCCACAGCCTTTGGTTCACCGTGGATGAGCTCAGTGAACAGGAGCTTTGGGTGCTTCTCCTCGGACAGCTTTTGGTGCTTCCCAACCTCGCCTCCCTGCTGAGAGCAAGGAGGGGAAATGTGCTGAGGACCCCCAGCTGGAGTGGGCAGCAGGAATTCCAGCAAAGCCATCTGCCCCCGTGAGCAGGGCAGAGACCAGCAAGCTGAACTCCTCCAGCCCCTGCAGGTCCTGGACGTGGCTTTCATGTCTGCCCTTGGTGAAAACAAAGCCCTGCTCTGGTCCCACAGCCCTCGGTGCCAGCTGGGGCTCTCGTCCTCTCCATTTCCTAGAACCATGGAATCATTCCTGCTGGAAAAGCCCTCTAAGACCACTGAGCCCAAACATTAACCCAGCACTGTGAGCCATCACTAAACCATGTCCACAGTTTTTAAATCACTCCCCTTCTACATGTCCAGTATTTCATTAAATGTATTCCCCAGATTTGTCATTTCATGGAGAGGAGCCCTGGCCGTGCTCCTCAGCCCTCCCCAGGCTATGGCACCATTCCCTGGTAGGAAGGGAGCCTCTGCACTGACCCAGAAAAAGCCCATTAGGTGGAGGCTCCTGGCAGTCCTGGCCTCCCCCCAGCTCCTGAAGGTAACTGTGCTGCTGCTCTGTGCCAAGCAGAGCTCTGGGGAGCTGATCCATGGGCAGCCTCTCCTCATCCCCCAGCTCCAGCACCTGGGGGAGGTCACCCCGCGCTCGCATGACTTGGGAGGCCGTGAAAATGATGAAGCTTCACATGTTGAGTCATTCCACCATCAGGAGAGGAAGCAATGAATTGCAAAGATACAGAGGTGGTAACTAAATTTACAAGTGGGATCCGTTTAAAAAGGAGGAGGAAAAAAAATCAAAGTAGAGCAAGTTGGAAAATTCTGTTCATTAGTTTTCTTTAAAAAGTTTCAATGAACTGTTTCTCATTCTCATTCAAGGGAGACAGTTCCTCCAACCCACAGGGAAAAAGGGACCTTTTCTCCCTAAAAATGCTCTCTGGTTTTTATGAAGCAGGAGTTTAATCAGCACCAATAGAAGAGTGAACTGAGCCTTCCAAAGGAAGGAGACTCTGGGAGGAAGTGTGTCCCCACAACATCACTTGGAAGTAGGGAGCCAAGCAATTATTGGCATAAGGATAAATGTATTAGCAATGCATTTATATTTGCTGCCACAGGAATGATCTTAGAGGTGTTCACACACCTACAGGGCATCCTCTGAGAAGGTCATGGCTTTAAAATCCAAATGATTCCAGAGTCCAGGCTGGCCTCAGGGATGGGGCTCTGTACTTCCCTAATGCCAGGAGATCCCTCTGCATGCCAGAGCATCATCCTGAGACACCGACAGATCCTTCCACATCCCCCCTCGGGCTCCGGGTGAAATCAGGGAGAGATTTCACTCACGTCCATAACGTTCTCCAGCACAAACCTCCCACCAGGCGTGGGGTTCATCCCCCTTCCCCATGGAGCCTGGAGTTCAATGTTTGGGTGCCATTTGAGTCAGGGGAGCCGGGCACAGCCAGCACAGGATTTGATGAATAATGCTTCCAAGCGGGATGAATCACTCCCTGGAACCACTTTTCCCCGCAACAGAGGGAGCTTGGATCCATGGTGATTTTTAGAAAGTGAATGGATGGAAAGAGGAGTCCCACAATGAGATTCAGCTTCTGCCTCCCCTCTCAGCCAGCACTGAATCCCACCCTCCCTGCAGAGCAGACCCCCAGACAACCTGTACACCTCCATTTCCCCCACTCCCGACAACCTGGGAACCAGGGGTCTGGGATTAGCAATAAACTGACTGGGAAATCATCTTTTCCAGCCTGTGCAAGTGCACCAGGAAGCCAAACCTTGTACCTGGCACCGTTCACAGCAGTATCACGAATATTATTAGTAATAGACCTACCCATCCTAACGTTATATTTATATCTACAAAAATAGATCCACAGAACTCTACGGAAAGAGGCGGCTGGGAGGAGGCGACTGACGGGCCCTGGGAGCTGGGGCTTGGAGAAGCCAAGGGATGTGTTGCATATATTCCTCCAGGAGCACCATTCCCTCTTCTCGTGCTCACACACCTGGGAAGGGGGACAGGCAGGCAGAGCTGAGCTCCAGGACTCCATCCCGGCTCCAAACTGCCCCAAACGATGCCAGCGGGGTCACAACCAGGAGCTGGCACTGCACAGACATGGGGCTGAGCCCAGGACCACCCGGAGTCCCCCAGCCACAGCAAGCAGTTGGGGTTATCATCATCCCAGCAGGAAACACGGAGCCCTGACCCGGATGCAGCATCCTCTGCTCTGCAGATGGCTCCAGGGCTGGCCCCACGTCTGGCTCCAGGGCTGGCTCCGGGGTTGGCTCCAGGGCTGGCTCCAGGGCTGGCCCCAGGGCTGGCTCCAGCCCCGTTCCCAGCTGTCAGCGAGTGGCAGAACCCCCTCAGCAAGGTGAGGACTCAAAGGAAACTTGGCAGAGAGGGAAGGTTGGGGTCCCCAGCTTTGACAGCCCCTCCTGCTCTCTGTGTCCTCCAGCCCAAGGCAAGGTGACAGAAGCCCTGCTGGGGAGTCCCCGGAGTGGTGGCTGCTCACAGTTGGCTTTGCCGTATTTTTTTAAAGTGAATTCAGTGCTGGTGGAAGGTACCAGATCGGGGTTCGAGCGCGGAGCTGGTGCCTGTGGCATCTGCTGGGTGGTGGGATGGAGCCAGGCGGCAGCTCCCACCTCAGGCAGCCCTCCAAGGCCTGGAGAAATGAATGGCAATTTCCAAGCAGCTCCTTGTTCTCAGCCAAATCCCAGAGGGGACCTTTCCCTTGCTGCAGTCGGGCAGGAGAGAGTGGGCTGGGCTGCCTCCGATAGCTCCTTCCCCTGCCAGAAGGTTTCTAAAGCTTCCCACACCTTCTCTTCCTCTTTGAGATAGAAAAACACGGTGCCACCTCATTCTGGAGCTCGCTCGCTTCTCCCAGCGGCTTCCAAGCCTGGAGGGAAGCCACTGCCACTGGTGAGACCCCTTGGCACCCCAGCCCCTTGGGGAAAGGGACCTGTGGCCACCTGAGGGGCAAAAGGCCACCCACAGAAAGTGCAGGAGAGGGAGAAAGAGCGGGAGAGGGGTCTGGCTCCCAAGGGACTCTGGCACAGGGATGCACTGACCTGTCTCCTCCCCCACGGATAAGGACCACACTGTGGGGCAGCTCCTAAAACCACGGAGAGCAAAGCCCTGAGAGGCCTCAGGTACCCTTGCCATGGGGGCAGAGCCCAAGGACCCTCTGGGTCACCTTTCCCTGTGGGACACAGCCAGGGAGGGCACACTCAGCTTGCTCTGCCTCTCCTGTCCCTCTCCTGTATGTGCAAAACCACTGGTACCCCCCAGCTCAGTGCCAGCTCCCCCGGCCACCCAGCCAGGGCGTCCCAAAGCCTGGGGGATCCCCCAGGTCACCCGTCTCGATCCTGGAAGGTGATGGTGGGGAGGGGGGAGCACTGCAGAGCAGAGGGAGCCGAGGGAGGAGGGGGATGGAGGAGAGAAGAGGAGGAGGGGGAGAAAGAGGAGCAAAGCCCGCTTCTCCTCCTCGGGAGGGTCATACCGGCTTGTCCAGCGTTTTGGGGAAGGGTGTGCCGCTGGCCGAGGAGATCTTTCTGCAGACCGTGTTGGTGTGGCTCTGGCAGCGGCAGCCGGGGCGTTTCAGGCCGTCATAACCCCGCTGGCAAAGTTTGAGGCACCCCAGGGTGGGAAAGTAGCAGCAGAGGCAGGGCAAGAGGAGGGACAGGACGCTCATGGCAGCCCAGCGGGCGCAGCAGGAGCCCGGCCCACAGGAGCAGGGGTCGTCGGCGCAGGTGTCCTCGTCGTCGGTGGAGCAGTGGTAGAAGAGCCCCTTGACGCAGCAGAGGCAGGTCCCGTAGTCGAGGAGGCTCTCGGCGGAGCAGAGGCAGCGCTGGTTGCAGAGCCAGCAGGAGGGCAGGCTGCGGGCGGCCGTGCAGCGCGGGCAGCGGCAGCGCCCGCACGCCTCGCACAGCACCAGGTGCCCGTGCGCCGCCGGCGGCTCCGCGCCCTTCCGCGGGGACTCCTCCGCCTTCAGCTCAGCCCCGCGGGGCTGCGTCCGCACCAGCGAGTGCCCGGAGTGCGACGGCGTCAGGCTGCTCAGCAGGCGCTGCTCCGAGGCCGTGGTGCTCTGCGACACCGAGCTGGCCGTGCTCGAGTGGCTCAGGTGCGGCTGCAGGGGCGGCATCTGGTGCTGCTGGCTGTGGCTGCGGTGCAGGTCCTGGAAGGTGGAAGACGCCAGGCGGTCCTGGGACCACTCCTGCTTGTGCGGGGGCTGCGACAGCGAGGGGTTGGAGCGGGCTTGCTGGAAGCACGCCGCCGGCCTCTCCACGTAGTTGTTGCTGGCACGGATGGAGCGGATTTGGTCGATGGACAGGACCTGCTGGAAGTCCTCGGCGGGTGGGTCCATGGTCTCGTCACAGCTGAGTTCAGCCACGCTGGAAGAGAGCTGCATTTCCAGGAGCCAGGAGACCCTGCGGCATCAGGGCACATCTAAGGATCCTGAAGGATGGGGCAGGAAGAGAGAAAATATCCCTGTAACGTCCATCCAAATCATTGAATCACAGACTGCTTTGGGACGGAAGGGACCTCAAAGCTCATCTCATTCCAGCCCCCTGCCACCTTCCACTAGAGCAAAGCAGGACACAAAGGCTGACTGGAGAACTCCAAATGAAAGGATTTCCAGCAATCAGACCCAGAGTAGTTTTGTGCCTGGGAACACTTAGGCTGGACACATCCCAAAGGAAGGGCTGTCACATCTGCCCCTCGACCCTGGTGGGCACAGCCTCTCTCCATGCTTTTGAGCCTCTTGTGTCCTTCCAGAGGATTTCCCACCCCTCACCAGTACCTCCTTCTCCTTCCCCAGGGACATGTGCTGGCCCTCTCTGGAGGAGGGGAAATGGGAAGCAGTGGCTGATCCAGAGGCATGACAGAGCTGGGAACGGCGTCTCCCTCAGAGCAGGGGCTCTCTCTGCTTTGGAGGTTCCCAGCACACCCTGAGCAGCCTCCTGCTCCCATTCCCTGCTCACACTGGGGGCACTGGGATGGGGAATCTGAACACAGATTCTCTAACTCTAGGCAGCAGCAGTGACAAATTACAATCACTGAACCGGTGAAGTTGGAAAAGCCCTCTAAGATCAGCAACTCCAACCATCAACCCAGCACACCACCGCCATGTTCCCCACTGAATCATGTCCTCAAGACCCACATCCACACTTTTGTTTAACACTTCCAGGGATGAAATTGAGCCCTATGTTTGGCCAAGGACAGGACTATCCCACAGACCCCAAGTCCTGGTGGACTGCAGCATCCCACTACCCCATCCCCATCCCAGGAGCTAATTTGCCCCCATCAGGAGCATTGGGAAGGGCAGGTTTCCCTTCAAACCTGGCACAGACACCAGGGAAGGCAGCCTTGGCACAGGCAAGCCCTGTGGTGCCCCTCACACCACCCTGCCGTGTCCTTTGCCGTTGTTTTCAGGACGTGGCCCTTCCCGGGTGGCAGTGCTGGCAGCACAACCTGCCGTGCCCAGGAACAGCAGCACTGCTGAGGGCCGTGGGACGGGGCAGGGAGGACTCCATGTGCCACCACTCCCCTTCCTGGCGAGCTTGAGCCCATGGCAGCAGCTCCATCTCCAAACCTTCATCTGCCAGACCTCGCCAGGGAAACCCCTCGGTGGGGCTGGGAGAGGAGAGGAGAGGAGAGGAGGGAGCAGCGGGCACGGGAGCCACGGGACAGCTCCCGGCCCCGGGAGGGAGGGAGACACAAAGCTCCCGCTCCGGCCACCCGCACACGGAGCTGCCAGGAGTGCCCAGAGGACGGACATAGCTCACTGCATGCCAGAGCCCACCACGTCCAGCCCAGATCTCCCGGTGGGATCCGTGCTGCCCGTGCACAGCCAGCTTCCCCGGCACAGAGGGGACAGCTCACAGGAGCGGACATCGCCGCGGACATCGCCGGGCCCGCAGGAAGCCGCCGTTCCGGAGGGAGCTCCCGCCGGCGCTGCCCACAGAACGGGGCGGCCGCCGCTTTCAAGTAGGTGAAGGGGCCACAGGTAGAATCTGCTCATGCAGCAGAGAGAGGCAGAGGGAAGATTGATTTTCATTAGCTAGGCTGACCTTGAGGAGCAGGGAAAAGCAAAGGCAACTTACTTTGACTGTTCAAGCAAGATCCCGTCTCTCCCATCCCCCTCTCTGGAAAGAAAAGGAAACTGATCTGCTCAGATTTGGGGTTTTCCCTCCTCCATGCAATTCCCCGTGTGGGAAAATGCAGACGGTGAGGAGTCACTCACCCAGGACACCCACAGGTGATTTGGGTGCCCTTTTCTTTCACAGCAGTACCAAGGGGAATTAGGAGGGCATGGCTGACTCGGAGAAGGTTTGTGAGATGGGAAGAGGCCAGAGGCAAAGCTCTTGTGGCCGTCACCTGCTGTCACCGAGCTCCTCACCTGGGAGGGTCTCACTAAAGCACAGGCTGGGGAAGTGAAGCCCCAGCAGGCCCCTGAAGAGGGAGGGCCCACCTCAGCCTGCAGCTGGGACTGTGCAGAGGGGAGCAGGGAGCAGCCTCGGAGCATTCCCACAGCCCTCATGACCCAGATCCTGTCGGGACGGGATCATTCAGAGAACGATGCTGATTCCACCTGGGAGCAGCTGCTCACACCAGGTGTCCATCCCCACTCACCTGGGCTCAGTACTTGGTCATTCAGACTTGGCCACTGAGATGACCCCTGTGAGGGTCCTGGGGGCCTCCAACCATGGGGGGCACCAAAGGGAGAGGCCCCACAGAGGGTCCTGCAGCCACAGAGCCAACGGGGCTGCTGGCCCAGCACAGGCAGCCCGAATCCTCTGAACACCTGGAGCTCAAGAGGCGTGAGGAGACCCCTGAGCCAGGCTGGGGCGGGAGGGACAACGTGAGGAGGAGCCGAGCCAGGGGGACACAGCCAGAGAGGAGCTGACCATCGGCTGTGCCGGACACTCCAGATCTGGGGGCAGGGCTCAGACACAGCATCTTGAAAAAGACAGATCTTGGGAGCCCCCCAACACTGGACCAGGGCCCAAATGCCCCCAGAACTGTGATTGCAAGGTGCAGGGATCAGACAGGGACCTAGGCTCACTGACTGGGGGATGTGAACGTCCCTGTGGGAATGAAGGGGAGCTGAAGAGAACATCTGTGGGTCCTGCAGAGGGACTGAATGACTGGAGCTGGGACCCCGCTTCTTCCTTCTCCCCCACCCCGGAATAGCCCAGTGCCCCCCACTTCCTCCCAGCCCTCCCTGCTCCAGACTGATTCCAGGGCTGCAATCTGTCCATATCCCAGCCCCACTGAGCCGAGCAATCCCGGAGCTCTGCTGCACCCCTCCCTGCCTACCTGCCTGCCTGGGGGACCCGGGGCAGCGTCCCCCCGGCCTCCTCCTCCTCCTCACACCCTGCCTGCCAGGCTGGTGTGCCAGCCCCGGAAACCGGGCCAGCTTTATGGCCACCACCAGCCTCAAACATATAAAGTTCCTGTGATAATGGGCCAGAGGAAGGATCGTAAAAGCAAATGATTTACAGGCTGGAGGTGGCTGCGAGCCGGGGGCAAGCGGCTCAGGACGCCAGGTGGGAGAAAAGGGACCCCCTCGCCCTGTCTGGGTGCTGCGGGGTGGAGCGGGGTGCTGGGGGAGGCTGAGCCCCCGGTCCCGCTCAGCGCGCAGCCCACGCGGGGCTCGCACCCGGCGCGGTCCCGCAGCCCCTCCACGCACACGCAGCCCCCGCGTCCCGGGACTCCCGGGCACGGCCGCGCCCGCAGCCCGCTCGTGTGCGGGACAGCTCTCAGGACAGCCCACGCGTGACTCGGACCCGCAGGCGGCCCCAGCCCCACCGCGCGCACCCCACGCGTGTGCAGGACCCCAACCTCCCCCGCACGGAACCGCAGCTTCCTCGCACAGCCCGTGCGCATCCAGGGACCCGCGTCCCTCCAGGAGCGGCCCACGAGTGCCCAGGACCCCTCCCGCTCGGCCCACGCGTGTGCCCCCGCAGCCCACGCGTGTCCGCGCCGGGCGGACTCACCCCGCAGCCGCCGCCGGTCCATCGGCCCGCGGAGCCCGAGCGCGGCGGGGGCAGCCCCGGGGCGGGAGCGGGGCAGCCCCGGCCCCGCAGCCGAGCCCCGAGCCGCGGGCAGCGGGAGCGGCGGGGGGGCCCCGCGCTCGGTGGGAACGGGAGGCTGGGCGGAGGGAGGAGGAGGAGGAGGGATGGAGGGAGGAGGGAGGGACCTGGCGCTGCCCGGGAGCATCGCGCTCCCCCTCGCTCTGCGCTGCCTTCCCGGAGCTCTTAACGCTTTACCCAAGTGGCGTCATCCCTCTGAAATGGACTCGGCCCATTAGCGGCTCCGCAGAGCCCCGCAGCGCTCCCCAGGCGCCGCTGCCGCCCAGCCCCGCCGCGGGATGCTCAGCCGCTATTTAAACGTTTCCGTCTGCCCCGGGCTCCGCGTCCCTCCCTGCGCCCCCTGGGATGGCCCTCCCGCACCCCGGGCCGGTGTTCCCCCTGCGCCCACCGGGACAGCGGCCCTGGGGACACAGCAGCGTCACGGGATGGGCCGGGGTCGGTGTGACACCGTGGGCAGCTCCTGTCGGGCTGGGCCGTAAAGGAGCCGGCAGCGACTCAGGATCCATCACCTTGGATGCGATCCATAAATCACCGTGAAACGGGCTCAGTCACCTCACAGAACCATGGAAAAGGTGGGAAAAGACCTCTAAGGTCATCGAGTCCCACCTTCTCCCAGCTCACCTGTTCCCAGGAGGCCCCCGGGACAGCCCAGGTGCCATCCAGCTCCAACACTTCCCAAAAGTCCAAAGCCACACCTGAATGAGCCCTCCAGAGACACACTCGGCAGAGAGGCTGGGAGCAGCTTTTCCATCCTGAGACCCACAGAACCAGCTCACACACATCCCACTCTCCCAGAAACAAAAAGCTTGGACTCAAGGTTCAAGCAGGACCTGGACCTTCCATTCCAGAGGTTTTCCCAAGTCGCTGCATGCTTTTCCCAAGTCCCTTGCTTCCTGCTTTCGTGCCTGGGGCTCAGGAGCACCAGGGATCCTTGTGACACCCCTCACCCCTTTTATAGTAAAGTAGACCTGGCTTGACAGTCCCAAAGACACAAGGCCACCCTGATGACACTGGACATCACCTGCAGACCCCAGCAGAGCCCCCACCCTCCCTCCATTCCCCTCGACACTTCCAGGGTGGTCACCCATTCTTTCTGGGAGTGCTCACCAGATGAGCAAAGCGACAGCCCCAGCTCGGGGAGGGCTCAGAATCTGTCTCAGACATGTGAAGATGAAACCACCAAGCCCTCAGCCCCCCCAGACAGGTGCCCAGCAGCACGGGACCCGCTCGGGTTGGGCAGGTCCCCAGGCTGGATGGCAAACACGGGCTCTGAGTGTGTGACAGCAGGATGGGGACAGAGGGGAAGAGAAGGACCTGGAATAAGAGTGACAAATCCAGCTCTGCTGCTTGTGGCAGTAACAGATGAGGACAAACTGGGATGATCCCACAGACCTCAGGGGCTCCCTCCCAGCTGATGCCAGCAGAAGTACTGGAATCCCCCCAGCTGGGGCCAGTGACTCCATTCTCCCACACGGTGCCCAGCTGAGCCTTTGCAGTCTCATTTTTAGGTATTTCTAGGCTGAGGGTTTCTCCATCTCCATGGGATCCCACCAGGGACGCTCCTCCAGGAGTTTCTCCAAGGAGAACGAGTCCCTGACAGCATCCCTCAGCCTCGGCTCCAGCTCAGAGCCTTCAGGCTGAATCCCTCTGCGCTCCCACCGGCCCCTCCTCTCCTTCCCATCGCTCTCAGTTCCGTCTTTAAAGGCACAGAAAGGATCCGAGGTGCCCAATTCCCAGCCAGCTGGCTGAGAGCACCTGACACCCGGGAGCACGTGTGATGTCCTCCCTTTCTCCCAGCCCGAATGTCTCACTCCCACCTTGAGGTGCCGGTGATTCAGGCTTCCCTCGCTGGCTCACAGCATCCCAGCGCAGCCCGCGTCGTGCTCAGCCGGCGCCGCTTTATTCCTCACTCGCTGCCGAGGGAGGGCCAAACAGGCATGAATGCAGAGCTCCCGGGAGGAGTGGGAGGGTGGGAAGCACAGGGAGAACAGCAGCCTCCCGGTGAGTTATTGACCACAGCACCGCTGGAGACGAGGGCTGCGAACCCGAGGGCACTTGCAAAGCCGGAAAGTTTAGAGCCTCCCCCAAAGGAAGGACCTGGGATGGAGCCCCCCCTCCTTAGGAGGGGTTTTGGCTGTTGGGACAGAGATGTGGTTCTTCCTGATGAGCCATGGCAGAGGAAGGTGTGAGACCTCTGCAGGTTTCTGGCCACCTCTCCCCGTGTGGGGGGTGTGGGAGCAGGGACTGAGCACCCTTCCCACAGCCCCCACTGTGCTCCACTCCCCACCCCAGCCCCTCAGCTCACCTCTGGGATTGGTCCCACTCCTCATCCCAGCGGAAATCCACCACCTTGAACACCACTGGGGTCCTACCCAAAGGATGGGGAGAAGCAGCTCCTGGGTGTCCCATTTCTGTTTGAGGCTCTCAGTGCATGTCCTGAGTGCAGCTGAGAGCACCAAGATGATCAAGGTGGACATCCCTGGGTTCCCAGCTCCAGCTGAGCCTGCTGGGAACAGCAGGGCCCCAGTTCCTGTTACCGACCCCTGCATTTGGAGAACCCCCATCCCCACCAATCCTCACAGATCATAAGCAATTTCTCCCTGCTTTGCTCTTCCCATTCCCCCCACACATCCCAAACACCCCCAAAACCATGGGGAGTCACTCACTTTCATTCCCCTTCCCAAAAAGTGCTTCTCTACATCCACACCGTGGTCACAAATCCCAAGGAGCTCAGTCTGAAGCTTGGAGAGCTTAGTTGGGATTTTAAAACAATCAAGAGAGCTCAGCACCATTTTCCACACAGATTTTCCGGCTCCAGGCCTGGCTGTGCCCACAGTCAGACAATTCACCCCCAGGAATGAGCCCTGGAGTGGGCAGGAGAGCAGGATACGCCAGAGCAAGGCTGAAGCTGCCTGGTCTCTCCTGCTGCTGTTTGCCAAGCTCAGGCTCAGGGGGAGGGTAATTCACCTCCAGTTAGAGATGATGCAGGGGAGGGAGGAAAAAAAAAGAGAGGAAAAAGAGAACACGCGATTCCCCTGATTCAATCAGCCAGAAACAAGGAGGTGCTGGTGCCCTCTAATTTGGAGATTCACAGATTTTAGGGCCAGAAGGGACCGTGATGCTCATCTAGCCTGACAGTCTGTATTATGTAAAAGCCACTTGAAGCCAGACAGTGCCACGAGCTTTTCAGAAGCAACAGCCAGCACTGGGGAACTTATTAAAGGACTGTGACTCTCCCGAGGTGGGGACATGTGGCTCCCAGCACGCTGGGAGAGGAGGAGGCCAGGTACACCCACCCGGCTGGGCTTCGGCTGAACAGATGGCAGTGCTGGGGGAGAGGAAACATCATTTCCCTTCCCTGTCATGCAGCTCCTTCTAGCAGAAAGAGGGATAAGCAAGGAAAAAACAGCCCCTTCCTTGTGTTCTTCTTTTGAGTGTTCCCTAGTCCCTGGAAAGATAAGAGGGATGCTGGCCCTGAGACGTTTTGTGCCCCCTTTGGGGTCAAACCCCACGGTTTGCAGTGTAGCCATGGGAGCTGAGCCTGCCTCTCTGGGAGCCAGATCCGGAGCTCCGAGCTCAGCCTGCAGCAGCCGGAGGTGTAGTCATTGACTGCAATGAGAGTTTCCCTCTGAAGATGGAGCCAGGCAGCATAAAACATCAATAAAGCGCTCAGGATGCGTCCCTTAATGAGCTGAGATTGTAACACGCTGCCAGAGCCTGCCAGAGCTGCCCATTCTGTCAGGAGAGAGGAGCAGATTCTGCTGGGGAAGTGTTAAGTGGGTCCTGCTGACTCATTGATGCAGATGGTTCCGGCCCCGAGCCGAGCAGGAGCAGCAGCGTCTCCAGGGGCTCTCGAGCAGGGATCTGGCACCTCCCCGCAGCTGGAGGGGACAGTAGGACAGGGCAGTGACTTCCCGTGGCACGGCTCCCCAGGTCCCGCTGTGCACAGCGAGTGTTGGCCGTCCCTGTGCATCGTCAGCGTGAGGGTGGGCAGGCCCTGGCACAGGTGCCCAGAGCAGCTGGGGCTGCCCCTGGATCCCTGAAAGTGTCCAAGGCTGGGTTGGACAGGGCTTGGAGTAACCTGGGACAGTGGAAGGTGTCCCTGAAGAGGATGGAAACTAGAGGATATTTAATGTGCCTGCCAACCCAAATCATTCCATGGTTCCATGGTCCGTGGTCTCCCCACACTTCCACAGCAGCTCTTCTTCTACAGCACACATTTGTCCTGATGAGGTCCCTGCCCAAAGCCACATTCCCTTCCCAACAGAGAACACAGACATGACTCCAGCAGTGTTGGCTCCAAAGGTGAGGTCCCGACTGAGCTCCTGGGAAATGTGAGCAGGGTGAGTGAGGAGACTGGGTTACAAAGGGATGTGCAATACAGGCATTTCCTTGCTGGGAAATTGCTAACTCCATCTTCCAGCTCCCTGGGAAGTGTCCAGACACTGCTGTGCCTGTGGTACAGCTGTGGAGCTGGATCCTGCCCAAACCCCACTGCTACATCCCTGTTGGGGGGAATCAAGTGACAAAGGACTTGCACCCTCCAGACCATGAATGTCCCCAGAAAGCCCTTGGAGCACTGGTTCCTTTGCCAAGTCACACCCTGCCTTTGCAAGACACGTTTCTCACCCAGTCTGCGCCTTTGTGGCACCTTCACCCCTGCCCTGATGGAGACGTGATGTTCCCATAGTGTCTTTTCTGTCCCAAGCCCTCAGGGCCCTCTCTCTCCCTGGATTCTCTGTCCTGTGCTCCCCGTGATGCTCCTCAGGAGGTCCCTGATCATTGCTGGGAGCAGTCACCACCCAGTGTTCCAAGTCTTCTTCAGGCTCTCCAGACTGAACTCCACTACGGGTACCACGTGCACCAGGTATCCCACATGTCCCAAATACTCCAAATGTACCAGGTATCCCACATACACCACGTGTACTAGGTACCCTACATGTCCCAAATGCCCCAGATGTACCAGGCATGCCATGTGTACCAGGGATCCCACAAGTACCAGGTATCCCCTGTACTCCAGGTATCCCCCTGTACTCCAGGTATTCCCTGTACTCCAGGTATCCCACAAGTACCAGGCCCATGTCTACCAGGCCATCCCAAGTACACAAGGATCCCACATACACGGGGATCCCTCCTGCTGGTGCTCCAGGCTGCTCAGCTCTTCCTAAACCAGCAGATCCATCCACACTGCAGCTCTCCCAATCCCTGCTCCCTCCCAAGCCTGCACACCTGTCCCGAGCATCCTCCCTCACCTGGGCACCACCCTTCCCGCTCCCACATCCCATGGAGCAAACCCCCCTCCCCAGGGATGGATGGGAAGGGCTGGGGGGAGGCAGGTCCCCCCAAATTCTGTGCCCTCGGCACTTCGAGTCCCCGTTTCAATGTCACTTTAACTCGAGCGCGCGTGTGCCGGGGAGCAGGGCTCCGTATTAAATTGCCAAGCCGGTCACATGCTGCTGGGATTTGGCCGTAGCTAAGCAGCACCGCCCCCGCAGTCACTTTTTTGGCTGGTGACTCCTCTGCTCGGCGTAAGGCAGAGCCGGCAAAGAATAGGAGAAACCGGAGGGGGAAGGAAAAAAAATAAAATAAATAAATAAGAGAAAACCGGGCGAGTCATTGTGAATGTCAGGAGCTCCTCGGCTGCGGGTGTGACAGCGATCCTCCCCCTCCAAATTTGCTCCGTGTGAGAGCCAAAGAGAGGATTTCATTAGGATCTGGTAGCAGGCTATTTTCAGAGCTGACATCCTACCCACGGCTAAAAATAGCCGGTCCCCTCCACGCAAACCACCGTTTCTGTTCTTTCAAACTTTAATAAACCCTGGTGAGGCTCAGACCTTCCCTTCTCCCCACACTTTGCTCTCTTCCTTGCTCCATTCCTTTCCGTCATCCCTTGCCTTCCCTGTTCTCCACCGCTCTTTTACCAGGTTTCCTCTTTCCTCCAGCCCAGTGCTGGTACCAGAGTGGAGATGGAGCTGTCCCCGTGGCAGGGCTGGGGTCACCTCCTTCCTAAAAGCACATCCTGCACCCAGCTTAGAGCTCTGGGACGCCAGGCAGGCACAGAGGGATTGAGCCCCACAAGATGCTGCCAGGCACTGGCAAAGAGCATCCCTCTGGAGCCTGGAGCATCTCTGTGGAGCCTTGAGCACCCCTCTGGAGCCTCCAGAACCCCTCTGGAGCATGGAGCACCCCTCTGGAGCCCAGGATGCTCCAGGGAGGGACCACCCGCTGCCCCGGGGAAGATGCTTCGTGCCTGATGCTCATGTGGAGATGATCCCAGGATCATTTCAGGATCATGGAAAGGATCCCAGGGCTCATGACTGGTCTGGGCTCAGGGAGTCCCAGCATTAAATTGTCCCACCTGTAGAGAGCAGCTCCAGCACTTGGTCACAGTCACTTCTAAAAGGGCTCTCCTGAAAACCCTGCCTAGCCTAAAAACCAGGTCCCTAAAACCCTGTCCTGTCTGTCCTTCCCTCCCCAGGGCCCACAGAGCCACTGCAGCCACTGCTGCTGCTGCTGCCCCCTCCCCGAGGGGCTGCTCACAATTCCCTCCCTTCATTAGCACTGCCACCCCTGAGGCAGGTACAGGTATTTATAGCCAGCACCTACCCCCCCTCCCAGCTCTGTTACAGACAACACACATCTAAGTCTTTCCCAGGCTCTGCTTGACACCAGCCCAGCCTGGTGATTTAAAAATCCCACAGCTTGGAATAACCAACCTCTGCAGAGACCTGCTGCACTCAGTGAATGCATCCTCCCTGTCACAGCCTCAAATGTCCCACCTCTCCCTGCTCCCAGTCCTAAACCTTTCACCCCTCTCAGGTCCAAACAAAATATCTCATCTCTCCCTTGTCTCAGCCCCAAATCTCCCACCTTTCCCTGGCCCAAGCCCCAAATCTCTCATCTCTCCTTGGTCCCAACCTCAAATCCCTCACCTCTCCCTGGTCCCAATCCCAAATCCTCCACTTCTCCCTGCAGCCCAGCCCAGCCCAGCCTCAGCAAAGGCTGTGGCCAGTTGGGCTCCGTTGGTCACAGGCTGGAGCAGATTCATCAGGAGACACCTCCCCTGCTCATCCCATTTCCCAAAGCAGCAGGGACCAGATCCACGCCCGCCAGCTCAGAGAATGCCCAGGGAGACTGGCAAGCAGGACCCGGCCGGGCGGGTGGGCACAGCCTGGCACAGCACGGGCACATGCAGGAGGATGGGGCCGGTGCCATGGGCTCATCCCGGCGCTCTGCTCGCCTTCCCCTGCGCCGCGGCCCTCCGGACCCCTGGCCGCCGGCCAGCCAGCCATTTCCTGGTAATCTAATAGCTGCAGCAGATGAACTGAAAATGCATTTCCTGCCACCGTGCTGTAAAATTTTTATTAATGTAAGGAGAGAAGGCAGCGCTGGCTCCCAGCGCCCGGGGCCGCGGCGGGCGGAGGCCGGGGGGGCTCGGCGGGGCCGGGGGCTGCGGGGACGTCAGCGGTGCCCTGGTGATGCTGTGGGAACGCGGGCAAACAGGGAAACTGAGGCACGGGCAAGGGAAGTGCCTTGTGTGCAGGTAAAATCGGGCAGCAGGCCCCCAGCTGCCTCCTCAGGGTGACAGACCAGGTTGGCACCAGAGACATCCAGAGTTGTGCCCTTGAACTGTGGCTCGGGAGCACTGATGCTGAGGGCCCTTGTCCCTCGTGCTTGTCCCCTCGGGGAGGATCCCGGCGGCACAAGCAGCCTGGAGGGATGGATGGAGGCAGGGAGAGAGGGGCCAGAGTGCCCTGGCAGATGGGCACCACAGCGGGAGACCTGCCACACATCCCTGCCCACAGCCACATGGCAGCTCATCCACCTCCCGCCTGGCTCCGTGGCCTGGGCTGACCTTCCTGGCTGGCAAAGTGACATCCCAGCTAAAATGCTCCATTAAGAACAAGGAACAGCCTGGAGCAGCCAGTAAATAGTGACCACAGGCCCTGATCTGGCTTGGGAGGGAGCAGAAGTGGTTGCCAAGGAGGAGTGAGGTGCCAGAGCTGGGACACGCCTGTCCCCGTTTTTGTATCCACACACAATCCACGGTCCTCAGGGGCTTTGTGAAGGACCCTCAGGGCCAGCAGCCAGCTCAGCGCACCCTCTCGAGCCAGCCCAGCCCCTGTCCCTCCAGGGGTGACATCCCTGTGGCCACGGGAGTGGCAGCCCCAGGCCCAGGGACTGGAGCCGTGCTCGCTCGCAGCCTCTTCCCACCCGGAGCCTGCTGCCTGCACCAAGGCAGAGCTAAATTGGAAAAACACACACAATGACCTCTTGTGGAATGTAGTATGAATATTTGATAGCTCTAATGTAATCATATCCAATCAATACCGGCAGGAATATCTCCCCACCACTCCCTGAGCTCTCACTCTGCCCTGTCCCTTCCTCTCTCTCCCTCTCTCTGCCTCGCTCTCCCTTTCATTAATGCATTCTCCACTTTACATTATTTATTAACTTCCTTCCTTTTTTTTATTTAGAAAAAATAAATTAAATAACCGTGGTTATCTCGGACCCTCCTGCCTCAGGCTTTTGAGCCAGGCAAAAACTTTTCTGACCTTCTGTCCCCTGCTCACCATTTCCTCTGCTGGCACAGAGACACTGCCCCACGGCCAGGACGCCCTGACACCTCATCCCTCTCTGTTCCCCAGCATCTCCCACCTCCACCTGAGTGCCTGGAAGCCCCCAAATCAGGAATTTCCACCCATTGCATGAAGATGCCTGAAGCATGGAAGGAGCTCCCTGAGGGGCTGCCAATGCCTTGGAGGGTGAGGGTCTCCAGCCAGGGCAGCAGAGGGGGGGGATCTGCTCCTCTCTCCAGAGGGGCAGAAGATTCCCTGTTGCCTCCAGCTGGCTCTGGAGGAGAGGGGAGAGTCAAGCCATGGTGATCCCATGCTCCAGGGTCTCACACATCCAGTTCATGCTTCCCAGGAAAAGCATCTTCCAAGACAGGCATCAGGCTCTGTTAGAGATGGAGGGGTGACATCAGTGTACCCCCGGCTGCCACTGCTTCCCAAGACACCATGGTCCAAAGCATCTTCACCAGGAATCATTCTAGGAGGCTGGAAAGAGGGTGAGGATCCAGTCTCAATGTTGGATGTAGCTCCTCTCCCACTGCTGGTATCCCAGACAATTTGGGGGGATTTCAGTGGGATTTCAGATAGGAAAAAGCTTGAGAAAATCACATGCTTCTTGGGGACACCACGTCTTGACCCACTGGGATCAGTTTGAAGGAAGGAAAGGACTCGTCATGCTCAAAGCAAGGCTGAAGGTTTCCTGATCCCCAGCTTCCAGAGCAATCCTATGCAGGAGCTGCATTTCCCACCCCTGGATCTCATCAGCCAGGGCTGCCCAGGGCACAGGGAGGGAAGAGCCACCTGTGCCTTGCAGGAAAGAGGATGCAGCGCTGGTGAGGACCTGGGGATGGGGACAGCTCTCCTGACAACTCCCTCAGGACCCTTGGAGTGCCAGCACTGCCATCCTTGTGTCACCACTGCCCAGCTCCCCCCACGGCTGTGTTTTGCTGACCCAGGAAAATCGATAGCGGCTGTCTGCCGGTGGCCAGCCCGAGGGGAGGGGACGGGGGAGAGAGAGGGGCTGAGGCAGGGGGGGAGATGGAGAAGGTTCAGGGGGACCCCAGGGACATGAGGAGAGGCAGCAGAACCACGTGGTGGGAGAAGGTTTGGATGGAGGAGACCCTGAAGCATTTGCCTCCCACCCTGGGGGTCTGGAGGATTCCCCCTGAGGATGCAGCCCCTTCCTCCCGCCCCGGAGAGCCCCGGCCGCCGCCGGAGCCAATGGAATCCACAGAGCCCCTGCCTAATGCGGATCGCTGATTGACCCTGCGGAGCCGGGGCTGGGAGGGAGAGGAGGAAGTGCAGGGAAAGAGCTCCAATTAACGGCACCGAGGCCATATTTTATCCTCTGGAACAGGTCCCGGGCCGGCGGGCAGAGAGCCAGGGCAGGGGCTGGGGAGCACCTGGCCCAGCACAGAGCTCCAGGAGCCCCCAGAGCATCCCTGCTCATCCCCAGAAAATCCACCAGTCCCCACCAGTGCCCACCAGTGCCCACCAGAGCCCACCAGTGCTCATCAGTGCCCACCAGTGCCCACCAACACTCACCAGTGCCCACCAGTCTCCACCAGTGCCCACCACCCTCCTATACAGGGCTGTCAAGCACACGGTGTTGGGAGAAGGGAGCCAGAGCTGGGAGCCTCCCAGGTGGTTGCTGGGACCATGGAAAGGGACAGTGACCTCGTGCAGAAGGATGGGCATGGAGACACCTCCCTCCTCAGCCACCTGCACTCCCCTCACCAGACCCAGATGCCCACACTTGTGCTCCAGATCACTGGAGCAATTCCCTTTCCCAAAGAATTGAGATGTTGAAAGGGGTGAGGGAATTTGCTGCAGTCCCTGGGAAAAACTGGTCTGTAGCAGGAGATAGAAGCATAGCTGGGAGGTGGGAGGAGATTTGGGAGCCATTCACATTTGTCTTGACTGGGAGAAGTTGGAGTCTCCTGCACAAGGACCATCAGCTGAGTGGTGGGTGGACACCCATTGCCTCCTGTCCTCCCCTAAAGAGGGGACACCTGAAGTGGGTCCCCAGGGCCCCTCACTGCTGCAAAGACCATGGAGAGTGAAAGGCTCCATTCCAATGGACAGCCAGCCCTATTGCCTTCCTTCTCTAGCATTTCCTACCACGCCTCCCCTCTGGTACCTCCTGCATCCTCATTTACCCTGAAAATCTCCCAGGGACTCATCTCCTGAGCCCACTCAAATGTTCTCCCAACCCAGGGATGCTGGGGAATCAGGGGGTCTCACATCCCCGGGGTCACTCCATACCCCAGGGAAGATGCTCTTCCCAGAGGAGTCTCAGAAGATTCCTGAGCTGATCCCATCGACCCTTGCCTTGAACCACATTCCTGTCCCCCAACAGGGAGTGGGGAACACAAAGCTCCCAGCTCCCCCACCCACAGCACATACCCCACACCCCATAAATATTTCTCTCTTCTGGGACATCTTCCAGCTTGGAGAAAGGAGAGACTTTCCAAGCTAATGGCTCATGGCAGGAGCCATGGGATAAGTTCCTGACATTGCTCAGAGCAGTGAGCCCCCCTCCTCCCCTGCCTGAGGTCTGTGACAGCCTCAGACATCATTGGGTAAGGCCATCACAGGTGGAACCTGCCTGGATGGAGAAGGTGAAGCTCCATGAGAGGAGCACAGCCCACGCCTGAGCTCTGATCCATGCAGGTTCTCCCTCTCCCTGACCCCATAGGCAGGATGAACCGTGGGTCCCAGCTGCACCCTCGGCCAGGATTTTGGAGGTGGGACCAGGGCAGACAGAGGGAATCTGAGTGGCAAGGAGATGTTCTCCTTGTGGATGTCCCACCAAGCACAGTCCCCTGAACTGGTGGCAAAGGCAAGAGCAGAGGGAGCAGAGGGAGCAGAGGCAGCTGGCAGAGGCGTCTCCCAGGCCAAGATAATAGGAGAGAAACCGTGACGTAAGGCCAGGGGAAGTGGGGTCCTGGCCTTTCCCAGGCTCTGCTGTGCTCCACGCTCCACTTCCCTGCCAGTTTATCAGCCACTGGAGCAACCAAGGGAACATCAGCCAGGACAGAACAAACAAACATCCGAGTTTGGGCTTCCTTCCTTCCTTCGAATAACCAAAAAAAAAAAAAAAAAAAAAAAGAGAGAGATGGGGAATTCAATTAAATTTAAAAAGACCAAAACAAGTGAAATAAATAAGCATTTGTGTTTCCATGGTGACATAATGCATTCCTGGGAGCAGGAGCTTGGCCTTGGGGAGAAGCAATGCTGGAGCAGCAAAGACAGGGATGCCCCAAGTGGCCCCATCAAGTGCAGCCCACCACTGCACCCAAGGGACCAGCATAAGCCCCTTGGTTTGGATAGCCCTTGGATCATCAGAAGTTCTCCGTGGACTCCCAGGTCCCCAGCACACGGCCATGGCTCACCAGGAACTCACAGCCAGCTTGGAGAGGAACTCTGCGTAGGAGAGGCTGTTTTTCTGTTTCATTCCCCACAGCAAATGTAGGTCAGGACCAGCCACCTGGAGCTCCAGTCCATGCACCACCATGTTGGGATGGGTGTCATGGTTTAACATAGCTTGGTTTTTAGTTGAAGAGAAAATGCCTCAGTTATGGGAGTGATTCTCTGTGAGGACTGCTAACAGCTTCCTCCGGGCCCAGCGCAACCAATCAGCTGGCTACTTTTGAATATTGACACCTTGTTAAACCACTTAAGAAAGCTGGACAAGCCTCTGTGAAATCACATTAAAAAACGAACAAACCCCAGGAAAAACTCTCTTGTTTCTGGCCTTTGAACAGGTAACTGGACGCTGGCAGGGCCGGGCCCCACTCTGCTGTGCAGCCTGATGGGGCCGGGCCGGGCTGGGCCCTGCTCTGCTGCAGCACTGGCTGGGCTGGGCTGGACCCTGCTCTGCTGCAGCACTGGCTGGGCTGGGCTAGGCCCTGCTCTGCTGCAGCACTGGCTGTGCCGGGCTGGGCTGGGCCCTGCTCTGCTGCAGCACTGGCTGTGCCGGGCTGGGCTGGGCCCTGCTCTGCTGCAGCGCTGGCTGGGCTGGGCTGGGCTGGGCCCTGCTCTGCTGCAGCACTGGCTGGCTGGGCTGGGCTGGGCTGGGCTGGGCCCTGCTCTGCTGCAGCGCTGGCTGGGCTGGGCTGGGCTGGGCCCTGCTCTGCTGCAGCACTGGCTGGACTGGGCTAGGCCCTGCTCTGCTGCAGCACTGGCTGGGCTGGGCTGGGCTGGGCCCTGCTCTGCTGCAGCACTGCTGGCTGGGCTGGGCTGGGCTGGGCCCTGCTCTGCTGCAGCACTGGCTGGGCTGGGCTCATTCCACCATGTGGCCAGGCTGGCCCCCAGCACAACTTGGCTGAGATTCTGCAGCGGCTGAGTTCCACCTGTTATGAGTAGAAAAGTTGTCAGGTTTTTTTTTAAAGGTTGCAGAGTTCACAAGTTAAACCAATTGCTGCCAAGTTGGAGTTCTAACTATTTATTGTTAATAATTTCATGTTGTAATCCTCTGTTGCAAATAGTTTTCCTTTAATTACCTGTTCTTGATGGTTGGAAATCCCCCTTTGTCGAGTATCCCCCTGCTGCTTCCTGGAAGGTGGTACCCGGGGCTGTGAGGAGGAGGTGACATTGAGGCTGGCAAATGAGGGAAAATGAGGGAAACCCCTTACCAAACCTAGCAGGAAAAACCCCTAAAACAATGAGCCACCACGGAATAAAGAGATCGAAGTGATGCCTAGATGTGAGGAACAGAATCCAGTGTCCGCTAAGACCCTTTTTACCTCTCACCCTAACCTAAAAAGATGTCAGCTAGAAAGCGGACTTCAAATGTCAAACTGAAAAACTGGGAATCTCCTGGTGCTCTCGTGAGGACAGAAGCGCCAGCTCTGTCTGCAGACCAACGGACACAGCTGCACTCTTCCTCCTCCTCCATGCCATTCCTGGGAGCAGCGGCAGTGTGAGTGCAACCTGTCGGTTCTCCCCACCCGAGCTGATTTTTAATAAAGGATTAAAAAGGAGAAAGATCTCCTGCCCTATTTATTTCACACCCACAGCCACTGGACAGAGAGAGGGGAAGCTGTCGACCCGTGGCATGCTGCCGCTGAGTTGTGGGCAGGCCACTGAAATCCTGGCCTCTCCTGCTGCCATTGGGAACCTGGCTCAGGCCGCCCCCTCAGCACAGCAGGAGCCAAAATCAACAGCACGAGCAGCTCCACTACCATCACAGCAGAGATCACACGGCCATGCACAGCCTGGGTGAGGTATCAACTCTTTCAGTGCACAGATGAAACTTACAGACATCAATCCTCTCTCAAGTAAGAGGAAAAGAAAGGGTGAAGACACATAAAGAAAACAACATGGAGACACCAAGGTCAGTAAAGAGGGAGTCAAATCCCAGATGGGAGGAGAATGAGGAGATGCCTTAGTCTTGGGCTGAAATTCTCTTGTAAGGCAATGGTGAAGATATAATTGATACATCAGACTCTTTTTTTCTCTGTAACTCATGGAATGCACTGGGGGGATGTAGCATTCTAACCATCACTGTGAGCAGAGGCACTCGTGTTGAAGCAAGCAGATGTTGAAGCAGCTGTGACCCAATGAGAAGCTTGAACAGAGACAAATGAGAAACATGAAAAACCTTGCCCCAGGAATGGAAAAAGAAAACCTCTGTTCCCAGAGATAAAAGAAGAGAACTTTTGTTTCTATGCTAGAACAGCTCATCCTTAAAACTGAGCCCCAATAAGCTGAAATGACCCTTGGTGGTAGTTGTGGGAAAACTACCAAAACCGTGGGAGGGACTTCACGATTGCAGATTTCTGGGCAGGTGCTATTTGTGAAAATTAAAACACGAGAGAACGGTTTCTTGTGGAAAAGTCTCCATGGTACGGCAGGAGAGACTCCTCACTCTAAGTGGACTGAGGAAAGATTATTTTAAAGGTGGTAACCTGGCTGAATATACCAAATTTATCTCTTTACATTGTCAGTGGGAAAAAGAAAGGAAAATTGGAGGGATGAGAAGTGTTCTGAAGGTTTATTCTGATTTCTAATTATTTTTCTTTTAATTCCATTAATAAAGTTTTCTTTATATCCTTAATTTTTTTAAAAAAAAAAAAAACAAAAAGAATAAACCCGATGTTTGAACTTTCCTGCACATTGGTGACTCTGGTATCTACATGGCAAAATAACTGCATAAATTTAATAAAAGTTCAGAAGTTCAACAACCTCAGTTCTGGAGCAGACTGGGTGTCTTGGTTTGAAAAGACAGGTATTACCTGCTTAAGGAAGGTAGGAGCTCCCCTGAAATGGAAAATGTAAACCCCTTCCCTCCAAATTATTATAATTTTGAAATTAAGGGGCTCTCAGACACAGATATGGGAATAGGAATAACAGTTCTTTATTAGGAAAACGAAAACTACAAATGCAATAGTACAAACAAAAAAAAAAAAACCACTGCCAGAGTCAGACCATGCCCTGCCCCCTGTGTGTCAGGGGGTGGCACAGCCCCATCCCATGGGGGCTCAGCCCTCCTGCAGTGCCAGCTGTGGTTCTGCTGGAGCAGGGATCCTGCACAAGGGGGGAGTTTTCCTCTGCAGCTCCAGGGCTGCTGGAGATGGGCCTGGGCTCCCTCTGGGAATGCAGGGCAGCAGAAAGCTGCTCCTCTGGGAATGCAGTGGGCAAAGGCTGCTGTGCTGGGCCAGGCTCAGATTGGATCCAGGTAGGAATGCTTGGCTCCTCCCCTGGGCACAGCATCTCCCCATGGGATGCTGGAATTGGATCAGCCATGCAGGGACACTCAGTGGCCATGGACAGCAGAGATCTCCTGGAGGGAGGATTGGCTGTGGGAGAGATAAAGCAAACTGCCCAATGAACAGAAGATAACTCCCTCAGCTCTACCAGATGGCAAATAGAATGCACACCCCCAATAACATCTTGCAACCTAAGACATATATGGATACAGGCCCAGTGTCATGAATAGTTCACCCTAAAACAAGGTCTCTTTGCGGTATACATTGGGTCTCTCCATCTTTTTGCATCACCCACCAGGTGCAACTTGGTCCCTGAGTGAAGACAACGCCACGGATGGGATTGTCTTTGCTGGAGGCAGAATTAGCCCAAACAGTTTTTCCCAGCATATCACTCACGTGTACCACTGGAGCCTTACCTCTATCAGTTGTTCACAAGGGCTTAGACAGGGCAGGGCCTGCTCAATTTGTGGAACCTCAGATGTTCACTCACCATGTGGCCTTTGCTACATTAATCTCCCAGTTCTTGAAAGTCCCCCCACCCAGTGCCTTCAAAGTGGTTTTAAGCAGGCCATTGCACCATTCAACCTTCCCAGCCACTGTTGTATGATAAGGAATGTGGTACACCCACTCCATGCCATGTTCTCTAGCCCAGGTGTTGATAAGGCTATTCTTGAAATGAGTCCTGTTGTTGGACTCAATTCTCTCAGGGGTACCATGTCTCCAACCATCCAGTGGTGGCTTCCACCATTGTGAGCACGTAGCACTTGCCCTGGCGTGTCTGGGGCAGCGTGATGGAGTCAATCTGCCAGGCCTGCCCATACTTGTACTTGGACCACCGCCCACCATACCACAGGGGCTTCAGTCCCTTGGCTTGCTTGATGGCAGCACATGTCTCACAGTCATGAATGACCTGAGAAATACTGTCCATAGTTAAATCCACCCCTGGGTCTCATGCCCACTTATAGGTGGCATCCCTGCCCTGCTGGCCTGAGGCATCATGGGCCCATCGAGCTAGGGATATCTCTCCCTCATGTTCCCAATCTAGGTCTATTTTGGACACCCCTGTCTTTGCTGCCTGATCTGCCTGCTTGTTGTTTCAGTGTTCCTCGTTAGCTCTACTCTTGGGGACATGGGCATCCACATGGCGGACCTTCACAGGCAGCTTCCCTACGCTGGTAGTGATGTCTTTCCACTGATCAGCAACCCAGATTGGTTTTCCTCTACGCTG
This sequence comes from Diglossa brunneiventris, assembly GCA_019023105.1. NCBI lineage: Eukaryota > Metazoa > Chordata > Aves > Passeriformes > Thraupidae > Diglossa > Diglossa brunneiventris. The sequence continues at coordinate 19,149,423 of CM032357.1, forward strand.
CCAGTTGGCCTTTTTCCACCTTTCCAGCCAGCTGCACAGAGCATTGGCTACCACTCACAAATTAGTATAAAGGTAGAGCTTTGGCCACTTCTCTCTTTCAGCAATGTCCAGGGCCAGCTGAATGCCCTTGAGTTCAGCAAGTTGACTTGGTCCACCTTCTCCTTCATTAGCTTGAGCAACCTGCCATGTGGTGCTCCACAGAGCTGCTTTCCACCTCCAGGTAATCCCTACGATGCAACAGGAGCCGTCAGTGAAAAGAGCATAGTGCATTTCTTCTGCTGGCAGTTGGTTATATGGAGGAGCTTCTCCAGCCTTTGTCACTTGGTCCTGCTCCTCTTCATCAGTGAGACCAAAGTTTTCACCTTCCAGCCTGTTTGTAATTATCTCCAAAATCCCAGGGCAATTTGAGTTTCCAATAGGGGCGTGCTGCATGATGAGAGCAATCCATTTGCTCCATGTAGCACTGGTGGCATGGTGCGCAGAGGGAACCTTTCCTTTAAACATCCACCCCAGCACTGGTAGTTGGGGTGCCAGGAGGAGTTGTGCTTCAGTGCCAATCACCTCCAAGGCAGCTTGAACTCCTTCATAGGCGGCCAAGATTAAGAAATCTCTCTTTCTCTGTGGGAGTGTAGTTGGCTTCGGACCCTCTGTAACTTCAGTTCCAGAATCCCGGTGGTCGGCCTTGAGTCTCTCCAGGCACCTTCTGCCAAAGGCTCCAGGACAAACCATGGCTCCCAGCTGCTTGGTCTCATCCTGACTGGGCCAAAGGCTACTGCACGAGTGATCTCCTGTTTGATCTGGCCAAAGGCTTGTTGCTGTTCAGGGCCCCAGTGGAAATCACCCTGCTTGCAGGTGACCAGGTAGAAAGGGCTCACAATCTGGCTGTACTTGGGAATGTTTGTTCTCCAAAAACCTATGGTGCCTAGGAAAGCTTGTGTTTCCTTCTTGCTGGTTGGTGGAGACATTGCTGTGATCTTGTTGATGACTGCAGTGGGAATCTGGCACCATCCATCTTGCCAATTTACCCTCAGGAACTGGATCTCTAAGGCAGGTCCCTTGACTTTGCTCTTCTTGATGGCTGTCCTGGTTTAGGGCAAATTTGGGAGAAAACCTCCAAAGGGGTTCCCCTAGAAAGCAGATTCAAGCAGCCCCTCCCCCAGTTGGTTTGGGAAAATATTTCCTTGGAGAAAAGTGGAAAAAAACTGTTTATTTAACAGGCAAAGCATTCACCCGCACCAAAAAAAATAATATTAAACAATAAAACCTCTTGCTGCTCTGAAGAGATGACCAAATCAGAAAGTCCCCATCTGCAGTAGGACTCCTGAAAGTGGAAGAGCAACAAGTACCAATTGCCACCTCAACAGTTTCATTCTAGCAGCAAAGGTAGATCAGGACCAGACATCTGGAGCTCCAGTCCATGCACCACCATGTTGGGTTGGGTTAGGTCAATGTGGGTCATTCATGCTGTGTGACATTGATCTTTTGCATGGGATTGTGCTGGGCAGGTCATTTATTTTGGGTTGTGTTGGGTCAGTTATGTTGGGTTATTCCTGTCAGGTTAGATTGAGGTGGGTTTTTCATGTTGGATTACGTCCGACATTCATGTTGTGTTGGGTCATTCATGTTGGTTTGGGCCATTTGTGTTGGGTTGGGTCATTGTCATTCATGTTGGCTTGGGGCATTCATGTTGGGTCAGGTAATTCATGCCGGGTTGGGTCATTCACACTGAGTTGGGGCATTCATGTTGGGTTGGGGCATTCGTGTTGGGTTGGGGCATTCATGTTGGGTTGGGGCATTCATGTTGGGTTGGGGCATTCGTGTTGGGTTGGGGCATTCGTGTTGGCTTCCGCTGGATTGGTTGGGTTGGGTTTTGCTGGATCGTTCATGTCAGGCAGGGGTGAGGTGGGTCATTCATCAAATTGTTCCAACACCCACAACGATATTTTTCAGAGCTTTTGCCCTACACACTATTTCCAGGAACATCTCCTTGGCTCAGCCACCCTTGGTTCCTGCTGCTTTTGTGGAAATTGCCACAAGATTTCCTGGAAAACATGAATTCCCTGTCCTAACCTTGTCCAGAAATATCCCCCACATGCAGAGAGAAACCTCCATGTGCCCTGCACGTCATCCAAAGCTCTGCTTGACATCAGCATCACCAAGGCCACTTCCAAGAAATCCTGGGGTGGGGAAGGGGAACGGATTTCTTGCACGACTCCACGGAGCAGGCCCAAGGGAGGATGCACCTGCAGGATCCGGAGCCTTTTTCCTCTGCGCGTGGCCACAGGAGCCCCTTGGTGTGGGACCAGCTGGCAGGGCCTGGCAGGGCCTTTCCCAGGCAGAGGGCTAATTCCGTATCCCCTGCCGGATGCGAGATCTCGTCACCAGCACCCTCTGGAGAAGGGAAGAGCATTGTGTGGGCTGTTGCTTTTTTTAAAGCCGTTTGTGACCTCGGGAGCAGTGTTTGAGTGAGGAAGGAGGGGACAAGGGGGAGGGCAGAAAATTCCCAGATCCCAGCTCTCCCTGGGAAATCCCCAGAAAGTTCCCAGGCACTTTCTTTCCCAGCACACGTGTTCCTACGTGCTGAGGCCGAGCAGCAGGTGCATCCCAGAGCGCTGGGCTCCTGGGAGGCACATGGGCCTCCTCCAAGAGGACACTGCCTGTCCCTGTCCCACGGGACCCTGTGGGGCACAGGAGGGACCACAAATCCCAGTGAGCTCCAGAGACCCCCATGCTCCACATGCGAGGAGAAACAACCCCGTGAGCTTAAGCCACGGGCCACGCCAGTGCTGCTGCATTGCCCATCCCAAAGGCAGCCAGTGGGACACCACGGAAGGGGAATCCCCCTCCCCAGAGCCCCCAGAGCTCCCAGCCCAGCCCTTCAGCTCAGGCACGGTTTGATCCTGTTTGCTCGCATCCTTCACTTCCATCGGGAACGCGCCTCGATCCCGCAGGCACCCAGTGAGTCCCTGCTCGTCCGAGGGGCTGTGCCCGGGCACGGAGAGAGCAGGGCCCGGGCTTCCTGCCAGGAAGGACCGAGGGACAGGCGACAGGCACTGCCCGAGCACGAGGAGCACGAGGCTGCTCATCGCATCCGCTGCCTCCTCCCGGGAGCCGGTACCGGGACACGATCGCACCCCGGGAAGGGCCTGTGACAAATTCTCATGGAGGCCGGGATGCCTTTGCCGTGAGCTCACCCAGTGACTAACTTGTTTATCTCCCGCGGGAGCTGCACCGAGGTTTTGGGAAGCAGCAGATCCCCGACAGCTCCTCTGCCTATTCCAGGCGCCGCCCCCACCCCTTTCCTGAAAAACATTCGGAAATCAGGAATCCGCGGTGGCACCAGCGCGTCCCCTCGCTGCCACGACAGCGACAGCGAGCGACTCCTCTGCCCCCATACCCACGGCAGGGAACCTGGAAAGAATCAGAACACCTGGATCTTGGAAAACCAGGCATGGAAAATCCGGCACAACACTGGGGAGTACCTCCCAGTGCTTCGCTGGGGCGGGTTGCTTGCACAGGTACCGGGGAGGCGCCGCTGAGACCTCATCCTGCCCCATTCCCTGCCCAGGGAGGCACCAGCACGTTCAAGCACAGAGCAGGATGTCCCTAGAATGTCCCTAGGTGGTCCCCTGTTCCAGGCCAGGTTAGATGCGGCTTGCAGGAACCTGGGATAGTGGAAGGTGTCAAGGCAGGGAGTTGGAACGGGATGAGCTTTAGGGTTTCTTCCCACCCAAACCATTCTGGAATTGTCTGTGTCTGACAGGTCCATCCTAATCCCCAGGTAACCACTCCCAGTGCTCCTGTGTCACCACGTGTCATCTATTCTCCCCAGTGCCACCTGCCGCTCCCAGGGCCGGGTCTGGAGCTTTTTTCTGATCCACCAGCTCTGTCCCTGCGGGTGCTTCGTGCTGCAGAGCAACGCGGAGCTCCAGGGACCGGAGCCACTGCCCCGAGGGTCCCGGCGGGTCCTCCCCGCGCTGCTCCGGGGCATCTTCGGGGCTGGGAACGCTCTCCAGAGAGGAGGCGGGAGGGCAGGGTCGGGCGTGCTGCGGGGCCGGGGGCGGTGGAAGGGGGGCGAGGGGCGGCGGTCGCCACCGCCGGGCCAAGGCAGCCCTCCAGCGGGGACCCGCCGCCTGCCCGGCGCGCACGCCAGTGTGCCGGTTTGGATAAAAATCAGCGCTTAGTACCCCAAAAGGTGATGTGTGTATCCCCGGCACCGCATCGGCTGCAGCGGGGAAGGACGGGGACAGGGACGGGAGAAGGGAGAACAGTGACGGGGAAGGGGTAGGCAGGGACAGGGACAGGACAGAGATGGGCGCAGGGAAAGGGGCAGGGACAGGGTTGGGGACGGGGACAGGGATGGGGCAAGGCAGTGGCAAGGACAGGGACACGTACGGGGACAGGGACAGGGATGGGGCAAGGCAGTGGCAGGGACAGGGATGGGGACAGGGACAGGGACAGGGACGGGTATGGGGACAGGGATGGATACGGGGACAGGGACCGGGACGGGTACGGGGACAGGGACGGATACGGGGACAGGGACGGATACGGGGACAGGGATAGGGACGGGGACAGGGACGGGGATAGGGACGGGGCAGCGCCGCGCCGCTCGCTGTCCATGTGCCCGCCTGCCCGCCAGGGGGCAGCACTCGGCAGCACCACTCCGTGCCCGAGCCCGTCACGGCCGGCGCTGTCCGCGGGCTGGCGGCACCCGCCCGTCCCCGTGGGGGTTGCGCCGCGCTCCATCCCCTTCCCCGAGCTCCGTGCCGCCTGCGGCGCTTCGTCCCGCCGCCTCCCGGACCGGAGCGGCCGCCGGAGCCGCGGCATCTCCCGGGGCGGCCCCGTCCTGTCCCGGTCCTGTCCCGCTTGCCGCCGGCCCCGTCCCGCCGCGGCTCTATGGTTTGCGGGCGCTCTGCCCCGCGTGTCTCTATGGCCGCGGCGGCCCCGCCCCGGGGCGGCCTGAGGCGGCCCCGGCCCCGGCCCCGCTTCCGACCCGGCCCCGCCGCCGCCTGCGGGCTCTGGGGCCCGGCAACGCCGCTCCGAGGCAACGGGGCCGCGCCGGGGCACCGGGGAGCCGCCGAGGTGGGTCGCGGTCGCGGTGCCCCCCAGCCCCCCGAGCTCGGAGCGGGGCTGGTCCTGCCCGCGGGGCTCGGGGGCAGCGCTTGGGCCCTCTCGGAGAGGGACCCGTTTGCAGCGTAGCTTTTTTCCTTGTTTTTTGCCTCTTTCCAGGGTCACCCATACGCCGGTTCCCTCGGGCAGGAGCGGCCGACGTGGGAAGGTTCCGAGCGGCGTTTTCGGCCTGGTGGGCGCAGGGAGGCGGAGGAGGGGGAAGGAGCGGCGCAGAGCCCGGGGCGGCGGCGCTGACCCTGCGGAATCCCCTCCGGCCGAGCCCCTCCGGCTGAGCCCCTCCGGCCGAGCCCCTCCGGCATCCCTTCAGCATCCCGAGCCCGCCCGAGCCTCGCTCCGCCGTCCCGCAGCTCCGCCCGCCGCTCCAGGGTCCCAGGTAATGCCAGGCCCGGGCTCGCACGGGAATTACGGTCCCAGAGAAAGGATATGAAAGGCTGCAGCTCGTGGGCAGAGCTGTTTTCCATAATTCCCTGGAAAAACACAACCCCGCCCTGCCCGGGAGAGCTGCCTGGCTCTACTTTGCCCGGGCAGGACCCAGAGCATGGAGTGATTTTGATTTAGCAATAGGAGTTTATTGGAGTAACTCCTCTGGGGGGGGTTCTACCATCAGGGCTGGCTGCTTTGCTGGAAAAAAATAGAATTAGAACTTGTTTCTGTTGAGCTGTGTGGCCTGGGAAGGCTTTGCTCGGGAGAAATGCAAACAGGAGGCTGGAATAAGGTTCTGGGAATGGGGCCTGCCATCAGGTGGTCAGCATGAAACGTGGGGTGAGCAGATAATTCCCTTTGCTTCCAGGAAAATGAAGTAGCTGTGAAGCTGGCAGTGCCTGGGATGTCTTTATTAGCTCTTTAATTTCATTGAAATCCCATATGGGGAAGGGCTGGAAGAGGAATCTGGTTCCTGACAGCTGAGATCTGATGGAGTTGTCTGCAGGGTGAGGGCAGGAGCTCAGCAGGGAACAGCCAGTCTGCTTTTTGTCTCTGTGGTAATTAATTGTAATTAACTGAGTCAGCTCAGGCTGTTAAACTCTGCCTGTGTCCTGTCCAAGAGGTGCTGCCATCCTGGGGGATCTGGTTTGTCACCTGGGCTTGTGCTCTTGGCTCTTCTGGCTCTGGCAGAGTCCTCAAGGCAGCTCAGCCTTTGCAGAATTTTCTTTTTCTTGGTGTTCCTTCACTGCAGAGAGAACTGTCAGGTTAAAGGATCCCAGAGGATCAAAAGCCAAATTCCTTTCTCACACTTGGGACTGTTGTGCTTCTGACAGCTCCCTGTTCCATATGGAACAGAAACCTTGGTTCCAGCCAGGTGCTTCCAGAAGTAAAAACTGAATGAGTGTGAGCAGCTGAATGTTTGAGGTGTTTTTCATAGAAAACACCTTTTTTTTTTTTTTTTTTTCAGAGGATCTGGACAAACAGGCTGGAAGGGCTGGAGCAGGGCAGGGAGGGCAGCAGGGTCATCCCATGCCCTGGAGGGTTTGGCTAAAAGCTGGTGAAAGCCTCCAGGTTTGTGGGTTTCTCCTTTCTTAGATGTTCCCATTGCTGAAACTATTTGGTCACTCATTTTTTCACTGTTTCCTTTGCCCAGGATGGGGACTGTGGCTTTTTCTCAGAGAGGTTAAACCCAGTTTTGTTTCCTTGAAATGTTTCTTGTGAGACAAACTGCAGTGTTAGGGTTAACCCCTGTGAAACCCAGCCTTCCTTTCTGCTCCTTCCACAGCATCTCCTGTCCTTTCTCTCCAAAGACTGATGGGAATTCCTCAAATCACAATAGATTTGAGGTTTCTGCTTTTCCCTCCAGCACTGTTCTCTCCTTCACCCTGTGGGTCCTGTGTCACCCACCACGTGTGTTTATGCACTGAGCATTTAATGTCTGCCCCCCCCTGCCCTTTCCCTTTGAATTCCAAGGGAAATCTTGTCTGGAATTCTCTCATTTCACTGCTGCCCATGTGTCTGGACCACATAAAGCATAAAGATGAGGTAGCAGGAGGTGCAGGAAGAGAGTTTGCTGTTCATGTAGCTCATCCAGCTGTTAGCTCTGATGAAACAACAAAAATTATAAATCCTCCCTGATCATACAGATTTTTTGGGGGTTTAATACCTCTTAGTTTTAGTCTGTCTTGGAAAGATTGAATTTAAGGCTCTCACTGGGCTGCCTGTGGTGTTTTCTTCCAGGAGGAGCAACACAAGATCTCCCTGATTAGGTTTAATTATCTGGGTCACTTCCCATTACCTGTGTTAATTTCCTTCTCAGTTTTGATATTGGGAGAGGAGGAGATCAAAGAAATGTGTGTGGAAAGATCAGGCTAAGGCTGGAGCTGGCCCAGGCACAGGCCATGTGCTGATGGATTTGTGGGTGAGCCTTTTCCTGGCATTTTGGGTCCTGTGTGTGTGTGCAAGCAAGATTCCTTGTTTTCTACCCCTCACTGGGATAGTGGATCCAAAAGCCAAACTGGACAGACTTTCCCTCTCTCAGATAAGCTTTGTGAGTTATTGGTTCAGGGATTTAAATAATTTCTTTAAGATTTTAAAGCTGAGAAAAATCAGGGGTAGCTCCTGGGTTTTGTAGCTGTAGGTTTTCTTCTCTTGGTTGTGAGATTTGTGTGTCAGATGAGGCTCATTCCTCTTCCTATAGCAGATTTTCAAGCTGGGCAGCAGGAACAGGAACTGGATATCTTGGAAAAGGAGGCTGGAGCCAGGGGGTTGGTCTCTTCTCCCAGGTAACAAGGGATAGGACAAGAGGAAACACCCTCAAGCTGTGCCAGGGGAGATTTAGATTGAATGTTGGGAAGATTTCTCATGGAAAGAGCTCCGTGGCTGAAGTGTGTCAGTGTGCCTTCACCTCACACCTTCTCTTCAAAAACATTCCCACTTTTTCTCCCTAGGGATGTCTGCATTCTTTTATCCCTGCTTAACAAGTTGCTGCTGGGAATGTGGCACCTTTGTGGATTTGGTTGTTATCAGCAGCTTTTGAGGTCTCTGCAGAGCAGAAGCAGCTTGGACAGCCAGAGCTCCAGTGCCTGGACTCTCCAGATAAGAAAATGAAGGAAAATCAGAAGTCTAGGATAAGAAATACTTTCTGAGCCTGTGTCTTATCCAGAGAGACCACATTTCAGTGCACTTCAAAGTGCTGTTAAAATCCTGCTGGGTTTAGACCTGGCCCCCAGAAATTCATAAACATGACAGGCATTTAGAATGAGGCATCATCTCTTAAAACTTGTCAGGTTTTTGTCCTTGCTCTTTGTAAGAGTTGTTACAAATTTCCCTTGGAGAAATCGCCTTCTAACCTCTGTCCTAAAATTATTCGCGGTGGTTTCTCCTTCATGCCAGCTATGTCCTTCACCAACAGCAGAGATCTTCCTCCTCCTCCTCATTGTTTTGCCTGCTTTTTCTAGAACTGCTCTAATTACCAGATTCCTCTGTTATTGCTTCCCTAACCAAGGTCACTTTGCTTCCCCAATTGCAGCAGTTCCATCCAGGAATGGTGAATTCAAACTGGGAATGCTGGAGGGGGGACAAGACCTTCAGGGATGAGGCTTTACCACTGTTTTGCACAAGAGTGTTGAACACAGCTGTGTCTCCTGGATTGGCTTTGCCTGATAAATCACAGAATCATGGAATGGCTTAGGTTGGAAGGGATCTTAAAGCTCATCCCATTCCACCCCCTGCCATGGGCAGGGACACCTTCCATGAGCCCAAGTGGCTCCAAGCCCTGTGTCCAAGTTGGTCTTGGACACTTCCAGGGATTCAGGGGCAGCCACAGCTTCTCTGAGCACCCTGTGCCAGGGCCTGCCCACCCTCACAGGATCCTGGTATGTGCTTTGTGTCTCCTCAGGGCTGTGTCCTGCTGGGGTTTAGGACAGAGTATCACACCCAAGTCCCCTTGTCCCCTGTCTCCTGACTGCCAGGATGTGGTGCCAGAGGCTGGCGTGGCTGCTCCGGGGGCGGCGTGGGAGCACCGGACGTCGCTGGCCGTGGCTGCCCCGGGGCCCTGGGCCCGTCCTGGCTGTCCCTGCACGCTGCCACCCCACGGCCCCAGCGTCCCCCTGCTGTGCCTGGCAGCTGCACCGAGACCATCTCGGTAGGTGCTGGGTGAGGGTGCTCCTGCTCTGCCCGGGGACAGCAGGGAGGGATTCCACCCTTGTTCCCTGGAATGATGTGTGTTTTCCTTCTGAGATAGCCTGCGTCAGAGGGATGCACACTGGGGGCCGTTTCATGTTCCTTGATGGAATTCCCAAAGGCAGGATGGAGCAGCCTTGTCTTCTATGATAAGTGAGGCACTGCTAAATAAGTAATCAAATCCAGGGATTCCTGAACAAAAACTGTCTGAGCCGTGCCCTGTCAGGCACCATTTTCTGTGCCATGCTCAGGCTTTCCCTGACACAGCCCCCCAGCTCTGGTGTGTGCCCACCTCTGCTGCCCAACCTGGTTCACGGCTGGCAGCTGAGGCCAGTGAGATCTCAGTACTCCAAGTGACTTGCAAGCAAAGGGAATTGCTCAGCATTTTACACAGTGGCTCCAAAGCAAAGGAGCTGGGCCTTTGATAAGATCCTCTGCCAGGTCTTCCTCTTGTGACAATTTATGTCAAGGGATACCACTGCATCCCCTGTAACTGGGATGATACAGTGTGGGTTCTGGGCTTCAATTCTTGGCTTTGTTTGTCCTCCCTGTTGCCCCAAAGCCTCCTCTGCTCCCATCCCTGGCAGAGCTGAGGTACGGCAGCACCGTGATGCGCCTGGATTTCGTGTGGCTGCGGGACCACTGCCGCTCCGCCTCCTGCTACAACGCCAAGACCAAGCAGCGCAGCCTGGACACGGCCAGCGTGGACCTGGCCATCCAGCCCCAGGCTGTGCGGGTGGATGAGACCACACTCTTCCTCACCTGTGAGTCCTGAACGCCTGTGCCCTCCTGTGCCTGCTGATGGACAGCATTACCCCCAGGTCTGCCTGGCTGGGAAGACACTGAGCCGTGAGCAGGTGTTAAACACTGCTCTCACTGTAAACAAAATGGTGTGGTTTTCTGCCCCAGCCCTTCTTGTGTGTATGCAGTGTCTGGGTTGGTCAAACTCCCCCAGCAGTGCAGGTGGTGAACAGATGGGGCATGACATTGTTGCTTCTCTTTTCCTTCCCTGTTCTGTGTGAGCAGCTGTCAGCCCTGCTCACCATGCCCGTTCTCTGTCCTTTCTCCTCACTTTCCCAGCTGCTTTCTTCCTTTTGCTGGGGCTTTTATTTGAGGGCTTGACTTCAGGGCTTTGATTGTCCTTGGAGGCCTGTCAACAAAAGCCAAAACCACTGCAGATGCAACAGTTAGCTGGGAATTTGGAGAGGGTTGCAGCAGCCACCCTGAATTTGGAGTTGTGGCAGCAATAACACCTTTGGGACTTGTGGCCTTTCAGGTCATACTTTGGGTGGCAGAAGGGTGCAAAGGACCCATCCCCAGACAGGTGACAGGGGTGAGGCCTGTCCTGGGCTGACAGGTGCCACGATGTCGGGCTGGCCAGTGGGGTTTTGGTGACTCTGCCCTTGTCCCTGTGCCAGGGCCGGATGGACACGTGACACGGTACGGGCTGGAGTGGCTGGCAAGGAACAGCTACGAGGGGCAGAAGCAGCAGGTCATGCACCCCCGGATCCTCTGGAATGCTGAGATCTACCAGCAAGCCCAGGTCCCCTCCATCGACTGCCGGAGCTTCCTGGAGACAGACGAGGGTCTGAAGGAATTCCTGCAGAACTTCTTATTGTACGGGATTGCTTTTGTGGAGAATGTCACTCCCACCAAAGAAGACACAGAAATCTTGGCAAAGAGGATCAGCATAATCAGGTATCTGGACTATCCTGGGAAGGATAAACTTGTTTTCTTTCTGTTTGGAAAGCTGCTGCCTCCTTGTCCTGTGTTTTGTGTGGCATGGTCTGGTTTGCAGACAAATGCTCTGGCTGCTCCCCTGGACCTGGGATGGAGGATCCTACTGTGGGATCCACCCTCCTTTATGGAAGGGCTGTGAATCACTCAGTCATTGAGCTGCCCCTAGAGCATCCCATGACTTTTGTGACAGTGGGACTGTGCAGAGAGGAGGGACTGACGGAAGTGGCTGGCTGGGAAGAGCAGGGCTTTGCGAGGAGAGACATTTCCTGTTATGACTTGAGGGGTCGTGAGGGCAGCCTGGCCCTGGGAGCCAGGGAGATCAAAGACCAGCTGGAGCTCTTGCTGGAGAAAAACAGTGAGAGGTGTTGGTGCTGGGTTTGTGTAAAGCACTGCCAGCATGGTATGCCAGGGGCTGGGCTCAGGGCTTTATCCAAGCTGTAGAAACAGTTTGATTTGCCTGGGGCTGTTGGAAAAGGAGGGATTCCTGTTAATGAACAGTCGCTCCAAATGGAAACAAGGGGCTCCAGGGAATATCCAGCCAGCTTTTGTCTCCAGGCACCCTCCCCCTGTAGCCCCTTAGGGCTGTTTGGCCTTGCCTGGTATCCCTTCCCTCCTGTGCGTGTTGAAGGGGGGAGGTAGTGAAAACGGGATACTGGGAAGAAGAAATGGAATTATTGGGCAACCTGTGTGGATACAAGTAAGGGCTGGCTGCACTTAGGCACCTCCTTGTGTCACTTCCATGACTGCGGATTATGGTTGGTATGGAAACATCAGTGGTTGTGGAGGGGAAGACTCGTCATCACCAGTCTTTTGGGGAGGAAAGAGAGGAGCTGAACACCAGAAGAGGGATTAGAATCACCATCCCTGCCAATCTGAATTTTGTGAAGTTGTTCTGCTTTAATGACTCTGTGCGTGGGGCAGAGGGGAATAACTCAAATGTAGGGGAGGATGTGCCTTACCCAGACACTGACCTATGATAACTGCCCATCTCTTTTCCAGGGAGACCATTTATGGCAGGATGTGGTACTTCACCTCTGACTTCTCCCGGGGAGACACAGCCTACACCAAGCTGGCCCTGGACCGGCACACGGACACCACCTACTTCCAGGAGCCCTGTGGGTACGTGCTGCTGCAGGGACACCTTCCACTATCCCAGGCTGCTCAAAGCCCCATCCAGCCTGTCCTTGGACGCTTCCAGGAATGGAGCAGCCACAGCCTCTTTGGGTGTGGATTTTGGGTGACACAGCCTTCATCCTGCAGCTCCTGAAGTCCCCAGACTCGTGTCACTAGGTTTGGGATGCAGCACAGGCAGTTTGCTGCCTCCTCACCCAGCAGAACATGTGGGATTGGGTCTGGAGAAGCAGCAGGACGGGTGGTGCATCCATCCACACCTGGCTGTGTCCTCGGGGAGCACTTTGTGCCCAGGGCATAGGCAGCCAAGGTCATTGCTCTCGGATTCTGTCTCCATGCAGCATCCAGGTGTTCCACTGCCTGAAGCACGAGGGCACGGGAGGGCGGACGCTGCTGGTGGACGGGTTCCACGCGGCCGAGCGGGTGCTGTGCCAGGCCCCAGAGCACTTCGAGCTGCTGGCCAAGGTGCCCCTCAAACACGAGTACGTGGAGAACGTGGGCGGCTGCCACAACCACATGATCGGAGTGGGGCCGGTGCTCAACGTCTACCCCTGGAACAACGAGCTTTACCTCATCAGGTAATGGCCAGGAGGCCTCTGGGGAGGAGAGGGTGTTGTGGTGTGGTTTTCCAGAACATTCCATGGGCTGAAAACCAGTGTATCTTTGATGAGCAGGGATGAAAGAAACCACAGGAACACCCTGTGTTCCCCCCACTTTAGAGGAAGCGTCAGCACCACTGATGCAAAGATGGGTGTAGGTGCTGAACTTTGATTTTTTACTCCTGGGATTCTCCCTTCAGCTCCAAGCTCTTATCTCATTCTATGTGAGATGCAGAAAAATTCAGCCCTTCTCTGGAGAAGCCTCTAGAAACTATCCTGGCACACAGGGAACAGGGAGAGTGCAGAGTGATCCCTTCCAAAGGGATTTTGGGCTGATTTTTGAAATTCCAGTTTGCCTCAGTTCTAGAGGTTGTCTGGCACTGCTTTGCACTTTTATTCTAAGCCACTCTCAGTCTTGCCATGTCTTTCCATGGAAAACCAGGAAGAACAGGTGTACACTTGATAGCAAACTTCTCTTGCTGTGTTCCCAAAGTTCTGTGCTGGCAGCACAACCTCTCTGGTCACCTCTGCAGCCTCCCTTAAATACCCAGTGATCCCACAGGCTCCTGAGGTTCTCTTGGAAGCACCTGGAGCCGTGTTGGGCAATCTCTTGTCTCTCCTCTCCCTGCAGGTACAACAACTACGACCGTGCTGTGATCAACACGGTGCCCCATGACGTGGTGCGCCGCTGGTACCACGCGCACCGCGCCCTCACCGCCGAGCTGCGCCGGCCCGACAACGAGCTCTGGGTCAAGCTCAAGCCAGGCAAGGTGGGACCTGGAGCTGCATCCTCTAGCACTGGTCCAGCTGAATCCCGTGGGTTTGGCACAGGGAGAAGGGCGGGATGCTCCGTGGTGTGCTGGTGTCTGGGCACTGCCATGTCCAGCAGTTTTTCCTCGTTCTGGGTGCTCCAGTGTTAACAGTAGTGGCTTCTGTGTGTTTTTCTGCTGTCCTAAAGCAGTATGAGCTCCCAGGTGAGGCAGAGATGTTTAGTTCAAGCTCTGCCTCAGAGGAGAGTTAGTCCTAGCCACTGAAATGAGAATCCTCAGGAGCAGAGAGGCCAGAACACTTAATGTTCAGGCTTTCACTTCTTCCAGAAGAAATTACAGTTCTGAGGTTATGTTTGAGCCCTTACATGGGTAAGTGACACCACAGAGGCAGGTGGTTGGGGCTACCCCTTCCCTGGAAGTGTTCAAATCCAGGTTCCACGGGGCTTAGACCAACCTAGGATAGTGGAAGGTGTCCCTGCCCATGGCAGAGGGTGGAACAAGATGGGCTTTAAGGTTCCTTCCAACCCAAGCATTCTGGGATTCAGTAATAAGTTGACCACTGTCTATTGCTGATGAACTATTTCCTCTCCAGTAGAAGGGCAAAGAAACCCCAAAATGTGTTTCTAGGTTGGCTCCATAAAGAGCTGGTGAAAGAGCTGTGCTGGATCCTGTGGAACAGCTGGCTGTAGCCTCACCTGTGCCAATGTGAAACAGGAGGCTCCTGCCCACTGTGGTACGCCCTTACCTGCTCTTCCAGTGTCCAGGATCCCCAGGACCTGCCCTGCCAGAGTCTCCTGGCCCTGCCTGCTGTGGTTGCTGTCCTCCTGATGACCTTTTCCCTTTCCTGCAGGTCCTGTTTGTGGATAACTGGCGTGTCCTGCACGGCCGGGAGGCTTTCACCGGGTACCGGCAGCTCTGTGGGTGTTACCTGACGAGGGACGATGTGCTGAACACTGCCCGCCTGCTGGGGCTGCAGGCCTAGCCCACCCTCCAGAGAGCCAGGCAGCCCCCAGTCCCACCTCTGGGAGAGGCAGGACCCTCCCAGTTCCACTGCCAGGAAAGGCAGGCAGCCCCCAGACTCAGCTCCGGGAGCTGCTGGCAGCCCCCAGTCCCACTTTTGGGAGAGGTCAGCAGCCCCTCAGTGCCGGCCCTGGGAGAGGCAGGAGCCCCCAGCCCCATCCACACCAGGCCGGGTGGGCTGGTGCCTCCCCAGGTGCTCCGGGCCCTCTGTGCCGGTGCCTCACCACGACACAGACACTGCAATACCTCAGGCACCTCCACCCTCTCCAAGCAGCCCCAGGGCCTGCTCAGGCGAGGGGGCAGGTGGAAACCAAAGGTTGTGGTACCATATCTTGGGACCACACTCTGCCTTTGAGCACAGGCAGCTCTTGCTGTCCGTGCTCCCAGCCTGGTCCTCCCAGACATGTGGCTCAGTTGTGGTTAATACCCCCACAGTAAGTGCTCCTCCAAGCAAGTGCCTTCAGGATTCCCTGTTTGGCCTTTTTTTCCAGCTGCCAGTTTTAGGGGACTTTTAGCAGAGCAGAATGGAAATCTCTAGGATCATGTCTATTATCACTGATCAAGGAGCCAAGCTGCCTGAGAGAGGGCCTGGAGAGATCCTGGTGTACTTTGAGCATTTCTGAGAAGGTTTAGGTTAGAGAAGGAGAAGGGAAGCACCAAGATGTGCAGGGTGTGAAGCAGAGATTACAATGTTAGATGAGGGATGGAATTCCCACTTTTCCTTTACTTCCAGGATTGCCATGCTGCTGTTCCCTCTGCTTGTTGCACTGCACTTGTGTTGAGGGCAACACTCAGCAGCCCCAGGATTTCTGACAAATTTCCCACCGTGCCTCCTCTTCCATCCTTTCTTACGGAATTGGTGTTAGGTCATCACCATACTCTCTGGTGCATGAAACTCACTCTTTGGGTAATTTTTTCCCAAAATTCTCCTTCTCTGAATGTAACTCAGAGGTGCCTTTCAGCTCCTGGGAGCTGGGATCTGGCATGCTGGAGTGCCACAGGGTAAGGAACAAAAGCACATCCTGCTGTTGGACATTTTTCATTCTGCCATATCTTTTGGGGTGTTCCCTCTGCTCTGACCAGACCTTAAAGCAGGGCTGGGCCCCTTCACCCCTGGCTGTGCTGTGTGAGGTGCTCTGTGTCCTCAGGGCAGGGGCAGTGCAGGTGCACAGGTGCTGAACTGCTGCTCTTGTTTAATCCAAACACTGAATGTAGAGATCGTGGTGCCAAGACAGCCCTGAAATCTGCTCTTGCTGTGGGCTGAGCTCCCTGATGCTCCCAGTCCCGGTGCTCCCTCCCCAGTGCTTCCCACCCCCAGTGAGCCCCTGGGAGTCTGCAGGGATCAAAGGGATTTCCAAGCCCAGGCTGGGCAGGTGGTGCCAGGGGAGCTGCCCTCTGTCAGGTAAAGCTCCAATGGTAGCCTTGGATCCTGGCAGGACCAATTTTAAAACTCAGCAGGAAAATTAAGCCCCCTCCAGCCAACCCCTTTCCATAGTGGAAGAAAAACACTATAAGTTCTGAGTTGGAGTCACAATTTACTGAAGAAATCGCAATAATCACAATGATATTAATAAAAGATTGTATAAAATGAGAATGGTTTGCCCCCAGAAACGGTATTTGCCATCAAAAAGTGTCACCAGGCCCCTGGGACAAAGGTGAGAGGTGGCAGCGGTGTGGTCAGGTGGCGGCAGTGGGGAGACTCCTGGAGTGAGCCCAGCAAAAGACAAGAGACTCTCTCCTCTTCCATCTCCAGTTTGGAAGGGGACAAAGCCACTCCCTTCCCCAGCCAGAGAAAGAACAAAAGGTTCTGCTCGCAGTGTCTGAGCATTCCCTGCTGGATGTCGCCCTCCTCCAGCGGCGGGGACAGCGCGTCCTGGGCGAGCGGGACCCTCGGGCTGGGCTGAGGCGGCCCCGGCACCCCGCACCCCGCACGCTGCACGGGCCTTTCGCTGGCCACACGGTGGCACAAGATGCCAGAAATTCGTGTTTCAAAAAGCCACGAGTCCCATCCCGGGCGGGCTCGGGGCCCCCGGCGGTGCCGCTGCTCTCCCTCATCCCTCTGGAGAAGCCCAGGAATTGCTGTTCGGAGCCTCTGTGGCTGTGAACGTTTTTTAGGAGCGGTGGGATGTGGTGCCCGCCGTACCAAAGGGTGGATCAGAGGGCGGGGATGATGTGAGAGAATTGGAGATCTCGGTCTGGGGGACCTGCGGGTGCTGCTCTGAAGGCAGGTGAGGCCAGCGCAGCGGAGGGAACCCGGAGAGAGGCTGGAGGCTGTTGCTGTATCCCGGGATCCTCCGTTCCCATCTGCACATTCCGGGGCCCCGGCTGGGTCCCCTCTGGCGCCGGGGCCGTCTGTCCCTCACCCCGTGCAGCCCGAGGGTGTCCCTCCCGCACACCGAGCTGGCTGCAGCTGGCTCCACTCCCATCCCTGTTTGCTGGCTTGTCCCACAGGGACCCCAATTCCTCCCTTGGAACCCCTCCCTTTCCTCTTAGCTCTGCAGTTCAGCCCCTCCTCCAGCTTTTGGGGCTCCCCAGAGTCCTCAGCCCTGCAGTGAAACCAAACCCTCCCCATTCACCTGCTGGCCACATGAATTTCCCTCCAGTATCTCCCAGAGCTTCCCATTCCCCCCCAGTGCACCGCAGAGCCCTCTGCTCGCTCGCAGCTCTCAGGACTGTGCAGGTGCAGCTTTCAGTGCATCCCCCTTGGTCCCCTCTGGTGCCACCAAGAGCCTCCTGTCCCTCACAAGACTCGAATAAAACCGGGGGAAGCTGCTTCCAGCCCAGCTGAAAAGTGTTTCCATTTTTAGCTTCCCTCCTCATTTGGGGCTTAAGCAACCTGGTCCGGTAGAAGGGATCTCTTCCCATGGCTGGAGGGTAGACAGGGTGGATTTTAAGGTCTCTCCCAACCCAAACTGGTCTGGGATTCCATTATTTTGATATAGATGTAACAAAATGAGGTCCCTGGGTCCTGATCTCAGGAGTATCCCTCCTGTAAACTGAAATTCTCTTTGCAGAAAGCTTGTGGGATGTAGATGATCCCAGCACACCTCAAAGGGTGGAGGGAAAAGCTGCTCGCAGGTGTTTTAGAGCCAGACCGAACCCCTGCTCCCCTCAGAACCGGGCTGGGGGCGAGTTCCAACTCTGCTGCAGGCTCTGGGAGAGGATTGAGCTGTGGGAAAGGGATAGGGATGGATCTTCTGGCCCCGGGGCATGAAAATGACCTGGGCTGCCACCTGTAGTTTCCATTCCTGTGGGACTCCCTGCCCGTGCCGGCAGAGCCGGGAGCCGCCGATGGCTCCGGCGCGGTGCCGACCGCGGGCAGCTCCTTTTCCCGGGGGAGCGGGGACGGGAGCGGGAGCTGCCGCTGCTGCCACTCCCGGGAGGAGGCTGGGAGGGGAATCGGCGCGGAGGGAGAGGAGCCATCGGCAGGACAACAGGCTGGGAACACCCGCGGCCCCGGGAATCCATCCCGGGCTGCAAACCCACGGTACTGCCTCACCTGCTGCTCTCAGCGCAGCCGGAATTGTGAGGGGATTTCTGAAATCGGGGCTGTCTGGGGCTGTTTTCGCTGGGCAGATGCTGCTGTGCCGTCCCGCGGAGCTGCTGGGCACCACCGGGGTGCTCCTCGCAGGTAAGGAGTGCCGGGCTGGGCTGGGCTGGGCTCCTCGCCTCTTCCAAAGCCCTTCGGAGCCGAGCGTGGGGAGCTCCGCGCCGGGCGTTTTAGGTGGGTGAAATGTTCAGCCTGGAAGGCAAAGGCGTGTTTGCCCAAGGAGAGAGGTGGTGGAAGAGCCACGCACAGCTCCGATAAAAGTCTGCTGCAGCCAGATTTATAGTGGGGCTGATAGATGTACTCACACATAAATATCAGTATATATGTTAATATCTGTGTTTGTGTTAAAAATAGATATGTAAAAATATGTGATGTTTTTAAAACCACAAATTTCATTTCTGTTAAACTCGTGTGAGCATTTTCACTGTGCTCCTTTAAATAGTCACTGGCTGCTTTGAAACACAAACCATGGAATAACAGGAGGGTTTGGGTTGAAAAGGACCTTGAAGTTCCTCCCATTCCATCCCCAGGTTGCTCCAAGCCCCATCCAGCTTGGCCTTGAACACTTCCAGGAACGGGGCAGCCACACCTGCTCTGGGCAACCTGTGCTAGATCCAAATGCACAAAGATTTGCAGGACATCTAAAATAGAAAGGAAGCCCATTACCCTACAGCTTGATTTTGGGATGATGTCAGTGAGCTCTCAGTGTCTGTAGGATGAGTTTTGGCCATTGCAGCTGCAAAAGATGGAGTGTTTTCCTCTTTCCTTCAGCTCATTTTTCTGTTCTCTGTAAGGAGTGTTTTCTCAGCAGAAAAAGGAATTTTTTCAGAGAATTTTTAATCATTAAATTGTACTTTCTTCCTCCACATCTACAGTTTGGGGGGCAGGAGGGCATGAAAACGGCTGCCTTTCAAGGTTATAAGAGTGAGAAATTAAAATCACCTGATGAACTTGACTGTACCTGGATTGTCACACTTCTTTTCCCTCCCACCTGCACCGCACCATCCCCAGTGGGAGCAGCAGGAGTTTCCAGGGCAGTTTGCCTGGCAGGTGCAGGGGGAATGCAGGTGAACAGGTGCTTATCAGGGCAGGCTGAGACAGGGCCGAGAGCAAACACAGCCTGTGAGGATCCCTGGCCTCTGCCCCGCTCTGGAGCCACAGGGGCTGGGGAGCCTTCCCTGCCTCTGCTCTCTCCTGGAATCCTCTTTACTGGGGATGGGGGTCTGGCAGCTGTGACCTTCCCACAGCAGCT
Source organism: Diglossa brunneiventris (assembly GCA_019023105.1). Classification (NCBI taxonomy): domain Eukaryota; kingdom Metazoa; phylum Chordata; class Aves; order Passeriformes; family Thraupidae; genus Diglossa; species Diglossa brunneiventris. The sequence continues at coordinate 19,168,722 of CM032357.1, forward strand.
CCTCCCTAAGTCCTTGAGCACCTTCCAGAGCCCAAGTTGTGACAAGCCCAGAAATTTTGGGCAGAAATCCTGTGGGGGGCACGTGGACACCTTCAGCCCCAAACAAGACCAGGAATTTTGTGGCTGTCCCATTCCTGGAAGTGTTCAAAGGCAGGCTGAACAGGGCTTGGAGCAGCCTGGTCTAGTGGAAGATGTCCCTGCAGATGGCAGAGCTGGAATGAGATGGGCTTGGAGCTCCCTTCCAACGCAAACCTTTCCAGGGTTCTCTGAATTGGGAATGAGACGTGAAAATTAGGTCAGTACAACAAAAACTCAGGTAGGAGAAGCTCATTCCACTCCTCTGCCATGGGCAGAGACACTTTTCCCCAGAGCAGCTGTTCCCAGCCCCTCTCTTCCCTCCAGGGCTGCTGGCGTCGTTCCCTCCAGCTCTGGGAGCAGCGGGAGCTGTCCACAGAGCCACTGCTGTGGGATCCTCGGTGCTGCTCCCTGGGCCAGATAACATCACCCACAGCAATTCCATGTGCTGGGAATTCCTCAATGGCACCGGCCCCCAGCCCATCCTGCAGCACCAGGGGGGGGCCCACGCCCCAGCCATCCACACTCCCTATGCAGGACGAGCCATTTTCCATCCATCCAATGGATCTCTGCTGCTGCAGGATGCCCAGGAAAGTGACAGCGGCACCTACAGAGTGATTGTCAACACAGGAGACAGGAAGAGCCGGGAAATCCAGCTGGAAGTGCTCCGTGAGTGGAGGGTGTGGGAGGGAGGAGCAGGGTGATGGATCCAAGCAGAATCTCTCTGTCCATGGACCAAGAGCCAGGGCAAAGGGGTTGGAGAGGGGATTTGAGCAAAGGCTGACGGGCCAGTCCTGAGCTTGTTTGCACCTGTCATGTGTGGAGACAGCACAAAGAGATCTTGGAAAGAGGTTCCCAACCTGTCCTAGGGGAACAAATCTGGTTGTGCTGCCCAGTGAGACCTTCCAAGGGCCCGGCTGGGACAGAGGGACAAGTTCCATCCTGGAAAGGCAATTCCATCCCTTGTTTCCCACACTTCAATGCAGGGATGCAGAGACTGGTGGGAGGATAAAGGGATGGCAGAGTGACTGGTAGGATGATGGAGGGACTAGAAGGGTGATGGGGCTGATGCAGGGACAGGTGTGAGGATGGAGGAACTGGGGGAGTGGTGGAGGAAGCAGAGGGATAACAGAGGGACTGGTGGGTTGCTGTGACTCTGCCACCTGCAGGGTCCCTGGCCCCAGCACTTTGCCAGGGGACACCTGGCAGAGCCACTGGAGCTGAGGTTTCTAGAGAGGCCACCCCCCTCAAGGCCAGGCTGTCCTGTTTGCCCTCTGCAGGCGCCAGCTGCCACCACAGAGAGAAGAGGCACTTGAAACGGCCCACAAGTCCCTCCTCAGCACTGCTGCCAGCAATTCCCTTCATTTGCTCTGGCTTATCTCACCAACCACGCCATGGCCATAATGCCACCACAGCCCTTCACCACCCACCTCTCCTTCCAACCACACACAATCTGAGTGGCATTTGCTGTCTTCTCTGCTATTTTCTCATTTTCTGATGCATTTCAAAGTGCTCTGTACTTACCCACATCCATTAAAGCAGTGATTCAACTGGGAAAAAAACCAGTCCTGGAAAGCACAGCAGCAGGATGGCCTTCCCAAGGGAAAGGCACCTGTGACCATGCTGTGGCTGATGCTGTGGTGGCAATTGCAGCCCAAGGGCCCACCAGGGATGCTCCGGGTCACATTCACTGGCACAGATCCTCAGAGCAGCTGTGGTCACCCCTGGATCCCTGGAAGTGCCCAAGGCCAGGTTGGACAGGACTTGGAGCAACCTGGGATAGTGGAAGGTGTCCCTGCCATGGCAGGGGGTGGAATGGGATGAGCTTTAAGGTCCCTTCCCACCCAAACTATTTTGTGATTCTATGTCTGAGAGAAGTGCTGGGGTCTCTGTTCCCTTTCCAGAGCCTGTGTCCCGCCCTCAGCTCAGGGCCAGCAGTCTCCTGGCTCGGGCCACTGGCCAGGTTATCTGTGAGGTGGCAGAGGGCAGAGTGGACACCATCACCTGGAAGAAGGATGGGCAGCCCCTTCTCCCAGACAGAGTTTCCCAGCTGTCCAGCAGCCACAGTGTTCTGTACCTGAGGCCAGCCAAGAAGTCGGACTGCGGCTCCTATTCCTGCAATGCCAGCAACAGGATCAGCTGGCAAGAAACCTCCCTGGAGGTCACCATTGAAGGTCTCATTACCCACTGCTCCTCCTGCCCTCCACCCCTCCCTGGGGATGTCTCAGGGGTTCCATCCAATCCCTCAGCCCCCATTCCCCGTGGTGTGTGTCCATTCCCCAGGAGGCAGTGTCCACATGCTGCTGCCAGGAGCTGCCCATCCTGGGATGATCAGCAGCAATTCCCAGCCTCTGATCCCACCAAGGCACAGTCCTTGCAGGAGATTGGTCGTTCCCTCTTGGGGAAGGTCCAAAACGATGGCCCCTGGCCAAGGTGATGCTGAGCAGGACACGGGCAGGACGGTGGCCAGGAAGCCTGTGGGGAGCACCCACCCCAGGCTGGACATTGCGTGGAGTGTGTTTGGCCACCAGTTGGCAAATAAATGAAATCAAATAAATGCTATGGAGGATCCCTGAGGCCACCAGAGCCAGGGGGCTGGTCCTGCTGATGTCCCATCTCCTGCCCCTCGGGGTTGCTCTTTTCCAGGTCTCTCCCATCGCTTGAAGCACACCCTGAGGATTGCAGTGATCGCTGTGGTCTTCGCTGTTGTCTCAGCGTGGGGATTAATTATTCCTGTCTGCCAGTCTGAAAAGCTCAGGATAAGTGAGCTGGGGGGAGCGGGACCCCATTTCCCTTGTCTGGTGGGGGAGAGCAAAGAGCATTGCTCTGGGAACCCCCAGATTGTGGGATATCCTACAGCATCTGGGTGGGGATGGGCTGCATCCCACCACGAGGAAGGGGTGATGGCTGACACGGGATTCTGAGGGCTCACAGCAGTCACCCCCCCTCTGCTCTGGGTTTTTAGGGGGGGAGCTCTGGAGGTGGCTCAGCTCCTACACCTGCGGGCTGGTGTGCATTGCCTGCATCCTGGATGGCACCGCTGGCATCCTCTGGATGTGGGAGGAAGGTCAGAGGGGGCTGTGGGGAGGTTTGGAGGGAGGGGGGACAGACCCCATGGGAGATGCAGAGTCCAGTGGGGCCCAGAGAGGAAGGCAGTGAGGGACAGGGGAGTCATGCCATGGAATGTGGGGGACAGACCTGTCCAGAGCTCTCCATTTGTGATCTCCATGTGTGATCTCCAGGTCTGGGGGAGCCTGGACCACCACGTGCATTACACACCCCCCGCCAGGACAATTAATACAGTTATTCCCCTTTTCCCAGAGCCCTTTCCCAGGATGAGTCCCAGCAGGACAGTAAAATGATCAGAGAGAATGGAGAGGCTGCAAGGAAGGTCTGGAAGTCAGAGGAGGGTGGGGAAGGGATGTAATGCCCATGTGTTGAAGGGGGTGGGCAATGGAACATCAGGGTCTCTGCCTTGTCTCGTTGTCTTTCAGGCCCTTCTTTGGCTGTCATACTGCCTGAGATCGCCCTGAGCTACCTCAGCGTGGTGACCTTCCTGGGTGCCACCACCGTGATTTTCCAGCCTACACATTTCAGCCATCTGAAGAGCAAAAAGGGTGAGCGGTCCCACCAAGGATGAACCAAACTGGTCCACAGGGAGGTTATTCTGTCCAAAACACCATCCCTAACATTTTAAAATGAGAACTCCTGTGCTGACTCAGGCTGGTGGATGCCTTGCCAGTGCCTGGGTGAGGCCAGCCCTGCACCCACACCTCTGGACACTGACCCACATCTCTTTTTCCTGTGCACCTCTGCAGCACAGCGCACCATGGGCTACTCCGCGCCGGGGGCTGTGGTGGCCGTGGTGCTGAGCAGCACCTTCCTCATCAAGAGCATCTACCACCGCCATGGTGAGCAGAGATCCTCCAAGAACACAGCTCATGAAATCCCCACATCCCTTCAATTCAGCTGTTGGACCTCCAAAACCAAACCCAACAAACCAGGAGATTCGGGGAAGTGAAATCTTGGCGGGAGCAAAATCCGGCTTCAGCATCGCCCACTTATTTTATTTTCTATTTTTTATGTGTTTGTGCTTTCATGGTGGCAACCTGCCTTCCTCATTTCCCTGCCCCTGCTGTTCTCCCCGGCGGCAGAAGAAGGATGCACGGAGTCCATGGACGTGACCATCCTGGTGTGCAGCGCAGCGGCCGTGTCAGCCCTCCCGCTCCTCGCCATTGGCCTCTGCCGTAAGTCTGCTCCTCCTTCCGCCTCCAGCCCCTCCCAACGCCTCGGGGTCCCCCCACCACCCAGCAGCCATAGGAATTGTTTAGAAGTGGGATATTTGACTTCTGTGAAGCCCCCGTGTTTAATGGTTCCCACTGTTTCCCTCCCCTGGGAAGCCCCAGGGACTGTATCATGATACAACATCCCAGGGACTGTATCCCAAATACAGCACCCCAGGGACTGTATCCCAAATACAGCATCCCAGGGGCTGTATCCCAAATACAGCATCCCAGGGGCCAAACACAACACCCCAGGGACAGTATCCCAAATACAACATCCCAGGGGCTGTATCCCAAATACAGCATCCCAGGGACTATATCCCAGGTACAACACCCCAGGGGCTGTATCCCAAATACAACACCCCAGGGACTGTATCATGATACAACACCCCAGGGGCTGTATCCCAAATACAACACCCCATCCTTGGTGCCTCTCACACCTTCTCCTGATCTGGGGACAGATTTGTCTTTTGCACATCAAACGACGCAGGGCTGGAGCAAGGACCATGATGTCTGTTGGATTGACAAAGCCAGGTAGGTCCTTGGTTCCTATTTTCCACATAAATTCCTATTTCCCACCTGAATTTGCACATCTTGAAGCAAAAGAAGCAGGATATGGAAACTATCCTGTGTTTAAGGCCCAGACCCAAGAAAGATCCAGCCCAGCACTGCCCTCCAGCCCCTAGGTTCTTGCTGGGTTCAGGGGGAGGCTCTGGTGGGGTCCCCATCCAGCAAAGCACTTGAGAGCCCACTCAAAACTCCCCTTTATGGTCTCAACCTGAAGTTTTTAAGACTTCATTCCTTCTGGATTCATGGATTAACAGAATGGTTTAGGTGGAAAGGGAATTCTAGGATTATCCAGTGCCACCCCTGCCATGGGCAGGGACACCTCCCACTGTCCCAGGCTGCTCCCAGCCCCAATGTCCAGCCTGGCTTTGGGCACTGCCAGGGACCCAGGGGCAGCCACAGCTGCTCTGGGCACCTCTGCCAGGTCCTGCCCACCCTCACAGGGAACAATTTTGATGCTCAACCTGCCCCCCCCTCCCCTTCCTTCCAGGTCCTTCGAAATGTCTCAGCCAGGCACCAAGGACACCATTCCCTGCTGAGATCCATGTGGGAGTCTCTCACTTGGCTAAGCCAGCTCAAGCCTTCCCCCAGGTTTAGTGGGTTCACGAGTCTCAGTTTTGGTTCCTCTGTCATCTTCATAATAAATGTCCACGAAATTAACCTGATTCTGCCTTTTTTAATAATAAATCGGACCGAGGGGAGGTCAAATGCACATTCCCCCTTTCTTTCTGCAGAAAACCAAAGCCTGAAGTAGAGAAGCCCCTTTAGCAGAATCTGCAGGAGTCTCTGACTGGTTTATCTTTATTTAATGTTTACAACAATTTAGAGCTGTTTGTGTAAGATATACCTGGGAGTAGCATGAAATACTTTTCTGGGAGTAACCCTGTAGTAACTTGAAATAGATTCTGGCTTTACCAGTAGTAAAGGGGGAGGAAGGACATGAGGCACAAAAACCAGGGTGGGAGGAGGTGGATGCTGTCAACAGCCCTTCCTCAGGTCCATCCCAGGGCGTCTGACACACTCTGGGATTTATTTACTCCGTAAATCGTACTCAGCCTGTGCCAGGGGCTGTTTGTCCCGTCTGTCACAATGCACTGAGCTGTCTCCTGCAGCCCAAGGGAGCCTTTCTCAACCACAAACAGCTGCTGGGCACAGCCCTGCACCCAAAGGCCCCCAGATGAACCCAAACCTCCCTGAAAAGCCCCCCTGGGGCAGCCCTGACCCAGCTCCTTGGAAGGCAGCTCCTCCCCAGGCACTGCCAGGGCAGCTGCCAGGCTCCCATGACTCAGGGAACGGGGCCAGGTTAAAAATACCCTCACCCAGATTTGGAGCAGGGTTGTTGGGCTGTTCTTAACCCCAGCTGAGCCCCTCAGGCTGTCATTGCCACAGGAGCAGGTGAGGGAGGGGATGGGGATGCAGGAACCCCACAAGGGGAGTCAATGATGTCCTCAAGAGGAAGGGATCATCTCCCAGAGCCGGACACCGGGACAAATCCAGCATTCCCAGGTCTGCCACCAGCCACATCCCACCAGGGGCTGATTCCTGCCCCACTGCTACCCCAGGCTCCAGCTACCCCAAGGGGCCTTTCCCACCCTAAACATCACAGCAATACCCTCTGGGATAACACACACTCTTTATTAGCAGCAACAGACATCAACAAAACACAAAGTCTTCAAAACCATTCACAGACAACTCCCCAAAACATTTAGAAAAGTATTTCTTGTAAAACGTGCAGCTATGTTTTACACCCTCAAGTGCAACAGAGAACATGACAATCTGCCCTGCAGCTTCCAACAGGGCTGGAATCTCATTTATTCCACCCAAACTCCTCTGCTTCCTTCAATGGCTCCACAAAACCCAAGGCTGAGATGGCCCCTTGCTAACAGCCCCTGAATCTCCCAGTGATCTCTCCCAGAATTTTCCAGTTTGCCTTTGAGAGGTCCCCAGGCTGCTCCAGAGGTGCTGGGGACTGGCTCAGGGAGGGCCCTGGACCTGGGATTTCCCCCTCAGATTAAAAGGAGGTGCAAATGTCCCGGGGTGACCAACAGTGGGTTCCAGCACCTGGGAAAGCATCCAGGTCTCTCCAGGCTGGGGATGCCTGCTCTGCCTCCAGGCTCAGCTGAAGGAGAAACATCCCCTCCACAGCAGAGCCCAGGAGAGCCCTGCAATGGCAGCACGGGGAGGGACAGCACAGCAGGGGACAGGAGCACGGCTCCCTGTATCGCGCCAGGCCAAGGCCGATGTCACCCGCAGGAGCAGCGAATGGGAAGGACAAGCTGGCACCAGCACTGGTGCTGGGAAGAGGAGGGGATGTCCCCAGGGATATCCCCAGATCCTGCAGAGCCCAGGGCTGCAAGAGATGGGCTCAGGAGTATCCCCACCTCAGCCAGCTGCAGGGATTTCCTTGGGATCTGCTTTCAGAAACTGAACTCCTTTGCTGCTCCCCCATTCCCTGCCAGCTCCCACTGCCTCCGCTCCCTCCAGCTGCACACCCAGCACAATCCTGTCCTTTCTGCTCCCTCCAAGGGTCACACGGAGCAGGATGCCCAGAGCCTCAGCCCCTGAGCCCCCTGGCAAACCCCTGGCACGGCAGGACACCGGGAGGCCCCGGGGAGCCGGGGCTGGCACTGCGGCACCACCCAGCAGCCCCAGGACTGTGGATTTGCCCAGCGGGGACAGTGGCTCTTTCCAGAGCCAAGAGCCCATCGAGGTCTCTGGAGGAAGCCAGGAGGATGGAGGGAGGGAGCAAGTACATCCCTCTCCCCAGGGATGCACAACAGGAAGAGCAGGACAACATAGAAATAGTCCAAACCAGTGTTTTCCAAGAAAATATTTGCAGGTTCTGGCAGCTTGAACATTTCACAAGTGAGCCCAGGAGAGCTGAGATGGGATGAGATACCTGGCACTCCCAGCAGTATCCATCAGCAGGGTCACCAGGGAAGGGCAACAGCAGGGCTGACCCAGCTCTACCTGCACGGAGAGAGGGCCTCACGTGAGCCATGTCCTGGGCACTTGGACCCCCCCAGGGCCTCAGCCAGCTCGGTGTCCCACAGTGGCAGCAGCAGCACCGGGAGGTCTGGACTTCTGCCCTACTCCAGATTCCAGGAGCTACCCTGGCCAATTTATCTGTCTGGAGTTCCCTGGGTTCTGGCAGCACAAGACACCTGAGAGCTCCTTGTTTGTAACCCACCACCTCATGGGATGGGTTTTCCATCCTTATCCTCTCCATCCTTACCCTCACCCTCCAGGAAGCTCCCGTGAACAGCCTGGGTGTGTTTGTGGTCACAGATAGGGAGTGATTTCTGAGAAAATCTTGAGAATCACTCACTTCCCAGAAACCTCTGGAGTATTCAAAAGCCCACCCATTATTCAGAGCTAAGGTAAGCAGGAGTGTCAGGCTCTGGGTGGAGGAATCAGGAATATTTCCAGAGTGGGGATTAAATAGAGGAGACAGCAAATCCTTTGAGCCTCCAGTGTGGGAGAGCAGCCTCTTACTAGAGAGGCTGGAATAGCGCCCTGAGCTCTCCTACTTCTCCAGCTCACTTGGATCCAGCCAAGGATGAGTTTGGGCTTGTAGAGAGAAAATTTTGGCTGGAGCAAGGGGGCCACCAAGAAGGGGCTGGAGGCATCTTACCAACAGTTGTCACATGAGCTCTCCTTCTCCCTTCTCTGGCACCAGACAAAGACACCTGGGGACAAAGCAGCAGCATCAGAAAATCCCAGAACTGTTTGGGTTGGAGGGACCTTCAAGGCCCATCCAGCTCCAACCCCTGCCATGGGCAGGAAGAACTTCCACTAGCCCAGGCTGCTCAGAGCCCCACCACCATCATCATCAATGGGTCAGCATGACCTCCTTGGACTGGAGACACCCTGCTGGAAACAGCAGCTGTGACAAAACCCAGCCCCTGCCCACGGGATGCCAGGGTAGGAGAGCCAGCTCCTGGCAGGGATGTGCCGCATGGGACCCTTTCACCCACCTCTGGTGGCCACAGCACCCACCAGCCAGAAACTGGGCAGAGTCACCTCAGCACCCAGCTGCCCACCCCAGCACCCACCTGCAATCAAGCCGATGATGACACAGGTCATGACCACAGGCAGCACCACGTTGGTAGAGTCTGCAAAGGGGACAACACAGAGCCTCTGCACCAGAGCAAATTTAACCCGAATTTAACCCACCCACAGCCTCCCAGCAAACCTGCCTGCTCAGCACAGGCAGGGAGAGAGAACCCCTTTTCTGCGGCTGTTCGCTGTTTTTTTCCCAGGCAGGGGAAGGAATGCACTCACGGTGGACCTTGAGCAGGAAGGAGGTCTCGTTCTGGCTCACGGCGTTGCTCACCACGCAGGTGTAGTAGCCACTGTCGCTGATGGACACCTGCAGGATGAAGAGCGTGGTGTTCTCCACAAACTGGATGCGCTCACTTCCCACGAGCAGCTCCCCATTTTTCTTCCACCAGTAGGCATCTGCTATCCCGTGCACCACGCTGCAAACCAGTTTGGTGTTGCCTCCTGCCTTCACCAAGGAGTTGCCCACAATTTGTGGCGGGGACAGCGGTTCTGGGAGAGGCAGAGGCAGCGTCAGCGCTCAAAGCCGTGGCAGTCCCGGCTCCCAGGCACGGAGGAGGGCTGGCCGTGGCACCACTCACCCACAACGCGCAGATCGAACCAGGCCGTGGCCTCCTCCTGGGCCCTGAGGCGGTACAGGCGGCTGTCCCCGTGCTGCAGCACCACCTGCAGCGACAGGTTGGACTCGTTGAACGTGGCGCGGTTCTCGTAGAGCCGGGACACGTTGGGGGGGTGACGGAAGCTGTAGGTGAGGATGACCCCCTCCTCCGAGCCCGCTCGGTACTCCCAGGCCACGGCCCGGCTGCCCCGCAGCGCCGGGGCCGTCAGCAGCACGGTGCAGCCCACGGCCGACACCAGGCTGCCCGCGGCCGGGCGCAGGTCGGCCGAGTAGCAGGGAGCGAGCGTGCGGGCTGGAAGAGAAACAGGAGTCACCCCACAGCCGCGGGGATCCCACCTCATCCACCTGGGAGGTGCTGCAGGAGCCCTTCCTGCCTCAGCTGCGGAGGGAATTCTTTATAGAATCATGAATCATGGAAGGCTTTGGGTTGGAAGGGACCTTAAAGATTACTCAGTTTCATGGGCAGGGACATCTTCCACTGTCCCAGGCTGCTCCAAGCCCAAATGTCCAACCTGGCCTGGAACACTGCCAGGGATAGGGCAGCCACAGCTGCTCTGGGAAACTTCTGCCAGGGCCTCACCAGCCACACAGGGAAGAATTTCCCCCAATATCCCATCTAACCCTGCTCTCTGGCAGCAGGAAGGCATTTCCCGTTGTCCTGCCCCTCCATCCCTTGTCTCAAGCTCTCCTGGAGCCCCCTTACGCCCTGGAACGGGCTCTGAGGAGCCTGGAAGGGGCTCTCCTGGAACATTCTCTTCTCTGAACACCCCCAGCTCTCCCAGCCTGGCTCCAGAGGGGCTCTGGGCCTCCGAGCAGCTCCGTGGCCTCCCCGGGGCTCTCTGCAGCAGCTCCAGGTCCCTCCTGTGCTGGGCCCAGGGCTGGGGCAGCTCTGCAGCCGGGGTCTCACTGAGGGGCAGAGGGGCAGAATCCCCCCCCCGCCTACACTCCGGGGCTAAAGCTGCGTTGGCCGGGCCCTGCTGAGCTTTTCACCCACCCACAGACCCAAATCTTTCAGGGGCCATGGAAATGCTCCCTCCTGCTTTAGGGGGCACAGACGGAGCTGTGGGACCCCCGGGCACAGCCCCCTCCGCGTGCCCCTGCCGGGAACCCGCGCTGAGAGCCGAGAAAAGCCGCAAGTCCCTTCCCGACCTTCCCCTAAAAGCTTTTCTCCGGGATTAAGGCGTGCCCGAGCCTGGAGTCGCCTTCGCGTCTTAAATCAGGCGCCAGGAAAAGCTTCCCAAAGCCGGGAGTGGCTCCATGAGGGGGGGGACAGGGGGTCCCGCCCGCCTCCCCCCGCGGCCCAGCTCGGTCAAAGCTGCTCAGAACGGCCGGGGCAGAGCCGGGCACCCGGGCGGGACCGACCCGGCCCGGCCACCCCGGCCCCGGCGCTGACACTCGCCTGTGACCCCCGGGGCGGCCGCGGCGCTGCCGGGGGCGAGCAGGAGGGGGAGGAGAAGGGGGACGGGGAACATCTGCGGGGCCGCCGGGCGACAGCTCCGCCACCAGCCTGGGGCAGCTCCTCTGGGCGGGACCGCGCGGGGCCTGCCCTCCGCCCCCTGCTCCTCTCCTCCTCCTGCTCCTCTTCCCCTCTCCTCCCCTTCCCTCCTCTCCCTCCCTTTCTTCCCTTCCCCTCCTCACCTCCTTTTCTCTCTTCTACTCCACCTCTTCTTCTTCTATTTTCCTCCCGCCTTTCTCCTCCTCTCCGTTCCCCTCTTCTTCCCTTCCCCTCCACTCCTTTCCCTCTCCCGCTTCTCCTCTCCCTTGCTCCCCTCATCCTCTGTTCCTCCTTCCCCTCCGTCCTTCTCCCCTTTACAGGGCTTCCAAACCCAACACACAGAACCCCCCAAGGTGCTGCTTCCTCCCGTCCCTCCTCTACCTGTCACGGTGTAAGACCCCCAAATCCCAGCTCGAAGGCACCGGGGGAATGGCCTCACCCTGTCCCCTCAGGATGAGGCCACCCATCCCACCTCAGCCACAAAACCCGGGGCTTTAACCATTTCCTGGAGAGCCCTTCCAGCTCCCGGCAGGGCTGTGGGAAGGACGGACACGGCTGGGGCGCTGCTCCTGCAGGAGATTCACCTCGGAATCTCCAGGCGGCATCGGGACAATGTTTTTCTCCTTCCCCAGGAGGTTGGGCAGCTTGGGAAGTGCTGGGGGCTTTGTGGCAGGGAAAAAAAAAAAAATCCCATGGGGAGGTTCTCCGGGAAGACATCAAGAGGAGGAACGGGGACACAGGTACGAGCAGGCAGGAGCCCACGCAGCCATCCCAATCCCACTAGAGGGAGCGAGGAGATCAGCTGTGCCAGGAGCCGCTGGGACCAGGGAAGGAGCTGCAGCAGAACTTGCCTCTCATTGCCTGTCATTGTGTCTGTCATTGCCTGTCCTGTCATTGCCTGTCATCCATCGCCGGAGTGCGGGGACGCTCCTGGCCGGGGCGTGGATGTCTCGGGAGCTGCTGTCCCACCTTGGGATGTTCCAGAGGCTGCTGCTCCTCATCCCTCCTGGGAAAGCTCGCGGGTCCAGGGTTTTATGGGGCTCCTCCATCCATCCCTTCCCCGCCAAACTCCCACCAGCAGCGCAGGGAGCACCCCTGGGTCCCCACAGAGCCCTTCTGCTCCTCTTTTCCCTCTCTCCCTATGCCTTGGCTCCCAACCTACACCAGCCAGAGGCCAGGAAGGGCTGTGAGGATCAGCTTGTGCCCATCCAAGCCAATGTCCTGTCCCACCTGGGTGACCACCTCCATCCCTCCAGCTGGCACGTGGGAGCCTGGAGCAGCTCTGGAGCAGCTCTGATGCCATCAGGCAGGGAATGTCTCCACCTCCTCTCTGATAACAGGGACAAACACTGCCCACGGGCAGGAGACAGCCAGGGAAGGGCTGGAGTGCTCCCAGGTTGGAGGGAGGAGGTGGGACGCCTGAGCCTCCCACTGGAAGTGTGGTGTGATGAGGAAGAGTTTTTTCCCAAAAAACATCTCAGCACAGGAACCGATGGGTTCTGATCGAAAGACAAACATCTGAGGGCACATTCCAGGGAGGTTACAGCAGCTCCTGAGCTGCACGAGATGACTGCACGTCGCAGGGGCTGCTGTTTCCTGAGGGAGGACCGTGTGGTCAGCCCTGTTCGGAGTCATCAGCCGCCGGAGCCAGTGCCGGGCTGGGCTGAAAGGAGCCGGCCCTGGGACCTCCCCGGGAGGAGCATCCTGCACTGACCCAGCTTAGGGGGTCTGCCTTGGCCATCCCAGGAAACGTGGAGAACAACTAAAATTGCACGTTCCACCATCCTGCCTGAAGCAAACTGAAGGGAATCCAAGGGACAGGCTGGGAAATCCCAGATGCAGCTCCATGTCCGTGTCGGCATCTCCTGCCGAGTTTCCCCCATCCCAGCCTCACTTAGAGCACGAGGAAACCCCAACAAACCCCTCTCCTGCTCCCCTGCACTTGCTCTGCACCGCAGGCACTGAGGAAACAGATTTCCAGGCTCTGCCTGACCCGGCTCTCCCAGTGCACAGACCAGGAAACATTAGAAGTGAAAAACAACTCCTCAGCCAGGACTGAGGCATGCTTTTTCCCCTGGCCCCCACCCAATATTCTCTGCACAGCTCTAGTTCTGGTCTGCCCTGACTCACAGACCAGCCTTCCCTCTCCAAGAGAGCAGCCCCAGGCTCTGATTGCTCCTGGTTTCCCTCTGCCCCTCAGCAGAGCTCAGCCATGCCCCTGTCCCATCCCACGGAGCAGCACAGAGAGCAGTGGTCCCTGGTTCCTTCAGCACAAACATCTATGCCCCAAATGGCAAATCATAGAATTGTGGAATGGTTTGGTTTGGAAGGGATCTGAAACCCATCCCATTCCACATTCCACCCCCTGCCATGGACAGGGACTCCTTCCACTAGAGCAGGCTGGCAGCTGTTCCCCAGATGTCCCCTTGGCAGCTCTTCCCCTCTCACCTGGCTCAGCAGGTCCTGAGCCCTTTTCCTGAGAACAACCAGGAGGGTTGAGTTGTTGGGGGATTTTTTAGACATAATTAGTCACCTCCAGCCCTCCCTCCCTCCCTCCCAGATCAGCCCCCTTCCCAGACTCCAAGGAAGTCATCTCGCCTGGAGAAAGATCTCCGTGCCAGGGCAGGGATGGGGCTCTGGCACTGGGTAGACACTGAGCTGGCAGAGAGGCAGGGAAATCAGTCCTGAGCCTGGCAGATGCTTTGGGGTGGGAGATCCCCTGCTCTGAGCCCCTGGGGCTCAGAAGAGCCCCGGCTTCATGGTGCTTCTGGGGACACTGCAGGATCAGACGTCCTGGGGAGGGGACAGCCCACAGGGCAGCCACCTCCATGATGGTCTGGGGGCTGCTGAACTGGCTGGGGCCTGGGCTGAGGCCACCACCTCCCCAGGGCCCAGCAGGACAGGAGGGAGTGGTTCTGCAGGGACACCAGTGCTCCTGTGCTTTCTCAGGTCTCACTTTCATTTCACAGGTAACAGCACCTGGAGCCACAGACTCACCTGAGCATGGAACCGCCACAGCAGCACCAGGGAACAGCAGCTTGTCCCACCTTTCTGCTTTTCAGCCTGCTCCACGTTTCTGTTGTGGAGCAATGGGAATGTGACCCAGCAGCAGGACAGAGCCTGGGGCTCAGCAGGGATGGGCAGCCCTGTGCCCAGTCCAGGAGGGCAGAGTGGGCATGGCCCCCCCAGCAAGGCCTCCAGGAGATGCTCAGCAGCTCTTGCCCCTCCCTGTCCCACAAACCTGCACCTCTCTGAGCCTTTGCTGTTGGCCAGAGCTTATGTGAGGCCCATCATCAAAACCTGGCTCGGGTCGTGTCCTCCAGCCCTAAGACCCTCTGTTCTCAGCCCCGGGGTCTTCTCACCTGGGGTCACCCCAGCAGCTCCCACACTGTCCTGTGATGGTGGCATGAAGCATATTCAGAAATCACGGAATGGCTTGGGTGGGAAGGGACTTTAAAGCTCACCCAGTGCCACCCCCTGCCATGGCAGGGACACCTTCCACTGTCCCAGTGTCCAGCCTGCCCTTGGGCACTGCCAGGGATCCAGGGGCAGCCACATCTGCTCTGAGCACCCTGTCCCAGGCCTGCTCCCCTCCTAGAGGAGAATATGTTCCCAATATCCCATCCATCCCTGCCCTCTGGCAGAGTGAAGCCATTCCCTGTGTCCTGTCTCTGTGTACCCGTGCAGTGACACTCTGGGGCTCTCTGGGGACACGCACCGCCCCCGCGGCCCCGCTGCCTCCCGAGCCGCAGCCCCGGGGCCACCATCGCCCCCGGTGTCCCCTCGGCGGCCACGGGAGACCCCGCCCCTTCGGCCACAGGCCACCCCCCCAATCCCGCCCCTCGCCCCGCTCCGCCCGTCCGTCCGTCCGTCCCGCCGCGCTCGGGCCCGGGGCAGCGGCACCGGGAGCGGGCCGGGCCATGGCCCCGCACCCGCCCGGCACCGGGCAGTACCTGCGCTCCGACAGCGGCGGCTCCGACACGCCCATGCTGGCCGAGGGTGCCGCTGCCGGGCCCGCTGCCGGTCACTGTCCCGGTGCCGGTCCGGACGGCGGCCCCGGTGCGGCGCGGGAGCAGCGGCGGCGGCGGTGCGGGCCGCTGTGGGGCAGCGTGGCCGTCATGGCTATCCTGGCGCTGCAGATCGCCTCCACCACCGGCCTCTTCGTCTACTTCACCATGGCCATCTCCAAGGTGAGCTTTGTCCCGGGACCGGAGCGGGGCTGCGGCCCCGGGAGTCCCGGCGGCTGCGGGAGGGCTCTGCCGGCTCCCGGACCTCGCCTCTGCCCGTCGGGCACGGCAGCGACCGGGCCACCTCGCCGCGGGTCCAGGTGCGGGCTGCGGGGCGGGCACTGCCCCAGCTCCCCGGGGAGCCCCGGGTCCAGATGTGGATTGGAGGGGTGGGCACTGCCCCAGTTCCCCAGGGAGCCGCGGGTCCAGATGTGGATTGGAGGGGTGGGCACTGCCCCAGCTCCCCAGCGAGCCGCGGGTCCAGATGGGGGGTGGACGTTACCCGAGCTCCGCCAGGAGCTGCAGATCCAGCTGTGCAGGCGTGGGCGGAGGGGTGGACACCGTCGCCGATGCAGATGTGGAGAGACGGCGCCTTTGTCCTGGGCGCCGCCTGGAGCTGAGGTTTGCACTGCGAGAGGGGGGCTCTGCCCTGCGATCCCATCGCAGTCTCCAGCCGCAGATGGGGGTGCGGGGGGACTCCCCTGGGCTTCAGGCCCCACTGACCCCTGGTTCTGGCTTCACCTCTCCCTCTTCCCATTCCCATCTCCCCTACACTCCAGGACTCCCAAATCCTCCTCACCCCCTTTGTGAGATGCTGGGACCCCCATTCCAGCAGCTCTTTGCTTGCTCCAATGCAACCCCACCAACTGTGCTGGGATCCCGCCATTCCCACCTCCCACAGGGTCAGTCGAGCAAAACCACTCCCAAACTTGGCCGTGACGGTCTGATCCTTTCAACAGCCTCGCCAGCCCCTCCCCTCAGCTGCTGATTCCGACCCGCAACAACTCCTCAGCAGAGGGAGGGAAACGCCAGTCAGGAGATCCATGACTGAGGGAAATTCGGGGCTGGCAGCAGCTCCGTGGAAGCCGCCCTCATCCCTGAGGGTGCGGCAAGGAAAAAAAAAAAGGGTCCTGCAGTGCCAGACATTCCACAAAACACACCAGAGACAGGGAAGAAGGAAAAGCCCTGCCACGGATGCAGGGGGAATAAACAGCCTGTCTGGATCTAGCGGAGCATCCTTCGGAGAGGGCTCCAGCCCTCCTTCGGCCTTTGTCTCCATCCCCGGGTCACATGAGGTCCCGCTGTGAGGGATTTACATGAAAGGCGGGGAGAGGAGGGGAATGGGGAGACACAGCCCCAAGGAAGAGGCGGGGGGAGGAGGAAACCGCTGTAGTGGAACAATTTGGGCTAATTTCAGCGGCCGGTCACTGGATCTGTGCTGGGAGTAGGGAGTCAGTCTCCTGGAACCCCTTCAGGCCCTGGAAGGGGCTCTGAGCTCTCCCTGGAGCCGTCTCCAGGTGAACACCCCCCAGCTGTCCCAGCCTGGCTCCAGGGCAGAGGGGCTCCCGCCCTCGGAACATCTCCGTGGTTTTCTCTGGAGCCGCTCCAGCAGCTTCCCGTGCCGGGCTGGCCCCGGTTCCGCGGGCGGGCTCACGCCGCAGCCAGCCCGGGGGAGCGGCCCTGCCCGGACACGCGCCCGCCGCGGGCGTCCCAAGGGAACAGCCCCATCCCGGGGGAATGCGCTGCCACCTGGGCGGGCAGGTGTGTGCAGGAACTGCCTGCGAGCCCTCCCGCAGCCCTCCCGCGGGGAATGGCCCGGCGCAGGGCCGGCCGGGGGGACCAGGAGGGCAGCGATGAACCCAGAGCCTTCCAATCTGACCTCACAGCGCTGTGCTGTGGGTACAGAGGCTGAACTGATCCCAATGTCCTGGTTGTTCTCTGAGCGCCCGGGTGCTGGAGGAGCCGGGCTGAAGGCAGCTGCCCCCTGCTCACACCCCGGCAGGATCCCGGCTGCTCCGTCGCTCTGTCCCAGTTTGCCTCACGCTCTGTTTCCATCCCAGCTGAAGTCCCAGGCTCCGGGCAGCGCAGAGGAGCTGCGGTGTCTGCAGGTGCTCAATCAGCAGCCCGAGGGCTCCAGCCTGGAGAAGCTGAGCAGCAGCCAGGGCTGCCTCAAGCTGGCCAGCACCATCAAAGCCTACGTGGCCACGGTGAGCCCGGGACCAGGGGCGGATGGGGAGCTCCTGGTTGTCCCCGTGCCTCAGTTTCTCCATCCGCCTCATGAGAGCAGTGGGAGGGGGGAATAGCCAGGATGGTTCAAGGTGGGAGTGGGACTCAAGCCCTTCACGGGGAGGAGATGGCAGGGCCCAGAGACAGCGTGGCAGGGAAGGTGATGGAGTAGGAGTTCAGGCATGGGGAACTCCCGTGTCACCTTTAACCAGGAAACTTTCTCTTCCTTGTGGCACAGGTGACCGAGAACATCATCCGCAGGAGCGCTGTGAAGGGTGAGTCCCTCCTGGGCCAGAGCCTGACCCATGGGAGCTGTGATCCATGGAAACTGTGACCCAGGGAGCTGTGATCTATGGGAGCTGTGATCCAGGGAGCTGTGATCCATGGAAACTGTGACCCAGGGAGCTGGGATCTATGGGAGCTGTGATCCAGGGAGCTGTGATCCATGGAAACTGTGACCCAGGGAGCTGTGATC
Source organism: Diglossa brunneiventris (assembly GCA_019023105.1). Classification (NCBI taxonomy): domain Eukaryota; kingdom Metazoa; phylum Chordata; class Aves; order Passeriformes; family Thraupidae; genus Diglossa; species Diglossa brunneiventris. The sequence goes on from CM032357.1 coordinate 19,186,531, forward strand.
TATGGGAGCTGTGGTCCAGGGAGCTGTGATCCATGGAAACTGTGACCCAGGGAGCTGGGATCTATGGGAGCTGTGATCCATGGGAGCTGGGATCCAGGAGAGCTGTGATCCATGGGAGCTGGGATCCATGGGAGCTGTGATCCAGGGAGCTGTGGCCCAGGGAGCTGGGATCCAGGGAGCTGTGGCCCAGGGAGCTGGGATCCAGGGAGCTGTGATCCATGGGAGCTGGGATCCCAGGAGGCCAGCAGGGGGTGGCAGGGGCAGTCACTCCTGGAGCAAACTCCAGTGCTGTAAGCTGGGGCAGGAGAGGGGAGAGCCAGGATTGTCACTTGCCATGACAGGCACACGTTCCAGGAACGGGCTGGGGGACAGCCAGCTGTCCCCCAGAGGCTGGCGAAGCAGGGCTGTGGCACTCACAGATGTGTTGGTTGATGATTGACAAGACTTTTCCATCCCTCAATAACCTTTTGCTCTGATGGGTCAGTGGGGCACTCCCTGCCCTGCTGGCATGGGGCCGGGTGGCCCCACACTGTTCCTACAGCATCTGTCCCTTTCCTGCAGAGGCCTGGCGGAACTACTTCAACACCTCAGAGGGGCAACTTCCTCCCAAAACACCTGGGAGACCCTCAGCACATCTCACCCTCCGCCCACAGAGCCTGGCTCAGGATGGTGAGTTGGGGAACCCCTCTGGGCACTGCTGGGTCTCCAAGATGGGAACGGGAGAGATCGAGGGGACCAGGACGGTTGGGTGGCTGATGGGGAGAGGTGTCTCCTGTTCACTGCAAGACCACCAAGCTCCAGCCCTCCAAGCTGGATGAGTGGGAAGGAGTCAGAGCCACCCCCTCCCCTCGTGTGACCGCGTTGGGTCGCTCCCCTCAGCGACTCTCCCTTCCCGCAGGACGCTCCCAGCGCTCCGGGAACCTCTCCCAGTCGTGCCGCCACGCCATCACGCACTGGGGGCACGGCAGCCTCGCGTCCCACGTGCAGAACATGACGTACCGGGCCGGGCGGCTGCGCGTGGAGCAGCCGGGCAAGTACTACGTGTACGCGCAGATCTACTTCCGCTACCGCGGCGCCGGCCGCGACTCGGGCCCGCAGCTGGTGCAGTGCATCCAGTGGCAGCCGGCCCACAGCCCGCCCGTGCTGCTGCTCAAGGGCGTGGGCACCAAGTGCTGGGCGCCCGAGGCTGACTACGGGCTCCACGCACTCTACCAGGGCGGACTCTTCGAGCTCAAGGCCGGTGACGAGCTCTTTGTCTCCGTCTCCTCCCTGGCCATCGACTCCAGCGACGCAGCCGCCAGTTACTTCGGGGCCTTCCGGCTCGACCTGTGACACCCCCTGCACTCCCACCTGCCCCTGGACAGCGGCCAATGGCCCAGGGTGGCACAGGGTTCTTATGGCTGCGTTGTCCCTTCTGGTGAGGGATGAGCCAAGAGGCGCACAGGGGTGGCTGCCCGCAGGGCCCTGCTGTGCTCGGTGCCACTCTCCATGAGGGAGGCAGCCGGCAACCAGGAAGGGTCTCCGAGGGCCTACAGGGGACATGCACAAGGAGGGACGTCCTAGCCCTGGTGGCACAGCACCTACCAACAGCTCCCTGCAGCCGGAAGGGCACCGGGGCCACATCTGCCACTGCAAGACAAAGTGTCCCCATGACAGGGTGACATCCATGAGTCTGATGCTACCTTGGGCAGGGCTGTGGGTGCCAGGACCTGGGGCTGGAAGCACCCTGGGACACAGGGCTGGCACCCCTGGGGCACACCTTGTGGGGATGTGGCAGGTCCAGTGTCGGCCTCTGGAAGGGAATGAAGGAGTTTCAGTTTGGGAGAGGAAAGCCTGGGGCAACAGCAGCGGTGATTGCAGGGAGGGCAAAGGGCAGGACCGTGACTGCAGCAGTCGCCAGCCCTGGCACCACACCTGGCATGTGGCACTGGGGCACGTGGTGACCGAGCCAGGCTGCACAGGACCAGGAGCTCAGCACGGCTGCTGACCAAGCACCTCTTCCCGTGTGGATTTTGTCCCCTCCAGCCCTCATGGACAGCGCAGTCCCCACTTCCTCACACCTCCAGCCCTGGCAATCCCTGCAGGATTCCAGCTCTGGGTGAGCCCAGTGGTCACAGCAAGACCTTGGAGGGACCAAACCAGCCCTGGGGTGATGGACGCCAGCCCAGAGGCCAAAGGTGGGTTCAGGCAGGGCAGAGCAGGGCCCAGCTGGCTCAGCCCATGGACACTGCATGGGCACAGCCCCTTCTCCAACTCCCCCTGTACTCTCTGTATCCTACTAAGACTGGGGGGATTTACACAGTGGCAGTGTGGGCTGCCACAGGCATGGGGCTCCCAGGGACGACGGAATAAAGCCTTGTACTCCAGCACAGGTCTGGCCCCTTTGCACCCAGGACACAGCCCGGACAGGGTGGACCCGGAGCCAGGTGGAGCAGGGTTGGGGCGCTGCCAGAGCTCCAGACAGAGCCCAGCAAAGTCTCCTGCTCATCCTGCACCCACAGCACTTCCAGGGGCTCTGCAGCTGCCAGCCCACACGGACACCCGAGGCAGTCCCAAGGGGATGTGTTCCTGCTTCTCAACCCAGAGCCTTCATTCCCGCTGGGCTCAGCTCCTGCAGAGACCCCATGAAATCTGGGCCCATCTCAGCTCCTCCCTGCTCAGCTCCTACAGAGATCCCCTGAAATCTGGGCCCATCCCAGCTCCTCCCCTGCACCCATCAGCTCCCAGGGGGTCCCAGTGCTCCTCCTCTTTGAGTCTGGGATTGCCGAGCCCAGCACAGGAGGCCCCGGGGTCACCGATGGGCTGTTCTTGGGCAGCTCCTGCCATCCCTCCTGCAGCTTCCCCGGCCTGACTCCCGGCCCTCCACATCCTTGGCCGGGGCTGGGGGCTGAGCCAGGCAGTTCCCACATCGCCCGCCCCCAGGTGCTGGGCATTCCCACTCTCCAGCCCCCATCTCCTGCAGGCCCCTGCCGCAGGGGGGTTGATACAACCCCCACAGCACGGTGCCACCCTGGCACCTGCACACAGGCACCTGGACAGGCCCCAATGCAAGGGAAGATTCACCGGCTCATCCAGAACCTCCAAAAGCTCATCTGAAGCCAGAGAGCACCAAGAGCAGCCTCCAAAGGGGTGACAGGGCTGATCCCCCCTTGCAGGGCCCCATTTTCCCAGTCCCCTTGGAGGGATGGAGGGAGCTGAGCCAAGCCTTGGCTCTGCAGCACTCGGCCCTGGAGCACACTGCGCTCTTGCCCAAAGCCAAAAAAGCACTCCAAGCCCCTCCATTCTAAAACCATCCCCTTTCTTCCAGCTCTCACCCCCCCTCCTGCTGTCCCAGCCACCTCGGTGAGCCTCAGCAGGGCTCTTGACGCCCTGAGGTCTCAAAACACCCCTGGGAGCACCGAGCTTATCCCGCCTCTGGCAGCAGCCATGGGAGAGCAGAGCTGAAGCAGGGAGCAGGGGCTATAGGAAATGCAGCAGGTGGTTCCAAGATTTCCTTTGAAAGGGAGTTTAACACGGCCCAGGGGAGCCAGCAGAGGCTGTGTTTGCCGTGGAGGAAGCAGGGAAAGCAGTGAGTGGGGAGAGCTGGGCTCGGTGCCAGCGGGCAATGGCCCACCCCGCTTTCCTGGAAAGGAGAGGGCTCGTGGGTGGGTGGATGGGAGCAGGAGAACTCCAGCAGCATCAGGGCAAAGAGCAGCCTCGCCCTGTCTGGGGAGAGCCCAGCTGGAATTCCTCACTGTGAGGAACTGGCACAGGTTACCCCGAGAGCCTCAGCCCTTGTGGCCCCTCTGCCTCCCCCATCGCCCTCCCTGTCCTGGTGCTTCCAGCACAAGGATTGGACACCCCCAGCCTGGCCAGGGCCGGGCTCCCACCTGGACACGGGGATTGCCACCAGCAGGAGAGCCCAGCAGCATGAAAACCTGGCCTGCACAAAAACTGCCTGAGGCACCTGTGCCAACAATACCTGTCCCAGGACGGGCTCCAGGAAAGAAAGAACAAAGTGTGGGAAGACCTGGATGAGGACACACCACTGTTCTCTGACTAAGGAAACAAAATCTGCTGTGCAAATGGAGCAAAGTACTGAAGATTTCTCATACAAATTTTCTGTTATTGTTAAAATTGTCTATTAGAAATTACAACTTACTATTTTAACGTGTGTATTGCTGACAAGTTCACTGTAACTCCTGCTCGAAAGCGAAGTCAATGGTCCCTAAACCAACTCTGCAGCCTCCTCTGCCAGCTCCTCCTGCAACGTTCCGTGGGTTCCCTGGGCTTTATATGGGTCCAATCCGGCCAGGACAAACCCAAGCCCACCACGGACTTGTAAAGACGTAGGACAAAAGACGAGAAGCGCTCTTCCCCACGTGGGTGCAAGAATCCTGTTTATTTGCTTGAGACAGGACACTTCTGTGATGGGACCACCCAGGTAGAAAAGAGATGAACCTTTATCTGCAGTGGGTTTTTATACCCCGGGAGAGGGGCGGGGAGAGAACACCGTGGCCAATGGGATGACATTGGGGAGGGGCCAGGGGAGGGGTCCCGTGGGCCAGACCACCAGGGGTGTAGAATGGAGTCCCTGGGAAGAAACCATGTGGTGAGGAAAGGGGAATACTCTACATGACATATCATACTCAGTACAAACTCCCATCATCCAGTGAAAAGCAACCAGCCAAATGAACTGTTAGTGCAATACAACATCCTCCCTCAGGCTGGGGAGAGCCACAAGAATAAACAACTCCCCATTGTCCCTTCTGACCCTGTCCCCCAAAACCGAGCGCTCCAGCTCCCCGGGCAGGACATCCCTACAGTGCCCCTGCAGTGACAGAGCCTCAGAGCCTCCCAGCCCTTCCTTAACACCTCAAGCTGAAGGAGGACAGGGTCAGAAGGACAGTGGGGAGAAATTCCCTGTGAGAGAGGTGAGGCCCTGGCGCAGGGTGCCCAGAGCAGCTGTGGCTGCCCCTGGATCCCTGGCAGTGTCCCAGGTCAGGCTGGATGGGGCCGGGAGCAGCCTGGGACAGTGGGAGGTGTCCCTGCCAGGGCAGGGGGTGGAGCCAGACGAGCTCCATGGCCCTTCCAACCCCTACCATTCCAGAATTCTGCGATTCCCTCCTGCTCTGACCCAGCCTAGGAGGTGGGGGGGTGATTGCAGCACTAATAAAATCTGCACACTGACCTGATTTCCCATGGCCTCACCCTGTGGATTCAATCCAGACACAAAGTGCTTCCTGCAGCTGCTGCCAAAGGACCCTCTTGTCTCCGCTGCCGAGGAGCTGCTTTTACCTCAGCTCAGGGCATTCATAGCCCTGAGCCTTCGTCTCTAAATAAATCCTGGGCCAAAGGCTCTTTTTTTCCTTCTTTGTTGTTATAAACCAGCTTATTGCTATTACCAAATCTCCATCCCTGCCCAGACACGATCTCGTTTTACTTTTAAGTCCCCAGCCTGGCTCGAGTTCACAGAAGGGAGAGGAAATCCACGTCACCCCGGCAGGAAATCATTCCTTGGGACACGGTAAATAAAGCACACAAAGAGAGGCAGCAGCGGGGTGCGGTGTGAGCCCAGCAGCGCCCCTCGCTCTGCCCCAGGGCACCTCACCAGCCACCGCTCCCCCGAGGGGAATTCAGCCTGAAAGAAGAGGGAAACAAAACAGAAGCCTCTTTCCTACAGCACGAAGGATTCATGGGGCTGCGGGAAGCTCCTTAAGCCTTCGGGAAAGCACTGATGCTGGGGCGCTGTGGGCGAGCAGGGGGGGCTCAGCACATCCCTTGAGCAATCCCAGACGCTTTGGGTCGGAGGGACCTTGAAGGGCCGTTTAGTGCAGTCCCATCCCAGCTGTGCTGCTCCCATCCCCTTGCCCGCGGCCGCACTGAGACCGCAGAGGGAAGAAGGGGATTTCTCTCCTTTCCAGGAGCAGTTGTTGTTCCCGGTGCAGCCCGTGGCCCCCAGCAGCAGCGGCGCCGTTCCCCGCTTCCCTCTCGCTCTCAGCAGCCCCGGCCCCGCTCTGCCCGCGGCGGAGGGAGCTCAGCGCAAGGGAAGGAAGCGCTGAGCCAGCCCCAGCCGGGTGCGCGGGCCTCCCGCACCACTCACCACGCTTTCTCCTTTTATTCCCCCATGAGACAAGCTGGAGACTTCGGGAAGGAATAATTCCACATCTAAAGAAAATTCCTCATTTTGTGTCCTGTTCAAATCCCTGCATTATTCCACAGAACCAAGAAATCAGACTGGTTTGGGTTAGATCAGCTCAGTGGGAGGCTCAGAGTCGGCTCCCTGCAGTCCCATCCTGCCCTTGCAGCACCCGACAGCCAAGTGCATCCAGCCTTGTCCCAGAGAGGTCACCAAAGTCTTGGGCCATAAATGGGATATTGCAAACCCTCCCCCCCCGGTCCTTCCAGGTCACTCATCCAGGGGATGCAGAGGATGGACCCCCCGGCTCTGTCCTGCATCCCGTCTGTCTGTCTGCCGAAGGGAACCACGGGGCTCCTCCTGGAGTGAAGCAATGGAACAGCAAGAACTGCACTGGGCAAAGCCCCTTTCAAGAGCTTCAAGTTTGGCACCGTGAGGACTCCAGATCCTGCTGGCACCCAAAGGGAGCCTCCCTAAAGCCCGGCCCTACTGGGCTTTCCCTGCCCTTCCCACTCCCACCCTCCCGGACTGGACTTTCTCCAGACAACATCCCCAGGAAACCTCTCCCATTGAAAAAACCATCCATGGGACAGACACAGCAGCAGCTGAGGAGAGCCAGGAGCTGCTGGGCAGGTGTTTCCTGCCCCAGGCTCCCATCCCCATTCGGCAGAGCAGCTGCAATTCCCTCTGACAGCTGCTCCCCGCCCTCCTTCCCCAGGAGCAGCTGGAATGAGCCACCAGCCAGCTGGGATGGTCCATCTGGGATAACCCTGCACATGGGTTTCCTTTTGGCACCTTACCTTTGCACTGGCTGCTGCAGCCTTCCCACAAGGAGAGGAATCCACTCATGGATCTAATTGAAGCAGGACCACATTTCCCAAAGCTGGGACCCTCCTGAGGATGGTAAGGTGAGGAGAAAATAGGAAAGCTTTGTGTTTCTGGTATCCCAGGTGTGCCACAGGAAGAGAGGTACACAGGACAGGCACTCCCAGAAAGGAGCTCCCAGGGAACTGGGAGAAGGCAGCTTCTTCCCTGAACTCAGCCTCAGCTCCCAGGAGCATCCACCTGCCCTCCAAACAAAAAAAGGGCATTTAAAGGCACAACTGCTGCTGGCACGGTCTGAGGCAAAACATGAAGAATTTCAACCATCTCCTGCTGCACAAAACCAACACAGACCAGTCTAGGCATTTATTTCCCAAGCAGAAGGAACCGGATCCATCAGTGACATCTCAGGTTGAAGCAGCTTTGAGCTGTACAAGGATTGAGACATCAGGTGGAAGCAGCAGAGCAGGGACTGGCTGCTGGATGGCTTTGGAAGATCAAGAATCTGGCTTTTGCTCCTTGGAAAGACTAGGAATTTGTTTGTATCAGAGAGATTTTGAGAGGGACCCAGCCAAGTCAAGCCAGAAGTCCCCACTGCCCACAAACATGAAACTGAGGCCAGGATGAAGAGCATCAGTCTCCCAAGGCATCCAGAAGCCTCCCAAATTCCAGTAAACGGGCACAGTTTTATTAACAGGAAAATCATTTGGTCAGCGCTGGGACAGGGACTGAGCACAGGAGGCTGTGGTGGGAAGGGTTTCTTGCATAGTTGTTGGCCAAAGGAGAGCTGGGAATTCCCTGCTGGGAATCCAGGGACAGGAGGGAGCAGGGAACAGCATCTGTGCCCCAGGCACTGGGCTCTCCAGCAGGACAGGGTGAGGAGGAGGCCACCTGTGCCACGTCCAACACCACTGGGTTTGGGGAAGGGCAGGAATTTAGGACTCAGCCTCTGGGATTTTAGTGCTCAAGGGAAATCAAAGAGAAGGAATCCTTGGGAATGGATCAGAGAAAGGCAGCAGGATGGGAAGACACCTGTGAACTCTTCCTATCTCCTCCTGGGGGTTCTTCTGACAAGGCAGCGGCAGAGTAATTAATATATTCACTAATTAATCAAAACCAGCATCTCCCCAATCAGAAACTGGGCCCCATTTTAAGGAGATCTGATTGGGGGGAGAGGGGGTTGGTTTGCTGGTTTTTATTTCCTTCTTTCAGCCAAGCAGCCTCAGCCATCTAAATTTTATTTTTCTCTCCCCTATTTTGGTTTCCCAAGGTTGTGATTTTTCCCAAGGGGACAACTGGAATACACCACCCTGAGCCCAGCCCTGTCCCTCTGCCACCACCTGAATACTGTGTGCAAAACCATCCTGCTCCTTCCACACCTCTGGAAGTGCACAAACACCTTGGCTTTTCCTCCCCACATTCGTAACAGCAGCTCCAACAAAAGAAGAGGAGGAAATACAATTCTCTAACATTTTGCTTTTACTCCTTCATGGAATCTTTCCAACGCAACTTCACAAAAGCAACGTAAATAAAGTCTCTTTTTTCTTCTAAAAAGAAGATCATGTTCCACAGATTCCGTAGTGCAATTCGTTATCTGGTAGAAAAAAAATATCTTCAGCTCCATGGAGGAAAACGCTGGAAACAGTTCCACGGTCTCAATAAAAATAGGAAAGTCTACCCAGGATGGGCTAGAAAGTTCCAGGTATGTGGGACACACAATCCCTACAGTCTGCCTCTAGTTGAAGAGGATGGAATCAGGGTCCTGGTTGGCCATTTGTGCAATGTGCTTTAGTACATCCTTTTTGGTAATGATCCCCAGCAGCTTCCTGGAAAATGAAAAAATGCTTTTAATTCACCCACACTGCCAGAAGGGGCCCTGGCAGGGCCACTTGAGCCCCTTGCAGGTACTGAAGAGTCTTTTGAGATTCAAAGTGACACCCCACAGAAAGTACTGCACCCTCTAAGGGTGGTAAAACACTGACACAGGCTCCCAGAGCAGCTGTGACTGCCCATCCCTGGAAGTGTCCTGGGCCAGGTTGGACAGGGCTTGGAGCTGGGCTCTCACAAGTGCCTTTGCCAGGCAAGACCTGCTCCAGGATCCAGCCCCAGCTGGATCCCAGTCCCCTTTGTCCTGGGAGCAGAGGGGGTTCTGGCCCCAGGCCCCAGGGCTCCTACCCGTTGTGAGTGACCAGGCACTGGCGCAATCCCAGCTTGCGGAAAATGTCCACCACGATCTCCATGGGCGTCTCGTCTGTCACCGTGAAGGGACTGAGGTCCAGGATGCTCCTGAGCTTCAGCACAGATGGGGAGCTCGGAGGCAGGGGGGGACAGTAGTCAGTGAAACAAATAATTGAGGTGCTCACGATCCCATCCTGCTTCTTCCGGGCGTTTTCTGCAAAGAGAAATATTTGAATCAGTATCAGCACTCTTTTCCTTTCCCAAACAGAAGAGCATTCCCGTTCCTCAGCTCACATTTTATGGCCTTAGAAGTCCTTTCCTTCCCTTTGCCAGAGCTGTTCCCACCCAAGGAGGGTGTGATGGGTTTCCAGCCTTTCTTCTAAGGGAACCATGGAATCATTAAGGTTGGATAAGATCCTTAAGACCATCAAGGTTAACTGTCAACCAGCACCACCACCATGGTCACCACTAACCCATGTCCTCAACTGCCACACATTTTTTTGAACACTTCCAGGGATGGTGACTCCAGGGCAGTCTCTGCCAGGACTGGACAACCCTTTCCATGAAAATATTTTCCCCAACATCCAACCTAACCTCACCTGGGCACAACTTCAGGTCTTGTCCTGTCACTCATTACCTGGGAGAACCTCCAAGATTTCCAAATTTCCACTGCAGGATCAGCACATCAGCTTTGCCCAAAGCCAAGGCTGTTGCATCTCATTGTACTCTGGCCAGGTAAATACAAGTTCTGGCGAACTCTTAACTTCCCAGCTTTTAGAGGAGGTAAATAAAATGCTTTGTACTTTTATGAGTCACTGATTTGGGTCCCATGCAGAGCAGTTAAAGGACTATTTTTAAGCATTCAACGACTGGCACCGGCTCTATGGACGTCATGAGGGTCAGGAATGGAAAACAAGTCAAGTACTGGCCATCCCCCAGACCTTCACAGCAGTGCACACACAGGTACTGAGGGTACCTGCCACACTGCAATCTGACATCAACCCTCCAAGGCTTCTGGGGAAGGGCCTGGCAGCCCAAACACTGGGCTGGATATTCAGAATACTTCAGAATATTTGGAATATTTGATCATGAAAACCCAAATCCCATCCTGTGCATCACTGTGCACAGCTTGGGGACAGGACCACTCTTAATGAATCCCTGGAGATTCCAAGGAACCCGAGTGCAGAAACTCATGGTGGTACCACAGAAGGCAGGCAATGCACATAATATCCTGATGCACTTGTTCCCCTATTTTATTCCATATCGTCCCAGGCAAGCAGTGACAGGGCAAGAGGACACAGCCTCAGGCTGTGCCAGGGGAGGTTCAGGTTGGACATTAGCAGGAATTTCTTCCCAAGAAAGCTTGCTAACATTGGAAGAGGCTGTCCAGGGAGCTTGAGTCCCTATCCCTGGAGGTGTCTAGGGAAGGCCTGCATGTGGCACTCTGTGCTCTGGGCTGGGGACAAGGTGGGGATCGGACACAAGTTGGACTCAATGATCCTGGAGGGCTTTTCCAACCTAAATGATGCTGGGATCGTGTGACAAGCCACCCTGTCCTTCACATCCAAGGCAAGCAGAGCCCACCCACACTGTTCAGGGATGCACCAGCTGGCCCAGCCACCAGCACCAGGAGCATGTGACCCCTCCAGGTCAGTGACAGTGGCACTAATGACAGCACCTTCACCCGGGCAGTGTCACCCCTCACCGATGGAAATGATGAGGTCTCTCCTGAGGACAAACCCCACCAGGCGCTGGGATGTCCGGGACACCACCACGGGGTAGCCGCTGTAGGTGGTGCTGGTGACGATGGTCTCCACGTCCTCCACGGTCATGGTGTCCTGCGTGATGACCGTCAGGGGAGGGTCGCTCTTGCGCGGCCGCATCACGTCCATGGCCCGTGTCTTGTGCGAGAACTCCTCCTTGGCCTCCAGGAAGGGGTACCCGTTCAGGCGGATGTGGGCGTCGTAGATCCCCTCGCGGCCGATGGCGTCGGCCACCCACTTGCTGGTCATGGCTGCTGCCATCAGGGGCACGATGTACTCCAGCCCCCCGGTGAGCTCGAACATGATGACCACCAGCGACACGGTCATCCGGGTCACCCCCCCTGCCAACACAGCACGCCTCAGCCACCCTGGCACTGGGTCACACCAGCCCCCACCCACCATAGAGAAGGGTGGTGCCAGCACGGCTGGACTGCCCCGCTCAGCAGCACCTAACACAATCAGAACAGCACCAAAGCCTCTGTCCTGCCACAGCGCCAGGCCCTGGCACGGAGCTCAGGGTGTCTGCGGGGTTTTGTCTTGGCATGGTTGAATTACACTTTTGAGATTCAACTCCCAAAACTACTCCCAAATATTTTACAGGAGTTTTGTTCCAATATCCATTCCCCAAAGGGGCACAGACCCTTCAGTGCTGCCCAGCAGTAAACAGAACCATTAATGAAGTCAAAGTATATTTATCTTCCATCAATTACATGCAAACAATCCCACAAGGGTCTGGGTTTGAAGGAACCTTGAAGTCTATCTCATTCCAACCCCTGTCACGGGCAAGGATACCTCCCACTAGATTGGGTTGCTCAAACAAGGTGCATCCTCTCTAAAAAGGCCAAAGATGGGGTTTGGTGGCATGTTTTTAGAGGAGAGTTTCTCCTGATAAAGTAGTCCATTAGGACTCCTGTACTATTCCACGGATGAGGGGACTGGGAATTGTGAAAGTGAAGTTCAGTCACATGCACCCAGTCTCTCCAAGTCAGCCAAGAGGAAGAAGTGTTACCGAAAAACAGAGCACTTAAAAGCAGAATTGCATCATGAGATTTAAGGCCAGAACAGGAAGTAAAATGAATTAAAACCCCACAGGAAAATTCAAGTCCCTGGGCAGCCTCAACTGTTCTGGCTCCCACTCAGGAGCTCCCCACTGCAGCTGCTGTGCCCAGCACTGGGCTGGAGATGGCAAAAGACCACCACCAGGGTGAGGAACACATGACACGCTCTATTACAGTTTCCTCGTGTTCCTGAGGTGACACCAGCTCTGATGGTCAGTCACAACCACAGCTCTTCAGCCACAGAATCGCTACAGGGTGGAAGGAGATCATCTTTAAGGTCCCTCCCAGCCCAAACCATTCTGTGGTTCAATGATTAGGGCAGGGATAACCTCTAAGATCAGGGAGTCCAAGCATTCCCCCACCACAGCACCTCTTCACACAGCCCACCAAGGCCCAGCCCCAGCACGGCCCCAGGCAGCCCAGCTTACCCAGACAGGCGGCGGCGCCCACCATGGCGTAGAGGCCGGGGGTGATGCAGTCGGCCCCCGGGCTGCACCAGCCGCTGAAGATGGCCCAGTCGTGGTGGTAGAAGGCCAGCTGCTCCACGGCCACCCCCAGCAGCCGGCCCGCGATGGCCCCCACGGCCATGCTGGGGATGAAGAGCCCCGAGGGCACCTGTGGGAACACGGGGCAGTGAGCAGCAGAGCCCAGGGACTGCACAGACGAGTGGTGGAACCTCAAACCAGAGTGAGGCAGAAGCTTTGCTGGAGCTGAGCTGGAAGGGACATTTGAAATGTCATCTAGTCCAACCCCCCTGCAATGAGCAGGGACATAAAAACTGCCCATCAGCTCACACCTGGGAACTACACCTGCAGCTCCAGAGGCTGCACTAAACAACTTCCAAACCCTCTGAGCAAGGAACAGCTCCAACTATACATTAACAAATTAAGACACTGATTGCTTTGCAATTAGCTCTTTCATCTAAATCACATATTTATCAAAAAAGCTTGAGGCAGAACAATTTAGGAGCATTCTGTGTCTGGAAAATGGGATGTGGAACCCTGAGGCACCAGTTTTGTGACTGCATTTGGTGCCCACAGTCAGACTGGAAGGTTTCTACTGCCCTCAGGTCCAAGCAGCAGGACAAACAACTGCAGTCTGTCCCTTTCTGACAGAGCTTGGGGGAACACATGTCTGGTTAGAGAGGAAATAAAACTTTAAGGGTCCTGAAGAGCATGGGAAGAACATGAGCTCCTCTCCAGGAAACCCTCACCTTCATGCCAAAGGTGAAGATTGTGATGAAGACCTTCATGATGAGGGCCAGTGCCAGCTGCCACATGGCCGTGTACACGCCGGGGCCAGCGGCGCGGTCGGGCAGATCGTCCCCCTTGGTGCTGTTGAAATCGTTCACGTACTCGCAGAGCTTGGACGAGTCCAAAATCCCGCAGTCATTGAAGAGCTCCGAGATCAGCTCACTGGTGCTCATCCTGGTGTACTCATTGGGGAAGGCCAGGATGGCCGTGATGGCCGTCACCACGATCACCTCCAGAACCGGGTACTTGCCCAGACGCGTCGTCTTGCGCCGCCTGCACCAGGCAATGTTGCTGCGGATGAAGAAAGCTCCCCAGAGCCCACCAAATATTCCCAGCAGGATGAAGGGCACCAGCTCCAGCAGATGCCATGGCATGTGGAACTCCACGTAGAAGAGCACGAGGCGGCTGTTGCCGAAGGGGTTGATGGAGCGCAGGGTGAAGGCAGCAACCAGTGCGGCAAAGAAGGAACGCCAGAGAGTCTTCAGAGGGAAGTAGTAACTCACCTGAAGAGGAGAATGAAGCACATTTGGTCACTTGAACACTTAGCATGACCCCACTGCAGGGAGTAAAGCCAGGACAGAGATCCATGAGCACTGGCTCATTCCCTGCTCTCCAGCCAAGCACCCCAGGCTTGCTCTGGAGCTCCAGTTCAATGAGGACTTCAGTGAGTGGGATGGGCCCTGGCTTGCAGCACGTGCATGTGTCCTCTGTGATCCCTGGAGCGACTCACTTGGGTAATAAAACCTGTCACACATCAGCCATGAGCTGAATTGAGAGAATTCTGTGGCTCTGCAAGGTTTAAAGTACCAAACAGCAGTGCCTGCCATCACTGCCACCAACTATTGCTCAGCTGAGCAAATCCACCCCTGCCCTCCTCTGAAATCCATTCTGGTACTCTCCTGAGCTAAACAGCAATGGTCCTTTCACATCCAGATCAACAGATTAAGGATTAGGTGGTCCTTGGGAAGAAAAGAGGATTGATAAACCAGAGAAGTTTGTTCCCACGTATAGGTGTAGAAGAAGGGATTATGAGTGACCTTGCCCCTGATAAATCACAGCTGTACTAATTACCAAAGAAGAAGAACAGCCCTGCCCTTAATGGGTTGCAGCTGTGAGTAATAAAGATAAGTGTGATAAAAGGGGTGGGTTGGCCAGTCAGGGAGAGTCTGGAGGAAGAGGACCTTGAGGGAGAAGACCTTGCAGAGGTACAGGAGCCCTGAGGAAGAAGGAACAAGGAAGAGACCTGCTGCCAAAGATCTGCTGTGAGATCAGTCTGGCTCTGATAGACTCAGAGCCTGCTGTTGCAGCCTGCAGTCACAGCTGAGCCAGGTAAAAGTCTGTGGCCAGAGGCAGCAAGGAAATACTTGCTGCCATCTTCCAGCAGGAAATAGCCAGCAGTCAGAGTCTGTCAGAGAAGCCAACAGCAGGAGTTTGCTGTAGTCACTCAGGATGGCTAAGCTGTAAAGAATAATAAACTGGAACCCTTTTCATGTTGTTAAATGACAGTCTGTGTCTTGGCTCATTTCTACCCCTAACGAGAGGTCTGCTGCAACACCCAGGTACCCTGGGACAAAGTTGTCAGGAGAGTGGACAAGGGAAAATGGCCTCAGGCTGTGCCAGGGGAGGGTCAGGTTGGACATCAAGAGGAATTTCTCCACGGGCTGTGTTTCCAACCCACAGCATTCCAAGGTTACCTCCTCCAGGCTGAAGAGCACTCCTCCAATGGGAGCTCCAAAAGCCACAGACACACCGGCGGCAGCAGCTGCTGACAGCACCTGAGGGACAGACAGAGGCACTCAGACTCCTCAGCCCTCCCAACCACCCCCCTTTTTCTGGTTTGTCTTCACTTAAATTTGTACAATGCTTATCTACAGCACAGTCAGCTAGGTCTGACCTGCTTTTAAGGTAGCAGGGAAAAGGTGGAGTGAGCCAATTCCCTAAGAAGGAGTTCCAAAAAAGTCAGTTATCCTGACAGGACCATTTAACCGAAAACAGAAGCACTTACCCTCAGCCCCAAGCCCAGCTGCCCTCCCCAGGCTGGTGTCCCCACGCACCTCCCTGCGCTTGGCCTCGTTCTTGCGGTACTTGGTGAAGAGGTGGCACAGGATGTTCCCACAGCAGCAGGCCACGTGGACCAGGGGCCCCTCCTTGCCCAGGCTCAGCCCCGAGGACACGGCCAGCACCAGGGTGATGGTTTTGATGACCAGCGTCCACTTGCCCAGGTAGCCTCTAATGATGAAACCACTTAAGATAGTTTTGATCTGGAAGTCAAGCACACAAAGCTCTACAGGCTTTCATTCAAGCCCTGGTCAGAGCTCCTGATTTACTGGATGTTCCCAATCCTTCCCTACAGCTTACAAGAGCTCCCCTGAGCTATCAAAAGTGAGAGTCCATAAAAATATCTCTCCATGCAAAGGCAGGAGCAGACATCTGAGTCCTTCCCTGAGGGTCACTATCCCTGCTGGAGGAACATCTGAGCAGTACCTCCTGCAGCAATGCCGGAACATCTGATTTTCCAAGGGACTGCACGGAGACTTTAGTATTAGACATGTTTCAAACAGCTTGGAGAAACACCTACATATGAAGCCATCACCTAAAGTGGAATCTATTGTTCCATAACATGGATGTGTAAATTTTGGGTGGTGGATCCCTACCCCGCCTGAAAAACAACCCATTCTCACTCACCTCTGGGATCCCTGAGCCACAGGCATAGGGAGCAAAGCCCTTCACCAGGAGCACAGCGAGGAGGGAGAACATCAAGGCCCAGATAACGTACATTAAGTAGTTGAGGATATATGCAAAGGCCCCCTGAAACACAGAGGAAATTGCCAAAATCAGATGGTTTCAACTGAAACCACATCAGACCTGGGCACTGAAGTGAGCACAGGGAATCAGCAGGACACCACACAGAGTTATCAGCTAAAAATGGAGGGACCTGCCCTAAGTCTGAGGCTTCAGGGCCAGGTTCCATTTTCTGGGTTATCAACCATGGCATTCTCCCAGAACGTTCATGGGCAAAATACCCTCTAACAGCACATCCTGGACACAGCAGTGGCACACTGCACCTGTAAATGTGGCAGTGTTTTGCCTCCCCACATCCCCTCCAAGGACAACACTCACATAACCTGTTTATTGACACCCCTTTAGGGCCCCAACAATAAACCACTGAACCACCGAGAGCTTGGACTCCTGGCATCCACATCACCCCAGGGATGCTATACAGGCTGGGCAAACAGGGAATTCAGCACCAAAAGCAGTTTCAGGCACCCATCACCTCTCCATGGCCAAGAATCAGCTGGGACCAGCTCTTCCACTCAGGACACTTGTCCCTGTCGGTGAAGGTGGTGTTGGATTTCCAGCAGCAGTGCTCATGGTTGAACCAGAACCCTGCCAAACACACTCCTTCCTTCAGATCTGTCATCCAGTGGGCAGAGATGTCGATCAGACCTGCCAAGGAACCTGGTTTAAAGGGAAAAAAACCAAAATAATTTAATGAGCAGACTCAAACACCTGAAGGTCACAGTCTGCCCCAGCAATTTTGGACTCGCCTCCCAACACATAGAGCAGTGTGGTATTTCTGCCTACAACTCACTTTTATTCTATGGAGAGCTGAATGAGAGGATTTGCCTAGTTTTGAATAATTTCAATATATTGAAACGAGCAAGTCAGGAAACAGAGCGTGGCTGAATGATGTGTCAAAGGTTGACTGTGTCCAAACCCTGCCCCGCATCACCAGCAATTAATTCTTCTCAATAACTGTTTGTTAAATACAGCACAGCAGTGGGAGGGCAGAGAGGGATGTCCCACATTCCTGGGGGACTCAGACAAAATGTGTCACCAGGATCCAGGAGCTGTACCAACAACAGCAACACTGTGACAGGAATAACTCTGAATTTGGAGAAAACATTTCCAACCCTAATTTAAAAAAAGAAAAATAAAGGAGGGGAAAGTTACAACTGTGCCAAGTAAAACAAGGCAAGCAGAGCCAGAACAGACAAGAAGTCAGGTTTTAAGAGGAATCTTCAAGTCACTTTTGTTAATGATTCCTCCAATCTCAGAACCCCCACAACAAGGCAGAGGCCAGGGACCTCTGATCCACAGAAACAAGTGGCAGCACAAGTTCCAGAGGCTGCAATAAACATGCAGCAAATCCCCCAGTTAATGACCAACTGGCCAGCAGCCTTCCTGGGTAAACATTAACAAAAGATTTCACTCCATCCCTCGTGACAGATGCTTGCTGCTTCCTATCAGGAAGATTTGAATCCAAGTGATTTATTCCTGCTGCCTTAGGCCAAGGTTTGGTTCTAAGTAATATAAGAGGTCTCAGACAGCTGAATTCTGAAAGACACCTGATTTCCAAACACCTCTCCCTTTTTATATCAAAGTATAGACAGAAAAAACCCAAAAAATAAGAAACTTGCCGGCAGCCCCTGAAATTAACCCTTTCAGTACCCATGAGGAGCATTCAGCACAGACATTCCCAGTGTTTCAATCAGCTCTACTTTAATGAACATTTTTTATTCATTTCAGAGTTCTATGCCAGCAGTAGACCCAGAGCAGTGTCCAGGACATCTCTCAGCCCCAGTTTTGTATTTTGGTTTTGCACAAACATAGGCTCAAAGCACTTAAAAAATAATTCCCTGTGAATTTACAAGGTAGCAGCAGAGTCCTTGGTGTCAGCACAAGCCCTTGCTCCAAAATCCTGCAGCTCCAAGGATCTGCCAGGCCTTGGGGAGGAATGGATCCTGATGCTGCAGTGCAGGAATTAGTTTTACCTGGAGGTTTGCTCTCACCTGCCAACAAACCAATAAGGAGCATCAACAGCCAGCCAGAGAAGGCATCGCTCACGCTATGCAGCAGGGCCCAGGTGGACTCTTTGCTTCTGTTGGTGATCTGGGAAAGGGTTTGCAGAAAAAAACAAAAACCCATGAGGATTCTGATCCACTGTGGTGTAAATGCTCTAAAACTACTTGGCGACACTGTGACTCTGCTTTGAGGAGGGGAAGAAAAAGCACCTGAGAGTGGCTGCTCCTGCAGCTGCTGCAGCTCTGGGTGTGGGCAGGAGGATCAAGGATCATGGAATCCCAGAACGGGTTGGGTCGAAAGGGACCTTAAAGATCAGCCAGTACCACCCCCTGTCATGGGCAGGGACACCTTCCACTATCCCAAGCTCCATCCAGCCTGGCCTGGAACACTTGCAAGGATGGGGCAGCCACAGCTTCTGTGGGCACCTGTGCCAGAGTCCGAACGATACGGACAGAGATTGGGGTCACAGATTTAATGCCAGCAGAGAGGAATGGTCCAGCTGGGAACTGAGCACTGGTGGCACTGGGAAGTGGGACTCAGCCCTGTCCCAGAAGCCCAGGATGGCTGAGGCCTGTCAGTCTCACTGCTCCTGACAGGCAGACAAAGGGTGACAGAACAGCCATTGTGTGCCCAGCTGCCTCTCCCAAGGGAAACATTCCAGCTCAGCATCCCCGTGACAAAGCAAGGCAGGAGCAGGCTGGGGACATGGGTGTTTCAGCTAAAGCCCCCCTTGCACTCTGAGCAGATTCCTTTGATTGCAGAGTGCTGTAGTCCTGGGAAGGAATTCTGGAAGAATTGAACTCAGTCTCCTCAAACAAAAATATTCCCATAGAAAGAGCACCATTCACCAGTGCAAATGTGCGAGCAGTAAACCAGACTGGTTCTGCTCTCCAAACCCCTATCTGGAATAAATCAAAGCCTTCAAAAGAGAAGCAGCAACCAAAAACCTGCAACATGTTGGATTTAGTGCTCCTTTTCCTCAAACTGAACTCTCAGCTCCCATCCTAAGGGCAATCCCTCCATCCCAGGGGTCTCCAAGAAGAGCCTCCCTACCCCAGCAAGAGTCACACATGAATTATCCTGCACTCAGAGCCAGCGAGGAGGAGGAGGAGTTTTTACCTCTCTGTGCCTGTCTCGATCCCTGGACTTCTCTCGCACCCAGTCTATGGTGTTAAAATCCTCGTAGGTGCCCACGCCAGGAAGAGGCTCCTCCAGGAAATCCATCATGGTGCTCGTGCCGTTCATCCCTCCTCCATTATATGAGGAGAAGCCTGGTGGGGGAGGAAGGGGGAAAATTGAGCATTTCTTAGTTATTCCTCTTTTTATAAAAAACCAAAAGTCATTTAGTCACCACAGATTTCAATGGAAATAAAGAGCTACTGAGGTGTTTCCTGAACTGAATACCACGGGCACATGTTCCCAGGTGATCTGTGCCAGGGACACCCTCCCCAGCTTCAACAGATCACCTGGAGATGGGGTTGCTCTTGGAAATGACTTTTCAGAGCAAAGTAAATCACCACCAGCATCTAGATGGTGCCTTTTCCCCAAATCTAGGACTTGCCATGAGGATATTTTGCCATTTGAGGCAAGCAGATGGGAGAGGAGAAAAGGAATATTTAGGACTTCCAACAGAGCTGAAGGGTATCCCAGGTAGATCTGGCAAGGATGAGAGCAGGATGGGAGCAGGGAAACAGGGAAAGCGAAGCATCCAATGGGGCCTGGAAAGCAGACAGTGGTACCAAATGGGGGCTTGGGAAAACACCAGACTGGAACTTGCAGCTTCCCTCAGGTGAGAACTCAGCCAAACAACTGGGCCTCCTGTCTTACCTGTTCCAGCCCATGGAAAACAATGCTTAGGTTGGGTGTACATTCCCCAAATTCTGGTTCTGGAAGACACTGTGTGTTTGCAGTCACTCAGAGGGAAAAACAGAAGAGCAAAAACCAAAATCCAGTCAAAACTGGAAGGTGGGGGGAAGAAGAGGATTAAAACTCCCCGACAGAAGGATAATGGTTGATACTTGAGCATATTTAGCTTGCAGATATCATGGGGGCAAAGGTGTCTCCAGATGGGAAAAATAAGGAATTCAAAGAGCTGCCCTCTGCCCCATCATCTGAAGCAGGAAGGGAAAAGAGCTGTGAAGTCTTCCCAAGCCCATCTCCCAGATTGCCACAGCTGCAGGAAAACAAGATGAGTCATGTACAGAACTGACAGCCACCACAAAATAACCCACTTAAAACAGCTCCTTGCTTCACCTGGGACAAAAATGAAAAGATGGAGTTCTGCAGAGCTCTTCCAAATGCTGAGTGCACAGGCTGTGAGACCCAGCTGCACTGGGAGGGAAATGAGGCACATTTTCCATGGGGAATCCCTGGTTTTAACAGCATTTTTGAGACCAGAAGCTTGGAAATGCAAAATTAGTATCAAGGCTTCCAGAGATTTCCCCACTGAAACATCCCTGCAGGAAACCCTAAATGCTGCTCTCTAAATCTGATGGATCAGAACCTCCTGGAATAAACCATCCTGACAACAACATGAGCAAGGGGAGAACATGGAACACTGAAGTGCCTGGAACTCCTCCTGCCACCTGGCTGGTGCTGCTCCAAGGACATGAGAGCTACCTGGCACAGGTATCCAGAGAACAAGCAGAGGCCCCATCCTGGTCACCTGAACAAGTCCCAGCTGCAGCCCAGAGCAGGAGCTGGGTGTGTTCCCACACAGGAGGAATGACCCCTCTCCCAGAAGCCCCCCAGTCATCCCTGACTCTGTGCTGCAGACAGCAGGCTCTCTCTGGTTATTCCCGTTTTTGGTTTGGGTTTTTTTTTTGCCTATCTACCAAATCTTTTCTCAAGATAAAAGATAAAGCTGTCCTCAAGAAAAGTATTCATGAAGGAGAGTTAACCAAGCTAATAGAACACCCTGAGAAGCATTTTCCACAAGAAGATGAGATCAGGCACATTCCATGCTCACTCTCCTGGAATGACTGCCCAGACCAGTGACTTTGAGCTGTCCTGGGAACACTCCCCAGCTCAAAGCTTGCCCTGGAGCACCAGGAACCAGACCCCGAGGCACAAAGCAAGCACAGAGCTGCAACGACAGAGGAGCTGCAAGTCCTGGTACCCCCAACAAGACCCTGATGGCAGCTGCAGGAGCCCTCAGGCACAGCCCCTGTGATCCCATCCACAGCCCCAGTGAGCCCATGGGCAGATGGGATGGGCTGATTCCACTCCAGACCAAGCAGGTGCAGGTTGGAGCCTGATCCTGGTCTCCAGGATCCCCGCTCAGCCCAGCCTGCCCTCCTACAGCACCAGGATTTTTATTCCCAAAGGAGAATTCCGAGGTCTCCAGCCACAGACAATTGTTCATTTGACAGATGATACTGAGAAAACATCTTTATATTTTTTTTCAGGGTTAATCCAGAACTATGAAATGGCTGACAACCATAAATATTTATAAAGATCTTATTTCCTGCCTAAGCTTGCTGCAAATCAAGGATCCTAGGATTCCCAGATAGGAATAAAGGAGGAATCAGCTCCATGATGCCCTGCCAAAACACATCCAAGATGATTGCACAGATCTCCCTGTTTGTAACATCCACATCTCCAAATCAGAGACAGTGAGTGAAAAGTGATCCTGTCACAGCTCATTTCAAACAGAGATTTCTCAGTGTTCTGATCACTCCTCAGAAGGGGTTAATTAATGCTCCACTCCAGACGCTGCCGAGCTTAGGAAAACCAGGCTGCACTTGGTGAAGTTCCAGGCTGTGCCATGTGCCACCCCACAAAGCCACAGCGTTTGCTGCCTGTCCCGCCAGTGCCAAGGGGACAGCCACGGCACCTGGAGAGCTCCCTGGCTGCTTCCCTGCTCCAGCAAATCCCACAAACGCGGGGGGGTCACAGGGACAGTGAACAAACAACCATTACACAGCAGAAACCCCAAAGCCCACCCAGCCTGCTCCACCACCCTCATCCTGGCTCTGCTGCCCCACGGCGTGCACGGACACAGGGACACATTGCCACGGCTCACATCTCCTTTTCCTCCCTGCAAGGGTCTCCTCACCCCGGCTCAGCCACTGCCCATCCCGCAGGAGCAGCTCCGGGGCTCTGTCCGTGCCGTGGCCGGGTGCAGGGGGACATTCCCGGGGCTCACAGCGGCGCTCCGTGCATCCTCCTCCTCCTCCTCCTCCTCCTCCGGGCTCCGCCGGGCGATCCCGCAGCGCTGCTGGGCCCTCCCCGCCCCTGCCCCGCCCCTGGCGTCACCGGCGCCGTCACCAGGGCCAGCCCCTGCAACTGCCGGGGACACTGTCACCAGGGGGACACTGTCACCAGGGCCAGCCCCTGCAACTGCCGGGGACACTGTCACCAGGGCCAGCCTTGCCCCACCAGGGGGACACTGTCACCAGAGGCAGCCCTGCACCCACCAGGGGACATCTCTGGACCACTCCCGCAGCTCCAGCTCCTCCCTGTGCTGGGCCCCAGGGCTGGGGCAGCTCTGCAGCTGGGGTCTCACCTGAGCAGGGCAGAATCCCCCCTCCCCTGCTGCCCACGCTGCACGATCAGCCCAGGGCACAGGGGGTTTCCAGCATCATGGCCAGGGCAAGTTGAGCTTCTGATCCACCAACAGCCCCAAGTCCTTCTCCTCAGAGCTGCTCTTCATCCATTCCCCCCCAGGCTGGATTTGTTCCTGCCATTTTCCCAACCCAAGTACCAGTTCTGCTTCACCCAACAGCCCAGCCCAAGCATCCACCAAACCCAAACCTTAACCATGGAGGGACACCCAGACACGAGCACTCTGCTCACCACCTCGCACATGGGACACTCCCTGCCCTGCAGCCCATTCCCAAAGCTCTGCCCCAAGTCACGATGCAGCACAGGAAAGCACATTTAGCAACAGTCTCCTGACAGTGGTGGGTCAGTCACTGTGTACTGACAGACAAACCCCTTTCTTTTCCCACCCAGCTGACATTTTCCTTACTTAATAACTCCCAGGAACACTCTTTGCTCCCTGTCTTTCCAGCAGGCAGGCACTGAATTTTCTTTTGTCCTCTGGGCACAGTCAGACTTCTAAAGCTCCCCCAACACACAGCAGCCTTTATCTCACCTTTATTCAGTGCACACAGAGCTCAAAGGGGCTGGTGATTAAGTTCCTCGGGCTCCAATTTGCTGGTGATAACTTGTCATTCAAGCATTGTCTGGGAGGCTGAAACTCTGCACACTCCCAACATTGACTTTGGTCTCCCTGATAAAAGCTCCCGGGTTCTGTGTGAGGTCAATGAGGAAGGCGGGTGAAGAAAGCAGGGGAGATGAGCCAGCTCAAGGCTCCCACTTCAATTTTAATTTAATTTTTAATTTGAGATGGAGAATAACTCGCTGCTAAATCTTGTTTGTGCTTATAAGCACCAGGGAATCATTGAGGGTAAACTGGGCACTCAGACCTCTGATCATGGAGTCACAGACAGCTTTGAGTTGGAAGGGACTTAAAGCTCATCTCATTCCACCTCTGCCAGGGGAAGGGACACCTTCCACTGTCCCAGGCTGCTCCAAATCCCAGCGTCCAACCTCACCTTGGACACTTCCAGGGATCCAGGGACAGCCACAGCTTCTCTGGGTACCCTGTGCCAGGGCCTGCCCACCCTCACAGGGAACAATTTCTTCTTAAATCTAACCTCAATCTTCCCTCTCTCAGTTCAAACCAATCCCTGTCACTACCTGCCTCAATTGTTGCCTTTAAAACTCAAGGAGAAAAAACCTTTTAAAATGCCACAGAGAAAAGGAGATCTTCCACCACTGGAACACTTTTGAGTCTTCCTCTGAATGGAGGAGAGAACCTCAGCCACCACCTCCCAGCTGGGCCCCCACAGCTTCAGGTTTCACACTGGCACCCAACATCTGCCAGCAAACATCTGAAGTCAGCAGGGGAAGTTCACAGGGAGAACTGAAACTGGCATTTGGGCAAGAAGCCCTTCCCCCTTTAAAGCTTCCTCTTTTACTTCAGTGTCACCCTCCCCTGAGGACCTGAGCACTTGTCAACAGAGAGAGCCAGGGGAAGCACCCCTTAGAGTTCAGCATATCCATGTGGATTCACCCCTTCTCCATGAATTTCACTGCTCAGACTCCAGGAGGAGGAGCAGATCCTCTGGCCAGACAAGGCGTGGCAGGGGAAGCACCAAATCCTCTGTGCTGCCACACAGAGAGATTCTCTCCACGACAGAAAACCTCCAAAATTACAGATAAGCAAGAAAGGAAGGGAGGGGACAGTCTGTGCTCATATCACAACCCTCAGGAATGGCTCAGTGCTGCAATTTCATGGCACTCACATCCCTCCCTCCTGCCACTGCCAGCTCTTCTCCACAGCAGCTACTTTGGAAAACTCCAGGAAGGATTCTCCTGAAGCCAGATGATATGCTCCATGTCACAGCCCAGGAGCCACACAGATCCAGCATGGAATCCTGCAAACTCTTCACCCTGGTGCCAGGAAACACCAGAGCCATCCTGGGCAGAGGCCAGCGGGACCCACACAGCAAATATTCCCATTAAATCCTATCCAAAGCCATCAGGAACAACAGAAAGGGGAGAGCTCGTGGGTGTTACCTCCCATCTCCCTGTCGAGTGGCGGGTCATCGTCGGCCATGGAGAAGTCCATGGATGCTCCAGCTATTTCCAGCATATCCTCATCACTGGTGGCACTCTGGAAGCTCCCCCGACGAAAGCCCTTCTGATCCATGGCCAGAGCTTCCAAACCTGCCAGCAAAGGGAAGCTTGTTAGAGCACAAGCAGGAAAACTCATTTTCACACCCAACTGGACTGACACTTGACCCTGGAGACCCAGAGGCTGCACTGCTCTTCCCATGGGAAGGCTGGATGCAGTGATGTCACCTGAAGTTCAGGCTGGAATTCCAGTGTTAGCCAGGGCAAGAGCCACTCCGCATATTATTATAATAATTATTATTTAATTATTATTAAGTAATCTCCACATGTGCTCTCAACAGGTTTGCAATGATTTTTTTATTGGACCCCACCAATCTCAAGGAGCTGCCCATGTCACACCATGACAAGAGACCCATTGTCTTTCTTCCTCTTTTCCAGGACAGCAGAGGAACTACAAAAGCACAAGCTCTGAAAATAATAAACTAAATAGGGAGTGAAAAGTCAGATATGAGCCTCAAAAACAGCTCTTGCCACATGGAAATGGGAATCTTTGCATTTCCATGAGAAGACAGAACCACAGAACGGTTTCAGTTGGAAAGGACCTCCAAGACCATCGAGTTTAAACTGCCAAACCCCCACCCTGTCCCCATCCCAGAGCACTGAGTGCCACCTCCAGGCCTTCCTTGGACACCTCCAGGGATGGGGACTCCAAACTTCCTTGGGCAGCCCCTTCCAATGCTAGCAAGCTTTCCTGTGAAGAAATTCCTCCTGGTGTCCAATCTGAACCTCCCCTGGCACAGCTTGAGGCTGCCCTGGTCCTACTGGCCACACCATTCTTGATCCAGGCCAGGTTGCCTACCTGGACTCCCTGCTGGCCATGTGCACTTTGCTCTTGCAAACACTGATTTTCTTCCAGAGAATTAAGAGAGAAACCAATTACATAGCTCAGGCCTGTTCCAGGAAGGGAAAACACCAGCCAGCACTTCCCAACAAGCTGAACTACACACGCTGCAGAAAACACTTCCTATTACACAGAAGAAGCCATCACAGCACACACAAAAAGCCTTGGCACTGCACAGGGTGCTCTCTGCTGAGCCTCACACTGTGGAACACCATGTTCCTTATATTTTATACCATGTTTTCTCACTAAACTGCCACAGAAGATCCTGGCAAGGGGGGGGACAAGGGGAGCTGGGTGCTTGGGAAGGCACACGAGCAGCTGCACACCCTGAGAGCACACAGACAGTGTGGCCCAGAGAGCCAAGGGCAGGAGAAACCCAGGAATTCAAAGTTATTTGCCAGCTTAACAATGAAAACAATTCAATGGCACTCAAGTGTTGTGATGCTCTTCCAGTAAACTGCTTCCAGGGAGCACAGAAGATCCAGCTCCCAGCCTGGGAGGCAGGAATGGCCCAGTCAGCCTGGCAGAGAATTAAGGGAACTGTGCTCTTGTGTCTCAGGGCTCGTTGCAGCATAACATGGTTTTACAGATATTTTCCAATAAGGCTCAGTGGGTGTATATATGTGGGAAATGGGGCTAAAATATCTTCTGTATTTGTACAACCCCAGAATGGTTGGGGTAGGAGGGATCTTGAAGTCCATCTCACTCTACCCCTTGCCATGGGCAGGGACACCTTCCACTGTCCCAGGCTGCTCCAAGCCCCATCCAACCCAGCCTTGGGCACTGCCAGGGATCCAGGGGCAGCCACAGCTGCTCTGGGCACCTCTGCCAGGGCCTGCCCACCCTCACTGGGAAGAATTTCTCCCTAATATTCCATCTAAAACTCTCTGGTTTGCACAGAGAGCAGCAGTTCCTGCAGCACAGGCAGAGCAACAGCACCTCCTGCTCCCCTCAATCCCTCCCTGAGCTGGTTCTCATTGACAGCTTTAAAACCCAAAAGCACAGCAGCAAACACGGCACCTTCCAGCCACAGCAGAGCCCAGAGAATGCTTGGCAGCACAAGAAGGACACACAGGAGGGTAACTCCATGCTCACTTCTCCTCTCAGATCGAGACGAGGTTTAAGACACTTTTTCTTACCAGAGCACTCCCTCCACAGATGCTTTCCCAGGCACAAGGAATAAAATTAAATAAAAAATAGACCATTTCCATGCTTATCTGGTTGTTCATTTACCCCAGTTCTCCATCGGGCAACAGCTGCCTCTTTGCACAGGTCCTGGCACTGCCAGAACGCCCGGAGCACTCATACATACCCCAGGACTGCCAGCGTCCCCAGCGCCCATGTGACACCATCCTCCTCCTCCAGCTGCTGCCATCCACCTCCTTTGCCCTTCTACTCCATCCTGGTGCTCCCCATGGCAGTCAGAGAAAGGGAAGCAGTAAAGCAGAACCCGGCAGGGTCCCCAGCCACCGCCTGGGAGTGACTCAGTGACAGCGCTGGCAGCAGGAAGCCGGAGCCTCGCTGCCATTTCCAATCCAAAACCCAAGCATTCCAAGGTTTTTTCCCAGCTCCAGGCTGGGTGTCACCCAGATGGGCTCCCTCAGTCTCGCTGTACCACCATGGCAGCAGGGGATGGGACCAGCGCTCCAGAGCTTCGGCACCACCACGCTCACAGCGGCCCTTCCAGCACACAGGCTTGAGGGTTTCCCGGTCACAGCATGGAAAAAGCTCCCACAGCATTCTTCCTCCTTGTCAGAGGAGAGGCTCGACCCCAGCCCCAGCAGCACCACACAGAAATCACACCACGAGCACCGTGCCAGGCAGCAGTCCCAAGCAGCTGCCTCGGGAGCCATTCCTGCTGTGGGAAGGAGCAGCTTACCACCTAGTGGCTGCTTCCACTGGGAAACCAAAACCTGCATCACGAGACTGGGGCTTCTTTAAAGATCAGCAAATCTAAGCTGAGCTCTGACAGCTCAGGGCTTTCCTTCCTTGCCAGCCCCACGTGGTTCTCAGGCACATCCCTTCCCCCAAGTACCAGACCACTGGTGTATAAACTAGGAAAAAACTTCAGAATAAGCCAATTTCAACAGAATATAACAAGAAAGGAGAAAAAAAAGTAGCATTTCGCTGTTGGGTCAACACTCCTGGTGCTTGGCTGGGAGCCAGCAGAGCCAGGCTTTCATAGTCCTCAAATGGCTTGGGTTGGAAGGGACCTTAAAGCCCATCCCACTTCTACCATGGGCAGGGACACCTTCCACTATTCCAGGTTGCTCCAAGCTCCATCCCACCTGGCCTTGGACACTTCCAGGGACACGGAGTCCACAACGTCTCCGGGCAACATCATCACTCTACAGGCTTCCACCAACACTAAAAAATCCCCACATTTCCCATCCTAAACAGAGGAAGGGACTCCATGAGGGTGAAACTCCACTTAAGTGTGAACTGAGAGAGCTGGTTTGGATTTTGCTGTATTCCAGCCCTCGAGACATGGAACCCTCTGCAGGAGGAGCTGAACTGAGAAGCCTGGCGCACAGTTGTGCAGCCAAATCGATACCCCAGGGAGGGGCCAGCCCTGTGTCCCCATGCTGTGACAAAAGAGCTGATGATTTGCCTCAGGCAGCTCCCAAGACAATGTTATTTTCCAAGCCATGCTCTCCTCCAATTCCCTGTGCTGTATGAAGTGACCACAAACGGTCCCAGATTTGGTAGAGAGGAAACTACACCAAATTTCCAAGGGCCTGGAGTGACAGGACAAGGATGAGGTTAGATACTGGGAAGGAATTCCTCCCTGTAACAGTGGGGAGGCCCTGGCACAAGCTGCCCAGAGAAGCTGTGGCAGCCCCATCCCTGGAATATTCAAGGCCAGGTTGAACAGGGCTTGGAGCACCCTGGGACTGTGGAAGGTGTCCCTGTCCATGGCAATAGATGGTCTTCAAGGTCTCATCCAGTCCAAGCCATTCCACGATTCTGACAGCTCCATTCCCGGGGTGGCCGCAGAGGACGCCGGTGCTGCCCCAGCCTCGCGCCAGGGCAGGAGCAGGATCCTGGAGAAGCTGTCCCTGCTGTACCAGGGGCACAGAGCTGGCCTTGGCACAAGGCTGACCTCTCCAGGCAGCCTCTTGCCCTCGGAGGCTGCTCCAGCACAGGCAAACACATCCCAGGAATGCTGCCTGTGTTGGGCCAGGGCTGTCCAGCCACGCCAGCCCGAACAATAGGTTTGAGAGAAACTGGGAATTCTACCAACACAGGCTGAACAAAAAGACTTCCATTGTTTTAGGGCTTGTTTGGGGCTCTTTTGCTGTTCTCTGACGCATACCCTCACAGGCCCTGGGAGCCAATATTGCAGGCTCTGCTCTGACATCCCTCCAGCAAGGTAACGGGGCTGTCATACAGCAGCAGTCACAGCAGAGAGCTGCACATGAATCCTGTGGCAGTTTGGGTTTCCCAGGCACCTGGGCTCACAGGGTGTTGTGGGATTCACTGCCATCCCGGGATGCACAGACACACACAGAGCCCTGGTCCTTCCATCCACACCAGGACCACCTCTTCTGGAACAATCCACCATTCCACAGAGCTCTGCCCCTCCGCCCAGGACAATGGAATACTCAAAAAGAGGCAAACAGCAACACACCCATCCCAAAACCACCCCAGCAACTGCTCCAGCAGCAGGTACAGACTGAGGTGAGTGCACAGATGTGCCTGAAGACACTGCCAGCCCTGTTCAGAATCAGCACCAGTCCTCCAAGAGCCAAAATAAACACTGTTTAACACAAATCCAGCTGAGCTGGGAGCACTGGTACATCACAACTCAGAATCAGGAACACATCTTGATTACTTATTCACAGTTATCTGCCCCATCCATTAGTTTCACCACAAAACCTCTTTTTTTTTTCCTCCTAAACTTTCCTAAATCTTTACCATTTTAGCTCTCACTTAAAAAGCCACAATCTCTGCTCAGCCACCTCTTCCCAGGAGTTTCCCCACAACTACTGCCAGCTTCCTTTCCTTTTTGCTTAATGTTTTGACTAAAAGCAGCTCAACATGAAAATGCCCAAGACCAAATTTACAGGTAGTTTGTGACCAGTTGAGGGGAGGTGGCTACTGGACTCTAAACTGTATTTTCCAGATTAAATCCAGTTGTTTACAGCAGTTTCCATACTCAAACACAATAACAGCTTCTTTGCCATTCCTAGCCTCTTTGGGAATCCAGGACAGTGTCACAGCTCCGTGTGGGAGGATCACCCTGTCTGCCCAGCATACTGTGGGAATTTATAAAATTAAAGGGTTTTGGGAAAGCTGCAAAAGGCAGGCCTCAGAGACAGCAGAACAGTGATTAGAGTTAAGCAGTAGCTATGAGATAGGTCAGCAGAAAAATTATGTAAGAAGTAGAAAAGTAAGGACAAATAGAACAATGGTTTGTGTATTAACGTTTGTCTAGAATAATTGTTTAAGTCGCAGAAAAGTATATTCAGCAAGATATTAGGAAGTTTTAAGTTTAATAATGGAGTTGTGTGTATTGTATTTTAAGGCTTACAAACAGGTATTGTATTTGAAATAAGCAAGCATTGTTTTCATTGAAACTACGTGTGCTTATAGCAATTGGATAGAACTACTGTCAATATGCTTTTGTTTTGTGTGATTTGTAAAAAGACTTTTCAAGTAAATTCTAACATTAAGTTACAACAACCAAGTTGCTGTAAACAAAGTTGTTTGTAAACAGCTTCTCTGCCATTCCTAGGTTCTTTGGGAATGCAGGACGGTGTCATAGCCCCGTGTGGGAGGATCACCCTGTGCGGCTGGTAAGGGATGAGGAGCAGGTGCCCGTGGGCAGCCTGGCCCAGCACACCCTGCCCACGGCCCAGCACACCCTGCCCAGCCCAGCACACCCTGCCCACGGCCCAGCACCACTCACCCAGCCCCATGTGTGACCCACACAGACCCAGGGGGGAGCAGCCCAAGCTAACGGGGCTGGTTTGCACCAAGGAGCAGCTGGGACAGGGTCCCGAGGCTGCAGCCTCACAGATTCATCCCAGTGCACAGCAGAGTGTGAAAACAGCCCCAGCACATCTGCCACAAAAGCAACTGGAAGATGGCCTGGGTGCAAATGAGATGTTAATAGCTAGAATCATGGAATTCCAGAATGATTGGGGTGAGAAGTGACCGGAAAGTTCATCTCCTGCCATAGGCAGGGACACCTTCCACTATCCCAGGTTGCTCCAAGCTCTGTCCAACCTGGCCTTGGACACTTCCAGGGATGGGGCAGCCACAGCTTCTCTGTGCAACAAATAAGAGAACTCTCTACTTCCCAAATAAGTAAGTTACTGGTTTGTGCATTTGTTCTGTAGTGTTTTGTAAGCTCATTTCCACTTTCCAGGTTATAAATGTCTCTGCTGAACTCACAAACTGTCCATTCACCACCACAGAGAATCCATACCTTTGGATCACATGCCTTACACTTATCCCATTCTCCCCATATCTGCTATGTTTAGTTATTCTCCTGGAATTCAAAAGGAAAAAAGATCTGCTGTTACAGATCTAACAGAGAAAGCTGATGCCCAAAACTGTGCCAGACAGAAAAAAGCCAAATAACCACTGTTAAAATACCATCTCACCTCAAAAATCACCTCTTTTTTCCCATTTTTCTTTCTCCTTTAATTGTTTTAAGGACTACCATGGCTACAAAAGCAAGATTTCAACAGATATTTTCAATGATATTTTATAGTCCAGTTTAGTGTCACACTTGCATCAAGTTCCAGCCAGAAATCTGTCATTCCATGCTTTGTGAACACCCAGCTGGATCTCTTCCAGCAGAACACTTTGCCCTTTTGGTGTTCTTTTCAGAAGACACTTCTCAGCACACCCCAAAATTCAAACAGCACCACATGGAACCAGGTCCAGACTCATGCAGATAGAACTAAGCTCTGCCTCTTGCTCAGCAAGGTAGAAAACCCCCACCATACCAAATTATGGGCTACAACAGGTTTAACAGGGGATTTTCAGGTACACAGAGTACACTAAACACCCAGCTTGCACAAAATCCTGGGAGAGAACAGGCTGGGAAAGCCTCCCTGAGGTGAGGGAAAGGGTAAGGGGAAGAGAGCCAGAGCCCAGGCTGGGGCTGCTGCTGAGCCCCTGGGGATCCACGTGGCTGACCCGGAGCTGCTGCCAACTGCAGTGGGAATTACACGGCGAGAGCTGAGCACACCAGGTACAATTCCAAGCCCTCCCTCTCCACAGAATACACCCCAGCTGCTCAGCACACACCACGGAGATGATTTTATACGTTTTTATCAAACCACAGGATCGCATTCCACTCACAGGCACCTCCCTGACCTGAACTATAAACTCTCCTTCCCTGCCGATGGTTAAGAAACGAACAGAAGTTCCTGAAGAAGGAAGGAATAAAGGCAGCCCTTTGGAAGTGCTGGATCACAGCCCAGCAGCTCTGAACCCCACTGCACTGAGGCAGAACAGGCTGGCACAATAGCACAGAGCCAGCGCAGCACTGGAGCCACTCTCCAGGCTCATTGAATTTCCAGGGATGGTTCCAACCTCCTCCCAAAGCAGGACACACATTCCAACCTCACCTTCCACCCAGCAACAGCACAAATTGGGACATTTTGGGTCCAAGTATTCTGGAGGAAAAGCCATGAAGAGGAAAAGGGACTATTAAGAAGAAAATCAGGGATATGATGGAAATATCCCACCCCAAAACGCCACCAGTTGCTCTGTCAGACCAAAGTGCTCAGCTAGGCTTGCTCCTCTCCCCAAACTCCAGGGAGAACTACAGCGTCCTTGTTCCAACTAAAACACATATCCATCCACAGGGAGCAAGGAATGGTGGCCTAAACTGCCAGAGGGCAGGGGGGATATGTGAGATACAGGGGAGAAATTCTTCCCTGTGAGGGTGGGCAGGCCCTGGCACAGGGTGCCCGGAGCTGCTGGGGCTGCTCCTGGATCCTTGGCAGTGCCCAAGGCCAGGCTGGACACTGGGGCTGGGAGCAGCCTGGAGTCCCTGTCCCTGGCAGGGGGTGGGACTGGATGGACTTTAAGATCCCTTCCAAACCAAAGCATTCCATGATCTATAAAACCAGGGCTCACAGTCCCTCACAAACACCTGCTGTGAGGCTGTGCTGCAGCACCAGGAGGGGGTTGTTATCCCAGAGGAAACAATTAAAGGCCTGATGCGCAGAACCATTCCCACCCATGCTGTCACCTCTGCACTCACACCCAAATCCAAGCTGCTGGACAAACCTGCTGGGTGAGTCCGTGACCAGACCATGGCAAGGTCAGTCAGTGCCAGCCCTCACCTGTTTGGGCAGCCTGGGGCTGCAGACATCCTGGCCAGCTCCCAGAACACCCAAGGGACGTGGGGTACTGTGTGGATGAACTCTGTGTGAACATGCATCAGGTGAGAAATTTAGGGGCCAACTTGCCTTCCTTTACTGGCAGCCAGATCCAGCTGGAGACACAGCTGGTGCCACCTTGCACAACAAGGAGGGAAGAAGAAAATGAGACAGAGGGAAAGAAATTATCTGGGATTTTGGGACGGGGGTGAAGGTACATGCAAGGTACACGAGCACAAATTCAAATCTCAAAAGATATTTTGGTGCAGCCAAGTGTGAGGTCACACTCCCCAGCCCATTCCCTGCCCCGTGCACAGGGTGGGGGCCATTCCCAAGGGGGCAGCTCAGCACAGCCAGAAGATGATTTGGCTGCTGCATCCCAAAGAAGTAAAACCAATTCTCTATTCTACAAGCACCACCCATGCAGCCCGTGAAAACAAAAGCAATCCTGGCTTTGAGTCCTTGTGGGAATAAAGGGAGTCAGAAGAGCAGTAGTGTCTGCCAGCCATGTCCCCACAGCCTCCCAGGGGCTCCCAGTCCTGTCCCATGGACTCCTGAGCCTGGAACAGAACCACCAATGCCTGGAAAACTCCAAAGTATGCATGCCACAAACACCTGCTCTGAAGAGATGCAAAAAGTTGAATCACTCATTTCATTCTGGCTGCAAAAACCTGAGGAACAAGATCCAAAATTAAGGAAGGCTGTAAAGCCTGGACAAGGCAAAGCTCACAGCACCCAGACGCTGGGAACACAGAGTATCACAGGATTCCCAAATTCCAGCTACTCTGTTTCTCACCCTCTCTATTCTTGGAGGTTTCTCCAGACATGAGTTCTCCATGAGCACCCAAACAGACCCAGAGGGACACCAGCTCCACTCTGTGCACTGCAGCAGGGACAGACAGGAGGGAATCCCATCCCTGTGCTGTCCCATCCCATTCTCTACCCCCAGCACTGGCATTCCTCACAGAGAAGTCAGCAACCATCCCAGAGGGTCATTTATCCATCCTACAAGCTGTGTCAGTACCTCCTGCCAAGGATCAGCTGATCCTGCCGTCACTCTGGCACCTCCTGGAGCTGCTGGTTGACAAAGAGGGTTTCAGGCAAGGAAGCCCAGCCAGGACACAGAGCCCACCCCAGGCTGAGCCTGCACCTGGCACAAGGGTGCTGCTGGCACTTCACACAGGGGACTCACGGAGTCACAGAAGGGCTCGGGATGGGAGGGACCTGAAAGCCCATCTCCCACCCCCTGCCCCAGGCTGCTCCCAGCCCCAGTGTCCAGCCTGGCCTTGGGCACTGCCAGGGATCCAGGGGCAGCCACAGCTGCTCTGGGCACCTGTGCCAGGGCCTGCCCACCCTCACAGGGAACAATTCCTCCCCAGTACCCCAGCCCGCCAACCCTGCCCTCCGGCAGTGGGAAGTCACTGACTCCTGCCAGCCACGGGCACGTCCCTGCCCGACGCGGGGATCCGCAAGCGCCGGGTTCCGTCACTGCCCCGAGCTTCCACCACCGCCTCCGGCAAAGCTCCCGGTGCGGCGGCCGCCTTCCTCCCCACCGGGGCCGAGGGCACGGCCGCACACACCGGAGGGGAAGAGGACCTGCTGCCGCCCTCTGAGCTGCCCCTGGCCCTGCCCCGGCCCTGTTCCCGTACCTCGGCCCGGTCCCTCCGGCCTGGCCCGTCCCGGGCCCGGCGCCCGCGGCCCCTCCGGCGGCTCCTCCGGCGGGGCGGGCGGAAGGGGCGGGGTGAGCTGTGGGCGTGGTCTGTCGATACCACGCCCCTGAGACCACGCCCCTTCAGGCGCATTCGAAGCACGCGCGGACCGCGCTGCCGCCATCTTGGGTGAGGGCACCGCGCTCTTAAAGCGGCAGCGTCTCCTTCTGCACGGCGGGGATAGCGGGACGGTCCCCGTCCCCGTCCCCGTCCCCGTCCCCGTCCCCGTCCCCGTCCCCGTCCCCGTCCTCGTCCTCGTCCTCGTCCTCGTCCTCGTCCTGCTCTTGCTCTGCCCCGCCCCGCTCTGCCCCGCTCTGCCCCGCTCTGCCCCGCTCTGCCCCTGCCCCTGCCCTGCCCGCTCCCTCCCATCACTCGCACAGGACGTCGGACCCCCGTCGCTGTTCAGCCCCACCCTCGGTCCCCCAGCAGAGACTGCCCATCACTGAGCCCCCCATTGCTGCTGACCCTCCATCACTGACCACCATCACTGACCACCATCACTGACCACCATCACTGACCCATCACTGACGTCCATCGCTGATCCCCCCACCTTTGACCGTCCCTGGCCTCCCCAGAAGAGACCCCCACCAGTGATGCCCCCTCCTTGTCCCCCCACGGAGCCCGCCCTGTGTCTCAGTGTCCCAGCGGCACCGCCGTGTCCCCGTGCCCGTGCCGGGGTCACCAGAGGGCGGCAGAGGCCCGGGCAGGAGCATCCCGGAGCTCCGTTACCCCGCGGCTGCCTCAAAAGCCGCTGGTTTCTCCTCCGGGCCTAGAAACGTGGCCGGTTCCTGCTGGGAGACCACCCAGAGGAGCACGAAGCCCTGGAGTGATCAGAGATCCGTGGAATTTTGGGTGTTGGAAAAGTTCTCCAAGATCCCAGGACTGCCGAGGCCACCACTAGCCATGTCCGACGTGCCACATCGCAAGGGCTGTTTAACCCCTCCGGGGATGGGCACTCCACCACTGCCCTGGGCAGCTGTGCCAGGGCTGGGCAGCCCTTTCCATGAAGGAATTTTCTCAGTATCCAACCTAAACCTCCCCTGGCACAATTTGAGGCGTTTCCTTTTGTCCTGCCAATTGTTACCTGGGAGAAGCAATCCCCACCCGGCTCCACCCTCCCTCCAGGGAACAGGAGGGAGAGGAAAGGTCTCTCCTGAGCCTCCTTTTCTGCGGGCTGAGCCCCCCCAGCTCCCTCAGCCGGCGCTGAGCTGCTCCAGGGGGGAGGAACACAGACCCCATCCCCATTTCCTGCCCATTGTTTTCCATGCTCAGGAGCACCGCCAGAAGGAAGAACAAATTCCCCTGGCTGGATGGAGCCCAGCCCCATCCCAGCAAGGCAGGGACAGCCCCAGGCTGGTCCCAGCCTGCCGGGAAGGCACTCTGTTGAGGGAAACAGGAAGCCCTGAAATAGCAGAAGCTGGAAACGCGTGGCCAGGGGGAGCTGGCCAGTGTCCCCCCAGCTCCCTGCACAGGCCCTTGGCATCATTCCAGCATGAACCCACTGCCCTCTGCCTCTACTGCTATGGCAGATCCTTGTCTCCCATCCACCTGATGCCAGCAGAACTCGGCCCAAAGCACTCCAGGAGCTCCAGGAGCCATCCCTGAATGCTCTGGGCCACCCTGGATCCAGCACCCCACTTGGACAGGGCATCCAGGGGAGAGGTGCTGCTTTCCCTACTGCTTCCCTGGCTGAGACAAACCAGGGCAACCCTCAGGGAGGACAAAACCAGCTCCTGGTGCAGCCCCTACTGCAAGTGCCAGGCCAGAGCTGCTGTCCCAGAGGGATCGGAGGGGTCTGAGCTGACACACCAAGAGCAGGCAGGGAGGACGGAAGGAGGGAAGGAGGGATGCTCCAGAGCATGCACAGCTGCAGGGATGAGCAGCAGGATGCTTCATCCCCCTGGCCTCTGCACAGAGGGGCTGCCAGCACCGGCCATCCAGGGCTGACAGCTGGAACGCAGCTGGAGCCAGCAGAGAGCCAGGGATAATGGCTTCAAACAGACAGAGGGCACACAGGATATTGGCAAGAAATCCTTCCCTGTGAGGGTGGGCAGGCCCTGGCACAGGTGCCCAGAGCAGCTGTGGCTGCCCCTGGGTCCCCTGGCAGTGTCCAAGGCCAGGTTGGACATTGGGATTTGGAGCAACACAGGACAAGGGGGGAAGGTGAGAAGGTGTCCCTGCTCAAGGCAGGGGGTGGAACTGGATCTTTAAGTTCTTTCCCAACCCAAACTAGTCTTGGATTCTATGAACATATCCCAAAAAAGTAAACATCACAGCCAAATGGGAAAAGAGCTGAACTTTACAGTCTGAAGTATTCAGCTTTACCAGCTGAACTTTGCAATCTAAACATTCCCACAGGGGTTGGACAGGCAGGACACGAGAGGGACAGGTGGGACACAGCAAGGAAGGAGCCTGGCTGGGCACTGTGCTCCCAAAACAAGAAGAATTGCATGGGAACAAGCAGATATTCCAGGTCCAAAGATCGCTGCTGGAGCAAGCTGCTGGCCTCTGGGCACAGAAATCAGGGATTATGGTGAGGAGGGTATTTGCAGGCTCAGCCCCTGAATGGAGGCTTGGAGCCAGGGAATGGTGACACGGCGCTGGATTCTCCTGGTGTTGGATTAACCGGTTCAGTTCTGAGGTTAATGCCGCTAAGCCAGCAGGGAGCCCGGCCCGGTTCAGCCCCGACCCCGCTGTTCCTGAGCTCGCCCCGAGCCGGCTCAGGCTCGTCCGGTCACACCCAGGGCTCTGTCTGGGATAGAAACGGGGCTGGCGGCCTTAGGGCAGCTCCTGGCGGAGCAGAGGGTGGCAGGAGGGACAGGATGACTTCTCCTTGCCCCATGCTGTGCCCCAGCCGTGCTCCAGCGGAGCAAAGCTCCAGCGGCCACCGGCTCATCCCTGCCCCTCCCGGGGGACAGGCCGGCCAGGGGAGCAGAACAATCCCGGGAAGTGACCGGACGGGGGGGACACGAGGGGACAGGATACCGTGCTGGCCACCGCCACCGGCATTGTCTCCTTGGATAGCTGCGGGATGAGGTCAGAGGCTGAGCGGGGAACAGCGGCCGGAGGAAGCAACACCAACCCCTGATGACAGCGCCTGCACTCTCTGAAGCTCACCAGGCACTGCGGGGAGGCTCTCTCCTTCCATCCCTGGGGGCTGGGGTCCCTGGGAAGGGGAACTCTCCTGTCCCATCCCCTGGGCAGCTGGAGGTCACACGGAGGCTCCCCAGGGACACCAAGAGTCGGTGAAGTCCCAGCACTGCAGAGGATCGTCCCAGCCCTGAGGTGCAGCATCAACCCCTGGCAAGCACAAAAGGGCCCAAATTCTCCGTGTCCTGTAAATGGGGGAAAACCCCTCTATGATCCAAAGGCTGGAGCCTCTCTGCTCTGGAGCCAGGCTGGGAGAGCTGAGACTGCTCACTTGGAGAAAAGGAAGTTCCAGGGAGAGCTCAGAGCCCTTCCAGGGCCTGAAAGGGCTCCAGGAGAGCTGGAGAGGGACTCGGGACAAGGGATGGAGAGACAGGACACAAGGAATGGCTTCCACTGCCAGAGGGCAGGGCTGGATGGGATATTGGGAATTAGGAATTGTTCCCTGTGAGGGTGGGCAGGCCTGGCACAGGGTGCCCAGAGCAGCTGTGGCTGCCCCTGGATCCCTGGCGGTGCCCAAGGCCAGGTTGGACACTGGGGCTTGGAGCAGCCTGGGACAGTGGAAGGTGTCCCTGCCCATGGCAGGGGGTGGAACAAGATGGGCTTTAAAGTCCCTTTTAACCCCTACCATTCTGGGATTCCAGAAAAACATGTGAGGGGACTTTACAGGACAGAAAGCCTGTGACATCCCTGGGGTTAGGCTGTCTCCCAAAATAGTTACAGCCTCTTCCACTGTCATGGCCAGACCATCTGGGTAGCCGGGCACCTCCCCTCCCCAGAGAGCTGAGGTTCCTCTCCAAATTGCAGAGTGGCAACAACTTCTTTTAGGGGAACTCTGCCGACTCTTTCTGCCCCCTCAGTGGCTGGGGAGATCCTTCCAGGTGGGAGCAACTTCACTGAGGAACGTCACACTTGGGCAGGGTGAGGAGCTTCTCCAGCTCCATCAGCCCCCTGGTCTGTGCATGGCAGTCCTGCCTTGAGGGACGCATCCCTCCCTCCCTTTTCCCTGGCGGTTTGAGAGCGGGGAAAGCAGGGGGATACAGGCAGCACCTGCCCTGAGGTGGTCCCTGCAGTGGTGCCCTCCATGCAGTACAGGAAGGAGGTGACTGGCTGCCAGCCAGGGCCACCTCCACGAAGCTGTCACCTCCGTGTCCCAGCAGGTCCGTCTGGGTCCCCAGGAAGGCAGGAGATCTGCTCCAAGCCAGAGCTGCATCCCCCAGCCTGGAAAAGGGGCTCACTGGGGACCATGGGAGAAAGAGTGTGGGACACACGCCTGCCTGCTCTGCCGGCAAACACCCCCGTGGGCTGCAGGGGAGCCACAGGGAGCTGGGCCTGGGGGAGCCAGGCTTGGGTGAGCTGGGCCTGGGGGAGCTGGGCTTGGGGGAGCTGGGCTTGGGGGAGACAAGCTTGTGGGAGCTGGGCTTGTGGGAGCTGGGCTTGTGGGAGACAAGCTTGTGGGAGCTGGGCTTGTGGGAGCCAGGCTTGTGGGAGCTGGGCTGGGGGAGCTGGGCTTGGGGGAGCCAGGCTTGGGGGAGCCAGGCCTGGGGGAGCTGGGCTTGGGTGAGCTGGGCCTGTGGGAGCTGGGCCTGGGGGAGCCGGGCCTGTGGGAGCTGGGCCTGGGGGAGCCGGGCCCGTGGGAGCAGCTGCGGGCCCGTGCAGCCGCCTCACTCGGGTTAGCCACTTCCCGCTGCCGCTGCTCCTGAGCAAAGCCCCGGGGGCCCTTGGGGACCGCAGCAGGGAGCAGTGACAGCCTCGCTGGTGGCCCTGTGCAGCAGCACAGCCCCACTCCAGCCTGGCCAGGGCTGCCTTGGATGCTTTTCCTGCTGTGGGGAGCAGGACCCTGGGGAGGAACTGCCTGTATTGCAGGACGTGCGTGTTCGCTCTGATTGATTTTGCAGCACCTCCAGGGCACGTGCAGGGCCACAGAGCCTGCAACCCACGGACCCTCTGGCCCACAGACATTCCCACACACCAGACCCTCCCTCATGGACCCCCCCAGCCCCTCAGCCTTGTATCCCCACGAGTGTGGGAGCAAGGTCAGGGTTCCTCCTAGGCTGCAGAACAGCCCTTGGACAACTGCTCCTCCATGGGTCGGTGAATGTCACAACCTCCATCTCAGGGCCACTCTGCTCTGTCCCCAAGCTCTTGCTGGGGTTCCCAGGAAAGAAAAATCCACCCCTTGTCCCTGCAGAAGAGCCCCTGTGCCCAAAGGGGGTTCTGTACATTGCTTCAGCAAGGTGCAGAAGCCACAGAATCATGGGATCATTTAAGTGGGAAAAGCCTCCCAAGGCCATCGAGTTTAACTGTTCCCCCAGCACAGCAAAAGCCACCATTAATCCATGTCCGCAAATGCCACATCCACATGTTTTTTGAATATTTCTGGGGGTGGGGGTTCCACCACTGCCCTGGACAGCTCAGCATGGAGGTTTTAGGATGATCTGCTGTCAGCACAAGCTGGGCAGGACAGGGCTGGCATTAGGGCCTCTGTCACCCCGTGCATAGAACTGGCACTGTGGAGTGGCCAGTGACACCCCCTGGGCCCCCAGCCCCAACTGAGCAGATGCTGAGGTCTGTGTCACTGGGGCAGGAGAGGCTGCTGTGCTGATGGGACAGCTCAGCCATGGGACAGGGGCAGCTCCCACCCACCCATCCCGAGCCCAAGGGGCTGGAGGAGCCCGGGGTGACACCCCAACCTGCTCCTGGCAACCCCCACAACAAACAAACCCCCAGAGCGTCACCAGAGCTGTGC
This sequence comes from Diglossa brunneiventris, assembly GCA_019023105.1. Taxonomy (NCBI): domain Eukaryota; kingdom Metazoa; phylum Chordata; class Aves; order Passeriformes; family Thraupidae; genus Diglossa; species Diglossa brunneiventris. The sequence goes on from CM032357.1 coordinate 19,227,026, forward strand.
TGTGGCTGCGGGGGTTATCACTCTCAGCGGATTTGGGGCCGGAAAATATTTATTTCTGTAGCTTGACAACATTTGCCACTGCTGTGGGGGTGGAAGGGAGCGAATGGAACTGGGGATAGTGACAGCCCGAGCATTGCTGTCGTCATTGCTGACCATCAGGCCCGTGCTGGCTGGGGTGGGGCTGAAGCCCCTTCCTGCACAGGCTGGGGAGGAGCTGGTGCAGCCCGGGGGCAGAACAGGACCATGGGGGGAACAGACACCAGAGTCAGAGCAAGACAGCGAGGGCAAAAACGCTGACTGCAGTGACTCAGAGGGGAAAAACATCCTCAGTGACACAGGGTTGCTGCCATCAGCACAGTGGGACAGTCCCCACACCACCCTGGCTCCAGTGATGGGGGCTGTGTGTCCCCACAGAAGGTCACAGGCAGATCCCTGAGTGTCACAGACATCTCTGGGTGTCACCACCTTGGCACACACTCACTCCCATCTCCTGGCTGCCGTTGGGGTCCACTGGGGACAGACATCAGTGGTCACATCACACAGCATGGGGATAGCAACAGCCCAGAGCATCTCCTTGCCGCCCCTGCCCAGGGGCTGCCACCCTCCTGCTGGACCAGGCTGGGATCCGTGTGTGCTCAGAGCCTCCTCAGCAGCACTGAGTGCTGGGGCTGGCAGAGGGGGTGTCCAACAACCTCCTGCTCAGCACCCACACACCAGGGATGAGGGCACAAACTGAAACTGCCCATTTCCTGCTCAGACAAGTTGCAGCAGAGCCACACGTGACCCTGCTCCATGTGAGGATCACAGGGAGAGAGGGGGACCAGCCACAGGTTCCTCTTCTGTCATCCTGGTGGCACCTCCCAGGATGGGAAACTCCAGGGGGAAAGACCGGAGGGGAATCCCAGGGGGACCCATCATCCCATCCACAGCCAAACCTCACTCAAAGCTCAGCTTGGCAGAGGGCTGCAAACCCCCATCCCTGGGCCTTGTTCCTGGGCTGCTGACAGGGGCAAGATCCAGGGGAAGTGGCACCAGAGCCCCTCCCTTTGGAAGCAGGAGCCTCAGAGCAGGGCCCTCCATGCCAGAGGGATGACAGGCAGTGTCCATCTCCCTGGGCAGGGGAGGAAGGCACAGACTCTGCACCCTCTGCCACCCCACACTGTCAGAGTGCCACGGGCAGGCAGGACAAGGGACTCCTGATATTCCTCTTTAGCCAGGCTTGTGCTGCTATACTTGCTTCCCTGAGGTTTCCCCCTTCTCCAATGCCAGTCCCACCAGCTGGCAGCCCCAGGCATCCCTGCTCCCACCCCTGCCAATGGGAAAAAGATGGACACAGACAGGCAGATGTTTAAAATCCTGTTCACAGAACCATATCCCCTTTGTACAGCACAAAACATATCTTTTACAGTATTTACAGCAGCAGCTGGGGCAGAGGCACCTGTGGGGCAGAGAGGGGCCCAGTCTGGGGCTCTCCATGCAAAGCAAAGGTCAACAGAGACAGATGCCACGAAGGAACCAGGCTTCCCAGCCTGGAGGGGACACTGAGGTCACGCTGATCTTCCCCAAAATTACTCTGGGGGCTTCAGCAGCAGCCCAGCTCCCCCCCAAAGCCCTTGGAGGCACCAGACCCCGTGCAGGGCAGGGCCAGGTCTCGCCCAGGGCTGTCCCTCCTGGCGCTGGCAGGGCCTTGTCACCATCGTCCCGCAGCCGGATCCGTCCCCACTGCCCGTCCCTGTCCCCAGAGCCATCCCCACCCCAGCCAGGGGTGCTGAGGCAGCATCAGAGAGACTCAGGGCTGGGGCTGCTCCTCTCCAGACTCCACAGCACAGCTCACATCTCTGCAGGATGACACAGAAGATGGTGACAGTCTGCAGGATTAGAGCAGAAATCTGGGGCAGGGGGTCAGCTCTGGTCCCCTCCCTCCCTCCCAGCATGGCTGAGGCTTGCAAAGGAACACTTCCCACCAGCCACCTCATTTTGCACACCAGGGATGGGAACAGATAGCAGAACTGTGCCTTACACAGTCTGCGTGGGGGGAAATGGTTTTTTATCCAGGTTCTCTCTGCCTCCAGCCTGTCACACTGTGGGAGGAAGTGGCCTCTGCCTCGGTTTCCCCAGCACAGCAGCCATTGGGGAGCAACCAAACTCTCCAGAGCTGCTGGGTACAGCAGCCAAACTCTCCAGAGAGGCCAGAGATGCCCAGCACAGCATCACCCCCTCCCACGGGGACATCCCCAGGCTCTTACCAGGAGGGAAACATCTGGAGGAGGAGAGCATCACCAAAAGGCTGGGACTGCCCTCCCTGCCACCACACAGACCCACTCTCCTCCCTCCTGATGGGGTAGGTTAGGATACAGCACAAGGGAAGAGCCCTTCTTTCCTCCTGCTCATCTTCCTCCCCAAGTAAAGAGCAGCCTCTGAGCAGCAGCTGGAGGGAGGCTGCAGGCAGAGGAGCACAGGTCTCTGTGCATCTTCCCAAAACCATCACTAGCTCTGCAGGCTGTGCTGCTGGGCTTCACTGCCAGGACTAACCCAGCCTTCGTGTCCCCAGTCCCCTCCCCCAGGCACCAGCACTGCACCTCATCTGAGGAAACTGAGGCAGCAGGGGGGAAGACACTTAAGCCACAGAATTTCCTCCCAAGCTGAAAGAGTTGGAAGAGGGAGGTGACGTCCCTGAGCCCCTCCCCAAAAGGAAGGATAGAAGGGTTCCACCACTGCAGCCAAAATCAAGTCCCAAGCCTCCTGCAGCAGGACCCCCAGGCAGAGGAGGCACTGGCCAGGCTGTGCAGAGTCAGGGGCAGGGGAGGAGCCCCAGCCCAGGTGTCCCATCCCGTGGGAAGTGCTGGGATCAAGGCTGGGCATGTACCTTCCAAGGCTTTATCCAGGTCTGCGATGAACTCCTCCAGCTCCTGCGTGTCTCCAAGCTTTGCTAGTGGGGAAAAACACGGTCAGGTCTCCCCATTCCCCCTCTCACTGGGGAGAGGAGAGACCCCAACCCCTTGTTCCTAGCACAGCTGCTCCAGCTGTGTTTGTCCCAGCCAGTCCAGCCTCAACTGGGAAAATCCCAATCCAACTTCTGCCCCTTCCAGGCTCCTGCCAGGACACAAGGGCTCATTCCCACTCTGCAGGGCTCCATTGGCACCCCCCTATCCAGGGCTGGCAGTCATTGCCAAGCCCAGCTGAGCACAGAGAAGGAAGCCCTGCAAACCCCTTCGAGTGGGGCCAGGCTCACCTTTGGTGGGATAAGTGTCAGCTGGGCTGTTGAGATGCTCCTCACTGGAGTTGAGGCTGCTTCCTGGGGACGTGCTGGCACCTGCAGAGACAGAGCATCAGTCCCTGGCCTGAGCACGGGCACCTGATGAACATTTTGCAGGAACACGGCCCGATCATGCCCATGGTACAGGGTGGCACACTCTTGGAGACCCCATCTGCTCCTCCCCTGCTTCTAGGAATGCTTGGAAAAATGGAACATTCTTTCTCAGGTCAAAGAGCACCAGAGGTTGTCTGGGCACAGTTACAAGGACAGGGTTATTACAGAGAACTGGGTTATCCCCAGCCCCTCAGGGTCCTGCAGCAGCCTGCCTGGCATAAGGAGCCCAGGCAGATGTTGGCAGCCTGGGCCAGCATCCAGTGGTCATCCCCCCATTGCTCATCCAGCCCACCAGGGCTGAGTCAGGCAGCATCAGCGGGCAGATGTGCTCCGTGGAGGAACCACAGAGCTCCCACCCTGGCAGACACCATCCTCCCCAGGGCTCCTCACCCCCAGCCCAGACTCACTCTCCAGCTCATCGATGCCGCTGTCATACACACTCTGTCCCGCTTTCCTCTTCAGCTCCTCCAGGTGCTGCTGGTACTGACTCGCAGGGCCGCGGTCAAAGTCCTCCATGACCTCGTCGAACTCCCTCAGCAGCTCACTGAGCTCCTCAGCCATCGCTGGGGGCAACATGGGGGTGTTGGGGCACCCACCTGGCAGGCAGGGCCAGCAAGAGCCTCTCGGGAGCAGCCCGGGCTGGGGATGGGGCAGAGCCAGGCTGCAGGTCCCGGCTCTGCAGGCAGTGCCAGCACTGCCCCGAGCACACCCGGCTCCTCGGACAGCTCAGCCTTCCCTCCAGCTCATCCCACAGCTGGGCTGCGGCCAGCCCAGTAAGAGCTGGTCCTACGCAGGCTTGATAGATCCCAGAAGGGTTTGAGCAGGAAGGGAGCACAAAGCCCATCCCATCCCAGCCCTGCCATGGCAGGAACACCTTCCACTGGCCCTGGCTGCTCCAAGCCCCAATGTCCAGCCTGGCCTTGGGCACTGCCAGGGATCCAGGGGCAGCCCCAGCTGCTCCGGCCAGGCTGGGGCACACGGAGGAGCGGAGGAGGGCACAGTCCCCGGCCGGGGCAGTCCGGGAGCCCCGGCTCCATCCCGCTCCCGGGGGGTGCCCGGAGGCTGCGGGGGGACACAGGAGCGGAGCCCCTCGCGGGTTCCGAGCGGGCGACATCCCCCGATTCGGTTCGGTTCGGCACTCACCGGCTGCTCGGCTCCCCGCGCTCCGGTCCCAGCGGCAGCAGCGCCTCCCGCTCCTCTCCCGCCGCTTTTGGCCCCGCACCGGGGGCTGGGCGGGGCCTCCAGGAGGCTCCGCCCCCCAACGGCAGCGCGGGACCGGGGGAGTCCCGGGGTCACCCCCCCAAACACCCCCGATCAAACACCCCGAACACCCCCGAACAGACACCCCCGAAAAAACACCCCAAACACCCCCGATCAAACACCCCCGATCAAACACCCCCGATCAAACACCCCCGAACAAACACCTCCGAACAAACACCTCCGAACAAACACCCCCGATCAAACACCCCCGATCAAACACCCCCGATCGCCCCCGCCCGGTGTCACTCGCTCAAAGCCCGGACAGGAGGTGGAACACGGGGGTCGGGCTCAGCTCCCGGGGAACAAGGGACAGACGGCCTCAAGCTGTGCCGGGGGAAGGTCAGGTTGGATATTTGGGGAAATGCCTTCGTGGACAGGGCTGTCCAGCCTGGCACAGCTGCCCAGGGCAGTGGTGGAGTGCCTGTCCCTGGAGGGATTTCAAAGCCGTGTGGATGTGGCAATTGGGGACATGGGTTGGGGTGGCCTTGGCAGTGCTGGGGAATGGCTGGACTTGGTGCTCTTTCCAGGGCTTTTCCAACCTCAGCAGTTCCACAGTTCTCTCCCACAGGCTTCCCAGAGAGCTGTCAAGCCCAGAGCTCTCTGTCTGGGCCCTGCCATGGATCCTGGTCAGCAGCATGAGGGAGACACGGGGGTTTTAAAAAGAGGAGCTCAGGCTCTGCTTTCCTTGCTGTTGACTCTAAACCCATCCATGGATCCGAGCAGCCGGTCCCACTCCTGCAGATTCTCCCTGTTGTACCCTCATACAAGCCCTAGGCCTGGCTCTGCCCCACCGGTCCGAGGGGCTTAAGGGGGCTTTGGTGGGGCTGGAACTAAAAACCAGCCAGAACCTCCCCAACAGCAGCAACTGCCCCCAAAACCAGCAACTGCTGCCTAAACAGCAATGACCCCCCGGAACAGTATCAGCCCCAAAACAGTGACCAGCTCCTGAGAGCCACCACCCCCCCCGCAAAAGCAGACTCTCCCAAACATTCACCACTGCCCCAAAAGCAACCACCCCCGCTCAAGAAGAGACGCCCAACAGCAGCAGCCCCTCCTGTGCCAGCACTGGGGATCAGGAAGGATCAGGGCAGAACCTTCCCTGCCATTTCTGAGGTGACCACCAAGGCTTGCAGGGGCAAAGAGCCCCTGAGAACAGAACCTGGAGCAAAAGGCAGCCAGCCCCTGCAGAGCGGGTCCAGAGCAACGCCAAGGCTCCATGAATGAGATGTGCAGCTGGCTGGGCAGGGGGTTTTATTTCGCGAGGCTGGAATGGAGCAGCTCCAGCAGAGTCTCCGTGCAGCCGCACGGGGGCCGGGCCAGGTCGGTGCCGGGCTGCCCTCAAGCGGAGTTTCCAGCAATATCGCATCAACGCTGCCAGGGATAAACACCCTACGGCGACTTGGATGGCTCTGTAGCAGCCAGAGAAAGCTGGTGCTTCCCAGTGAGCTCCCCGTGCCCCCCTGCCCCGTTATGGTGCTGGGAAAGTGAAATCCAGCCGGACTTTGCCTGCAAAGAGCTGCCTGCTGTGTCAGCATCCCTGTCCCATCCTAGAATCATGGAATCACAGAATGGCTTGGGTGGGAAGGGACCTTAAAGTCCATCCGGCTTGACCCCCTGCCATGGGCAAGGACACCTTTCACTATCCCAGGCTGCTCCAAGCCACATCCAACCTGGCCTTGGACACTTCCAGGGATCCAGGGGGCAGCCACAGCTGCTCTGGACAACCTGTGCCAGTGTTTTACCACCCTAGGAAGGAATTTGAAAGGCTGGGGGCTGCTCTTGCAGCAGGTACAATCCCACCCAGAGCAGTGGTTGGACACAATGTTGGTTTTACAGCTGACATTCAAGTGTTCCCACAGCCTCTGGAACCTTCCACAGCCTCATGGTGTCCCAAATTTATCTGCTCCTCCAGACACAACAGCTCTGCTGCTCTCTGGAGCTTATCAGCTCCCAGGGGGTCTCACCAGCTATCTCACAGCACAGGCCCCTCCGGGAAATGCTTCCCCACCCATCCCAACTGTTCTGATCTGCAGGGAAGGGACTTTTGCAAAATAAGAGCCCAGCCCTGAGCAGGGCACCTGAGAAGGTCTGGGTGCCTTCAGACCAAGACTGGGTGCAGGCTGTGGTGGAATATGGAACACTGTTTGCAGAAGTACTGTTTTGTCCCCAAAAGTGCCCTACTGTGGCTGCCCCATCCCTGGAAAAGTTCAAGGCCAGAAGGCCAGGCTGGATGGGGCTTGGAGCAGCTTGGTGCAGAGGAAGGTGTCCCTGCCTGTGCCAGAGCCTCACCACCCTCACAGGGAAGAATTTCTCTGAATATCACATGAATATCCGAATTCCTCTCTCTGGCAGTGTGAAGCCATTTCCCTTGTCCTGTCCCTCCAGGCCCTTACAAAAGCATTTGGATACAGGGATAAGGTCCCTCTAAGCCATCTCTTCTCCAGGCTGAGCAGCCCCAGCTTCCTCAGCCTGTCCTCCCAAGAGTGCCCGCAGGTCGAGGGATGGCACTCCATTCCCCGAGGTGCTGTGAGGAGGGGGTGGCAGGGGAGGGCTGTGCTGAGGACGTGGCAGCGGTTGAACCCACAGGGAGGTGCCAGCCTGGCAGGTGACCCCCGAGTAGAGCTCTGCCCCCAGGGCACAGGCACAGGGGCTGCCCCCACAGTGAGGAAGGGCTGGGTTTTGTGGGAAAAGCTGCCTGGTTGTGTCCAGAGAGCCTGGGCAGGGCTAGATGCCAACATGCAGGTTTAGGAAGGAGACGCTGCTGTAGAGCTCCGAGCAGAGCGAGCCTCGCTCCAGGCTGTGTGTCCAGCCGGGCAGCGCGCACGGAGCAAGCTCCTCCCTGGGATCCTCACGCTCTGGGCTCCTGAGGAAGCAAAAGAGAGAGAGATGCTGTTAGCAAATGCTTCTACTGCCTACTGCACCCCCAAATGGGCTCAAGCAGTGATCCCAAAGACTGCCACTTCCAGACAGTCCCAAAAGGAATGTGAACACAAACAAGAAGCTGTAGCATGGATCACAGAATCCTACGTTTGGGTTGGAAGGAACTTTGAAGAGCATCTAGTCCATGGGCACAGATACCTTCCACTAGATGGGGTTGCTCCAAGCCCCATCCAAACTGGTATGGAAGTGGCCTGTGGTCCAGGAAAACCCTTCCCACAGGACAATTCAGGTTTACTGAAGAGTCACCAGCTCTACTGAAGGCTCTTGAGCATCCCCTGCTCTCAACCATCCCCTACTTCCAACCCCAGGGAGCAAACCCCCTCCTGCATTATGTGCCATGGTGAACCGAGCCCATGGGATGTGAGGTCCTTTCAGCCACCACCTTTAACCTCAGGGAAGGGCACGAGCTCCAGTTCTGAGCCTCAGTGGGACTGTCCCATCTTGCACCCAAAATGTGGAGGTATGGACAGAGCTGGTAGCCCCACACAGACACCCAGGACAGGCAAAGACTGCAGCAAAACTGGGACACCAAGGACAGAGGAGGTTTGGAGAAGGCTGGTGGTGGAGCAGGAATCAGCGTGTGACACTGAGAGGCAGGAGCAGGGCAGGGGCTGGACAGGAGCTGTGTGGATACCAGAGAGAGAGCTCTGGAGAGGGCTGGCACAGGCTGGGGAGCAAACAGGGAGAGCAGGGAGCTCTGAGGGATGGGAAGGATGGAGTGTGATGGGCTTTTGCTGAGGAGCTGTGACCAGAGCGCTGTAGGAAGGAGCAGTCTGGAGGAAGATGAGCAGGGTGTGCTGTCACTTGTCCCTGCGCCCTGAGGAGCCCTCGGCACTTACGGCACGTCGGGGAACTTCCTGCGCAGCAGGTACTCGATGACATCGGGGTCTGTCTGGAACAGCCTCCTCAGCACGTCACACTGCATCTCTGGGGACACCTGGGGAGACACGGCCACACCACTCGTGGGGCCACTCTCGGCAGCAGGCTGAGCAGAGGCAGCCAAGGAAGGAGCCCAGGACGTGGTCACAGACCCAGCACGTTGGTGTCACACCCCACGCACCTCCCAGGGTCTGCAGGATCTCAGTCCCTGCTTTCCCTCCACTATCCCCAGTCCTCTGGCTCCCTGCAGACCACAAGAATTGCTATAAGGCTTTTTGGGGACCTGAAATGTCACATTCCAATAGACCCGAGGGAACTCGTACTGCTGCCTGCGAGTGCCCTGTGGGAGGGTGGAGAGAGGATGGAGCCAGAGCCTTCCCAGAGGATGGGCACAGACCAAGGTGTACATCTCTGACAGGGACAAAATCCTTCCCCTGCTGCTCTTGGAAGAGTTGAGAGGGAAGGAGGGGCTGGAGGGGCTGCCCTGAGGAGCCCCACGTACCATGAATAGAGAGTGGTGGTGCTCAATCAGCCTCTGGAGCACCAGGATTATGGCAGCACTGTCCTCAAAGTTCAGGGCACCAGCATCTTTCTCTCCAGGCTTCTCCTTCTTCAGGATGTTGGGACCAAAGACTGTAGCCAGGTTTGACACTGTCATTTTATTCCCAGGGATCTACAAGGAAGCACCAAAGGAACCTGTGGACTGTGGATGCAGTGGCATGGGATGTCCCAGGATGTCCTCACCCACCCCAGGGCAGGAACCCAAGGGTGAGGTGAGGGTGAGGTGTTGCTCTGGGTCCAGTTTGGTCCTCTCTGAGCTGGTGGCAGGGCCAGCACAAAGGGCTCGAGGTTCTGGAGCACACACTCATCCCATTCCCACCTTTTCCAACCACAATGATCCCGGGATTCCCTGAAGGATTTGTTTTCTCCCCCAGGCTTGCAGCAGCCCCGCTCAGTTGCAGCCAGAGCAGCCCGAGCCCCTTTCCCCGGGCAGCCCTCGGGAGCAGCAGCCTCACCTGGCGGCCCTCGGGGTCCCAGGAGCTCTCGGCGTGCCGGGCCACCTGGGCCAGGAAGCGCAGGAGCCGCAGCAGGGTGTCACTGTGGCACGGGGGCAGCAGGAACAGCAGCAGCTGCAGCGTGTCCAGCTGGGCCTGCCCCTCCAGGCCTGGGGAGAGCAGTGTTAGTGAGGGTCCCAGCCCACCAGGCACTTCCAGCCCTCCTCCACATGCTCTGGTGGGAGCCAGGCTGCTGTCCCACCCTTCCTCCCATGGGATGGAGAACCCAGCAAGAGCTCTGGTGTTGTTGGATATTGCACAGCCACACAGCCAAAGACTGTCACGGAGCAGAGGGATTTTTATAGTCCAATTCAAAAGAAATCAAACAAAACCCCCACCAAATCCTCTGACTACAGTAACTGCGTGTGGCAGTGCCAGGGAGCACAACACCCATCCCAGAAGCTCTGGAAAAGAAGGGTGGTGAGGAAGGATTCATTCCTGGCAGTGTCCAAAGTCAGGCTGGACAGGACTTGGAGCAACCTGACCAAGTGAGAGTTGCCCCCAACACAAATCCTCCTGTGGCTGTGCAGGCTCTGCTCCACAGGTACTCACTGGCTGTGCTGAGGAAGGCTCCATAGAGCTCTCTGGGAATCAGGGGATCAGGCATATCCCGGAGAAACTCTTTGAGCAGGGCAGCCACATCATGAACACTTTGATGCTCATCCAAGAAAACATCCAGCCCTCGGTCAAACTCTTCCCTCAGCTTGGAGATGGAAGAAATGGAAAGGATGAAAATCACAGTCAGTTCTAGTCTGTTTCAGGCCTCTCCACACCAATGTCAGCTCTATCCATCCCCATCCACACGAGCCTCTATCCCCAACAAGGCACAGCCAGAGGATGCAGTGAATGCCTCCCTTTACCTGCTGGACTCTTTTCTTGGAGCTTCCAACACGGAAGATGCCAACAGTTTGGAGCCCTGGGGGACAGAGAGGTTAGTGCTGTGCATTCCCACTGCTCCCTGCCACCCTGGCTGCTCCTGGGAGCACCTCAGCACCGTGATAGGGCTTCTCTTGCATGGCTTTCCCTTCTCCACGCAGTGAGGAAAAGGAAAGGCTGTGGAGCCATGAGATTTCCTTGGGTTGCCTGTGGGAAGGGAGGAGATCCCATCCCTACAGTCACTGTGAGCAAGGGCTGGATGTGCAGCAGAGGTTGAGGCACCAGGAGATGGTCACTGACACACACAGTGACATTCCCTCCTCAGTGACATTCCCCTCTGGTGCTGCATCCAACCCAGAGGACTCTCCACAGGAGGCTTTTTGGAAGTTGCCCTGCCCCAGGACTCTCAGAAGCATTCAGGCTGGGAAAGACGTCCAAGACCATCGAGTCCAACCTTCGAGTGAATCCCATGGAGTCCATTAAACCTGGCCTTGCTCCCACCTTGGGGGGTCAGGCCAGGATGTCCTGGTGGCCACACACAGGGAGTTTTTCCAGCCCTTACCGTGTGTCTCGAGGTGAGTGCAGCACCTGTCCACAATCCGTGGCACCTGCCAGGTGATGGGGTTCAGGCTCAGCTGCTTCTTCTTGCTGCGGCTCCTGCGAGGGTCCAGCTCGTGGGGGTGTGAGAGCTGCAGGGCCTCCAGCAGCTCGGAGGCGTTGTCACTCAGGTCCGTGATGGAATCCACGGACATGGCCCCCTGTGGTGGAGCAGAGGGCATTTGCAGGTGGCAGGAATGACCCCACAGATCCATCACTGCCGTGAGCTCACGGGTTTCTGGGAAAGGGCAGCATCCAGTGCCACCCCTGCCATGGGCAGGGACACCTTCCACTGTCCCAGGCTGCTCCAAGCCCCAGTGTCAACCCTGACACTGCCAGGGATCCAGGGGCAGCCACAGCTGCTCTGGGCACCCTGTGCCAGGTCCTGCCCATCCTCATGGGGAAGAATTCCTTCTCAATATTCCATTCATCCCCGCCCTCTGGACCCTTAAATGTCCCCCTGGTAACCTCATCTCCATAAGGGCTTTGCTAGTGAGGGTACTCCCACTCCTCACAGTCCATTTCTGAGGGGACATCACCATTTCCCCGAGGACAGACTGGGACCGGCTCAGCCTGGGACACAACCCACTCAGTCAGTAAGAAAAAATCCTGGAAAATCCCATTTATTGCCAAATTCAGGCGCCCCCATCCCACAGCACCACCACAGCCCATCTTAGGGACCATACCCTCCGCTGGCTCCAGGAGCTCTTGTCCACAAGCGCCGGGGAAAGCGGTTCCTCCGGGCAGCCCCCGTCGGGTGCCCGGATGCAGCTGGTGCCCATTGCCAGCCTCCTGTGCCTCTGGGCCCGGAACCTCGTCACCGTGGCCTCCACCTCCAGGCAGAGGCGCCGGCTCCTGCCCACGGCCTCCTGCAGCTGCCGGCAGGCGCGGTCATTGGCGATGACCTGGGCGAGCGGCACCCCGAAGGTGCGGGGAGAGCAGTCTGGGGGAACACGGCAGGGAGGGACACTGCAGCGAGGGAGCCGCCGGGGTGAACCCGCATGTCCTGCCCCCAGGAGCGCGTGGTGCCATCCCAAGGAGCCAGGCAATCCCCAAGGGAGCTGCTCCTCCTGGAGAGCAGGAAAGGTGTGGTGGGAGCCTGGGTGCCAAAGAGCCAAGGGGAGGGCACCCCGTGGGAAACGGGGTGATGGGGGGACAGGGAGGAGACACAGGGGCCTGCTCTCCAGCAGTGGGCTTGTTGGAGCCCATCCCGGTTTTTCCTGGAGTTTCCTTCCTTTGAGTGGCTACAGCCCCATGAAGATGCCATGGCATCTATGAAGCAACAACTCTTGGTGATTCATAAATCACCAAAAGATCCTTTCCAAATTCTAACTGTGAGAAATGGATTTGTAGAGAGTTCTCAGGGCCTAACAGAAGGCCCACACAGTGTACATCCATATGCAAACTTTGAGACAAGAAATGCTGACCTAGAAATACCATAGAATAAGACAGATATTGTTGAGAGAAAAATGGAGCTAGAAAAAAACCCCCAAAAGATGACCTTACAAATAAGACTAGATACTTTAGAGAAATAAAACTATGAAAAATGCATTATATTAGGACCCACGAGGGGTAGTTTTAGATGATTTGCTTTAAGGCGTGGCAAAAAGCTGATAGGCCAAGAAACGCTCATAGTGTATTGTAATTAGGAAATAGTTGGTTCCTGATTGTGATGGTGTGAATTATAACATCTGTGCTGTCTCACCTTTCTCATGAGACTGAAAATGGAATAAAAGTTTTTAAAACGCCTCTCAGCTGCCCCATCTCGAGATCAAGAAGAGAGTATTGTCCAACAAACTGGTGTGAGGAGCAGGTAACTCAACTGAACTGTCTGACCTGCCAGAAGGCCCCGAGCTCATTTTTGTGAGGTGTCGCTGAGATAAGTATGAATCCTGGGATCATGACTCTTGCAAGAAGAGAGAAGTTGGATTCATGCCCTCGTCGCTGGCTCGATCAGGACACAGATCCCCCAAGGACTTGCCTGTTGTTCACCATCAGGTGAGCCTCAGGGAACATGTTAGGACACAAGATGTCCAATTTGCCTAGAGATATTTATAAAACCTTAAAGATCTGGTCAAATCTAATTCCTGTAATGTTTCAAAATCTGAGTTAAAGGACTTATTATTATGCATTCAGAAGGGGTTTCCAGCTGCAGATGAAGCTTCAGTGTTATCATTCCCTCTCTGGGAACTTCTAGGATTGAAACTATACAATGCTTTTACCACAGACACAGATCAAACAGCTACTAAGTTGCTACCAGCATGTTGTACAATGATTGATATGTTTAAACATTCTACTAAGTAAAATATGAGGCATTAACTTCAGTAGTTTCCTTGGATGGTTTTGTACTGGCGTGGGGAAGCTCATTCCCACCTGGCTCTGCTCTAGGATTCTGTGTAGCCCAGGGCTGTCACTGAGGTCCTTCAGGGGATGCTGAGATAGAACTGGAGGTAACAAGAGTGGGGCAAAATGGGCAGATAGACACATTTGTAGGTGTTCACCTTGAAAATGCATTTCACATTGCACATATTCCACACACCTTTCTGTCCTTCCAGGCTCCACCTCGTGCCATTCCAAGAACAGCAGAACAGCTGTGATGAAGCATCCTACTGGATTCGGGCACCTCCCACCCCACCAAAAATCACCCATTCCCCCTGAGAGCAGGACCAAAGCCCAGGTAAAAGTGAGGCTGCTCACCTCTCCTCTCCTTCGAGAAGCTCTCCAGCTTCTGCCGGATGGATTTAATGCCTTTGGAGCCATCTAGGAGGAAAAGGGGAAGGTTCAGCACCAGCATCTTGGGGCTGGCTCAGCATAGGCTCCCTGTCCCTCTGCAGCCTCCAGCCAGGGGACACTGCAGTGACAGCCACAGCCCTGAGGGGATCCAGGAGTGCCCTGGGACACACAGTGGGCAGCAGCTGCCCAGGGACCAGCCCTGGAGATGGACATCCCTGCCTGGAGAACATTCCCCAAGAAGGATACCATCCTCTGTGGGTGAAGGGGTGGAGGAACCCCATGGCTCTACACGAGCAGTGAGACCCAGAAAGGCTTTTGGGAATGTTTTACAGAGCACAGACATAAAAAGTTGTACAAAACACCATGACAAATCCCATCCTGCTCTATAGGACTCCCACCTCACACATCCAGCAGCAGTGAACTGAGAATTCACTCACTGCCCACCCTAAATCCTTCCAGGACACATCACCCTATTCTGGCTCGTACTCTTCATTCCTGAAGAATTCTCTTCCTAGGAACAGCTTATATCTACTTGTTTGGGTTATTTAGTAAGACTTAGAGGAAAGCTCTGACAGCTGGAATGAGGAACATGAGTGTAGAAGCCAGCATAATTTATCCAGCAGCACACTGACCAACCAGGAAGGAAATACTGGGGTTTGGGGCTTTTTTTGGCACTGCACGGGTCCCTAGAGGAGCTGCTGCTGCAGGGTGTCACTGCAAGCTGGATTACAAACAGTCCAAAATAAAACAAAATAGAAAAGGAATCAGGATGTTTGTGGTCAAAGTCCTCCAGGGCTGCAGCCCTGGAGCAACTGGGAGTTCTGGGAAGGAGAGGGGAGCTGACTCTTCATGACGCCGTTTCATGGCATGAAATCTTTGGGATATTAAGGTGGGAAGCCAGACTTGGGTGCCACCTCAAGCAGTTGGTGCTCAGTGTGAGGCTGGCACTGGGAGATGCCCCATCCCTGGGAGAGGATCCCGGAGACCTGGAGCCTCCATCCTGCCCTGGGGTGCCAGGAGTGGAAGGGGGGCTGGAGACCCCCAGGCTCGCTCTGCACCCCCAGCCCCAGACCTGGTGAGCTGGTGCCATCCCCTCCCCTGCCCTGCTGGGATGCCAAAATATGGCCCAGGGCACAGGGGGCACATCAAGTGGATAAGAAGTGGATTTGCGAAGGAGTCTGGGAACCACAACTCTCTGGGTTTACTGGTGGGGGACACAGGCAACCCTGGGAACCCTGACAGGGCCTCTGTGCTCAGTTCCTGTGGAGCTCCTAAATTTATCCACCCTTTTATGTGCCAGTGCATTATCCACTCTCCCATAAGCCTCTTTCCAGCATCAGGACTTAGTGCTGGCCATGGATCCAAACAGCAAATCCTGTCCCACCCCAAGGGCACTCAGACAATCCCCGTGGAGACCTCGCCAAGTTGTCACATCTGGTTTGGGTTTGGGGGTTGGAGGGTCATGTTCTCACACTGCTGCAGACACACAAACCCCTCCACAGGCTGATCAGGCCTTCAGGGCTCAGAATAAAGCAGGAATGAGAAATAGAATGGACCAAAATATGTCACAAATGTCTCTCCATGACCATCATCCAGGCTGTGGTGTGGGGGTGAGCAGCATGAATGGCTCAGCCTCAGCCCCCCTTGGCAGGAGCCTCCTGTCCTGTCCTCTCCCATCCTGTCCCTCCTGTCCCCTCCTCTCCCCCTGTACCTCTGTCCAGACTGAGATGCCCCACGGGCAGCCTCTCCTGCAGCTGGAACAGCGCCAGCTCCTGCAGACTGGCCCTCTCCAGCTCGGACAGGCTCTGCAGGGCCACGGGCTGCATCCCAGGGCTGGGGCCTGGCACAGGGGGCGAGCCAAAGGTCCTCTGGAAAACACACCTGTGTGAAAGGAACACATGGCAGCGACACCTGCCTTAGGAGAGAAACTGCTGGGAGCACCCCAGGGAGTCTTTGCAGGAGACATTTGTCCCTCTGTCACCTCTCCAAAGAGCCAGTGGGGCTGCAGAGCCCCAGCCACATCATCTCACTTCAACCTTCCAAGCAAAGGCCTTGGAGGCATCAGGAGAAGATGTTCAGATTTGATATTGGGAAGGAATTGTTCCCTGTGAGGGAGGCCCTGGCACAGGGCACCCAGAGGAGCTGTGGTTGCTCTGTCCCTGGAAGTGTCCATGGCCAGGTTGGACAGGGCTTGGAGCAGCCTGCACTGGTGGGAAAGGTCTCTACATGGAAGGAGATAAGCTTTAAGATCTCTCCCAAATTCTATGATTTATCTCTTTTAAATCACAAACAACTGCACATGACCGAAAGCCGCAGCCCTTTACCCCAGGCACAGGCTGGACCACAGACCATGGACACACCCCAGACACCCCATCTCCTCTCCCAGAGCTTCGGGGAGCCCTCCCTGTTGTGTGCAGGCTCTGGGGGAGCCCACACAGGGGCCTGGTCCCTCACCCCACACTGACCTGGCTGCCTCCAGCAGTGCCACCTCCTCCTGGTGCCACCTGTGCCACCGCCCCAGCACCACCCGGCACGGTCCAAAGAGCAACAGCAGCCCCAGAGAGAAGAGGGGACTGAGGGCAGAGCACGGGCTCTGAAAAAAACCTCTCCAAAGAGGCTTAAGGCAAGAATGAAAAATAAATGCCTGGAAGTCTCAAGGGATGCAGTGAGACCCCCAGGAACGGGACAGGGCTCTTGTGTCAGTCTCTGCCACACCCTCTAGCCCCTGAGACTGGTTCCTTCTGGCCAGGTTTGAAATCTCAGTTTCTAAAGGTTAGAAATTAGAAATTTAGAAATTAGAATTTAGAAAGTTACATAAATTAAAGAAGGAAAACAAACATAAAGGTGTTGTTTAGAGTTCCCCGTAAGTGGACACTGAAAAGGGAATTCACCTACATCATAGAATCCCACACTGGTTTGGGTTGGAAGAGACCTCAAAAACCATCTCATTCCATCCCTGCCATGGCAGGGACACCTTCCACTGTCCCAGGCTGCTCCAAGCCCCATCCAGCCTGGCCTTGGGCACTGCCAGGGATCCAGGGGCAGCCACAGCTGCTCTAGGCACCCTGTGCCAGGGCCTGCCCACCCTAGGAAGGAATTCCTTCCCAATATTCCATCTATCCCTGCCCTCTGTCAAATTAAAGAGGCACAATGCAGGGATTTTTATAACTTCCATCCTGCTCCCCTGGGACGGCGTGGGGCAGGAAACTCCTTGGCTGTCACAGATGAGAGCATCTCCACAATGCCAGGGACAGCCTCTGCCGCATCAGGAGCTCCCAGCAGGGTGGGAGCAGCTCTGCTGTGCATGGAAGGATGGATGGTGATGGATGGACATACCCCCAGAGAGACACACTGTAGGGAATTACCTTTGTGCAGCTGAAGCCCCACACGCCAGCAGAGCTCACGGCCACATCCCCAGCCTGAGCAGAGTCCTGGGGGATGTGGCCGCCATGGGGCGAGGAGGAGGAGGAATCCCAGTCAGAGAGGGAGCAGCAGAGGGAAGGCAGGAAGGAGAAGGCAGGAAGGAGAAGGCTGGACAAGCTGCTGCTTATCTGCCCAACCGCAGGCGCCACTCGAGCAGCCCTGTGATGTGCCACCACCACTGGTACTGCCAAAACTCATCCTCCAGGAGTTAACCCCAAACACCTGTCCTGCTTCTCACCCCAGGTGTGGATTTATATCCCTGGGAAGAGCTGAGATGGGAACCAGCACCTCCAAGCCAGAGGCACAAGAGCAGTGTGGGTGTCCCTGCAGGGGACAGGATCAGTGATCCCTGTGAATCCCATGGGACAGGAGAGCTCAGCCTGGACAGGCACCAGGCTCCCCATAAGGAAAGAAATGCTGGCCCACAGTGGGGGCAAAGGCAGAGCCCCACAAAAATCCTCCTTTGAAGGGGATGCCAGAGCAGGAATCTCACTAACTCAAAAACAGAACTGGTGCTTATTTCAGGAAATCTCATGGGGAAAGCTCAGTGCAGCTGCCCCCTCCATTCCCAAGGAGCAGTGGCTGCTCCCCCAGTCTCAGCTGCAGTTTCTCTCTTCCCAGCTGGAACAAAGGGCCCACATTTACCTTGCCTGTGTCCTCTTGCAGCCGCACCAGCAGCTCCTGGAGCTCCCGGCTCTTCCTTTGGGACAATGGCTTTCACAGCAGCATCTCCTCAAAGGCTCCAGGGGCCCTTCCAGCCCACAGGCGGGAGGAGAAGTGGGGAAGTGATGGAAAGGAGCTGCCACAGCCGAGGGGAGGAGAGAGGGGATGAGAATGTGAATTTTCTGCCAAAGAAATGAGAGCCAGAAACAGCGTGTGGAGAGAGGGCAGGGCTGGATGGAAGGAACTGCTCTTCCCACGCTGGACACGGAGCCTTGGCAGGGATTGCTCATTGCTCAATCCCCTCCATCCTCAGCTTTCCCTGCTCCCCATCCATTGGCAACCAGGACACCCCCAAAGCATCAGCTGTGCTGCCAGGTGAAACCTGAACTGGGAACGTGCTGCCTGGGCTGGTTGGGGAGGGCCAGTGGATGATTCCCACCTCAGCTCTCTGTGCAGACCTTCCTGGTGCTCCACCACGGCATCTTCCCCATGACAGTGTCTGGCAGGGTCTGGCACAGGCTGGGCACATGGATGCTCTCCAGATCCAGGGTCCCTGCAGAGCTCTGCTGTTGAGGAGCTCACAGACCTCATGGGGTGGATCTACAGCTCAGGTTGGAGGCTTACAGACCTTGGAGAGCCTTCCAAACCTCTACCAACATCCAAAATTGGCACTTCCTTGCCAATTAACACACTCCTTGCCATGAGCCCTTTGGGGGCCACAGCCGGGCTCCTGGCCCATGATCACGGAATGGTTTGGGTTGGAACAACAAAGAAAGCAGCAGGCCGAAGATTTGCCCATAAAAAATGTTTATTCCTTAAAAATACAGCATTCATCTGCAGGGACACAACTATTCAGAGCATTTTTTAAAAGGGTTTTTATCTGCTCCCAGTGTGGCAAGCGCTCAGTGTTGGGAGCAGGGAGAGCAACAGCCCACGTGGGAACAGCCTGGTCCCAAGGGAAGATCTCTGTCACCCATCCCTGGATGTCACCTCAGCCCATCTGCAGGATAGATTTCTCCTGGGAGAAACCTCAGCCTCTCTGGAAAGGCCCTGGGACAGGGGAAGCAGCAGGACCCTGGGGTGCTCTAGCCCTGAATCACTTCCACAGCACCAGCCATTGCCCCACAGGTCCTGGCTCCTCTCCCTTCTGCTGCCCCATGGAACAACCTGCCTGGTCTCTCCAACAGCCCCAGCCCCCTCAGACCCCCAGGAGGTGGCTCTGGCTGCCCACGGTGCCCTGGCCCCAACCTGCAGCCAACAGAGGCTGGGACCCAGCCAGTCCCTGTACTGCGGGGGCTGCCACGCTGGGGAGCCCAGCCCCGTCCCCACCGAGCCCACGCCTTCCCTGCCTCCGGGGTGCTCCAGCCACGGCTGCTCTCAGGGCTCTGCAACTGTCCTGACTCCTGAAGTTTCTTCCTTTATTTTCCCAAGGAGAGCTCTCACTGAGTACGCACCACCCTGCTCTCGCTCCACCTGGCTGACCCCAAGGGACAGGTGGCACAGGTGCCACATTCCCACCTAGCACAGCAGGGAGGTCTCCTCTGTGACCACCCTGGCTCCCCCAGTGCCTGGGGAGAACTGGTGCCAGGCTCTGCCAGTGGGAACAACAAGGAGGAGGATGATTCATTGGGGCTGGAGGATGAAGGTGCAGGAAGAAATACAAGGGATCTGGAGAGACCTCAGAGCCTTGGAGCGAGTGGCAAAGGGAGCAGGAGCACAGGAAGTGCTCCCCTCTGTCCTTCCTATTGCAGGGAATGGTGAGGGGAGAAACAGAGCCAGCAGGTCAATAGCTGGCTCCAAGCCTGGCTTCACCAGTGGAATTTTGGAGTTTTGGATGAGGAGTTGGTTCACACACCATCAGGTCTCTGTGCCAGGTACACAGAACACACCAGAAATGTCCCTGTACTCACCTGGGCACTACCTTGGCCATGGCACAGGGTGGAGAAGCACCTAGCAGGATGACACCAGGGTTGGGAAATACCTGAGAACAGGAACATATGAACTGGGGCTTCTCCCCCAGAGTGAGGTGGGATCAATAGCCCAAGTGAAGGGCACCAACACCTGGGGCATGGGGAACAAAGAGGAGGGGCTGGAACTGTGCCAGCTGCTGTGCTGGGAGCACATTGGGATGTCTAGCAGAACAGGAATACTGCACGGGGTGACTGAGAGCTCTGCAGGTGACGCCAGGCTGGGAACGTGAGGCTGCTGCAGGCAGGAGGATGCAGAGGGCTCCAGGCAGGCTGGGATGGGCTGAGCTGCGCTACCCTGCACCTCTGCACAGCTGGGCAAGAGCATGGCATGCACTGGGAACATGAAGAACAGGGCTGGCAAGGATCAGGAGCAGAGGAGTCTGTGCTACTTGAGCTTGGTCTCCAAAGCAAAGTAGGTGAAGGAACTGAGTGGAAAATCACCAAAAGTCAGGCTGATGTTGCTCTTCTCCACCCACATCCCCAGAAAATTAAACACCCTTCCCATGTAGAAGATTCTGTATAGACTGGCCCAGAGCATGAGTGGCACTGCCAGAATCCCCCCTCAGCCCCCACACCTCAGCTTAACTGCTAACAGAGAGAACAGCAAAACAAGAAACAATTCCTTGGCTCAGAGGCCGCTGACACATCTAAATCTTCTCTTAAAACATACCTTGGTTTTTACTAATAGAAATATCTAAAAAATGCCTTTTTTCCCCCCTTTTGGTGATCTAGAAACCAGAAGATGCCCCTTTGTTGTTGCTTCAGGACAGTCTGTGGCTGTTCCTAGCAGAAGGAAGGTTGAGGAGGAGGAATTTGGGCACACAAGCACATACAACATTGGCAGAACACAGAGTCAACACGCTGTGCTTCAAAGGGTCAGGCAGGAGCTTTTTTCCCCAAATATATTGAACAGCACTTGCCCAATAACAAATAACTGATCAAAGCAGCTGCAGAACTTGGAAGTTCTTCCCGTGCTGCTCTGGACTTGGTTTCACTTTTACACTTCGTACCCCGAGGCCACGGTGTGAGGGAATCATCAGGAACAGAGGAAGGAGCATCCCAGGTTTTCTCAACATCCATATCCCACTGTTTCCAGCGTTAGGTCAAAGCTCAAGTCATTTTCAACCCATCAAAGCCACAAAACTTCCACCTCTTCTCCAGGCTGGCCCCAACCCCGCTCAGCTCCTGCCGGAACGTGTTCTGCAGTCGTGTCATGAGCACTTCCACCTCTGCCGTGCAGATCTGGGGGAACACGAGGAAAACAGCACTGAAAGGGAAGATGGAAGCCCTGATGGCTGGTGATAATTCAAACTCAAACAGTTACATAGCTGAAGTTCATCCAGGCTTTCCCTGAACTCCTGGGGATAATGCTGGGACATCAGGAGCTGTGACAAGAGCTAAGACTGGGGTTGCATCACTGCACAGAAGGAACGTGAGGTGAGCCCAAGGTCCTGCCAAGCCACGCTCAGGGCTACAGGCAACTTCTGAAGGGCTCTTCCATGGCTCCAAACCACCTTGGATCTTAATTTTTGTGCTCTCTGCTGATCTTCTTGGTGAGAATGATGGACAGGGAACAGGAGAAAGATATTCCCCTTCCTTTCCTGTTGGCAGCTTCAAGAAATCAGGTCGTACTTCCAAGTACTCCCCCTCCTCCTGCCTCACCTCAGGCCCAAAGATCCGCTCAGGGTTAAAAATAACATCCCAAACTAATCTGAACTCCTGCCAGAGTCAAGGAGAAGACAGAAGAGCTCAGAAGGAACACAAAGGACAATGGAAATAGCCCTAAGTGTGAGTGAACATGAGGAGACTGATGCCATAGCACAGGTTAAATAAAGGGTGGGCTCTGCACAGGGGTTCTCCCAAGCAGAAGCTCACAGAAGTCCTTTTCTGCACTGTGGATACCAAAGAGGAAGTTCCAGAAAGCAGCTGAGTGCTATGATGGTAGTTCTATAGGAGTTCCAAACCAAAATAAAGGCAGCCGGTGGCCCCACAGACAAATTTCAAGCTAGAATGAGGAGATAAAATTATTAACTCTGTCTTTATAAGGCTGAAGTGAGCAAGGCCAGGGAGCCATGTTTTCTTAGGAAAGGGTAAACTAAACACTCATTTATATACACAAGCAGCTGGATAAGTTCCAATCCAAAGACAGAATTCCCATGACTGTGGGGCCTCCTGTCCCTGGGGCTCTTTAAGGAAGACAGTTGGAGACCAGGATAGAGGACAAAGATGTAATTCCTTCCTAAAGGAATGAGATTTAATTCCTTCCAGAAGCCTTTGCACAGTTGCTCCCATTTACTCTGAAAAGGAGCACAAAGCCAGCGGGACATGGGACTGCTTGGGGGTGTAGTTAGTTAGTGGTGAACCCCAAAGCTGGGCTGCTTTGGGCACCTGGAACAGTGCAAGTGTCCCTGCCAGGGCATGAACTGAATGGGCTTTGAGGTCCCTCCCAACACAAACCATCCTATCACCCTGAAATTCAGCCCATCCCCCATTCTCTTCCAGCAGATTTCTGCAGGGAGCAGAGCCCAGGCCTCAGTGTCCAGCCCAGGCTGTCCCACACCCACCTTGCTGTCCAGGCGCTGCAGGTAGGAGCAGATGTACTCAATGCTGGCTCCAAACGGATGCACGTGGAGAAACGTTGAAATTATCCCTGGGGAAAGGAACACCACAAAGGTCATTGTCACGAGACAAAAGCCAACTGGGAACACCAGCCCTGAGCCCCTGCAGGCAGCCACACCCTGACCCCAGCAAAGCTCAAGGTTTTCCTCAGGTCCAGGACTCCCACCTCCCTTGGGATAACCAAAGGCGCCAGAGGTGGGCAGAAGGAGTGCAAGGTCACCTTGAAGCAGGTCCCCCCAGCTCAGGTCTCTGGAATCACCACTGAACCAGCAGAACTCACCAACTAAGAGAACTTCTCGTTCAGATTTCACAGGGCTGTTGCTCAAGGTCTTCTCCACTGGACATTCCTTCTCCTGGCTGCAGGCACAAACTCTGGACGTGCTGCTCTCCTGCAAAAGCCACAGGACACATTCCAGACAACCTGGCACACCAGGGACTCGCTTGGGCAGGCTCCACAGAGCATGCAGGGGTGTTTTCCTGGTTTTCTGAGTCACTGCATCCATCACTGCTGTATCTGAAGTTTATTTTCAGAAATGCTCCCAGCAAAGCACAGCTGTGTCCATGGTGCTGGGCGTCATCCACCAAGTGAGATGAAAAGGTCACAAAGTTCAGCAGATGCCACCACACACCCTGCACCAGCCCTGCTCCCTGACATGACATCTGCTCCACAAGGGCCTTGCATTAAACAACAAAATACAAACCAGACCGTGGCCTTGCCATGACTGATTAAGCTGCAGAGGTTTATTTTTCAAATGCCCACACTGACACACATGGGATTAATCAAGTGCCATGGGGCTGCACAGGGCTTAGATCAGACTGTCCCTGACTTGAATTTGTGATACTGAATTAAAACAGAATTGGGCATAATTTATTATCCCTGGCATAAACACCACAATGCAAAGACAGTGGCTGCACTAAAAGCAGAACTTGCTTTTATTCCCTAGTTTTATGCGGAATTCCAGTGGCCTGAGAGCCGTGGACAGCTATAATTGGGAAGAGCTTCCAGTGACCAGTGAGATGGGCTGGAGGGAGGCCAGTGACCAAGATAGAACTCAACGGTCCCCTGGGTTTGCTCAAATTCTTACACCAGTGCAGTTCTCAGCTCACAAGGCTGAGGCTGTGCCCAAATGGCCTGAGCTTCCACATTTGCTTCTAGAGGAGAAAGAGCAGCTCTGCCCTGTGGAAGCTGATCCAGGGACTGCAGCCCAGCAGCTACACTGCAAACCCAGAGCCTGCCTGCTCCTGAAGATCACAGAATCATGGGATGGGTTGGGATGGAAGGGACCTTAAAGCCCACCCTGTTCCACCCCCAGGGACACCTTCCACTATCCCAGAGCAGCAGCTCTTGGACTTACATTCCCTTGGCAGTCAGCTGCATCTCCCTCCTTGTCCTCTTCATCTGCCATGCTCTGCTATATATGGGCAAAGAAAGGAAAGATTACTGATGATAATCTGTTATTTTTGTTTTGAAGATCCTGCTCTGATGATTACTCGACTACACAAAACCATTTTTAGTTAGTAGAAAGGCATTATCTTCCCTAGCTCCTGGCACAAAAAAGTGGGACTACAGATGGAAAATGAGATAAACCCAGTATCTGGCTCTATGGGCCAAGGGGGAAGTGCTGCCTCATGCTTCTTTTGTAATTGTGTCTGTGCTATAGAGGAAAGAACCCAGCAAGTATAGAGTCAAATCCACAATCAAATCAGAGGGGATCAAACCTGAGAAGCAGCACTATGGATTTCTGTTTGGAATACTGCATGGATTTTTGTTTGGAATAAACCCAGCAAGAATAAAAATATTAAAACACTAACAAAAATTTCCAGTTCCAAAGTGTTTTATGGAGGGCAGATCAAAACATCTCCTAAACCACAGTTGTAAATATCAGTGTCTGATAACTGAGACCTTTTCTCTTGTCTTTTAAAAGCTCATGTTGCAGAAAACCCCGCTCCAGCTGTGATACCACCGTACACTGTTCAGTGACAGTCCTATTTTACCTACACAGTTGCTGAGATTGTCTCACAGGTACATGAAGCAACTGCAGGTCCATTCCTGACAGACATCATGCAATTTGACAAGTAATTTTTCCTCACTTTCCAAGGACAACTGCTCGAAACCAGGGCTGGGCATTCTCACCAGGAGCACAGGACAGATGTCCTTCACCACAAAGGTGAGGACTGCACAAGGAAGACCTGCATGGCACATACCTGCTCCTTCAGGTTTTCTAGTAATGTTTCTATTTTAAGTTTGTCTTCTTTCACTTTTTCCAACTCAGCTTCTCTCTTTTTGTACTCCTCTTGGACTTTCAAAAGATGCTGGAAGAGAAAAGATAAACTCTTAACCTGCCTTCCACCTTCTCAACCTGCGTTCCACCAACTATTGTTCAAAGACCATAAAATTTAGAAGGGCTTTTCCATGAAGACCAGACAGATCACATCCAGAACCACTACAAGATGAAATATAAATGAAAGATCCGCCGTAGAAACACCTTTGCCTATTAGCATAGAAAAAAACACAGCTGTGTAAACATGGGGCAGTAATCCCATCCCCAATGGATCAGTTGCCTATTTCCCAACTCAGCTGGTTATGGACAGGTCCAAGTACCAAGACTTGGTACTTTGGAAATCAGAGTAAAGAGCACACAAGGAATCCCTCAACTATGGATTGCTTCCATGGGACTTATCAGGTCATACACAATCCCTGGTATTAATATTTTCTTTGGCAGGTTTTTTAGCATCACTGGACACAACAAAGTTGCTCCCCCCTGCCAGACTGGATCCTGCTAAAATGTTTTTCCAAGTGTTTCTGCCACCCATCCCAGCCTCTTTCCCCTGCAGCACAGCCCCAGCTATGAAAAATTCCAGGCCCACCTTCTGCATGCCCTGCAGAGCCTGCTGGAGGAGCTTCATCTGCTGCTCCTTGGTGGTGTCCTCATCCCTGGAGGCCTTGCCCTGCTCCTGCTTGAGCAGCTCCACCTCGTTGCGATAGGCGTCCAGCTGCCAGCGCAGGCTGTCGTTCTCCTCCTTCAGCGCCTCCACCTGCGACACCAGCGCTGGGGACAGCACAGCAGTCAAACCATGGACAGCAAGGAACCCCTGGCTGCTCTCCCCACCCTGCGCACGGGCTCAGCAGCTCAGGTTACCAATCCTGAGCACACAAAGGAATGGCTCCAGCTGCTGGGGATATCACAGGGCTGGAGCCCCTCTGCTCTGCAGCCAGGCTGGGAGAGCTGGGGCTGTCCAGCCTGGAGAAGAGAACGATCCAGGGAGACCTCAGAGCCCCTTCCAGGGCCTAAAGGGGCTCAAGAGAGCTGGAGAGGGACTTTGGACAAAGGATGGAGTGACAGGACAAGGGGAATGGCTTCCCACTGCCAGAAAGAAACCACTGAAGAGAAGCACATTATGAGCTGTAAAAAGGGATCTTACCTGACTCTTCTGTTTCTTTCATCTCTGA
The DNA here is from genome assembly GCA_019023105.1 of Diglossa brunneiventris. Taxonomy (NCBI): domain Eukaryota; kingdom Metazoa; phylum Chordata; class Aves; order Passeriformes; family Thraupidae; genus Diglossa; species Diglossa brunneiventris. The sequence continues at coordinate 19,252,862 of CM032357.1, forward strand.
TGGATCTTCTATTTCTTCATCAGACATTTCCATCTCCTCCTCTCTCCGAATGCCCATCAGCTCATCATTGTGGATGTTACGGATTTCCTGGGGTTCAGAAGCAGAGAGGGTTTCAATACAGAGTTCGAGGAACAGGTTGGCTGAATGAAAAGTTCCTGAAATATAGGTCTGCAAAAAACAACTGCAGGACATGACTTAAAAACTGGCACAGATTATTAGATCAAGGACAATATCCAGCACAAGTCACTCTGTCAGAGCTACTGGGATTACAGACCCTTCCATCTCTCTTCTGCTCTTGTGATGAGGCAGCTCAGCCTTGCTGTGCAAACCATGAGGAACTGGAGTCAGCCCTAATTCTCTGGAGCCAAAGGTCCCAACCTGAGCTGGGACAGAGCAAACCAAGCTACAGTTGCACCTTTGCATGTACAGGGACCTCCTCAAGGTGACCCCAAAAGGCTGAGAGACCCTTTAGCCAGCATTTGATATCTACAATGAGGTAAGAGACATTTTAAATTACACCTAAAAATGTACCATATACTCGCAGCATTTTTATAAATATATAAGTATCTGCCAAAATCTGTATCAAGAAGCTGCATCTTGTGGCTTCCACCTTCCTTTAGAAGCAGTCCCTAAGCTGGGGGAGAGCAGAAGACTGAGCCTGGCAGCTGAAGTGCTCCTGAAAGAGGCCTCACCAGTGGTCTCACAGCCTCTTCCTATTGGGAGAACTTACCTTGGAACAAAAGACAGCTCCAATGGAGAGAGAGCTCCCACCCCAGCCACAGCCAGTGATCAGAAGGCAGGGAAGAACGGAAGCACTGGGCTCAGAGTGAATCTGAATCAGCACTTGGCTTCTCAGGTGCAAAAGAAACCTTGGCTCCTCTTTTAGCTGCTACAAAGGTTTGACTCACTGGGATCTGGAAAGTCCCATAGGTACGGTCTCATGGGGAGATCACACCCGGAAGCTTCCCAGGACAACACGGGCATTTAGTGTTCAAGCATGGTGGAGGATTAACAACCTGCTTGGTACCAGCAGGGCCCTGGCTGGGCCTGATCCAGAGTCTTCCCAGGCTGCAGCTTTGCAGGAAGGTGGCCTGGACACCCCAGTCCATAGGGATCACAGGCCAGGATACCTCCGGCCCACCGGGATCCCAGGCCTGCACAGCCCTGGCCTGTGGTGATTATGGATCAGCAGCCTCTCAGCTTTGCTGAGATTCACTCTGGATGTTAAAAAATCTTAAAGGTGAAAGACACCTCCTGGCTTTGCTGGGATAGACTTGCTTTCCAAGTTTCTAGTAAGGAACTCAATTATCCCAGACAAATCCAGAACCACAGGAAGATTTACACTTGGGGTAAGCAATGACAGCCAAAGGACAGGGTGGAGGAGTGGGATAAAACCTCATGAGACTCAACAAGGCCAAGTGCAAGGCCCTGCACCCCCAAGGTGGCAGCTGGCAGCATGGATCCCATTACAGCCCTCAGGACAAACATCTCCCACCCATCACCTTCCAATGGACACCCCTTCTTTACCTTAGTTTCCTTATTTCTGACATTCTGCCTGACTCTCTTATCTGATTTTATAAAGTCTTACTGGACTAAGAACTATTCTTCCTCCAGCAGGAAGAGCAGTGGGAGTGACAAGCATTCTTCCATCAGTTCCTTTCTGATCACCATTTTTAAACCACACATTTCATCATGTCACTTCACGGGATAAATACACAAACATGAGAACATCCTCCCTCAAGCTTTCCAGGCTGTTCATCTGCAATTATTTCCACCTCAAGGTGGAAATATCACATAAAATGTGATAAAAGATTCTGACGAAACTTAAGAGTTGCTGTTTTTTTAAATCTCTCTAGAAGTCCTTCTTGCTTTAATATTAAAATCAGCAGAAAAATCAACATTTATCATCAGTATTATGACTATTACTGTGCACAACTTCCATCAGCAGACAGGTCTCGATGTATTGCTACTGGTGACACAAATACCAAGAGAAAATTTATTACCTGTACCACAAGAGCCTCCTGAGTGATTCCCACCTCACACTGTGAAGGAAGGTGTTGTTATCCATGCGAGCATCGTGCAAACTGAACATCAACATCCTGACAAGCAAGAGACTGTGCTGGAGGATCTAACACAAGAAAAGATTACCAACCTCTGCTTGTTTGCACCACACGCTGATGTTCTTACGCTGAGCTTTCGTGAAATGGTCCCAAGCCTTTTGTTTGGAGGCAGAATGGTACACGGCCACTATCTGCTCGACTGGAGTGGCAAATCAGCAGCAAATCGGGCCCGAATAGCATCCAGAGAGGGCGAACAAGAGGAGTAAAGGAGTAAAAAAGTGGAATCAGGCAGGTGGTTTGGCTCCCCTTTTCTCATAACACTGCACTGTGCTGATGCTACACTCAGGGAGGGGGCTCAGTCTCTGGAAAGAGCCTTGTGGGCTTCACCAGGCCAGTGCCAAACGCTCACAGAGCAACGACCAACTGGGGCATGGGCTCTGCTCTCAGCTGGGAAAAAGGCAGGACAAGTGGAAAGAAAAGGCAGCACAGGTGCTGAAAAATATCCAAATGTGTGAGGCTGGCTGGGAGTGTAAGTTCAGAGGGGCAGGACTCACCTCTGAAATGGGGTGATGAGCTACAACCATGAGTTGGCCTTTGGACAGTGCCATGGCCTGTGTGAGCTACAGGAACATGACCAGGACCAAAGCAAAGGCACCAGCCATCAACTATTCTGGGTTCCGGGATTTATTCCTCCTGCTTCTCTAGAAAACGTAAGAGGATTTGGAATACACGAAGTGTTTCTCCTTGGCTGAGAGCTCACCCACAGCACAGAGCACATCCACTTGATTTTTTCTATGCTTGTGATGCAGTACTCATAATTCTCACAAAATAAACACATCTCCCTGCTCGTTAGAGTAACCTAAGAGTGGCTGAGATATCAGTCTTTGTTTTAGAGAGTGGAGATACACACTAGTCACTACTACTACTTACTCTGCAGTGCTCATTGTAAGTCCCTCTGGACCATGTGCCCGTAGTTTTTACCATTAACAGAATTTAAAGGAAAATAATAATTTTAAAAAAACAAGTAACAGCTAAAATTACTATATACAAAACCAAAAGTTAAGAATGCTCAAAAGCTAGGCAAGGGGCTCAAAGAAAATTAGTACAATTGTGGAGAAGGTACTTGTAATGAAGTAAAAATATTCAGATTTACTAAAGCAAGGATGTGTAAGCGGCAATGAATGGTCTGAGAAACTATTACAAATCACATCCTGGAATTAATACAGTCCATGCCTCTTCCCTGATCTCCTGGTTTTATAAAGTACTGGGATTTGAAAGACCCAGGGTCTGCAACAGGGTGTTGGAAGCACTCTGCTGCTCCTACCTTTTGCGAACAAATCCTGCACACTTCGCTGAGGCACCAGATTCCCAGGAACTTACCTTGTTTGTGCACAGGAGGGGTTGAAAAGATGACAGAACTAATAACAAGACGATAATTATGAGGAAACAAATTCAGAATTCATTCTCTCCTCCCCCCAGATGTGGACTCTTACTCCAGTAAAAAGTACCACAAGTGATTTTTGCCAGGTCAGTGCCATGTGATTCCAAATCAGCCAGAGTTGCACTGAAGCGATTGCCACGTCTTTTCCCAGAGCCCTTTTAGTGGGGCCTCTCCAGACTCTGGAAATTAAGAGTCTTCCCTACACCACACAACCAACATCCAGCTTGGAGACACTACTCACACTGCACCAGGATCCCTGAGAGAGCCAGTTTGAACTTCTCTTTAGCTTCTTCCATCTCCTTCTCATGAGCCGCCTTCTCGTTGATGAGCCTGCGTATGTGGCTGTTGGCTGACTGGATCATGGAGTAGAAGTTGTTGGCAGTTCTCCTGTTCACTTCCCCGCGTTCTATCCAGGTCAGCAAGGTCTGGATGGCTTCCGAGAACTTGGTGTCATCTGCAGGAAGAAAGGATAACTTTACACCACAGCTCTGGGGTGGCCTGGGCAGCTTTCAGGTCCTTCCCTTGGAGCTGAACTGCTCCTTCAAAGGTCAGCATCCTTCAGGTGACTCATCGCAACTCCTGGAAGCAAGGAAGGATCTGAACACGTGGCTGTACAAAGGAAGGCAAGTCCAGCACCAAGCTGATGAGCAAATCACCTGCTGAGGTGCACAAGAGGAGGAACAAGCACTAGAAACTTGCTGGAAAACATCACATCTACTGAGATGGAACCTTTTGTGAAAGGAGATGACCTCCAGCTCCAAAATCATCAGATCACACATGAATCTCAGGCTTCCAAGAAAGTCTTACATTAGTCCTTCCAACCAAAATTATGTGGAAGAAACTTGTACTGAACAGTTTTGATTTGCACAAGTTTCCTGCATTCAACAGGTTTGTTCAGCCTCGGGAAAATAAGATTTAAGGGAGACCTCATCACTGTGTCCTGGGGAGGGCTATGAAGATGGAAACTCCTCTTTTACAAGAGAGGCACATGGAAAGGACGAGGGGGAATGGGTACTCCTGGAGACAACTTTTCACAACAGCAGCATTGTGAAAGTGCTGGACTCCCCAGTACCAGAGGCTTTCAAGACTGGGCTGGGCAGAGTGTTGGGCCATCTGGTCTAGACCATGCTTCTGCCAAGAAAGGTCAGGCCAGGTGAGCCTTCAGGTCCTCTCCATCCTGAGATTCCACAAATGTGATTCAAGCGCAGGGGTGTTCCAGATTGCAAGGCAAGATGTATTCCATTACCATCTGTATGGCAGTTGTCTTTTGTCAAGTGGGCAGTTTGCCTTCATCTCTCTCTTTGAGTGACCACAATCACTCCTCCCTGGGGAGGGGACATCTGCTGATAACAGACTATTGAATGTCACTGCATGGCTGATAAGAACTACAGCATCCCGTTGTGAGATGCTCCGCCCAGGGGGAGGAGCCAAGCATTCCTACCTGGATATAATCCAGAGGTTTTGAGACACCAGCACGGCTTCTCTACGGGATTCCCCAGAGGGAACAACAGCTGCCTCTTCTTCCACTGGATGTTCGAAGGAAGAATACATCCCTCTGTACAGGACTCCCCTGCTCCAGCAGAACCACCCCTGACACTGCAGGAGGGCTGCAGCCACATTTCCAATGGGACTGTCACCAACACCCTGACCCACAGGGTGTCAGGTTGTGGTTCTGACTCTGTCAGTGTTGTTCTAGTGTACTGCATTGTTTATTTTATCCTCTTATTTTTCTTCCCTATTAAAGAACTGTTATTCCTGCTCCCATATTTTTTGCCTGAGAGCCCCTTAATTTAAAATTTATAGCAATTCGGAGGGGTGGGGAGGGTTTACATTCTCCATTTCAGGAAAGGCTCCTGCCTTCCTTAGCAGACTCCTGTCTTTCCAAACCAAGACAAGGGGGTTTTTGACAAAAGAAGGAAGATGGTGGCAGAGCTGCTGTGTGCTGACCCCTGGAGAAGACAGAGCTCTGCCCATCCAGCCCCTCTCACCTTTGAGCTTCTCGGCTACCACGCTGCACTCGTGGTCGGAGTAGTGGACGACAGGGGGTGGGGAGGGCGGGCGGAAGCGCTCCTCAGCCAGGCGGCGCCGGTGCCGCTCCTCGCGCGCCAGCATGCGCTGCTTGCACTCCCACTCGTACAGGTCATCCCGCGCCTGCGCAAAGTCCACGTGCAGCCGCCCCGTGTCCTTCTTGTCCGTGCTGGAGCCCAGCCGGATGCGGTAGCCTGGCAGGAGGGAGGCTGGTCAGTAGGGCAGGGGACTTACCTGAGGCTCCCATGGCTAAAGGAGCCCTGACGGTTTGGCTAACAGGGAAAAAAACCTCACTAAGACAAGCCAACCAGCCAAATAAAACCCCACTAAGACAAGCCAACCAGCCACATAAAACCCCACTAGGACAAGCCAACCAGCCAAGTAAGTCCAGCCCACCAGTCAGCAAATTAGGAGCAAACGTCCATTTTTTTAGGCACTATATACAGAATTAGCTGGATACTTATCCATGTAAGATGAAAATAGACTCTGCACCTCAGCACAGTGTTTTGTAAACATTTTCAGGTGACAAAGGATTGCTGCCTTTCCTCTCAAGAGGTGTTTTCGTATATTTAAGCAGAAATGCAATGGCAGCAGAAGGCAAACTGACACAGCATCAGAGAAATCTGCCCCAATTCTATTGTTCTGCCTATAACACACCACCACAGCTCTGTCCCAGAATTTTAAGCTTCTCTCTGAGCCAAACACACCCACCAGACAGGTAAAGTGCCTTGTCCACCATGAACTCCTCAGCAAAGCGGATGTGGCAGAAGTTCTTCTTGCTCTTGCGGATAGCTATGACCTCCCCACACTGCTCAAACACCTCCATGATGATCTGCTCCGTCCCGTTTTCCGGCAGGCCTCCAACAAACACTGTCTTGCACCCTGGGGGCCTCTCTCTCGTGGCTGGAGGGGGAAGATCTGAAGAGAGAAAGCAGAGTAGGTCAGGTTTTGGGTTGCCAGAACACACTCCTTCCGCCTGCTCCTCTCTCCTGAGAGATGACCACACCTTCCTGGCTTCCTCCCAACACACTCCTGGCTATGCCACGCTCAGATTTATGGAGTGGATCCATAGCACTGCTGAGGTGTTGGATAAAAATAAGCAGATTCACCAGCATGTTTGCAAAAAGAAGACCCTGGGAGTCTAGAGCCCTCCAAACACTCTCCTGAGTGCAGAAAGTTCACTAAGCAGCTGTCAAAGAAGCAGCACCAGGAGCTCCTAACTTCATCATGGAAGGTGCCTCAAAATCACAGCTTAAAAAACTGTCCTAATGTAAATAACACATAAAAAACGTACTCAGGAGATTCTTTGTGCTGCAACTGCACACAATCCAGACTTGTGTGCTTGAGCTACACCTCACACTGCACACGAGAATCAAACCATGAGGACTTCAAACACTCAGTGACTGGAATGGTTTCTTCCCCAGACCTTATAAATCTAGCAGCTGAAAAGGCTATTTCTGAAAATGGCAAACAGGGACAAGACCAGGCTTTCTTGTTGCTCTGTCACCCTCTTGCCAGCAGTGAGTCCCAGGAATGGCCCTTTTCTCACACACACCTGGGTTTATATAAACAAAGGGATACCCTATGGTGACAAAGGACAAGCAGACAGTTACGTGGGTTAGGTGGGAAGAGAGTGCAGCTCTTGCAGTGGATGATCTCCTTCACAGCCGGCATGTCCGGAGGGATGGGAGGTGGGACGATCCCCAGGCCTGGCATCATGGGGTTGATTGGAGGGATTCCAGTCATCATTCCAAGAGCAGGATCAAAATCTAAATGGGGGAGAGAATAAGGGAGTCAAGCGTGGGGGGTAGAGTCATACAGTGACTGTGAGCTCTGACAGCAAATGGGGAACACTCCCACGCATGCCGGTGAAAATCAGCAGCATGCCAACATCAAACTTTAGATCTGTGCCCTTAAAATAATGTTTTAAAACTATTTCATTGCTCATTGCCACAGTCAAGTAACTTTTCTCCATTAAAATAAATTATTTCCTTCTCTCCTCTGTAGACACTGGCTCCCATCTAATGTACAGCCATTCCCAGAGAGGTTTGCCCACAAAAAGACACCTGTGACATATGGAAACAGTGGAAAACCTGACCCAGTTTGGTTGTATTAAGTAGTTCAGCAGCACAGACAGTTGTGACACAGGCTTAAGGGCATCAGGAAGAATTTGTACATGGAAAAGGTTGCCAGGCATTGGAAGGAGTGGAGGCCCCATCCCTGGAGGTATCCGAGGATGTGGCACTCAGTGCTCTGAGCTGCTGACAAGGTGGGGATCAGTCACAGGTTGGACTCAATGTGGAGGTCTTTTCCAATCTAAACTGGGCTGGGATTTAGGGCATCATCTCACCAAGCAGACAAGTGCAGCAATTGCAGCAGCTAAGAACCTGCCATTTCCTCAGTACTTTGAAACACAATCACAGCAAAAAAAACACATCTGAGGCCAATCCTCTGCCACCAACCGGCGTTTTTGGAGGAAGGGACAAGAAACCTTCCTGTTCCAACTGTGAAACATGGATGTAGGACTACATGGGAATTGTATCCTTATCCATGGGATAGGCCTGTGTTGATTTTTCCTTCATGGAAGAATGTCAGCAGGAGAATGACATGGAAACAGCATCTCCACAGCAAAGCCAAATGTGAAACAAGGCCTTGGGGATAGGAGAGAACTCTATTATTGTGGAGAGAGTTGGGGCTGTTCAAACTGGAGGAGAGAAGGTTGTGCTGTCTGCCAACACAGACATTCCCTCCCCAGGTGAGCAGACGGGTCTTATGGCAGGGAAAACATCCTTCTTAGTGCAGCAAAGCACTGGAGCAGTCAGTTCCATTCAGGACTTTGATGTCCAGCATCCTGCACTGCTGGGAAACCAGGCACAGCTCAGCTCTCTTCCTGCAGGAGCTCTTTCATCCAGTACAAGATGACTCAGTCATGCACATGTATTTCACACTACAAGATGGTCATTTCTGGAGCAGAATTCTCCATTAATTTTTGCCACATCCATTTTGCTACCCTGCTGCTTTCCTCTTCATCTTCCTCCCTTCCTTACCAGCCACTGCAGTTCAGTTTAGAGTAATGCTTCTGGATGCCACTGGTTTCCTGACCTCTGTGTGGCATCCTCCTCCTCCTGCACCACGGCAGGATATCTAGGGGTACCCCACAAAAACTATTATTTCCATTAAAATACATGTATTCTCATCTCCTCTCACTTCAGGTCTCTAAATAAATCACTTGCAGCATGAATGCATTTCAAACACAGCTCAGTGTGTACATGGTGGCTGTCCACCCAGCCACAGTACAACAGGCTGTTCCCAAAGAGCTGTGAAGGCTCAGCTCACCAGGCAGGAGGGGCTGTCCTGTCATGCCCATGGGAGCCATGCCCAGGTTGTTCATGGCGGTGGCCCAGGCAGTCGGGTCGGACATTGGCAATCCCATCAGAATGGAGTCCAGGCTCAGATTTCTGCCACCATCTGTTGAGAGGAACATAAAAATGATTAAGGGCTTAGAGCAGATCTCAGCTCTGCCCAGCTAGGCTCTGCAGTGTCAGCACCCAAAACCAGAACTAAATCCACTCTCAGGGAAGAGACGGTAAAAAAAAACCCCACCAGTGCTGTGACTCTGGAGCAGCTGGGTCCTGGAAAACACCTTAAAGCACCTCAGTTATGGTTTATCCACTGCAATTAACAGCTGTAAGGGACCTTGAAGGAGCACTGATTAAGGGTAAGGAGACACTGATTCCTCACAAGAGATTTAGGAACAAAGGACACATCCAGCAGGTATAAACTGTCAGACTGCACTGAACTGAAGGGAGCTGTCCCAGCAGGATCCTCCCACTGCCATTGAAGTGCTCTGTCAGCTCATCAAAACCATCCTTGAACTGTGCTGTAAAGTCCCTGATTCTCCTTCAAGGATTTTTAACTGTCTGGGGAAACAGCTGCATTTCACCCTCTCTTTCTGCAGCTGAGGGCTTTGCACATCACCTTCCTTCTTGTTGGGGAAGATGAAACAGAAAAGCCTTACAAATATGATTGTCTGGAAAAAGATTTTGAGAATATAGAAACTATAAGCAAGATTGAAATGAAAGCAAGCTTTGAGATCCCTCAGTTACTGAACAACTGGAAAACAATGGTGTGGCCAGCTGAAGGTAATCTCCTTTTGATGGAACAACACCCTCTGCTTGCAGACAGGCCCAAGGGTCAGAGCAGACCCTACAGCTTGGCAGAAGGGGCCCAAAGAGGAGTTTTTAGGGTTTAAAATGTAGCACAGTATGGTAATGTAATGATTCTTATAGGCTGTATGTAAATGCTATAGGATTTGTATATTGTACTAGATTGATTAGTGAGAATCAGAATATTCAACACAGAAGAAGATTTATTGTATTGTAACGGGAACTTCGCACTCTTACCTCTTGTCTCTTAGCTACTGCCTTTTACGCTCTTACCCCTTTTACTCTCTTATACTTTTACTCTCTTACCTTCTCATCCTCTCTCCCCCTCTCTTCTCTCAGCCTGCTCTGAGCTGTGTTTGGCAGCTCCCAGCAGGGCCCTGCACCCAGGCCCTCTGCAATAACCCACAAGTTCCAGACCTGGCTGCAGAGATCTCTCGTCTCCATCCATCCCGACTGTGCTACCCCCCATCAATCCTACACCTTCTGCCTCAGGTGCAGCCTCATCCTTCCCTTCTGCACCTGGAACCTCCCTAGGGAAGTTCCCACCTCATTCCCACAGACTGCTCTGTCCATGCTGTAACATCCCACCTCAATAGCACAAGCAGGTACCACATTTCCCCAGTCACACTGGTGGGATTGCAGTTTTCAGCCACAATATAATCTGCAAAGACATTATTCTGTGCTCCCTTTTTTCCCAATGCTTTGTTAGAAATCCTGAAGCTGGCATCTAGGAAGTTTTCCTTGCAACACTCCTTGATCTGACATTACAATATCATACAGTTCTTTTAACACTTTGTTTTTATGACATTATCTTAAATGTGAATGTCTCCAGTCATTCAGCCTGAGGTGTCTTATCCTGCTTTTAATTAAGGTCATGACTTTAATCTTGAGATTCTGTTCAATTAGGAAAATACATCTATTTGGACAAGTATAGAGAATCACAGAAGGGTTTGGGTTGGAAGGGACATGAAAAACCATCCCATTCCAACCCCTGCCATGGGCAGGGACACCTTCCACTGTCCCAGGCTGCTCCAAGCCTCACCCAGCGTGGCCTTGGACACTGCCAGGGATGGAGCAGCAACGGCTGCCCTGTGCCAGGGCCTTCCCACCCTCACAAAGAACAATTCCCTCCCAATATCCCATCTATCCCTGCCCCCTGGCAGTGGGAGGCCATTCCTCACTCTTCTATCCCTACATACCCCTTGGGGAGACCCCATAGTCCAAGCCTGGCTCCAGGCACAGCAGTGGGGCTGCAGCAGCACACAGCTCCCCCTGCCCACCCTGCACAGACACAGCCCTGGATCCAGGCCACTCTTCACAGAACCCTTGAGTCCTGCCAGCAGTGGAGCTGGGAGCAGCAGTGGAGCCGGGAGCAGCTCACCTGGGGGAATGCTGCTCCTCTTCCTCTTTCCCGGGCCACTTCCATCCTCAGCCGGGCTGTCCGACAGCCGCGGGCCAGCAGTGCTGCCCAGCCCCAGGGACTCGCTGCTGGCAGGGTCAAAGGACAGCTGGTTTAAACCTGAAGGAGAAAAGCACACTTAGGGACTTGACTTAAAGTTGTTTGTGATGCTTTTGGATCACTGTAGTGAGAGAAATGCCCAGTTCTGGGCACAAGCAGCACTCCAGGCCTTGAAGGAATCCTGACTTCTGGCCCCTGATGTGAATGTTACACAATAAAATATTACTCACCAGCACCAATTCTACCACCCACACAAATCAAACTGCCTGACAGTGTAAGCCAGGGGTGCATCTTCCCTGGGCTGAGCAGCATTTCAAGCCTGGAAACTCAAAGGACAGAATTTTTCCCTACTTCTTCAGTCCAGAAACACACTGTTAAGAGTTATTTCAGTTTCACCACTTGAGAATTCACCAGGAGTGATTTACTACCAAAAAACAAGGCACAACTGAGAACATCTTCAAAATAAGAAGATGCTGTTGGAATTTTTGTTGAAGGAGTCTGCCACACAGCTGCTCTTGGTCACTGACATAGAAGGGGCTCTGGGATGCACATCCCAAAAAGGAGAGCTACAGACCCCCCCTGGCTGCACCCTCCTGTCAGGGAGCTGTGGAGAGCAAGGTCTCTCACGAGCCTCCTTTTCTCCAGGCTGAAGAGATGAGTCCAGTGCCCTGAAGTGACCATTGAGTTCCTCACTCCACCTTCTGTCACAGCCAGCACTTGCAGGAATGCAAGGCCGAAGGAGCAGTGAAATATCAAGTTTGATTTATCTTTGTCTCAGCAAATTCACCCTGAACAGCCAATACAGTGGGAAAAAAAGAAAAAAACATTTTTTGTGGACCCATATAAAGTGATAAAAATAACCACATTTCTAAGGTGCGCTGTGTTCCCAGGGGAATCAGCAGACTTGAGAGCAGCAACAATGACAATTTCCATCCCAGAGTACTGATGGGCCAAGGCATTTGTACCAAACCTTCCTCCAGCCCCTCTGCAGCGTTGTGATTTCTGTTCCAGAGGATTCCAAGAACTTAATAAACATGGCTGCAGGGTCTGGCTGTAAATAGCCAAGTGGGTACAGGGAGCCTGGCAGGCTCCTCTCCGAGCCACTGAAAGCTGAGAACACAAGAAGCAGCCAAAAAGACAAGGACTATTCAGCTGGCAACAACAATAGTCACGCCTGGCCACGCAGGATGCCTACAATGCTGTGTTAAATATTCCAAAGTCAAAATATCATGGAGGTCATGAGGGCTCAGGAAAACAAATCTGAATGCAGCAGGTTAAAAATAGAGAAGTCGTGCACAGGGAAGACAGCAGGAGAAAAGAAAAGGAGCAGTTCTACGCTTACATTGGTATTATCCATGCAATAGAAAAGGCAAAATTGAACTTGAACAAGAGTTTTCCTGCATTTGGGAATAGGGAAGGATGGAGAGAAGCAGTGGGACAGCCGGACACTGGTGTCACCAGCATGGACAGACACCCTGCTCTGGCTGAAGACAACACTGTGGAGACACCTGGCACTGACCAGCACCTGAATGCCAATGGACACTGCTCCAGCCACTGCCTTCCAACCCACTGGGGAACACAGGCAGCCACTCACTCCAAGGATTTCCAGCCCCAGTTTGGGAATCTCAAATGTCCCAGCATGTCCCCAGGGCCAGCCGACAGCCAGAAGCAAAGCAGCATCAGCTGGAAGGCTCTGGGTAGAGGCACCCGTGTGACCTGGAGCAGGAGCCTTGTCCTCAGGGCTCACCAAAACAGGACCAGCTGCCATCCACCAGAACCCAACAACAAATATCGAGCAGGAAAGTCCTTGGGAAAGCTTTGCTCTCACTTCACCAGGATGGAGAAAAAGCAAATGTGCCAGTAAAGGGCAGTTTGGAAAGTGGGTGATGGAAGCCGTAAGCAAGGGACCTTGTTTGCTGCTCTCTAGCAGCAGTTTGCTCCAAAAATTAAAACAAGCCAGAGAGAAGATTCCCAACACGTCCCAACACACTCTGGAGTAAGAAATCCCTCATTATGTTCGATTTGCCACCCTATACAGGATAAATGCTGTGGATAGCAGTCAACTTTCAGACCCACCTGCCTCTCTCCTGTCATCTCAGTGAGCAGCCAAAGCTCCAGCCACACCCCACTGGGTATGGAGAACAGGCTCAGAAGAAAGCTGAAGCTGCAGGAAATCCTCTCTCCTGGGCTCTGAGCAGGTTAAAAGCTGGCAGGCTCAGCCAGTACAGCCAGGAGACACAAACAGGCACATCCCTCTGTCCTTTGTGCCAACCAGAACGAGTTGTCCTTGGCCATTCCAAGCTGCTCTGCTCAGGAGGGAAGGCACCAGCACAGAAGCAAACCACAGGGGTTTGCTCAGTATTCCTGTAGTAAGCCAGCCTGGAAAGGCCAAAATAAGATTTCTGCATTTGCTGGAAAATGCTACACAGAAGGTAAGGGGGGAGGAGAAAATCTGGGGTTCCAGCAAGTGCCAGAACTGGTGTCAGCACTTCTAGAGCCATATGTGGCACAGGTGTCAGTGTGCCCTTCATCTCCCTGTTCCTATCTCCAGGGATCTTCAGAAGAGTCCATTTAAAAATGGAGTGAGACATGAGGCACTGCCATAATGCAGTGACTAAACATCTAAAAATAAAAACTAGAAGATTCCTCAGCAGAAAAATGGATCAGGGAAAGAAGGGGAGGATGCTGAAAGTGAGCAGAAGGCGACTCCGAGCAAGGCCTCTCCCACAGCACAGCGGGTCCTTGTGGGTGGTTTTCCCCTCTGCAAACAGGTGCTGAGCTCTGCCTGATGGGAAGAGTCCACAGCTTCCCACTGGCCTAAGCAGCACTGACAATGCACAGCCCACTGTCCCACTGGGCTGGGATCAATCCAGGTCTGTGCTGTGGCTAAATACGGCTGCAGCTTCCACAGCACAGCTTCAGAAAGGGGCTGGGGAGAGAGGAAAGATCTCAATGTTCCAGGCATAAATCAAGGGAAGTATCCATCCTCACTGGGTCCCATGCCAGACCCGGGACAGGATTCGGTTTTCCAATCCTAACAGAGCTGGGCCATTTGCCTTAATGACCAGGGGGAAAATAAACCCCAAGAAGTCCTCAAGGCAAACTGAAAAGGCTGTTTTGAGATCACTCCCATTACCAACAGAAAACACTGGAAATCACAACCAAAACACAGGATTGTGCAGCTCCTATGAAACACTCCTGGGACCACTTACAAACAACACAGCAGCCACAGGGCTGCCACCTCGGGATTTGGGTAATGTTCCCTGCTGGGTTCAGGAACATTCAGTTAAGTGGTGGCATGAGCTCTGCCACAAGCCTGGCACTGCTCTGGAGCCACAAGCTCCAACTGCAGCCTCACTGCCCAGGCACTGGAACAGCTTTCCTGCCATTCAACCAGTTAATAAACAGCAGCAACATAAACTTCTGCCCCAAAACTCGAATGACAACTATTACCAGGTACTATGACACTGTCACACACCTAAAAGCCTTTTAATTATACACTCAAAAAGCCCATGGAGGCTGCTGCTTGTATGGTCGCATTTTGGGATGTCCTGGAACCCTACCTGCTACGCTGGGTCACACTTGGGGGTGCCCCAGGTCCCTCTGCACCCCTCAGGTGACATTTTGGGGTCCCCTGGACTCCTCTGAACACATAGTAGGCTTCTCTTACTGAGCATCAGGGGAACTTTAGAAATGGGCTGACACAGGCTTTACTATAAATACGGATTTACCTTTTGCCAACATTGGCAAATTTAGGGAATAAGCACTGCTCAGTCTGAGCAGGGTGCCTGTGTTTTTGGGAACAAACTGGATTCTGGGATACACTGTGCCATTGACTACACAGTTCTCATTTTAAGCCCTCAAGAAATGAACTTGAGAGGACACCAAAGTACATCTGCAGCAATCGATTAGAACACAAGAGAAAAGAGACCAGCAGGGAAGGCAGAAGAGAGGGATACCAAAGCTTTGAAGTTACATTTTGATCCCAATAATTTCCTTTTGGAAACTAATTTCCAGGTTCAAAAACTACTGCTGGGCTCGTACATGTTCCTCTACCGTACTCTTGGCTCAATTATCCCTGGTAGAGCTTCCCAAACATCAGTCTGAGCCAGGAGCTGGCCAGGCACACTGATGAGAGCAGCACAATTTTGACAGTGACTTCTGTCAACTCCAGATAATCCTGCAGGGCAGCAGGAGCCATGCAGGGAACCCCAGAACCCCCCCATGTTACCTTCGAACTGCACGAGGAACATGGCAAGATGCTCATCGTAAGGCAGGAATTCAGACAGTTTTCCCACTGCTCCCAGCTTGGCTTTGTGTTTGAAAATCCGAGTGCCAGGCTGAGCTCCCTCACTCAGCTCCCAGCACAACAGAAAAGCTGGGACCCAGTGGCAGCAGAACCCTGGGGCAGGCTGGACAGCCCAGGCGTGAGAGCCCAAGCTGGCCCGGGGCTGGCACCCAGCAGCTCCACGTGTCACCATCCATCTCCTGCACTGACACCCAGAGGCAGATTCCAGCATGCAGGGGATGGAGGCGGATGAGCAGGTGGGGAGGCAATTAACAGCCAGAGCATCTGAATTTGCCAGGGATTTCATCCATCACTGCTCTAAGCACTGGCACGCAGCTCAATAAACCCTGTTTGCATGCCCGAGATTAGTGGCCTTTGCACTGAAAGATTAATTCCTGGTAATCCTTGATGGCAAGAGGCACACTGCTCACTTTCCTTGATTCTGGAACCTTGTATTTGAAAGAAATATATTAATTTGAGGCAGCTAATTATTCTAGCAGGGCTCTCTAAAATCAAGAGACACAAAGAGCCCCTTCCTCCTTTGTGCCTGAGAATGCAGCAGTCAGCAACCCCAGTCAGGGACACCAACCTGCAGAGTTTTCACAAAAATATAGCCACAGCAGCAAAAACAGGGGAATTTGACCAAGTCCTGTATGAGCTGTGCTCTACACTCAGTGTTGTAACCCAAAACAAAGGAAAAAACCAGCATGTGTGTACATGTATGAGTGGCACCAGCAGCGACCTAACACAGCCCTTGGTGCTTCCCAACAGTGAAACCTGCCATGCCCATGCCAAATTATTAAACACTCCATGAAATGTTTTCAAAATGCTCACAAGGTTCTGCCAAACCAGCCTCCCTCTGCACACACATCTAGGAATTCTAACCCTGGCATTTCCAGGGGGTGAGCTGCCCGTGCTCCAGAGGATGCAGAGCAGGCAGCTGCAGGCAGCTCAATCCCTTCCCTTTCTGTCCTTCCAGACTCCCTCAGCACTCCTGGAGAGCAACATCCAGCAACTGCCACCTCTGAACAATGCTCAACAGCTCCTGTTTTCAGAAATATCTTTTGGAAAAGCTAGGAGAAGAAAGCTGATGGGCAAAAGATGCAGAACTAACTACACAGAGCTACTGGGAAAGAAAAAAAGGGGGAAGAAGAAAAAAAAGAAGAGGGGGCAAAAAAGGGAAGACACAAAAAAAACCCTCCAGTAAAGCCAGCAGTCAGGATCATCAGAAAATCCCACTGCAAAAGCTTGGACAATGGGCAAGAGAGCCTCGTGGAAAGCCAGCATCAGTGTGATGAACTGCTGGCTGAGAGTGGAGCAGCTGGATGGAATGGACATGCTGGAACTGAAATAATGTCAGCAGAAAAGCTGGGGATTAAGGGAGAAATCTCACACCATCTTTGGAAGGTATACAGAATACCTCAGTAACAACACCTGATCTCAGCACCAATGACTTGGTGACTGAACCTCATCCCTGCTATGAGCTCCAAACATATGACCTTCAACACAGAAACCTGACCTCACCCCAGCTCCCACACAGCTTTCAACAACTCAGCTCGAGGGCCTTTTAATTAGATCCTCAAAATTCTCAAATAAGCCTTGAAGAAACAGAGAATCGAACCCCTTGGCTTCCACCACAGGGAGGAGTATGGCTGGAGTAAGAAGGAACACAAGTTGGAGGGATAAACTCCTATTCCAGGTCACCTCCACGCTCTCCCACAGTCTCACAGCTCTGCTGCAACTTTCTGCAGGAAAATATGGAAAAATACAATGGCTAATTAACGTAGCTACAGGGGAGGTAGGGACAGTGCAGACTAATGAGGAGTTTACCCAAGGATTAATGTTTGTGTAACAAATACGTTACACATAACAAAAACATCTCCACGCAGCATGACACTGATGGACGTTACTGGTAACGGCACACAACACCAAAATGTGAGGAAAATAAGAGAGTAAGAAGCACATAAACCAAAGAAGCTCAATATAAATGCTCAAGGAACCAAACAGATGCATGCATGTGCATATAAGAGTTACAGCCCAGGGCTGTGGGAGAGCTGCAGCCCACAGCAGCTGTGGGCACCAGCACGAGCATCCCCAAAGCTCCCTGTGCTGCCCACGGACCATCTGCTGTGGCACCACAGACCCAGCACAGTGTGAGGATGGGGGAGAGAGAGCACAGCCAGGTGCATCCCACCTCGGGGGAAGCTGCTGCCACCTTCACCCCCCACCCCTCCTGTAAACTGCTCATTCTTGGAACACCAGAGTCATTTCTTTACATGCAGCCAATTTCTCCTTGTGCCAATTTCACAGGATCATTGGGATTGAAAGAGACCTCCAAGGTCACCCAGACCCACCAGCACCACCACAATAACCCCTAAAACACACCCCAAATGCCTCAACACTTTCAGAGATGGCGCCTCCACCCTGAGCAATTTATTCCAAGGCCTGACCGCTCTGGTAGGGAACCGATTGTTACTAATTCCTAACCTGAACCTACCTTGGCACACCTTGAGGCCTTTTTCCTCTCACCTTGAGCAAACACGACACGGCACAAGGTCCCGACCCCCCCCACGGCTGCTCCTCCTGTCAGGGCGCTGTGCAGAGCAAGAAGTTCCTCCCTGAGGTTGCTCTTTTTCTCCAGGCTGAGCCCCTTTCCCAGCTGCTCCGGGTGCTCCAGACCTTTCCGTAACAATCTCCATCTTTTCTGGTGTAATTTTAATGTCGTTTTTGAAGTGATTTTAACTACCACCGAACCCAAATAGAGGCACAGACACTTCCCACGTGGAATAAACTTTCCCACACAGCCTCTTCACCACTCAGACGGACCCGGAGCCCTGCGGGTGTCCCCGCCATTCTTCCCGAAGTCCCGCCGGCTCCCACGAGGCCGTTCAGGCCCTCCACAAAACTCCCCGGCTGCCTCGGCCGGGCCGGAGGTGCGGAGGAGGCCGCTCCTGCCCAGCGAGCCCCGCGGCCGGTCGGGCAGCGGCCCGGAGGGCAATGGAGAGGGGGGCGGCCCCCCCGCACGCCAGGGCCCCGGCAGGGGAGCGCTCCGGCCCCGGCTGCTCCCGCTGCGGGCCGGCCCCGGCCGCCGCTCGGCCTCTCCCGCCGGGCCGGGTCGGGCCGGGGCAGGACGAGGCAGGGCAGGGCAGGGCCGCCCCCGCTCCCCGCAATCAGGTTCCCGGGTCCGCTCCCTGCAGTCAGGTTCCCGGGTCGGCTCCCCCCGCTCCCTGCAGTCAGGTTCCCGGTCCGCGGCCCCGCTCCCCGCACTCACCGCCCGGCCCGGCCCGGCCCGGCCGCTCCCGCACGCGCCGCCGCTTCCGCCGCACGCCCCGCCCCGCGCGCCACCGCTGCGCGCGCCCATTGGCGGGGCGGGCGCTGCGCGCGCACCGTGACGGGCACGTGACGGCGTCCGGCGGGGGCGGGAGCGCGCGGGGCCAGAACGCCCCCACCCCCCGGGACCGGGACCATCCCACCGGGACAGGCCACACCCCCGGGACCGGCCACACCCCCGGGACCGGCCACACCCCCGGGACCATCCCACCCCCGGGACCGGCCCCACCCCTGGGACCAGGACCATCCCACCGGGACCGGGAACATCCCAGCAGGAACCTCCCACCGTAAACACCTCACCGGGGCAGGGCCGGCCCCGCGGCCGCGGCTCCGCTGCTGTCGCCCTCCTTTCCGCCGCCCCGGTTCTGTGCTCGCCCCCCGCGCCACTGCTGCTTCCTGGCCTCGGGCAGAGCGGTCCCCAGCTGTCCCCGGTGCCGCCCCGAGCCCCCGGTAGCGGAGCAGAGACCAGCCGGGCACAAGGGCGTTTATTCAGCGCAGGGCAGCAGTGGGTCAGGCGCCCCCCATCCTCGCCGGTCCCGGTGTGGAGCAGGATGGCTCCGTCCCCCTCCCGCCATGGCCGTCCTGTGCGCCCCTGTGCAGCCGCTCCCGCGCCGGTGCTCGTTGCCGCGGACACCGCAGGCTGGAGCGGGACAGCAGCAGGGGCTCTCTGGGATGAGGGATGGGAGCAGGCCTGGCCTCACAAGGGACGGCTGCCCCTCCAGGTCACCCGGTGGGATCTGGAGACGTGTCCAGGGATGGAGCCCCAGCTGTGCCAGCCTGTGAGCCCCCTCAGCCATGGCTTGCAGAGGGAGGAGAGGGGTCAGTGCTACAGTGAGATGCCCAGGAAGGGACACTCCACTGCAGGGGGAGTTCTGCCTCCAGCTGCACCTTGTCCCCCACCTGCACAGTGTCACAGAATCTCAGAATGGTTTGAATTAGAACTTAAAGCCCATCCCATTCCAACCCTCTGTCATGGGCACCTTCCACTGTCCCAGCTGCTCCAAGTCCCAGCCTGGCCTTGGACACTGCCGAGGATCCAGGGGCAGCCACAGCTGCTCTGGGCATCCTGTGCCAGGGCCTGCCCACCCTCGCAGGGAACAATTCCTTCCCACTATGCCATCCAACGCTGCCCTCTGGCAGCAGGAAGCTATTCCCCCTTGTCCCATCACTTCAGACTCTTGTTCAAAATCCACATTCTCCATCTCTCTTGTAGGCTCCTTTCCAGTGTCCCCTGGAGGTGCATCTGGAGGTGTCCCCTCTCCCATCCAAGGCACAGCAGTGTGTTCATGGCACTGAGCAGGCTGCCTGAGCCCTGATCCCACTTGGAACGAGCTCCTGCCCAGCCAGGGCTTCTGCTCCTCAGGCCGATCCAGACCTGCAGCCTGGCCATTCAGTGACGGACTCACGAGGCACAGCTGGCAGTCAGGAAGCTCAGGAGATGGCACAAGGCCCATGTCCAAAGTGTCCCTGTTCCCACTGGGACCTGCTGCAGGAAGACGTTGGAGGGAAGCAGAGGCTCAGTGAGGATGATCAAAGGCACAGCTGGCAGAGCTCAGGCATCCCCAAGAACAGGCAGCAAATCCCCGGTGCAGGGAGATGATGGGCTGAGCCCAGAGCTGAGTCAGGGTAGGGACAGCAGCCGCCAGAGCCAGCCTGCTCTGGGCAGCCCTCCCCCAGGCTCGGTGCCTCCGACACAGCCAGGAACAGTGTCTGCCATGTGGGACCTGGTCCCAGGCCTTTCCCTGGCAGAGGGGGATGCCACAGAGGGCCTCTTGTTTGGAGTCTTTTAAAGACACTTTCATTTTTGCCTCTTTCTCTAGGATGGGGAAGACCTTAGCTTTATGGCAAGTTCTGGATGCAAGTGGATACAGCCATGAGCCTTTGTGTCTGCTAGTGGGGCAAGGACAGAGATGGGAACACCTGCTGTTTCGTGCAAAGCACCCTCATTTTCAGCGTAATGTACTTTTTTTAGCAAATAAACCTCTTCTAAGCAAAGTTTTCTTGACATGTGGATGAAATGAAATTATTTTATGAGAAGCAATTAAGTACCACTTTAGCCTCTGGCAGGCGCAGCCATCTGGCCACTAGGGCAGAAGGGGGGCTCCCACGGGCAGAGTGGGTGTGCAGGGATCCTTCCAGTCCCAAATCCTGGGTGGGACACAGCAGCTTTTCTTCGTGGGGATCTCTGAGGCAGCCAGTCCTCCCTCTCCTTGTTAGCCAGTTACTCATTGACTCACTTTAAAGCCTGGGTAAACAGTGACAGCAGTGCCCAGGTTGTCCCCCTGCCCTGGGGCTGCCCCCCCTGCCCGGGGTTACACCAGCCCCCACACAGGCATGGGCACTGCCAAGCCTCTGTCCCCATGCCCAAACTCAGCCCCTCACCTCTGCTCCATGTTGCCACAGCCCAAAGCAGGGATGGCCCTGTGTAGAATTGAGAGATGGGTTTGGGAAGGGAGGGAGAGCACCTGTGCTCCAGGAGAGCTCGGGGATGTTCACAGCCTGCCCAGTCTTTGCTGCCAGGGCCAAGGGGATAGAGCCGTCCCTGTGCCCACACCTACTCAGGAACAGGGGGTTTGTTGCCCATGGAGCAGGGGGTGCACACCTGGCAGGGGAAGCTGGGTGGCAATGGGCAAAGGGTCTTTGCCTGCAGAGAGAGTGGGAGAGCTTGGTCCAGCAGACACGGGGCTGCTTCAGCAGAGGCTCTCCAGGGAGCACCTGCAACCTGGGCTGCCTGGGGCTGGGATGAACTGGCTGTGCTGGGGGCTATGGGGCCGTGGGCAGGCTGGAATCCGGCCATGATGGTGCCTGGAAATTAACATCCAGGCTGGTCCCACCCATCTGTGATCTTCTTCGCAGCTGGCAGGCCCCGAGTTCATGGTCACAGTGCAGGAGAGCTGGCAAGCCAGAGACAGCCACTCCTTACCAAGTCAGTCCTGGAGCTCCAGGCAGGACACGGCAGGAGGAGCCTTGGTGTCTCTGCCCGGGAAACAGCGGCCATTGCCCAGGTGGAGCAGGACCCTCCTCTTCACACCTGCAGCCAGCTGGGAGAGCTGGAGGTGCACGTCCCTCTGCCAGTAGGAATAGAACAGTGGATTCAGGTGGGAGTTGCCCAGCCCCAGCAGCCAGAGGAAGTTCTCGATGACTTTGTAGGGGAAGCACTCAGGGCAGGCCATCTGCACCATGCTGGCGATGAAGAAGGGCAGCCAGGAGAGGGTGAAGCACCCGATGAGCACACCCACTGTGTGCATGGCCTTCACGTCACTGGTGGCACGGGGTGGGGGACAGCCACCACCCAGCCCCGCCTGCTCCACCTCCTGGATATGCTGCACGTGCACCGAGGCGATTTTCAGCATGTCACAGTAGAGGCAGAGGAAGAGTGCGGGGAAGAAGCCGAGGCAGAACATGGTGAGCATGTAGGAAGGCTGGAATATGTTGAAGAAGGAGCATTTCCAATGGTTGGAGATCCTCTGGAAGTGCGGGATGAAGACCGGGAGGAAGCCGACGATGGCAGCAAAGAGCCAGAGCCCCACCAAGCACAGCCCGACCCGCAGGCCTGTCACCAGCTGGAAATAGTGGAAAGGCTTCCGGATGGCCAGGTGCCTGTCACATGCAACCAGGATCAGGGGCAGGATGGAGGCAGCACAGGAAGAGGTCACAAAAGCCATTCTCAGGATGCAAAACTTCTGGGAAGCATGAAAGGGCTGGGAAAGCTCATCCACGGCCAGGCCCATGACTGTAAAGCCGACCATGGCATCCGCCAAGGCAAGATTGAGGACAAAACAGAGCCCCTTGGAGCCGCTCTTCCGGATGTGGCAGAGCAGGACAATGGCCACCAGCACATTGGCAGCGATGATGAGCAACGCCAGCATGGCGAGGATGGCTCCCAGGGCCCAGCTGGCCGTGGCTGCCTCACGTGAGACACTCCACAGAGATGGTGCATCCCCAACACGATTCTCAGCCATAACTCACCTGGGGCCTCTCAGCAGGTGCAACTCGGCAGCAGGCACAGCCCCTCACTCTCCAGGGAGCAGCAGGAGCCTGGGGAGCAGGGGTGTCTCTGGGGCAGCAGCAGGAGCCTGGGGAGCAGGGGTGTCTCTGGGGCAGCAGCAGGAGCAGGGGTGTCTCTGGGGGAGCAGCAGGAGCCTGGGGAGCAGGGGTGTCTCTGGGGGAGCAGCAGGAGCAGGGGTGTCTCTGGGGGCAGCAGAGCCAGCAGCTGCCTGTGGAGGGGACTGCTGGACTCGCTGCTGTGCCCGCGGAGGTCCCTCCCCTCCAGCCACGTTTCCAGACAACTCTGGAGCAGGGGGTGAGCAGGGAGCACCTGGGCAGGAAGCTGCCACGGTGGCACACGGGGCGGTGGCTGTCCCCCCCAGGCACCAGGGGCTGGAGCAGAGCAGTGCCTGCTCAGACACAGGGGCTGGGAACGGGGACAAGCACAGAGTTCCCAAAGTCTAGCACAGCTCTTGGGGCTCCTGGGGGTCACTGCCGGAACCAGGACAGCTTCTTGCTGCTGGGACCAAGGGAACACCACTGACATCCTGCTGGAACAGCAGCCCTGAAGGTGACTTGGTTACAATGAGGAAAAGCACTGACAAGGGATGTGTGCTCAAACAGATGGAGAAACATCTGCCAGCTTGGGACAGCAGCATTCACAGCTGGGAACCTGCAGTGCCCTTGGCAAGCACAACAGGGAGCCCAGGGTATCCTTGGAGAGGCTGAAACCAAAAAATTGCTGGAACCTGCAGAGCAAAAAACCACACAACCTGCAGAGGGGCCTTGGATCCCGGCAGACATGGACCTCTGAGAGCTGGTGTCTTCTGCCCACTCATGGATCCAGGCAGAAGTAACTGGCTGCTGCCCCAAAGAGCCTCTCTCTGTCCTGGAGCTCCCCCTGCACACCCCTGCAGATCCCCAGGCACGGCAGGCTGGCTCCAGGCTCCATGACAAAGGTCATATCTAAAGGGAGACCTTGTCCATCACTGACTGGCCTCACCCCTGCAGGAGTCTGATGAACTTTGCTGTGATACTTCCAGTGAAATCTATGTAAGTGCTACTAACAGTAAAAAAACAATGATTCTATGTATACACACACTCACTTTGCTAGTCATGAGTGTATTTACTTAATAGTAACTTGTAACAAGGAAATTAATGAAAGCAAAGCCTCTGCAACCTTGTGCTACAGAATCCCACAACACCCCTTACCCCTCCCGGGGGCTCTGACCTTCCCAGGGTCTGACAGTGACGGCTCCGGCCCCTACACAAAGCGTCACAAGCCTCTCGTGCCTCACGAGCAGGGAAGATCCCAGCTGCCAGGAAATGGGCAGGACTGAGCCTGTGTCTGTCTGTGCGGCTGGGGCGGGAGGGGCAGTGCCGGAGGGCAGGAGCTCGGCGAGGGGGGCCCCCCAAAACACCCGGGCTCTGCACCGCGGGCGGCCACGGGAAGGGTTGTGGTGGCCTTACACATCCTCTGCTTCTGTTTGCTCAGGGAGACATTTGGGGAGCCTTTGTCCTGATGCTGGACAGAGTCCAAACCCTCAAAATGAGATCAAGGACAAGGGAGAAGTGGCAGGGCAGTGAGGAGCAAGTACAGGCTGGAGCCAGTGCCTCCCTCTCCTGCTTTGCTGCCATTTTTAGCTTTCATGTATCAGGAGGACGTGTATTTCTACCTTAAACACCTGGGGAGAGCTGACTGGTTCCCATGGATCCTTCCATGTTGGAGTTCCACCCCAGCCCTTCCTGTGTGTGCAGGAGCAGGTTCCCGCAGCGCCGGGCACAGCCTGCTGGGCTGGGCCCTGCACAGAGAGCCCTGCTCAAGCCAGGAGTTCAGCCCAAGCGCTCAGTGGAGTCACCTTCCCTTCCCCTGAAGCTTCTACAGGCAGCTCTGACTTTGTAACACCAATTCCCTCCCATTTTTCCCAGCAGGATTTGGCTGAGCATTCCTTGTACGACTTCCACACACGCTCAGCTCACAGCAGGCTCAGCCAGGACATGCTGCTGTGTCACCAGGGACCTTCATCCAAACCAAGGCCATCCCACGAAGAGGAAAGGGAGCAGGAACATAAAAAAACATTTGCTTCCATAGCCATGAACATTAAAAAATAAACAAAAATCAGAAGAGGATGACCAAAATATTCTCCTCAGCACCAGAACCACTATTTCCAAGTGCTGAGCTCACCTTTAAAGCACAGCACCTGTCTTTATAAATGATTTAAGTAAAAATAGTGTAATAATAAGCAGGAATTTAAGAGACTGAGGTTTGGCAAAATTGAGCTGAGAGGGCAACGGGGTCATTTTCTGATACTAACAAACTTGGGTTTAGAAACATCGCTACTGAAATGAATCCTACAGATTGTTTTTATATAAATATATGGAGAATAAAGGGGTCTATAGCATGGTGAAAACCACACTTTTTTGCTCTACAAGGGCAGACACCACTGCAAGTGAATGAGCACAGACCCAAACTCAAGCCATCCAGTCAATAAATAATTTAATGAAGTTACAAGTTCTGCAAGAAACATGATGACAATGGCACCTTCACAGGCCCCGCCCCACGGGCACGGGAGGAGACCCACACCTGCCAGCCACGAGCCCCAGTGCCCCAAAGGCCACTGGAACACACAGATCTTCACAGAAGATATTCCTGCAGGCCCAGGCACACGACACCTCCGGCTGGGAACACGTGGCTCCCGCCTGCGCCAGGCAGCTCGTGCTCCAGGGACCATGCATGTGGGGAGAGCCCAGCCCACAGGGACCAAACACCACGACATGGGGACAGCGGGATGGAGAGGGAGGCGGCAGCACAGCTCTGCTGCCAGCCCTGAGGATGACTCTGGTGACATGAAGGCATCTCTCAGAAGGGGAGGCGCTTCAGCTGCTCATATGTGATAAAAAACTGAAGGGAGCGTCAAGGAATTGGGACAGATGTGAGGCAGCTGCCTGGCAGGGTGGGCAGAGCATTCAGCTGGGCTGGACACCCATCCAGGGAGCTCCTTAACCCACCCATGGAGCTCCCTGTCCAGGCAGCACAACCTGACGTGCCCAGGTCGAACAGAGCTGGGGCAGAGGCGCTGCCAAGAGCAGGGAGAATGGACCCAGAGCAAATCCAGCCTTGCCCAGACCACTGGGAGAGGGAAGTGGCTCCAAGCCCAGACTGGGAGCTCTTTACAGTGAACTCCCCAGCCAGTTTCAGCAGGCAGAACACTCTGGCTCAGCACACAGCAATGCTGGTCCTGCATGGAGTCAGCACCTGCCTCAGCAGCAGAATGTTCCCCACGATTCCCTCCCAAACAGGAGCTCATCCAGGAATCTCCTGCAGCCCAGGCCCCACAAGGTCTCAGCCAAGCCCTCAGAGGCTCTACAGTGACCATCAGCAGTGCCCATCAGGGTCCCGAGTGCACCCCATTGGGGTGTCAGCTCTGCCCTGCCCTTCCCAGCAGGGTTCTCCCCTTGGCCCACCCCACCACCTCCCAGCAGCACAGGGAAGGATACGATGATGTTCCAGGGACCCAGACGAAGCCAGTTGGGCCAGAAGCCTTTGTAGAGTGCAAAGAAGCCCTCACTCTTCCATGTCTGGGAGGAGAGACAAATGGATGAGGAGACACACCAGGCCCACGCTCTGCCCACCTCCCTCCCCACGTGTGCCCCGCTGGCCCTGCCCAGCTGCTGCAGGGAGCACAGGCCCCTGTGCACGTGTGTGAAGCATCACCTACAGTCTCTGAACCCAGCTAACTGCATCATGGCCTGGATTTTGTTCCAGGAGGCTGGGAGGATGCTCAGGCTGACAGTGGCCTCAGGGAAGTGACTCTGGGCCCTCTCCCACCTCACTGATGACAAACTGTGTCACTGCAGGATCTCACGGCTCCCATCAGTGTGGTGCTGAGACCTGGCCAGCCTCCCAGGACAGGGATGTGCCCAGCTGTCCCCTCACCTTGACAAGGCCATCCAGGGTGCCCTTGTAGAGCTCGGTGCTGCCCACGATGGCGCGCTGGTTCATCATCCGCGTCCGCACCACGTCCACGGGGTTGGAGGCGATGGCTCCCGCCAGCCCGCACGTGAAGCTGGAACTGCACACACCAAATCAGGGCAGGAACAGCCCTGGACACAGCCACTCCCGCTCAGACAGACACAAAAGACCTCCCATTGGACGTTAGCAAAGACATTTAGCAGTGGACATGAGGTGCACTACTTGCTGCTACCTGGAAAAGGGGCAGAGGCGAGGCTGCCACAGGACCCTGCGGAGCTCAGGGGAGGGAAATGCTCAGCTCAGCTAAGCCAGACCCTCACCTGAGCCCACAGCTGGTTCCACAGGGCACTGGCAGCCCTGCAAGGGTCCCAGGTGCTGCCCAGGTGACACAGACCTAAGGCACCCCTGGGAGTGCACATCCTTCCCACCAGAACAAACATTTCTTTGGGAAGGAGGGAGGAAGAGCAAAGACACCAGAAAGGACCACAGAACTGCCAGTCTCCCCCTCCACAGAGGTCTAGTGCTCCTCACCCTCACCCCAGCTGGCAAAGCCAATGGAAGCACTGCAGCATCTGCAACACGGAGGTGAAAAAGGATTCCAGTGTTCTCTGCCAGCCCTGCCCAGAGCAGCTGACTGCAGCACTGACTGCTCTGGGTCCTGCCAACTTTGTGCTTGCTCCTCTCTCAAGGCTCTTCCAGCACGGGCTGCAAGATCACAGGGTCTGGACAGGTGAGGACTAGGGACTGGAGCAGCTTCTGAGGGACTGTTACACGTAGCTACACACGTGGATCTCCTGCCTGGCTCGTACCAGGACACAGACGTGGGGCAACATTTCTGTCATTAGCCAGCTGAAACCAAGCTGGCATTTCATGTCACCAAAGGATTTCTGCCAGGTCCTTCCCCACAGTGGTCTCTGGGATGTGGGGATGGATTAGTGGTGGCTTTAGCAGTGCTGGGGAAACGGTTGGATTCAATGGTCTTGGAGGTCTTATCCAACCTTAATGATTCCATACCTGCTGCTAACTCTGAGCTGTTCCAGCTGACAGAGCAGATCCTTTGGAAGCACTAAGCCTGCTCCAGATCCTCTGGAAGCACTAACCCTGTTCCCTGCAGACCCAGACCAGTCGCTCCATGAATGGTCTCTCCCCAGCCCTCACAGAGCCCCCCAAGCCTGCAGCAGGTACTCACACGAAGTGGGCAAAGATGGTGTCCCCCATGAGGCCTGACAGGATCAGATGCTTCTTGGTGATGTCGTAGACTGGCAGCTCCACCCCCACCACGATGGCCGCTCGCTGGGCCGTGGGGACAACGCCCTGTGCAGCACAGACACTGTCACCAACTGCAGCCACATCCCCCAGCTCCTTCTCCTGACAGCCTTCCCTGTACCTCCCCTGCAAGCACACCACCTGCTTCCCAGCTCTGCTTCTAAGCCAAGGAGGATAACTCCACCCTGGCAGCATTATTCCAGCTGGATTAACTCCACACTGCTTCCCTGCTCCCAGCACCAGCACGTGGGAACTAGGCTGTCACCCCCTCACCTTCTGCACAATTTCAACACCAGAAAAGATTCTGTCCCACAAGAGCAGCAGTTTAAGGGGCCAGGAGGGGCTCCAGGTGTTCCTTGCTACAGAAGAGCAGGAGAGCACCTGCTTCCCTAAGATTTGTCTTAGTTCTGCTGCTGCTGGGAGATTCTTGGAGTTGGTGCTCACCCTCCAGAGGCCTCGGGTACCTTCCTGCTGGTAGATGTCAATGAAGCTGCCAATCATCCCTCCCTGGAACAAGCTGCCCTGAGCCTGCATTCGGATCTGAAAGAAAGGGAAGAGTCAGCAGGCAGACATCTACACCCATCCTGACACCAGCACTTGGCCACAAGGCAAGGACACCAGGGACAGGAGCTCCATGGAACTCCTCGGGAGAAAGAACAGAGCAGCTCAGAGCACACACTGCTCTCCACGTCCCTCTCCCTGCAAACCACACGGACAAGGATGGCAGCAGGCAGGGGGCAGGGGCAGCAGCAGGGTGGGGGCACAGGAACATGAGGAACAAGGCCTTCCCCCTGAAAGCAGACCCAGAAGGGGGATCTACAGGGAGAAGAGTGGGGAAGCTCTCCAGGCTTTCTCTGCCCAGAGCAGGGCTACCCTGAGCCCAGGGCACCAGGCAGTCCCCACTGGGCTCTGCTCACTCCATGTAACAGGCAGGCCCTTGGGGCAGTGCCAGCACCGTGACCCAGGGGACAGGAGCAGCTGGCTCACCTGGCCCAGGTCAGATAACACAGCTCCCACCCCTCACTAGTACAAATGTCATGTTGCCCAGAGAAGCTGTGGCTGCTCCATCCCTGGAAGTGTTCCAGGCCAAGTTGGACAGGGTTTGGAAGAACCTGTTCTAGTGCGAGGTGTCCCTACCCGTGGCAGGAGGTGGAAGGAGATGGTTTTTCATGTCCATCCCAACCCAAACCGTTCCAGGAATCTGTGATCTTTAAGAGCTCTGTTTTTAAACATCTATTAATGACCCTGGACTTCGGTCCCCATTCATTAAAAAAGCCCAAACAAGCAGAACTGGTGGCTCAGGGAGCACTGAGCCGCTCCTCCCACGGGTCCCACAGCCAGTCAGAAGCAGCCCTTACCTTCAGCACATCCGTGGGATTGGCCAGTGCAGAAGAGATGACCCCCGAGACCACCCCGCAGATCACATTGATGAGCAACGTTTCATCTGCAACCAAGGAAAGAAGGTCAGACCCTCACAGGAGGGGGCACAGTAGGAGGGAACAAGGGCTGGGTAGAGCAGCTCAGTTCTCAAATTAGACGGTGAAGCTGCAGGAGCAGGGCCTGGGCAGGTGCCACAGCCTGTGACAGGTCTGTCCTCACACCTGTCAGGGACAGAAGGTGGCAGCTGAAACACTCAGCAATGCACTCTCAGAGGGTCTGACCGATGAGAAGGAAAATCCTTGGACATGTGAAAATTGTGAACAATTATTTGAGATTTCTCATTGCAGGGATGAGCCAGGACAGAGGCAAACAGAGAGGGACAACCCAGTGTCTCCCCAGGCCCCCTGGATTTGCCTACACGCAGCCACTTGGAGCCAGCTGAGAATCGAGAGCAGGCAGGGAGTTAGATGTGATTAGTGCCAGGGAATAACCCCAGATTCCAGGCCCAGTGTTAGGATGATGGTTACATTGGGAAAACACACAGGCCTTTGCTGGTACTGACCACAACACTTCCCAGAGGATACCAGGCCACTGGCTGCCCCAGGCCTGTAGGGAGACAAACATTCAGGCATGGAGCTCACACTGAAAGGGCTGGAACAGTGAGGGGGGTGTGGGGACTGTGTACACAGACAGAACCAGGCAGGTAGAGGCCTTACTAAAGCAGGACAGCAGCCCTGAAAGGACCTCTAGAGTCACAGAATCTCCTGAGATGGAAGGGTTCCACAAGGATCATCCAGTCCTACACTTGACCTGGCACAGACACCTCAGCAATCCCACCCTGTGCCTGGGAGCACTGTCCAAACACTCCTGGAGCTCTGGCAACCTTGGGGCAGTGCCCCAGCACCCTCTTGAGAAAAAAACCTTCTCCTGATACCAATCTAAAGCTCCCCTGAGATAGCTTGGTATTGTTAGTGTGCTGCATTTCCCCTGCCCGTCCCGCTTTCCCAGGCTGGAATGGTGTTACACCATTCCCTCATATCACAACAGGGATGGAAATCTCACCTGCAGATCTTGGTGCTCCCTCAGGGAACATCCACCAGACTCTTGCTGCTCCACTCCCCAGGCAGGAGCTGCAGAGGGCACAGGTCAAGGGCACTGGTGGAACCTCACCTTTACAGTCAGGGCCAAAGCCAGAGAGCTGGACTGCACAATTCCTATCCAGAATGTGCCTGGCTGCGCCAGGGGAGGCTCAGGTTGGACATCAGGAGGAATTTCTTCATAGAAAGGGTGGCCAGGCATTGGGAGGGGCTGCCCAGGGAGGTCTGGAGTCCCCACCCCTGGAGGTGTCCAAGGAAGGACTGGATGTGGCACTCAGCACTCTCAGCTGGGGACAAGGTGGGGATCAGACTCAGGTTGGATGTCTTTTCCAACATAAAGGATTCTGTGATTCTCCTATGATTCCGTGAAAGGAAGGAACCTGGCTGGAAGGAGATGTTTGTGTAGGAGCCACAGGCAGTGCAGAGCACAGTGAGGTTCCCATCAGGATTGAATCCAATCCTTGCTCTCACTGACAAACAAACCACAGCACCCAGTAACGGAGCTCCATTCCTGTGGGAATCTTGGGGTGGAAAGGACAGAGCAACGAATGAGCAAAACACACAGCCCAGCGTGTGAGGCAGGGGAGCTGGGAGGTGCCCGTGCTGCCCTTCCCCAGCACCGACCTTCCATGCGATCCACGAAGAGCCGCTTCAGGCTCTGGTAGATGCCGATCTTGATGGTGCCATAGGACGCCTGTCTCAGCAGTGCCGGGGCGATCCTGAGGGGGAATAGACCCTGAGCACCCCTGTGGGCCAGCCCGGGCCACTCCCCACCCGCCCTCAAACTGCCGGGGCCAGGCACAACCCCGCTGGGGCTGGAAGAATGCAGCTCTGTCCGGGTTATCCGGGATTGCCCCACGCACCCCAGTGCCAGGGGATGGCACCCACGCAGCCCTGGCCTTGCTCCCCGCCTCGGGAACATCGGGAGACTCCGCTCAGGGAGACAAGGCAGGGAGGGATCCAGGGGGTCACAGCAGCGTACAGGAAATGGGGGGCCGGGATGGGCAGGGAGCAAGGGAGCAGAAGGATGCCGTGACAGGAGGTGGAAGAGGGGACCCGGCTGGGGAGGGGGTGCCGGGAAAGAAGCAGGGCAGGGCCAGGGCGGGCAGAGGGGAAGAACCCGGGATGGGTGGGGAGACCCGGGGAAGGGAGGGGGAGATGCCGGGGTGTGGGAGAGGTCCCGGGGTGGGCAGTGGGAGGGCCTGGGGTGGGCGGAGGGAGATGCCGGGACGGAGGGGGAACCTGGGACGGGCTGGTGGGGGTGGACATGACAGACGGGGCGATGCCGCGGCCGAAGAGGGAGCCCAGCACAGGCGGTGGGAGCTCCTGAGCCAGAGGAGAAGGACCCGGGGCAGGCGCCGGGGAGGCCCGGCTGGGTGCAAGGAGGCGCCGGGCCGGGCGGAGAACCCGTGGCAGATGGGTGGGTGTCCCGGTACGGATGGATGGGGCCCCGGGGGAAGCGGCACCCGCTGCCGATGGGCCCCGGCCCCGGTGCTCACCCCGAGTACAGGGCCCGTCCGCCCTCCTCGCGGCAGATGCGGAAGAGCGCGTGGAACATGCCCCGGTACCGCACCTCGCGGAACCGCGCGTCGGTGCTCTGACCCTGCACCTGCAGCCGCGTCTTGGTGAGGTCCACGGGGAACGTGCCTGCGGGGATAGCGGGGACACCGGCCTCAGCGCCCGCCGGTACACTGCCGGTCCCGCCCGTCCCGGTCCCGCCCGGCCCCTGCGCCTCACCGAACTCGGCCACGATGGAGGCGAGCCCGCCATACACGAAGGGTTTCCAGTTGAGCGCGGACATCGCATGGCGGGCGGACACCGCCGCGCGCGCCGCCGCCACCGGGCCGGGACCGGAACCGGAACCGAGACCGGAACCGGGTTCTGCACCGCCGCGCCGCGCCTGCCCCCTGCCGGCCCCGGCGGCACCGCGCCGGGACCGCCCGCGCCGGGACGGTGGGAGCCGCAGGGGCCGCCCGCACCCCAACCCCGCCGCAGCCCCGCGGCTGTCTCGGAGCGGCCCCGGCTGGAGGAAATTCCCCCTCGCGCCCAGAAGCGGCACGGACCCGGACTGGAGGGATCACTCGTTATAGGAACCAAATCCAGCTAAAGCCCCTCCCTTCTCCACCCTGCGAATCCCACACTCCGTCGCTCCCGGTTTTCCAGCCAAATAAGCGTAAAATCAACGTAAGAAAAACAGATGACACCTCCTCCCTAACCCACAGACAGGAACACTGCTCCCGGGACCAGCTTCTCCCTAACAGGAACTTTTATTAAGAAACCTTTAAACAAATCCATGATAAACCGCCCCAACACAGTGGTGCAGCCCTATGGATTCATCACGGAATCCAGAAGATGCTGGGTGGGCACAGGACCCAAACCTGGCCCACGAGGCCAGACGGGACACCCGGCAGCCTCTGCCCCGGTGCAAGAGGGGGACACCACCCCAAGGGATTTAGGGAAGGGGAGCATCCTGCTGCTCCCAGCCTTCACTGCCTGACACCCTCCACACTGCTGTCCCAGCCAGCAGCACAGGGAGCATGGAGAGCCCTGGCCCAGGGTGGGATGAGAGGCAAGGGGAAGCTCCCAGGTGAAAGGTCCAGCCATGGCATCCCAGGAGCTTGGAGCAGGCTTGGGCAGGCTCAGAGCCTCCCTCACCCCAAATGCTCACGCAGGGCTCAGCAGCGACCGGAGTCTCTGCCAGAGCCCCGCTCCCTGTGCCTGGAATGGGGCTCCCGAGACCTGCCTCCCCTGGGGGACGCGTCCTGCCGGCTGCTGTGCCCGTCGCCCCTCCTGCCAGCCTCCTCCCTCTTCTCCCGCTCCTCCCAGGAGCCGCTCTGGCCCCTCTGCTCGCGGCAGTTCTTGTCCCCCCTGCTGTCCGAGTGCCGCTGGTGCCGCCGCTGCTCCTCATCCCGCGGCGTCCTGCTCCCGGCGTTCCTGCCAGCATAGCGCTCGTACCCCGGGTCCTCCTTCTCCTTCTTGATCTTGATCCTGGGATGGGGCTCCTCCGTGCTCACCCGCTTCCCAGCTTGTGGGCTCGACTTTGACCGTTCTGCTCTGCTCCGCTGCTTCTCTGGAATTAGGGTTCACATTTTGGGATGGACCAAACTCCAGGAGCAGCTTGCTCCCCATGGCTCCCCTGGCACCATCCCAGCTCATCTTCCATTACAAATTCTCCCCCTCCACGCAATTTCCCAGCCTGTTTCCCCCTCAGGGAGATCCCAGTTCACTTCCAATCACAACTTTTTCTCCTCCAGCTGCAGCCACCCCACTTCTCTCTTTAACATTCACATCATGTTCTTCCCAGCAACTCTGGGCATTTCCACACCACTTGGAATGCTGAGAATTTCCAACTTCCCTTTCATTCCCCTTCCTCAGTAATACTGTGATCCACTTTGTGGAAATGACCTCTCCAGACCTGAGCACTCTTCCCTCATGGCTCTCCTTCTCCCTCATTTTTGAGCATCTCCTCAGCACTCTGTAGCAACATCTTATTCCCACCCTCATTTTGTGCCCATTTTTGTTTCTCCAACCTTCCCTCCACGCAGACTCCAGCCCCCAAACCCTACCACGGGCACATCCACCTGGGATCCAGCCTGCCAGGAACACTCCTTACCTTTCTGCTTTTTCACGTGCACATCCTCATCCTCAGATGGGGACTCGGACGAGGTGTGAGGTGGCGTTTTGACCCCGCAGCCCTTGGCATGGAGGGCTCTAGTCACGTCATCCCAGTCCTCAGACTCCTTGGGGGGCCGGTAGTTGGCCACATGGTCCACGCGGATGGTCCGTCCCTTGATCTGCGGGGCCGGGCTGTCACCGCCGGCTCCCGGCTCCCAGGGCCGCTGCCGACGGCAGGGAGCACTCGGGGAGCCACGGCAGTGCCCGAGCTCCACTCACCTTGATCCCATTGAAGTTATCCACAGCCAGGATGGTGCTTCTCTGGTCCTCATAGCACAGGAAGCAGAAACCCTTGGACTTCCCGGTCTTCTTGTCCCGCACGAGGTTGATGTTGACGATCTCGCCGTACCTGTGACACACACACCGTCAGCACGGCGGCAGCGCCCGCGGCGGCGGGGCCGGGGCTGCGGCACTTACTGCGAGAACACGCAGATGACATCACCCTCGGTCAGCGCGTAGTGCAGCCCGCCTGCGGGAGAGGGAAGGGAAGGAACGGGTCAACAGCACCGGCACCGGCACCGGCACCGGCCCCCGCCCCTAGCCCGGTCCGTACCCACAAAGATCCAAGCGCTGTCCTTGTACTCCGCGTGCCACGACACCGCCTCCTGCACGCCCAGCTCCGCCTCCCGCGCGTTCAGCTCATTGATCAGCTTCACCTTCGTCAGGGGGCTGCGGGCGAGGCACCATCAGCCCCGGCACCGGCGGGACAGGGCCGAGCCCGGCCTGCGCCCCCACACCCCCACACCTACTTCATGGCGGCGGCAGCGCGCACTGCGCCTGCGCGCGGCACCGCCCCGCCCCGAGCCGAGGCGAACGTAGCCGATAGCAGCCGAGTCGACCGATTATAGCCGAATGGGGCCGAGTCGAGCCGATTGTAACCGAGTCAGGGCAATGATACCGAGATAGCCCGAGCACGGCCGAACAGGGCCGATTGCAGCCGAATCGGCCCGATTGCAGCTGAACGCTGCAGGTCGAACCGGACCGATTGTGGCCGAGCCGAGCCGATCGCAGACGATTACGGCCGACTGGGCTGAGGCGCAAAGCAAGAGTCGGAGCGCAGGGGGCTCAGAGCCTTTATTGGGGTCCGGGCGGGTCCCGCTCAGCACGGGCAGGAGCCCTTCCCGCTGCCCTCGTCCAGCCGCCGGGGGTGCGGCTGGGGCTGCGCCGGCCAGCCCTCCGTGTCCCGGCAGGGCAGCGAGCGCTGCGCCTTCAGCCGGCACACCAGGCACATGAAAATCGCGTCCACGTTCTGGCTTTCCTGTGGGTCCTTGGCCGATGTCTCAAACAAAAGCATGTTGTGAGCGTCGGCGAACTTGAGGGCCAGGCTGGATGGCACCTGGATCAGGTCCTTCAAGTCACACTTGTTCCCCACGAGCACCCTGGGGACGAGCGGGGGCACCGCGTGCCCGTTGCACTCCTCGATCCACGTCTTGAGGTTGGTGAAGGAGCTCATCTTGGTCACGTCGTACACGAAGACCACGGCGTGCACGTTGCGGTAGTAGTGCTCCACCATGCTCTTCCGAAACCTCTCCTGGCCAGCTGTGTCCCACACTTGCACCTGGGAAGTGAAGCAGACAAGAAAAGACGCTACAGGAGTGTGGAGCATGGCCCTGGCAAGGCCATGGGGAAGGGGTTGCAGGAGGTCTTCCTGCTGTCTGGGTTTCAGAGAGTCCCAGCATGGTTTGGACTGGAAGGCAACTTAAAGATCATACAGTCTAACCCCCTGCCCTGGGCAGGGACACCTTCCACTATCCCAGGCTGCTCCAAGCCCCAGTGTCCAACCTGGCCTTGGGCACTGCCAGGGATCCAGGGGCAGCCACAGCTGCTCTGGGCACCTGTGCCAGGGCTTCCCTATCCTCACAGCCAAGAATTTCTTCAAAATATCCAATCTAAACCTGCCCCCCTTCAGTTTAAGGCCATCGTCCTGTTCCTCCATCCCTTGTCCCAAGTCCCTCTCTGGCTCTCTTGGAGCCCTTTCAGGCACTGGAAGGGGGTCTAAGGTCTCCCCCAAGGCTTCTCTTCTTCAGGCTGAAAAACCCCTGCTCTTCCAGCCTGACTTCAGAGGGGCTGCAGCCCTCAGAGCATCTCTGCAGCCTCCTCTGGACTCATTCCAACAGATCCATGTCTATTTGCGCACCAAATCCTACGCCATGAATGCGAACGCTGATGATTTCACAGAGGAAAAGAGAAAATGAGGAGGGAGAGCCACCCTTTGTGTAGGAGCACAGTGGGAGGGCCAGGAGCTCTGTGGGGATGGATGAGGAGCCAACAGAGCTCATGGGGGAGGATTAAAAAACAAAACATCACAGATGACATTGTAGGGGGTCTCTGCTATAGACCACCTGGCCAGGCAGTGCAAGCAGATGAGGTGCTCTGTGGACAGTGAGCAGCAGCCTTGTGTTTTCAGACCCTGGTTCTCACAGAGAATTTCAGCCACCCCAACATCTCACGGAAGGACAGCATAGCAGGGCACAGGCAATCCAGAACATTCCAGGACACCATCAATGACAACTTCCTGACCCAGGTGACAGAGATGGCAGGAGGCCTCTGGGCTGGATGAGCAGGCAATGAAGTGGACTGGGAACTGGCTGAATGTCTGGGCCTAGACGGTGCTGGTCAGTGATACCAAGTCTGGTTGAACACTGGTAACCAGCAGCATGCCCCAGGGGTCAGTCTGGGTTCTCCTGGAAATGTTTTGTAGCCTGGAAGTGGCAATTCCCAGTTAATCCAAATTGCCCTGTACCTATGGAGACAGTACCTGCCTCAGAATCTTTCCAATTGAAAAATGCTGGCAAAGCAGAGCTGCTGCTCAGTCCTTTCAGGGCCAGTCTCTCCCAGGCAGAGCAAGAGAAGGAAGGTCCTTGTCCCACCTCTCACCTCCTCTCTAGGATACATATCCCAGGAAAAGACCGGTTTGCTGCACTACCTCCCACTCCTGCCCACTGGAGCTCAAATAATATCCAAAGGTAGAAAACCTGGCAACATTTTCCGGATAGTGGCAGCAAACAGGCTCCATGCCAGCCTGCACCACCGCTCACACCGGCACGGCTCCGTGGGGCTGGACAGAGCCGGGGAGGGCAGGGAGGATGAGCACCTCTAAAGAAGAGAGGGAAAACATTCATGGACAGCCTAGAAGCACAGCTAAAGCTCTCACCCACCAACACAAGGTCTGGTTTCATTGTGAGTTCAACTTCTGATCAGCCATCTGTCAGTACAGCAGCGATGTTTGTTCTTCCAGCACCAGCCTCAGGGGCTGTGGGTGCTGATCCCCACAGCTGTGCAGGCCAAGCTCCACCACAAACTCTGCTCCCGGGTGGTTCTTACCAGTGCCAGATTTGTTCTGACACATCAGCCAGAGCTCTTCAGGTCTGGGCTGATCACTCTTTACAGGTGTCACACCAGCCTTCATAAGAAAATTCATCCTGCTGCAATTGCAGCTCCAGGTGCAGCTGGGAGCAGGTTCCTGCACCGCTGCTGCCACAGCGGCCGACCCCACTGCCACTGGCCCGTGTGAGCTCTCAGCCTTCCAGTGTGGCTGCTGCCAGCCCACCGCCCTCTGCCTCTGCAGACCCCCTGGCTGTGGCACAGAGTCCTGTCCCCCATCCCAGCGCAGCTCTACCCCTCTGCTGGTCCAGTGTCTGGAGCTGGAGCCACCCCAACACTGCGAGGATCCAGCTGTGCCCATCGAAAGGGTGGCAGTGACTCACCCGGAGCCATCGCTTCTGATCTCTGCATGCTCAAGCCAACCCCAGAAATAGTGACAAGGCAGCAGGGACTGGTCCAGGGCCATCTCTGCAACACAGGCACGAGAATTCTTCCCTGGCCCTGTTCCCTCCCTCCAACTGGGATGAAAGGAAAAGCCCCCAGGAGGGGTTTGGCAAGAGGCAGGGATGGGGACCGGCTGCCATCGCTGCTGGGGCTGCAGATCGGGGCCGGTGCAGGGCCCACCGGGGACAGAGTGGGGCTCACGGAGGATAGAGCGGGGCCCACTGGTACCGGTGTGGGACCCACCGCGGGCTTAGCGGGTCCCTCCGGGGCTGCTGTCAGCCAGCCCGGAGCCGGTGCGGGGCCCACCTTGATGCGCTCCCCCTCGATCTCCACCGTCTTCTCGCGGAAGTCCACGCCGATGGTGGCCTCGGTCTTGCCGGGGAAGGTGCCCCCGCAGAAGCGGAAGGTCAGGCATGTCTTGCCCACGTTGGAGTCTCCGATCACGATGATTTTGAAGATGCGGGTCTGCACGTAGGGCTCCAGCGCGGGGTCGGGGCCCGGCGGTCGCCCTCTGCCGCCGCCCGCCGCCATCCTTCCCGCACCGCTGCGGCCTCACCGGCTCATAGGGGCGCGTCGCCCCGCGGACCGGCTACGGCACTGCACGGCACCGGGTCCGCCCCGCGGACCGGCACCGGCACAGCTCCGGATAGCGGCACCGGCACCGCTCGTCTCCGCCCCACGCCCCGGCTCCGGCACAGCTCGTCCCCGCCCCGCGGACCGGCACCGGCACAGCACGGCTCCACCCCACGCACCGGCACCGGCGCAGCCCCGCGTAGCGGCACCGGCACAGCCCCGCCCCACACACGGGCTACGGCACTGCACGGTCCCGCCCCGCGGACCGGCACCGGTACAATCCCACGTACCGGGACCGGCACCACACGGTTCCGCCCCACGCACCGGCTCTGGCACGGCCCGTCCCCGCCCCCCGTAGCGGCACCGGCACCGCGCGGCTCCGCCCTACGCTCCCGGCTCCGGCAGCGGCACTGGCCCGGCTCAGAGCTCCGGCCCCGGGCCAGCCCTGCGCCGCAGACCGGGCACCGAGC
The DNA here is from genome assembly GCA_019023105.1 of Diglossa brunneiventris. Classification (NCBI taxonomy): domain Eukaryota; kingdom Metazoa; phylum Chordata; class Aves; order Passeriformes; family Thraupidae; genus Diglossa; species Diglossa brunneiventris. The sequence continues at coordinate 19,291,823 of CM032357.1, forward strand.
GCCTTCAGCCCGGGCCGGCGCGAGCGTTCCCAGAGGAGCGGAGGGACCGGCAGGGCTGCGGGCAGCGGGCCTGGCCCCCCCCGGAGGGAGCAAGAGACCGAGGGGCACAGCGAGGCGGTACCAGACAGCGGGGACACCAACATCCGCACGGTGCCAGTGCCAAGCGGGGGCAGTGGGATCACAACCGCCGGAGCCAGAATGCCCTTCTTCATGTCCAGCTGGGCAGCCACAGCCCCCGTGTGCCAGCATCAGAGAGACCAGGAAGGGGATATGTCCCTCCTGCCCCAAGAAACAGGGCAGTGGGGAGCCAGCACACGGCACGAGGGCACGGGGCTGCAGCAGGAAGCACGCACACAAGGATTGCAGAAGTGAGGGGAGCAGGTGACAATCTGCAGGAGGAGAGGAGAGCCATGGCAGGAGGGGATGAGGAGACTCAGGTCAGCTGGACTGGGACAGCATCAGGCAGTGGCACAGCAACAGTGGCATGGGGACCGATTGGAACATGGGGCATAGCTCCTGCTCACACAGGCCAGGTGATCCCAAAAGAACCCAAAGACCCCCAAAATGGGCCTCTGGAAGATGACTCCTCCAGTGCTAGCACTGATGGGACCTGCAGGAGCCAGAGGCTGGGAAGGATTTACCAGAGTCCCAGTGGTCACCACCACCCCAGAGTGTCAGTGCTCATCTGCTTCCAGCAGCATGGACATAAAACAGGGTGCACTAAGCCTTGCAGCAACTGGAAAAGCCTCAGAAAGCTGAGTCTGATGAAACATATGCCCCCCTTTCCCATTCTGGTCATGTCTGCAGGTCCTGCACTGGTGAATGAGACACACTGTCTGACCATGGTAACGTCCTGCCCTAGGAATAAAGAGCAGCCACACAGGATTGTCTCCATTAAGGCTCACTCAGACTAGTTTTGGCCCACAAAGGGAGCTCAGTTGAGAGACTCAATGGGCACTGGGGCCCCCCAGAACCATTTCTGACCACCCCAAGCTACTTCTGACCTGGCCAAAAACCTGTGGACCAAAAGTGAGATGAGGACATTGCAGAGCGACCCTTCCTCTATCTCCCTGTGCAAGGACATAACACTAAGGAGGCCCAGGACCAAGCCCATCTCTTCTCAGGGCTTGCTTGATCCTCCCTGCTCAGGCCAGTTTCCCACCCCTCCACACCACCACCAGGAATGGGAGGAAAGTGCTTTTAACAATGTTTTCCAGGAATTCCTGGAAGTTTTTATTCACAGAAGCTGTTTGTCAGGGACTTGAGCTTCTTGCTTTCTCTTCTTCATAGTTTCCAACTTGCCCAGCCTGTGGAACAAGATGCCAGTGTCAGGTCCGAGCTGCCTCCCCTCAAAGGGACATGGCTTTCCATCATAGCGTGCCAGGAACGTCAGACCAGAGAGGCGCCTCTCTCCTGGCCTGACAGCCAGCCGGGACAGCAGCTTGTCTGCCATGTGTGGGACCACGGGCTGCAGGAGCGTCCCGTACACGCGCAGGCACTCCAGCGTGACATGCAGGATGGTGTCCAGCCAGAGCTGCTCCACAGCATCCCTTCGGTCAAGCTTCCAAGGCCTGTGCCTCTGGAAGAAGCCGTTGGTCTGCCTCACACACTGGGCAATGCATTCCAAAGCCTTGTAGATCTGGAAGCCTTCGAAATAACTGTCCACCTGTACAGGCAGCGAGGCCACTGCTGCCACGAGCCTGTAGTCCTCAGCACACGCCCTGCCCGTGCCTCTTGCCTCTCTGGAATCCAGGACCTTTGGGAAACAGGGCTCTGAGAAGCAGGGGTAGGTGTTGCTGGGGTTAATGCTGGGGGCTGTTGAGCGATTGAGCAGCCCCCCGAGCGCATCTGCCAGCTCTGAATTCACCAACTTCACCACCTTCTCATCATAGTAGTCACAATCCCTCTCTGGGACGCCCTGCCGCAGCAGGAAGTACCGGAACCCGTCCACGCCGTACTGCCCCATGCACACGCTGGGGTCCACCACGTTGCCCAGGCTCTTGGACATCTTCTGGCCCCGCACAGTCCAGTGGGAGTGCACCAGGATGCGCTCAGGGGGCTCCAGCCCTGCCGCCAGCAGCAGCGCCGGCCAGTACAGCGCGTGGAACTTGAGGATGTCCTTGCCCACGATGTGGTGCACAGCCGGCCACCACGCGCCGTGGCTCTCAGGGTACCCCAGCACACTCAGGTAGTTCACCAGGGCATCCACCCAGACGTAGATGGTCTGTGTGGGGTCACTGGGCACGGGGATGCCCCACTGCAGCCGGTTTCGCTCACGGGACACCGACAAGTCTGGCAGGTCCTCGTCCAGCCAACGGAGCACGCACTGGTAGAAAGGGTCAGGAAAAATGGCACGTGGGTTGTCCCGGAGCCAGTTCTGCAAGGGATCCCGAAATGCTGAGAGTCTGAACATGTAATTCTCCTCCTTGGTCCAGTGCACCTGGGACAGCAGGAGAGGAAAGGATTATGGCCCCAAGAACAGGCTGACAATTTGCACACACCATTCTCAGCATGGAGGCTGTCACACACTGCCTGGGTCTGGGTGTCCTCCCATGCCACGGGAAGCTGTCAGCACCCTTCCGTGACTAGTAGCAACCTTCTTACCCAAGATACTGCCTCCTTGGGATCCCCAGGAACACAACTGAGGACTCAGGCACCTGGCATGGTTCAGCATCCTGCTTCTAAAAACACTTGTAACCCTGGGAAGGATTACCTGCCAGGCTGATGTGACATCAGAAAGGAGTTAGGGAGATGAGAATACACCTTCTTAACAACATAATTTTGCAATAATAGTGGAAAATCATGAAAAGACAAAATGACACTGTAAGTCCTGCCCTACTGCCACTCCTGGTGCCTGCCTTTGTTCTCCTGGGGCCATACTCCTCTTTTCCCTCAATTTATGCTTTAATGCATCTAAGTCACTAACTTTGTTTGCTTACAGCACTGACAGCACTTCTCCCCCACAGTTAAATCCATTAAATGACACATTTAGCTAAACCAGTGAAAACGTGGTGGGTGGATGTGGTACGAGTGAGCTGTGTAAGGCACTCAGGGATCCATGGCTGGGTCAGCAATCTTGCAATGCACAAGGAAGACCTAAAGAGCATCATCAAAGACAAGCTGTACGTCCTCAGCCCCGGGCTCCACCAGATGCCAGAACCCACTCACTGCAGTTTACGGCATGTGCAAACTCCCCCTTTTCCTTCACAAAATTCCCAAGGAACAAACTGCCCAACTGCCTCTTTCAGGTTGGAAATAAACCCTCCCATCCTCGCTCACCACACCGCAAGAGCTTCTCTGCTCCATGAACACTCCTATTTCCTTGGACAGTTCAACACACAGGCAAGGCCAGGAACTGTTCTCAGGGCATTCTTGACTTTTGAATCTGCTGACTGTTTTAAGTCTAAAGAATGATTACTTTGCCTGGAAACTTATCTTTTCCCCAATTATATCTTAGGTGCTTTCTCAAGAATTACTATTTGCCAATATAGCCTTTTCTGTGTGGACCAACGCTCCCACATCCCAGCCTCATACAAATAGCACAGGAGCATAACCTGTGCTGAGCTCTGAGCAGGATTATCTGTAGTTGCTGGATTAAATCATGTAACTCCACACCTTCTAAGAAAACAGTGGCAGAGAGACGCTTGGGAAGGTACCACACTCCTGGGCACGCCCATTCTGGCTGACCACAGGCAGGTAATGTTACAGTGCTTTAGGCAGGGCCAAAAACCATTTAAGAGATGTGTAAGTGTCCAGAGGCCAAATTGAACTGTCTCACAAAACAGGTCTTAAAGTTGGAACCCCTCAGTGAAATATACCCTTATCCTCCTGTTCAGCTTCTGTCATCACTCCTGTAGAACACCATTCTCAGGCCATCAGCCTGTGGACTCAGAAGGGGCTGAATCCTTCCCGTTGCACATAGCTGCAATGTGCACCTGCCAGGTGGGGTCTGGCAGCTCTCTGACACTCCACTGAAATACAGGTGAGTCTCGGCCAACACAAATTAATAAAAGGCTACGGGAAGCATTAAACACCCCAAATCTGGCCGGAGCAGAGCGGCAGGTGAGCGCGCAGTGCTCCTGCAGCCCGTTACCTCATGGCCAGTCTCCAAGGACACCTTGCAGGGGCGGCCCCGGGCGTCCGTGCCCTCGGCCAGCTGGCTCTCGGGCAGGAAGCTCTCCTCGGGCGTGCAGTACCAGCCCTCGTAGGAGCCCTTGTAGAGCACCCCTCCATCGCGGAGGGCACCCCAGAAGTGCCTCACGGCTCGCTGGTGCCGGGGCTCGCTGGTGCGCGTGAAGTCGGTGTAGGCGACGCCGGCCTGGGTCAAGGCCTGGCGGAAGAGCCCCGAGACCCGCTCGCAGAGCTCCGCGGGCGACGTCCCCGCCGCGGCCGCGGCCTGCTGGATCTTCAGCCCGTGCTCGTCGGTCCCTGAAACGGAGAGAGGCCGCGGGGCCGTGGGGAGAGGCCGGAGCCCGCAGCCCCTCGGGGACACAGGGGCCCGGGGACATGGGGAGGGGGGTCAGCCCCGGCAGAAGGGGTCATCCCCGGGGAAGGGGGCTCGGACCGGGGGTCTCGCTGACCCGTGCAGAGCCGGGCCGGGCCGGCGGCGCGCAGGCGGCGGTGGCGGAGCAGCGCGTCGGCCAGCAGCGCCGAGTACAGGTGCCCGATGTGCGGCGGCCCGTTCGCGTAGAAGATGGGGGTGGAGAGCAGCAGGCGGCGGCCGGGCCCGGTGGCGGCGGCGCGGCGGAGCGGGCGCGGGAGGCGGCGGGGCGGCCGCCACATGTCGGCAGCGGCACCATCGATGCGGCGGCGCGGAGCGGCCGCCCGGAAGCGGCGGGAGGCGCGTGCGCGGCGGGGCCGGGCCGGGCCGGCGGGGCCGCGACCGAGGGACCGGAGACCGGCGACATGTTCCGCTGCCGCGCGGGCCTGGCGCGCGCCCTGCGCCCCCCGCCGCGGGGACGCGCCCACGCGGGTCAGTGCCGGGGCCGGGGCCGGGGGGCACCGGGCGCGATTCCCGCCGCTGCGGCACAGGCCCGGGGCCGATGGCGGCCGGGAGCGCGGCTTGCGGAGGGCACCGGGCCGGGCGGTCATCCCGCGGGATCGGTGCGGGCACGGCCGTGCCCGGGGCGCCGCGGGAGGGGCCGCGGGCGGCGGAGGTGCGGATGCTTCGGGAACGTGTTTGGGACAGCGTGAGTGACCCGGAGCTGGCCGGGACCTTGGTCTCTTTTCGGGTGCTGCCGGCTTTGCTGCGGTTTTTGCCACAAATAAGTGCCTTCGGGCAGGGGTGAGGCGGGTTTTGCTCTCACCGGGCGGGAGCAGGTGGAGGCGGGGATTGAGAGAGCCCGAACCTCTCCCGGGAGCATCGGCCGCGCTGGGAGCAGCGCTCGGAGCCGTCCCCGCCATCGCTCCATTCAGGCATGACCCGGGCCGGCCCCTGGCTGTGAACTGGTGATGGAGAAATAAAACGCGGTGCAGCGGCTCAGCCACGGGTGCTCCTCGTCCGGCTTGCGCGGCGGGAGGTGTCTGCACCTGGATCTACTCATTTCCACCGGGGATGCCGTTTTTGCCAGCAAAACCCCGTTCCTTGCTGGAGGTTTATCCCGGTGGAACGAGCTGTGTGAGCAGAGGGAGTTTGGTGCCGGTGTCACCATCCCTGCTGCCCACCCTGGCCTGGCTCCTGCTTTTGCTGGAGCCAGGCGCATCCTCGGGCAGAAGAGGCCTGGAGAAGGTGTTGGAACCACCAAGACACATCTCTGTGATCGGCCAGCCCAGAGAGGCTGGAGGCTCCAGCTGCAGGCAGCTGCCTAGAGATGCTCCTGCTATCAGTTCAGTTACCCCTTGATCTTACAGATAATTTGGTCTCCACAGCTGCCCAGAGCACACTGTCGTGGCTCAGGATAATGCTCTGCAGTCGCTCAGATGTGGGGCTGGGTTTTCCAAACAAGTAATTGTTTGGGTTCAGAACTGACTTAGTCTCTAAATTTCCAGATTTACCTTTGTATTGATGGTGTTTTTGTGTTGTTTCTCCAATAAATTGTGTTCCTTAGGCACGTTGTTGCAGCGCTGGAATGTGCCCCCAGACCTGCAGCTGAGCAGACAAGTGGCTAGCACAGGCGTGCCTGGGCAAAAGGGCAGTAATTCGGTTTTTGTCCTTATTATGGGCTTGTCCACCTTAGGAGCAGGTGCCTATGTAAGTAGAAAGGTGGTTCCTGGGAAGAAGCTGCAGTCCATCTCTCCTGTCGAGTATTTGCTGTATTCCAGCTCTCTTAACTCAGCTTTTGATTTCTGTAGCTTTATCTCTGTTTCCTCCTTCAGAAAACTTCAAGGGGGAGCTAAATGGAAAGTAACTTCTTATGATTACTTGGGTTTTAACTGTAATTTCAGTTACCTTTTAAGTTTTTTACCTTAAAGGCACTCTTGGGTTTTTTTTGTTATGACCAGACACAGCTCTGTCTGTTGTCTTCTATGAGAC